>CM077810.1:11255064-12455064 GCA_039764185.1 Tamarix austromongolica
TCGTCTGCACATGGGCTTACGTGCGGGAGAAGGGCTACGATGATTGGTCATGTCCACAGAGAAGTCAACGGGGAGAAGAGGGGCGAAATGACCGGTGCTAATGGCGTGGCGTTGAAGCTTCCTTCTCCGGCAAAAAATTTGGGTTGCAGGCGGCTGAAGGTTGAAGACGAAGTACAGGTGGGGCAGACTGACAGTTCAGCTGGAAAGAAGAAAAGAAAGAAAAAGGACGAACCGGCCGGGAGGAATGAGGGTATGTGCTGGGGAGCTGGGCTGCGCAAGGGTGCTGGGCCAGCAGGCCCGCCCAAGTCGGGGGGAGAGTAGAGAAAAAAAAAGAAAGGAAGGGAAAGAAAAGGAAAAAGAGGGGAAATGGAGAAAAGGAAAAAGGAAAAAGAAGGGAAATTAGTGGTTGGATTAATTAGTATGATTTGGGTAATTTGGGATGTTTAATAAAATATAATTATCAAAATAATAATTAAATTCTATTTTTAGGTTAATTTAGGGATTTTTGAAAGAATTTTCTTAAATTCCATTTTAAATTAACAACACACTCTAGTTTTATCCGATTGAATTATTTATAAATTTTATATTAATTTGAAACTATTCTATTCTTCTTAATTTAAATAAAGTAATTTATTGAATTAATTTCTAAAATAAAATCCTTAATTAGCTTAAAATACCACAATTCCTCCTATTTAAAACACTTTTAAATTTCTTTTTGGTTTAACCTAATTAACTTCCTCTTATTTTAATAAAAATGAATTATTTTGGTTAAACTCCCACATAAAAATCTTATTTAGTAATAAATAATAGAAATTAGAATTTTGGGGCATTTCAGAGATCACTAGCTCGAGGATCCACAATAATGCTTTCCTAGATCGTAGATAGAAATCGGAAACTAGGTTAGAAACTATCTTGATGATCAATAATTCAATTATTATAATTAATATATACAAATAGACATAAATAATCTTTCTTGGAAAACATATCCAAAACCTAAGACTCGTGAGCATGGCTCTATTAAGATTTAAGATTAGATATTAATCAAATTTGATTAATCACATATCACTTAGGAAATTTCAAATTAATTTAGAAAGTTGGGAAAAGAATAATAGATTATAAGTCAATTTTATCAAAAATGACTTACTCGTTAGGTTTTACAACTAAATAAGAAAACCAACCATTTTTAGGGAACCGATCCAACACAATAACGTAAGAATACATTTCAAATGATTTTAAATCAAAGCCGGAAATTGAGTAGGTAAAAGAGCATAGCATAATGAATTTTATAAAACCCTCTCTAGGAATTAGGGTATTTAATGCCCAAACTACCAACCAACCGATTCACTTTGATTAATCCAAATTGATAGCTTTAAAACACAATTAAACTACTTTTAGATGAATCTTGATAATCAATTCCAACAAAAACAATATTCCGAGTAGCCAATTTAAGACTGTCGTTTTTTGAAACTAGGGTTTGAAAGCCCAAGACACAAAATCAGATAATTCAAATCAATTAATTCTAATTGAAGGTACTAAAATGAAATTAGGATCATTTCAACTATTTCTATAAATTAAATTTTAGAAAAACAATTATACAAATGACCAATTCATAATTTCACTTGAAATCTAGGGTTTTAGGCCTGAAAATACAATTCAGTTGAATTCTATTAATTTATTTAAATTGAATGTTTAGAAATGAAATTAGACATATTTTATAACATATCATGTAATCAATTGCTCAAAACCAATAAAAGAAATACCCAATTTAGCATAATTAGGGTTTTTTTTAGCTCGGAAGGCAAATCCGATCAAATATTACTAAAATATATAAATTGATGGTTCGGAATTGTAATTAAATGTATTATAATGTAAATTATATAATCAATTGAATAAAATAACTCGATTACACTATTCAATTTAGACCCATAAGACTTTTGACCTAAATATCCAATTCCAATCAATTTCACACAATTTTCCCAAATCAACACTTCTAATATGAAATTAAATATATTTCAAAGGATATTATAAAATCAATTGAGTAAAACAAATCAATTATGCAACCCAATTTTAGTACACATGAATTTTGATCTAAAAAGTCAATTCCGATGGATTTCATATAAATTTCTCAAATTCATGATTCCAATATGAAATTAGATACATTTTACATCATATTAAAAAAATCAATTTATCCAAAATAGCTTAATCAGATGAATCCAAAAAATTTAGGCATAACCCGACCCAAAATTTAATTTTCACAAATAAACTAAATACACTACAATTAACCACTCTAAATCAATCATACAACATATATATATATATATATATATATATATATACATAATCAAACAATTCATTTAGCTTATCATAAGCTAATTCATACTCGATTAATCAAAACAAGGGTTAGGATTTTCAAAAATTTATACCAAATGAAACTAACAAATCGAAATAGGTGAAGACTGGAGAAAATGTGCAGGAGGTTGAGGACTACTTACTGACAGCCAGCGAGGCTTGTCGTGGTCGGATGGTGGCATGACCTACACTCCCCACCATTGCACACGGCTGTTGTTGCTGCGACTACTGCTGTTATGGCTGTTGCCGCAGCTACTGGCTACGCTGCTTCCGCGGTGGTAGTTATGGTTAGCAGTCGGCTGGAGTGGGGGAGCAAAGAGGAGATGGTAGGCTGGGGTTTGGGTGTAGAACAGGGACAAGTCAGGAAAGAGAAAGAGAAGAGAAGGGAGAGAAGAAGAGAGAAAAGGAAAAGAAGAGGGGGTCGGGTACCGGTTTGGGTTATTTTTTTTATTCACAAATACAATCATATAATAAAATACTAAATATCAAAATTTATTATTGGAAGATTTTATCTAAAAATTGTTTAAAGAAAATCATTTCGTAAGGATCCGAACATATAAAATCGATATAAGAGTCACATAAAGAATTTCAAATATATTTTCAGAAAATTTACCAACGAACGTAAAAATTTATATTGTTTACGAACATACATTATAAGACCTTGAAAAAATATTTTAAAGCACATACGAAAATATCTAAGTTAAATTCTAATAATTTTCAAATCTAATTTTGCTGCAAACCAAAAATAGTAAAATAGAAGAAAATTAATTTCGGAAAGAAATTCATAAATAAGCTCTAAAATATTTTTAATTTAAAACTTTCCGAAGATCTTAACTACTTCGGAAATGAATAAATTCAAAGTCGAAAATATTTTCTATAGATAAAATCATTAAAATAAATTTGACTATTGTAAACAAAAATTTCATAATTTAAATATCATATTTCATTAACAAAATAATATATTATAACAAAATATTTCTTACTTTTCCCGTAGCAATAGCCACTTTCACACCCATTGACAAGGCCTCTTTTAGAGCATTTACAGTTTTCAAAGTAATTTGAGTTCGGTTAGGGATGTAAAAGGGGCGGGTTCGGGGCTAGTATACCCATACCCGTATCCGTACCCAATAAGAAAATCCATGCCCGAATTTATACCCATACCCAAATCCGTATCCGCTAACATATCAATATTCGTATCCATTGGATATCCATTACCCGATGGATTATCTATTTACCTGTTAATGGATATTATCCAGCAGATAAATCCATTACTCGATGGATAAACCCATTTAGAGTTAAGTCAAATGACAATTTTAACCTAAATTTATACTATATTTATTTTAAAATTAAGGGTAAAAAGGTAATTATATATTGGGTAAACGGGTACTAATATGGATACAGGTATAGTTACGTGTACGGGTATGGATATCCCATACCCGTATCCGTACCCGAACCCAATGGGTATTTTTTTCTATCATCCATATCTGTATCTATCTGTTTATCCATATCTATTTAAATATCCGTCAAATAAAATCCATCAGATTTTGGGTAAAATCCACCCCATTTATATCCCTAAGTTTGGCTATTCAATAGGGTACCTTATATTCAGATGAAATCATCATGTAAGTAAATAATGAATTTGATACTTTACAAGCACTATGATGTTGTTCGGGAAAACTCACCATCCATATCACAGAAGATATATTTGAACTTTGGTTTATAGAAGCGCAGACTGCCCTCTTTCATCCTGTCTTTTATTAGTGATTAGAGTAAGATTTCTTACTATAGGCCTTTGCACACAATTAATGAAGAATGCATGTATTCTTTCATGTAGAAACGTCATCCTAATTGTAGGTGATGCTACCTAATCCTTAAACCAATATAAGAGGACCATATAGTGTCCTTTACATGTTTGGTGAAGTGATTTTTTTTCTTGCATCAATCGAACCATCATTAAACAATGTAACAAATAGATAAAATATGATGAGGTCAAAAAATGATAACAACCAACCAATTCAATAGCTGATTTTAACTCAATTTAATTGATTTCATAAACTACTGTAAAAAATTAGGGTTTTAAGGCCCAATATACAAATCCAGACAATTCAAACCAATTAATCCAAATTAAAGGTGTTAAAATACAATTAAGGTCATTTCAAATAATTCTATAAATTAATTTCAGAAGAAACAATTGCATAAATGACAATTTCCATAATTTCATTTGAAAGTTAAGGTTTTAGGCCCAAAAATGTAATTTGGTCAAATTTTATTAATTTATTTAAATTGAATATTTATAAATTAAATTAGACCTAGTTTATAACATATTGTATACTCATTTGATTAAAAATAATAAATAAAATATCAAATTTAACATAATTAGGGTTTTTGAGTCTAGATTGTAAATCCAGTCAAATCTTGCCAAAATATTTAAATTGACGATTTGGAAATTAAATTAAAAATATTCTATTACAAATTGTATAATTAATTTAATAAAATAATTCAATTACAAAATTCAACTTAAATCCACAAGAATTTGACCTTAAGATCAAATTCTAAATAGTTGCATACAAATTTCTCAAATTGACAATTTTAATATGAAACTAAGTATATTTCAAAGTATAATGCATAATCAAATTATCCAAAATAACTTAATCAAACGAATATGAGATATCCGGAAATAAACGGGTCAATAATCACAAATTTCACAAATCAACATATACCACAAAATTAGCATATGCATTTCAATCATACAATACATATATACTTAATTAAACAACTAATATAGCTTAATTAAAGCCCATTCTTTCAAATTTAATCAAAATAAAAAGTTAGGGTTTCAAAAAAAATATACCAAATGAATTCAGCCAAAACAATGCAAGTAAAGGGCGTTGGAGCTTCATCGGAGGGAGAGGACCACTCACTGGTGGTAGACTGACGCTAGAGGAGATCAGTGGACGGTGCGTCGCTGCTGGCTGCTCTGCCACTGCTGCTGCTCCATTAATGTTGTCGTAGATGACGATGACTGGGAGTTGTGGTGGCGTGGTCGAGCGGTGGTGAGGTAGTGTTCAACGAAATAGAGGAGGGACCAAGGGACTCAGTTGATCACTCCTTCATACCTACAACATGAAAATAATGGGGTGAGGGGTCGAGATAGGAAAGAAAATAAGGGGGTGGGCAGCCGGTATTGACTGACAGTTTTTAATTATTTTTTTTATTTTAAAATATCCAAAAGAATGTATATCAAAAATATAATTTTAACTAGATTAAATTTAATTGAAAATTTTTCTAAATAGTTTAAAAAAAAGGCTTATCCAATAAAAGCTTTTATTTAAAAGCTTTTACCCAATTAAAATAAATTAAAATTTATAAATCGACACTAATATTTATAAAAATTAGATTTTTAAGAAGTGGGGTATTACACTACGTATGGTGCCCCTAGACCCTCAGCTCACCGATCGGTCCACGAGACTCCCGTCTTAGGTTATTTTGAACGCAACTTAACTAATTATTATTTTTATTATGATATTTATTAAAATAATGCTTACAATAATAATAATAGTTATTTATTAAGTTTAAGGATATTGAACTTGAAAATTATGAAATTTTACAATAATTATATAAATAACTATAATAATATTAGGCTCAAAAGGATCTAACAACAAGGCATACAACACCCCTTAGACCCCCATTACACCGATCAAGCAATAAGACCCTGTCATATAGGTCATTCAAAATGCGACTTGATTGATTATTACTTTTATTATAATTTTTATTATTTTAATAATAATTTTTGTTATTTTAATTATCATAGTTATGTTATAATAATATTAAAATAACTATAATATTAATTATAAATCTAGTTATATATTATATTATTAGTATTTCATATAAAATTGGCAATTATGATAATAAGAGAAGTATCTCATGTATAAGAGGAATGAATGTGTTATATCAAAGGATATAACAATAGTTGAAATATTTATCTTCCTTATATACTAATACCAATAGATATATGAGTGGGTATTAGTTTTATTAGTATAACACTACTAATACCCATAGATATAAAAGTAGGCAAAAGATCAGTTGGCATAACATACAATTACCAACAGATAAAAAATTTCTATAGCAAAAACTTTCTTCATTGCCCACAAAAATATATCTGTTAGTATTAGTAACTTTTACTAACAGGAAAAAATATGTGATTAAATTACTGTTGGCTTACTGTTGGCATAAGTTATATATTTTTTAGTAGGTTTTCTTTAGTTTTGCTCCATTTTCTACCCTCCTTTGAATTATATTTTCCTTGCTTTATTTTTTTTAGATTTATTCATGTATTATCCTTGATTCTTTAGTTATTTTCTTGTGGTCTTAGAGGAGGAAACCTAAGGTTATATGTGCTTAGAGATTAGAGATGTTTTTGGTAAGGATACACATTGCAATTGGGGATTTTATATGCAATGTGTATATTTGTATGAAATCTCATGTTTGGTATTTTTATATGGATAATTTCATTCATTTTTGTTGTATGGCATGTTGTGTTGTATGATGAAAAATTGAGAAAAATGTGAAAGTATGTGATTAGATATATTCTTAGCTAGGATTGGTTTTGCAAGTAGAAATATATATATATATTTGTGTGTGTGTGTGTGGTTATGTATTTTCATAAGGATATATATTGGAAGTTGAAAATATTTCATATCAAGGCTTGTAGGGTTTTCGTAAAATTATGGATATTTTGGTTATCTTAAGGGTAATTTTGTTTATATGTGTTTAAATATGGAATATTTGGTATTTTAATGTGTTAATTGGTTCAAAATATTCTAAATATATTATGTGAAATATTTGGAAAAATTATGAATGGCCTAAGTCCAATAAAATGAGAGGATGACTTATATTGAATAATAATAACCATAGTGGTGGAGTCATTATTGCATGTGTAAAAAGTTGGAGTTAGATCCTCAGTTTTAGATATGTTGTTAATATTGGTATTTTAGAAATTTTTATTAAATTTGGTGTTTATATGGGTATTATAAAAAAATTATGACTAATTTTTAAAATTAGAATTTCATAGGGATTTGTGAATAATAACACTAAAGGCAAGCTATTATCGTATGTGTAAAATGTTGGATTTAGACTTTTATTTTTGGATATGTTGTTAATAATAATATTTTAGGAATGTATACTAAATTTGAAAGTTAAATGAGTATTATGAGAGGAGTTATGCTCACCTCTTGAAACTATGATTTTCTAGAAAAATGTGACATTTTTCCTTAGGGGATGTCTCAATCTTCATGTGTGTAATCCCCCGGATTTTTAAAACCCTATACTTTCACAAATAAATTTTATTTTGAATAAATTAGCTTTTAAATATTTTCAATTTAATTGTTTTATGAATTTTTGAGTATTTGAAAGTTGGCATAAATATTTTAATAAATTAAAATAAATATTTTGTTAATTTATCATACTCTTATTATTTAAATAATTTTCCAAATTATTATTTTACTAAAATTATCCCTTTTAAATCCTTGAATTTTAATCAAATTGTTAAATAAATTTATTACCCACAAATATTTTACTTTACTATTTATAAATTAAATTATTTTAATTAAAATAATTTTCCTTCCCTTTTTTCCTTTTTCCTTCTTCTCCCTTTTCTTTCTTTTTCTTTTTTCCTTCCTTGGGCCACCGGCCAACCGGCCTGCCCTCCTCTTTCCCTCCTGCGTGACTGGGCTGGCCCAGTTCTTTTTTTTTCTCCCGTGCAAGCCGGCCGCCCTCCTCCCTTCTCTTCTTTCTCTCCCGACCTGGCCGATCTGTTTCTTTTCTTTCTTCGGCCGGTCCACCCTTGCACGCCCAGCACCCCGACGCACCCTCCTTCTTCCTTCGTCTTCTTCCTCCCTCATCTCCGGCGAGATTTTCGCCGCCGGATCTGCACCTCCCTCTCCCCCGTTGACTCCTCTGTCTCCCTCCCTCTCCTTCTCGTCTTTTTCCGGCCATAACGGCCCCACCATCCTTGTCTTCCTCTCCCTCTCCCTGCCGACACCTCCCTCTCCCTCTCCCTGCAACTCTATTCCCCTACCACCCTACTGACACCCCTCGAGCCGCCCTGCCACTTCCCTTCTCTTTCTCTTCTATTTAATCCCCCTTCCCTGCCCTATCTGCATTTTTTTCGAGCCTTCCCCTTGCTTCCGAGCCTCTCCTTTCTCCCTTTCTTCTCCTCCCTTATCTTCCCCTGTTTTTGCTTCGCTGCCCCGCTTTTCCGCTTCCGCTGCCTCAATCACCACCTGCACCACCTCCTGCCACCCTCTGTCTCACCCTCGAACCACCACAGTCCCCGTTGATCCACCCCGCATCCCATTCTTCCTCCTCCCTTCTTTCTCTCCCCTTTCACCCCTTCTCGGCAAGCACCCTGTGCTGCCCCAATTCGCCGCCGTTCCGCCGCATTCTCCGCCACCTAAGCCACCGTAATACTCTCTGCAACCTCCTATACCACCCCTAATCCTCCTTTGGTCAAAAACGTAACCCGAATGCCTTCTTTTTCCCTTCCCATTTTCCTTCCTCGCCAGCTTTTCACCTCGACCCCCACCTCGACCGCCACCTTCGCGGCCTTGCTGCCGCCGCCTCTGCCACCATTAGCCACCATCAACCCTTCCCCGACCACCACCTACACCCCCTCTCCACTTCTGCACCATCACCTTGCCCTAAAACCTCCCCGAAACCCCTCCTTTTCTAGCCCCAAATCACCAACCCGAAAATACCCCTTTTCCCTTCTTCCACCACCTTCGAGCCCTCCTTTTTATTTTTCTCTACATGCAGCTCATGCTGCAAGGGCAGTATGAGCTGCTTCCCTCCTTGGCTTGCTTACTTAATATTTTTAAGGTATAAAAATATTTTAGTTTAATTATTTGAGTAATTAAGTGTTATAAGCCTTATGATTTGGTTTTATCTTTTCTAACATAATAAGTTTTGAATTATTTTAGGTATTGGTTTTGATAAATCAAATCTTGAACCTTAAATCGGGATACCGGTATGATTTGTTTTTCGTGGAATCGAGGTAACCGTTAAATTCCGCTTAAATATATGGATTAACGTATGTTAGCACATTAGGCATTTTCAATGCGTATTATGTTTAATATATGTTGTCTAATATATTATATATGTTTTCTTGAGTTGGTTGATGGAAAGGAAGTATGATAGATTATGTGCCATGTTTAAAGAAATTGTTTAAGGTAGAAGTTGGTTATTAATGAAAATATTAAGTGTTATCCATGTCTTATTATGGTATTGTGATCTCTATTACATGATTAGTATTTTGTGAGCCTTTGTGAATTTTGTTAATGTGTCTTGTGCACGATTATGGCCTAGAATACATAAATGGGTGCTGATAATTATAGAAATTGAAGATGAGGGATGTAAGCTAATATTTTATGTAGTAATAATAATTTAATACAAGTGGGGTGATAAGGGGTAAGATGGTAAATTTGTAAGTGAAAGGATAAATTGGTAATTTTGAAATAAAAGGGTAATTTTGGAAATTTTACAATTAAAGGGGCAAAATATTAATTTTTGTAAATAAAGGGTAAAATAGTAATTTGTGATTAAATTGTAATTTTGTAAGAAGAGGGCAAAATGGTAAATATATGATAAAAGGTTAAAGTTGTAATTTGGTAATAAATGGGCAAAATGGAAATTCTATCATAAAAGGGTAATTTGGTAAATGTGTAATAAAAGGGTAATTTGGTAAATTGTAATAACAAGGATAATTTGGTAATTTTGTAATAAAAGGGTAAAATTGTAATTTTATAATAATAGGGTAAAATAGAAATTTTGTGATAATGGGCGGAATGGTAATTTGAAAATTAAAAGAGGTAAGAAAATAATTTCATAATTAAGGATAAAAGGGAAGTTTTAATAAGTAAAAGGGCGATATGGTAATTTTTGGAAGTTAAGCGGGTAAAATGGTAAATTTGAAGGTGAAAGGATAAAATGGTAATTTGTATATCAAAGGGGTAAAAAGTGGAAATTGAAAAAGATTAAATTGGTAATTATAATAATTAAGAAGGGTAAAAATAATAATTTAAATAGCTACAGGGTAATTTGATGATTTAATAATGGAGAAGGGTAAAATCGTAAATATGATGAATGTGAGGGGTAATTTGGTAATTTAACCAACTAGAGGGGTAATTTGGTAATTAAGATAAGGAACAGGGGTAATTTGGTAATTTGACCCACTAATGAGTGATTTATTAATTATAATAAAAGAATTGGGTAAATTGATAATCTTACAAACTAGATGGGAAATATATTAAGTATAACGATTATAAAGGGCATCTAAAGGCCTAATTTACGTGAAAGATAGCTCGGTAACCTAAACCGAGTAAGGGTGTAGCTAAGGTCGAATGTGTGCTATATGTCCTACCTGTCTTGGATGCCTTGTATAATTTCTATGCCGAGATCTATACGTTGCTATTTTAATTGCCTCACGTGTGATATGGCTTGGAACCAAGGTGTGTTCATGTGCTATTTTTGGTATGTGCTGATATGGATATGCTAAATGTTTGATGTGATGTGATGTGGCCCTTAGGGACATGCATGCTAGGATAATTAATATGGTAATCAGGTATGGAGGCATGGGAAAAAAGTAATGAGAGAGAAAGATGACCAAAGGGAAGTAAGTTGGCTAATGTAGGTACGGGAGAAGCTAGGGTTTGCATGGGTTGGTTCGAGTCCGCATGGGGACAGACTTTACGTATGGAAAGTTACCTCGGGATGTGAGGAAGGTAATAGAAGTGCCGATTGGGTGTCTCGGAGCTTCGGGTGAAAATAGTACGTGGGACAGTATAAGGGTGCGTAGGAGACCCAACTAGGGTTTAGGAAGAAACCCTAAGGTGAGAAGGTAGAAAAAGAAAAAGAAAATAATATAAGTAAAAGAGAATGAGTGGGGTAGAAAGTGAGGATTGGATCTAAGGGTCGTGATGTGTGGGGTGTTGAATTAGTCGGGATGTGTACGACGGAGAAGGATGGGCCACATAGGCCCGAGTTAGGGTTTTCGGAGAAAACCGAGTTAGGAGGTGCAGAAGTCTCAATATATGAGACGGGCCCTCCTGGGAGGATAAGGGTGGATATAGTTATCCATGCATGTCAAGGGTGGAACGCTTCCAAATAAGATACGTTTAAGACACTAATCACTTAAAGTGGAAGATGCTGAGCCGGGGCCCAGACCGGTCCACCGGCGAATAATAGTGGCCAGGAGCCGGGGGTGCCTTGGAGACCGTGCCACCGGCAAACAATAGTGGTCGGGAGCGTTTTGCCCTGTATTTTTCCGGTCCACCGGCTATAATAGTGGGGGTTACCGTGCTCAGCAAACCAAACATAAAATCGATAAGATATGGGGAAAATACTAATCACTTATAGTGGAAGACCTTGTGAGTCGGGGCCAGACCGGTCCACCGGCGAATAATAGTGGCCAGGAGTGTTCTGCCCTGGAGACCGAACCACCGGCGAATAATAGTGGCCAGGAGCGTTTTGCCCTGTATATATTTTCGGTCCACCAGCTATAATAGTGGGGTTCCCGCACTCACATGGACATTTAAAAGTTGAGATGATTGATTAATGATGGATTAATGGCCTTAAGGCCCTAAAGTATCGATTATTCATTATGGCCTATTAATATTCGGTTAACTTGTTAAGTATGTGAATGGACAAAGATGAATGTCATGTATACACCATTGATATTTGATTGATACGTGAATGTATGGATCTCATTGTTATATTTACATATGTCGTTATGTACGGTTATCCTAGTATATCATGTGTGACATCGCGTACCTGTCTTTAAGCACGTTTTTAAAGGGTTACTCAGTACCGTAGTACTGAAGGGTTCCCCTCGTGGGGCCCCTGCCTATTCAATGGGTAGTGCCCCCTTGCAGGTCTTGTTCGATGCTTCCAAGTGGGCCTCGGGAATGAGCGTAAGGAACTATCCGGACTTGTTAAGTTTTTAATTTGCCTCTTTAAAATTTATAAATTCAATGTAATTGTTATTTTGTAACCACTGATGGTTGATTTTACTCTGATAAATTATTTACCGCGCTACTCTGATTATTTTATGCTTAAGTTCTCGTAGAATTTTGATTTCACTCCTTTAGCCTTAGCACTTGGTACTGGAACGGTATGAGTGAACCGGTCTGGTACTAAGTGTGGCGGTAATACTCCCAAAGTTCACGTTTTATTAATTTGCTTCTGCTAGTTTTCTTTTAAGTAAACGAAATTTTTCAGAAGTGAATTTTGGAGGTGTTATAATGTGGATGTGTTTTACTAGCTAGTTTTGAATAATTATGTTAAGTTGGATTATTTTACATACAAATACACATGTTTTTCTGCATGATGGTCTTGAGAAAAACAACAATGGATAAAACATTAATCAATCAGAGTGAAAAATTACATGAGGTAGGATCAAGGTGTTGTATCCATTCTACCGGAGATAATAGTGGTTCGAGAGCATTTTTATATTGAAAGGTGTTTCATACCATTCTACTTGTTTAAAAATAGTTCTCAAGAGCTTGTTGCCCTAGTAGATATGGTGTATGTTTCACTGAAAGATAATATTGGCTTGAAAGCATCATGTCTTGAGAGGAGCTTCAATCCATTCCCCTGGATTAAAAATATTGGCAGTTCCTAAACTCAATATATATAAGAATATGAATTATGATCATATTAAATAATGTGTTTTTGGAATCAACCCTCATTTTGCATCATATAATATTAATCTTTATGTACACTTATTCTTCTCTATAACTTTATGTATTCTGTTTAACCCTTTTATAGCTATATTATTCTTTACTCTTTACGTAGCGTATTGATCATTCTTTTTATGGGTGCTACTCATTCCTACTAACAAATGAGCCAAATGACTTTTTGCAAGTCAATGAGAACCCATGGGTTGACTTTGTTACTTATGATTCTCTACTTGGGGAGGAGTGACTATGTTATCTTCGAAACTTGGGATGTAAACTCATGTTATCTAGCTTATAAGTTTGGTCCAGATACATTTTGACACTCTTAGTTTCAAAGTATTCCTTTTTATATATTTTGGATATAAGACTTGGAGTTAATCTCCAAACTCTTATATATGTTTATGATTCTCTCTTGTTCTATATTTTATCATATTTAAAGTCATAATTGTTTTGCCTTATCATTAATTTAAGGATGGTATGATAAGTCAAACTTATGTTGAATATAGTAGTAATACCCTATTGTATTATTATTATGCTTCTACTAAAAAGGTATTTTAAGGTAACCACGCATATTCGAATGACACAAGGTATTAGATATATTTTTATTCAAAATCACATTTTTATGCATTTGTTTCTCATAATGTTATGTTGTGGAAAACATAGAATGATGCTTGTTGTGGACCACAATTGTTTTTATTACTTTAACTCCCTAGAGTAAAATTAAAGGCATAGTAATACAAAAAAAAAAAAAAAAAAGGTACACTTGCCTTGTTGCTCGGCATGTTATCTATTTCTTTGTCGTCTGAATCTGCCTGTGCCCCGCCCCCTCCTCTCTCCTGTTTCACTAAGTAAATGATTGTGAACCACATTCATTCGGTAATTAGAAATCAATTACGCGGGACGTGTTTTTGTCTCAAATATAGTGGGTAAAAGTCGGGGTGAGGGCATCGCGGCAACTTCTCACAAAAAGTAAAATTCCGGCAAGATGGGGAAGGAATGCTGTACATTCAAATTTTAAAATTAAATTAAAATTAATTTTTTTCAATATATATATATATATATATATATTATTAATAATAATTAAGTGACATAAACTAATAATGATACATAATATAAAAAATTATAGCATAAAAATATAATAAATTTATTATTAGTATTATTTATATTATAATCATCAATATTATTGTTATTATTATTATAATAATAATAATAATTATTATTATTATTATTATATTTTTGTGCCATAAATTTTTTATTTTGTATTATTATTAATTATTAATTTTTAATTATTAATAAAAATACAATTAATGTACTAATATATTTTTATTTTTAATAAAATATAATTTTTAATTTAATTTTCAAATTTAGATGCTTATCATTATTCGAAAGCCCTGGGCCCCTGGCATAGTTTATCTAATTGATCTATGAATCTTCGCAGCACTTACATTCCACCCTCTGAAGCCCCGCGGTTTTCAGTCCCCGAAATATTTGGTTTCGAATTTTTTTGGCCATCATCTTATTAATTTTATTTATTTAAAAAAAAATGTATTTATAATTTACATCAAATAAATAAAAAATTCTTTTAAATTCTTTATTTTTCTAATGATTTTAGTAGATTTGATCTATATTTTTTAACATATAATCTGTGTGTGTATATATATACTTTTTTTTTATCATTTCATGTGGTCTTTGTCTTTTTAAATTTTAAGAAATGAAATTTGATAGATTTTGTAAATAAATTTTAGTTATTAATTTTTTTAATGTATATTATTAAAATTTATCTAATAAAACTACATTATAAAATTATTTTTAAATTAGAATATTATATTTATATTTTTTATATCATAATGTATTATAATTAATTTGAGAAAAATAAATAATAAAATTTTATAATTAAAAACTGTGGCAACTCTATTTAAAAAAACGGATGGAATATTTTTCTGGTTCTATGATTTTATTTATTTATTTATTTTGGATATACTATTTTATTGGTATCTATGCTCAACTCATATATGGTAAGACTAATTAATTACTTCATATGTCATATCGATATGAGGAGCATATGGTTTTATTTTATGAACTGTGTTCACAATTTTAATGAGATGCGAATATCTTGTACCAATTTCTTGGTCTTGTTAGGACGCGGTTTTGCTTACTCCTTATTAAACATTTCAGACGAACAACTTGATGCGTAGTCGAAGTCTTGGGATCAAGTACTGTTTTAAATTTAATGTTCGGCCAGTTTGCTCGATCAATTTTAACTTGATGCGTAGTCGAAGTCTTGGGATCAATATTTAATGTTCGGCCAGTTTGCTCGAATATTTGTTTACTTGAGCGCCTCCTTTACATAAATTCTGATTTAAGTGATTAATAATACTATTAAAAGATGTGAATGAAATCTACGACTTTTATTTCCGAAGGATTTGCTTAAATTGAAACAGATCTTAATTAAAAATTGAAATTAAAGTTATAACTGAAAATCCTTTACATAATAAAAGTTGTTTGGCATATATTATAATAAAGTTACTAGTCTTGTTTTCCTTTTGTAGTTGCACGATGGGCCAGCGGCTGCATTGACCAGGAAATTCAATTACTAATAAATAGAGGTGGCAATCTAGTAAGATGGGTTGGATTCGGATCGAGTCATAGTGAGTTGGATAATTTTGGGTTAACTTGACTGGTCAGGTTGGAATGGCTTTAAGTCATTTTTTGTTTAATATAACTAGATAGCCTCGATCCGTTCTAGTCATTTCGTGTAATTTGTCAAGTTGATCCCGTTGGATCTGAGTTATTTCGGATTAACTTAATGAGTCGAGTCATTTTGTGTAATTTAAAGGGTTGGGTTTGAGGAGTTAAGGGTTAACTTGATAGGTCGGGTCGTGTCAAGTTTTAATAGGTTAAATCAAATGCATGCGAGTCCAAGTAATTATCATTTATTGCATTGTAAATATTAAAGACAATTATAAGACTATTATTACAAATAAAATAAAATAAAAATATTATATGCATTTTATTTTCACAAATAAATAATAAAAAAATTATAAATATTAATAATAAAAAACATTACATGATTCAATATAACAAATATATTTATCATTTATTATTATTTATTTGATTACTTAAAAAAAGATAATTTTATAAAATAGAGATAATCATAACATGACTATACAATGTATAATTATAAATTATTACATTTTAAATATTAAAGACAATAATAAGATTACTATTACACATAAATAAAATATGAATATCATTTATTTGATTACTTAAAAATAGATATCGATAATTTTATAATTTTATCAATGTCTCAACCATAGTTAGAGTTTATGGAGCCAACTAGTGAATTAGTTGATCTCTCATACTTAATACAAGCTAATGTCATTCCCCACAAGTATCTAATGATCCACTTTACTACTTGCTAATGAGCTTTTCTTGATTTCACTATATATCAACTCACAACACTCATGATTCAATCTCATAAGAATACTTATCATTTATTCTCATTTATTTGATTACTTAAAAAATAGATAATTTTAGAAAAATAAAGATCATCATAATATGACGATACAATGCATAATTATTATTTATTACATTATAAATATTAGAGACAATTATAAGACTATTAGTACAGATAAATGAAATAAAAATGTTAAAAGTGTTTTATTTTCACAAGTAAATAATAAAGATATATATAAATTTTAATAATAAAAATATTACATGATTCAATCTAACTAAGATATTTATCATTTATATGATTACTTTAAAAAATTCTAAAATAAAGGTGATGATAATATGACTATAAAATGTATAATTATCATTTATTACATTATAAATATTAGACACAATCATAAGATTACTAGTATACATAAATAAAATATGAATATCATATGCGCTTTATTTTCAAAAATAAATAAGAACAATATTTATAATTTTTAACAATAAAAACACTGAATGCTTCAATGATCTAACAAAGATATTTATCATTTTCTATCATTTATTTGATTACTTAAAATATATATATAATTTTATAAAAGAAAGGTGATTATGACATGACTATACAGTATATAATTATCATTCATTACATTGTAAATATTAGAGACAATCATAAGATTACGAGTAAACATAGATAAAATAAGATATTATATGTGTATTATTTTGATAAGTAAATAATAAAGATATTTATAAATTTTAACAATAAAAAAACATTACATGATTCAATCTAACAAATATATTTATTGTGTATTATCATTTATTTGATTACTTAAAACAAATAATTTCATATAATAAAGGTGATTATAATATGGCTATATAATATATAATTATTATTTATTACATTTTAAATATCAGAGACAATCATAAAAGTATTAGTGCAAATAAGAGAAATAAGAATATTAGATGCACTTTATTTTCATAAGTAAATAATAAAGATATTTATAAATTTTAATAATGACAAAAATTGCATGAATTAATCTAATAAAGATATTTATCATTTATTGCCATTTATTTAATTACTTAAAAAAAGATAAATTTATAAAATTGAGGTGATCATAGTATCACTATACAATGTATAATTAACATTTATTACATTATAAATATTAGAGACAATTAAAAGATTAATAGTAAAGATAAATGAAAAGAGAATATTAGATACGCTTTACTTGTACAAGTAAATAACACAGATGTATATAAATTTTAACAATAAAAACATGGCATGATTCAATCAAAAAAAGATATTTATCATTTATTTGATTACTTGAAAAAGAAAATTTTCTAAAATAAAGGTGATCATAATATGAGTATAAAATATATAATTTTCATTTATTACATAGTAAATACTAGAGATAATTATAAGAATACTAGTATACATAAATAAAATATAAATATCAGTAGTGCATCATTTTCACAAGTAAATAATAAAAATCTTTATATTTTTAACAATAAAATTATTGAATGATTCAATCTTAAAAAAAATATTTATCATTTTCTATCATTTATTTGATTAATTAAAAATTGTATATAATTTTATAAAAGAAAACTATTCATAACATGACTATACAATATATAATTATCATTTATTACATTGTAAATATTAGAGACAATTATAATATTACAAGTACAAATAGATGAAATAAAAATATTAGATGTGCATTATTTTGATAAGTAAAAAATAAAGATATTTATAAATATTAACAATAAAAAATATTTCATAATTTAATCTAAAAAAGATATGTATCATTTATTATCATTTAGTTGATTATTTAAACTTTTAGATTACTTAAAAAAACTTAATTTTAAAAAATATAGGTGACTATAATATTACTATACAATGTATAATTATCATTTATTACATAATTAATATAAGAGACAATCAAAAGATTACTTGTACACATAAATGAAATAAGAATATTAAATGCGCTTTATTTTCATAAATAAATAATAAATATATTTATAAATATTAGCAATAAAAAATATCACAAGATTCAATCAAATAAAGATATTGATCAATTATTATCATATATTTCATTACTTAAAAAAAGATAATTTTATAAAATAAGTATAATCGTAACATGACTATATAATGTATAATTATTATTTATTACAATGTAAATATTAGAGACAATTATAGGATTGCTAATACGCATAAATGAAGCAAGAATTCTAGTTGCTCTTTATTTTCACAAATAAATAATAAAGATAATTATAAATTTTAACAATAAAAAATGTTGCATGATGCAATCTAATAAAGATATTTAATATTTATTATTATTTATTTGATTACTTAAAAAAAGATAATTTTCTAAAATAAATGTGATCATAATATGACTATAACATGTATAATTCTCATGTATTATATTATAAATATTAGATATAATCATAAGATTATTAGTACACATAAATAAAATATGAATATCAGATGTGCTTTACTTTCACAAATAAATAATAAAAATAATTTTTAAATTTTAACAACAAAAACATTGCATGATTCAATATAATAGAGATATTTATCATTTCTTATTATTTATTTGATTGCTTAAAATATTTGATGATTTAAAACAAATATATAATTTTATAAAATAAAGGTGATCATAACATGACTATATAATGTATAATTATCATTTTTTACATTGTAAATATTAGAGACAATCATAAAATTACTAGTATATATAGATGAAATAAGAATTTTAGATGTACATTATTTTCACAAGTAAATAATAAAGATATTTACAAATTTTAACAATAAAAAGCATTACATGATTCAATCTAACAAATATATTTGTCATGTATTATTATTTAGTTGATTACTTAAAACAAATTATTTTATATAATAAAGGTGATCATAATATGACTATATAATATATAATTATCATTTATTATATTTTAAATATTAGAGACAATCAAAATAGTAATAGTGCAAATAAATGAAATAAGAATATTATATTCGCTTTATTTTCATACATAAAAAATAAAGATATATATAAATTTTAACAATAAAAATATAGAATGATTCAATCTAACAATGATATTTATCATTTATTATCATTTATTTGATTACTTAAAATATTTGTTTGCTTAAAAGAAGATAATTTTATAAAATAAAGGTGATCATAACATAATTATACATGTATAATCATTATTTATTACATTTTAAATATTATAAAAAATCATAAGATTATTCGTATATATAAATGAAATATGAATATTAGATGCGGTTTATTTTTACAATTAAATAATAAAGATATTTATAAATTTTTACAATAAAAGGCATTGCATGATTTAATCTAACAAATATATTTATCATTTATGATTATTTATTTGATTACTTAAAGAAATATAATTGTATAAAACAAAAGGTGATCATAACATGACTGCATAATGTATAATTATCATTTATTATATTGTAAATATTAGAGACAATTATAAGATTACTAGTGCACATAAATGAAAAGTGAATATTATACGTGCTTTATTTTCACAAATAAATAATAAAGATATTTATAAATTTTAACAATAAAATAACATTACATTATTCAATCTAATAAAGATATTTTTCATTTATTATCATTTATTTGATTACTTAAAATATTTGATTACCTAAAAAAAAGATAATTTTATAAAATATAGGTAATCATAATATGACTATACAATGTATAATTATTGTTTATTACATTGTAAATATCAAAGACAATTATAAGATTATTAGTACACATATATAAAATAAGAATATTAAATGCTCTTTATTTTCATAAATAAATAATAATGATATTTATAAATTTTGGCAATAAAATACATTACATGATTCAATTGAATAATGATATTTATCAATTATTATCATTTATTTAATTACTTAAAAAAGATAATTTTATGAAATAAATGTGATGGTAATATGATGATATAATGTATAATTATCATTTATTACATTATTAACATTAGAGACAATCATATGATTATTAATACTGATAAATGAAATATGAATATTAGATGCGCTTTATTTTCACAAATAAATAATAAATAAATTTATAAATTATAACAATAAGAAACATTGAATGTGTCAATCTAACGAAGATATTTATCATTTATTTAATTAATTTTTTTATTAAATTATTATTATGACTTCCTAATGTTGTAGTTTTGTATGGAAAAATTTATTAGGATATCAATAATAAATAAGAATGTCTAGGATAAAAGTATGAAAAAGTAAGTATAATTTATAAAACACTATATTTTTTAAAAGCTTTAAATTAATAATAATTTATTATTATTATTATTATAGATTTTGAGGTTTGGTTGGTTCAATGTTGTGTCGGGTCAATATTAGTTTAGGCTACTATCGAGTTGGGTTTATGATGGATCATTGGTTGGGATTGAGTCATGGGTTGGGATTAAATTGGGTCAGGTCCAACTCTAATTAATTATTATCGAGTTGTGTTGGATCTAGTCGGGTTTTATTTGGATTGGGTTGCTATTCTTTTCGAGTTTTATATGGCCGGGTTTCACTTGGATCGAATCAGATTGGACAGGTCAAATCAATATTTACTAAATCTAGTAAAAAATTAAACAAAAGCAAGAGGGAGGTTACACATAAGAAGTACTTATACAACCTGTGCAACCTATATTCCATCATATACACAAACAAAGAAGCCAGCAAACCATCAAACTTACTCACAACACCTTCTGTAAGGTATGATATTATCAACCTAGAGTTATATTATGTGTCTAGAGTTCAAAAAACAACAATAACAACCAAGTGTTGTGGAGGTTCACTGTTTTTTTTTATAGATAATCTAGCTAAAGGGATCAAAGTTTTTGAAGTACGAGAGATCTTCAAAGTAGTAGGGAAAGTAGTCGACGTTTACATCAGTAGAAAGGAGAGAAAGTTCTCCAACCTCCACTTTGGTTTCATTCGGTACAATAGGGAAGAGGAAGCTAGAGAAGTGGTGAGGATAATGAAGGACATGCTCTTACATGAGATTAAATTGTACATGAGAATGGAAATATTTGGGAATAAGGAGTTCTTTGGTTCCAAAACTCAAGATAGAGGCTAAAGGAAATCAAGTAGGAAAATCCTTAGAATGTGGAGATCAACATCAAGAGATTCAAGAACGTATACCATGGTGAATAAAGGGATATCCTCGATGTTCCAAGGGAAACAAAAGATGCTTAGAGCAATCTAGCTTAGAGAGGACAAGGAAGATCTAGATTGGCTAGAGAGAAGTGTTGTGGTGGAGTCTTCATAGGTGTATCTCTCGTAAATTATCATCCTCGACCTATTGAGATTATGGAATTCGGCCAGTAAGGGGAGAGACATAGGGAGATATAGATTTCTCATTACTTTCGATCCAAAGGAGGACTTCCAAAAAGCATTGGAGGAGAACAATATGCTATTTTAATTCTTCATGATAGTTAGGAATTAGAGGAAGGATGATGCATGCAGGATTAGACACACTTGGATGGAGATTAGAGGCGTCCCCGTGATTGCTTGGAAGGAAGAATTTTTTTTTTGAAAGCTTGCTCAACGACAGGGTAGATGGGTATTCTGGGAGAAAAATGGGGATTTTGTGTTATATTGGAGGCAAATAGAATTATTATGGATAATACAAGCTTGGAGGATATTCAGGAGAAGGTGTCAGTGCGAATAGAAGGAAGGGATGTATTGTTGGTAGCTTAGGAGATTGGCCAAAGATACAGTCCATGGTAGCAGTATAAGGTGGGCAGGGATAAAGAGTGGTTGTAGGAGCTGTCGTTTGGGGAAGAAGTTGAACGATCCTTGCATCAAAGATCCCATGCAGGTTCGGTCGGTGTGGCTCCATTTCTGAGTGGTGATTTCATGAAGGTATAAGGCTCAAGGGAGGTTGACGATTAGGCTTCTGTGAAAAAGGAAAAGGGAGCAGGGGCAGATACGGTCATGCATGGGTCTTGGGGAGAGGAAGCCCTCATTTTTCATATGGGTTGTTCAAGGGTGTTGGATCAAGGGAAGAAGCTAATAGTAGGTTTTACTTTGGATCCTCAAGTGTTGAAGGCAGCAATGATGATTCTTTAGAAGGGTGACAATAAGGTAATATGTGTAGCCTTGAACGCCACGAAAACAACATTGGTGGAGCATAACTTGGAGGGAGAGGCTCAGTTATTTAGAAACACGATGAGTCATAAGAAGTTAGAAGCAGCAGAAGTGTAGTGGATGTGTGTTGCTAGAAGTGGTGGACAAGTGGAAGGGTCGGCAAGAGGGATTTTACCACAAGTTAGTGTGGAAGATCCTTCACCTAGTTTCAATATTCCAACAATAAGGGTGTTTGTAATGGTAGTGTAGTTGTTCAGGAGATCCATCATGGAGAGGAGGCCAATCAGTTTAGAGGATGCCGATCATATTAAGGCACTTGAGACTTGGAAGTTGGGAAGAAGTTAGAGTTGTCATCTAAAGAAGAGGATTTTTGTGTGGAAAAATTAGCCTCTTTAAGGAGAAGCTAAAGAAGTATTAGGAAAAGGCATATATAAGAGTGATTGAGTTGTTTTGGGGGTTTAAGGTGTTTGGTTTCTGTTATGATCATTATTAGTTGGAATGTTAGGGGTATATGAGTTTCGAGTAAATTGTCCAGTATTCGGTCTTTTATTTCTAGGAAGAGGTCATGGATTCTAGGATTGGTAGAAACAAAGCATCAATCCTTGTCAGATGCATGGAGGAATAGAGTTTGGTGAAATGGGTCGGTCAAGTGAAGGGAGTCCTCAGCACAAGGCAAGAGTAGAGACCTGATTATTAGATGGGATGCTCAGTTCTTCATTGTTAGGAACTCCAAGACAAGTAGTAAATGGATCTTGCTTGAAGGTTTTTTGGCTCTTCTCTATTTTAAGTGTATTGTGCTTCTAGTGTATGGTTATTTTGAGCTAAGAGAAAGAATGGGGCTTTTAGAGGAATTATGGTTTGAAGGGCAACAATGTTCTACCCCATTTCTTGTAATATGTGATTTTAATGAGGTTAGGCACCAAAAGAAAGACAAGGGGGCTGGTCGGAAAGTGGCTACATTAGAATTTTCATTGAATGGATTGATAGGATGGGGCTCATTAACTTAACTCCTACTAATTTGAAGTTTACTTAGCCTTCTAGACCAATTATTGGTTGATCTTGCTTGGTTCTCAACTTGTCTAACTCTTTCATGTATATGTATTGGGAGATCTTCTTTTGATCATTTACCAAACCATCTCTATAATAAAGGAGGTAGGAGAGGGTCCAAAGCCATTAAGATATTGGGATATATGGTTTTCTCACCCATATTGTAGTTTTGTGGTAGAGTGTTGGACAAAGATGGAGGGGCTCTCTTGTCAGAATAAGCTTAAGAAGCTCAAGTGTCTACTTAGAGAGTAGAATAAGAAGGTTTTTGGAGATGTTGATTCGAAGATCAAGACCCTTGAGAAGGATTCGAAAAAGCTAGATCTTCCTAGAGATGATGAGATTTTTGACGAAGTGTTAATTGCAAGAAGAGCCACCCTATAGAAGCAATTATGGATGTGGCATAAGATAAAAGAAGCTTATTGTCTTCAGATCTCAATCATATGGGGGTGCAAGGAAAGAGACAAGAATACCAAATACTTCTATATAATAGTTGTCGTGAGAAAGAAGAGGGTTGTAATCAACGAGAAAGGCCAGGTGATTTTGGATCCGACGAGGATAAAGGAGGTAATTATCTCATATTTTAAAGGACTCTACAAGGAGTCTAACCTTCCAGAAATTAGAATTTCAACTGAGGGTTTCCACAAGCTCACGACAGAGCAAAGTCAGTCACTAAAAAGCATGCCATAGAGAGAGGAAGTTCAGAAGGTGGTATGGGCATTTAAGCCACTAAAAGCAATAGATTATGGAAGTTATCATTTGGGTTTCATTCAGAAGATGTGGGGCATCCTATGGATTCTTTTCTAGAGTTTTTTAGATCTAGTTGCTTTCTGCATGTGCTTAGTACCACTTTGATCACCTTTATCCCCAAAGTTGAAGAGGCGATGGAGGTCAGTCATTTCAGACCCATCAGTTTGATAGGGTATATCTGTAAGTTATCTTGAAGATTTTGGCAAACAGATTGAAATAGGTAGTAGATAGTATAGTTAACGACTCTTAGTTAGCTTTCATTGAGAATAGAAGTATTCTAGATGGAGATCTGGTCGCCAATGAGATTATTCAATGGTTTAAGAAGAAGAAGGGATCGAGAGGTTTGATAATTAAGTTAGATTTTGAGAAGGCATATGACAACATTAGATGGGACTTTGTAGATAAAATTCTATGCATAATGGGCTTCGGTAATATTTGGAGAGGATAAATAAAAGAGTGCCTTTCAACACCTAGTATCTTAGTTTTGGTGAACGGATCACCAACCACCCCCTTTAAGATGAAAAGGGGTCTTAGGTAAGGGGATCCCATTTCCCCCTTTCTTTTTTTCTTAGCTATTGAAGCTTTCAATCAACTTATCTAGAGAGGCATTGCTAAAGAGTTGATTCAGGGAGTGAGAATTTTGAGGTGACTCATCTTTAATTTTTGGATGACACTATGATTTTTTGTGAAGGTTCTCAAAATAATGGTAGGTATTGGAGGATAATATTCAACTGTTTCTTCCTTGTATTAGGGTTGAGCATTAATTTCACAAAAATATAAGGTTATCGGTCTTGGACCGGACGCATAATTTCAAAAGGAGGTCGTAGATATCTTAAACTATAAGATTAGTTTCATGCCCATCAAGCACCTTGGCCTCCCATAAGGGGGTAATCCGAGAAATAATCAGACTTGGAAGCCAGTAGTTGACAAGATCAAGCAGAGACTGGCAAGGTGGAAGGCAAAAACTCTTTCCAGAATAGGGAGCTGATCAAGAGTGTTCTAAACAACTTGCTAATATATTATAAAAGCCTTTTTAGAATGCCAAAAGGAGTGGAAAAGGAGATCATAAACATCTAAAGGAATTTATTTTGGGCTAGAAGTAGGGAATGGAAAAAGTTAATGTTGGTTAGTTGGAGTGTGATCCAACGTCCTAGAAGTCTAGGTAGCTTGGAGGTTGGGGACTTAGTCATGAGGAATAATGTGCTATTATTTAAATGTTGGTGGATGTTTTATACTATTAAGGGGACCTCTTGGTAGCGGGTTAAATCTTCTATCTATTACTACAATCATTTTGGAAGCTTAAACATATTGGAACAGAGGAAATGCATGACAAGTTGGGCAGATATCGTTAAGCTTGGAAGGAATAGTTACATCCTAAATTTTAATGTAAGGATTATTATGGGTAATGGTAACAACGTTAGGCTCTGGCATGACAAGTGGCTAGAACAAGGTATTTTGAAAATTTTATGTCCAAGGTTGTTCTTAACGTCAGGTCAACAAGGGGATAGAATAGTGGATATGGGCTCATAGGATGGTGCAATGTGGCGGTGACACTTAATGTGGCGTCAAAGACTTTTTACTTGGGAGGAAGAATAGATAGAGCATTTGGAAAACTTGATTAGGCAGTCTATCCCAAGTAAAGGTAGGAAGGATTCAATTATATAGGCTTATGACAATAAGGGGATTTTCTTGGTTAGGTCCTTTTATGAGACCTGGTATCAGTTTCTTAACAGTGATGGAAGGGCCAGTAGTGACTACCACTACCACGGAATGGGGTTTTAATAACGGTTATTTTATAGTTTTAATAACGGTTTTCAACCGTTATTGAATCGCCCGTTATTAAATCTTTAATAACGGTTCATAACCGTTATGAAAAATACACAAAAACCCGCGAATATGTGCATAAACTTCATATTTAATAACGGTTTTTACTTAAAAACGGTTATTAAAACATAGGTTTTAATAACGGTTCTTATGAAAACTGTTATTAAAACATAGGTTTTTTAATAACAGTTATTATGAAAACCGTTATTAAAACTCCAGTTTTTTTTTTTGCAGTTTTGTTCCTACCCACATACACAGTTATATGTTAAAACAGTTACCAAATCTGCAATGTAAAACAACATCAATTTATACCAAATCTACAATGTAAAACAACATCAATTCATACCAAATCTGCAATGTAAAATAACATCAATTCATACCAAATCTATAATGTAAAACAACATCAATTCATACCAAATCTGCAATCACACCATAATTTCAATCAATCTATAATTGGTATGCATGTCTTAATACACCAATTATACTTAGCAATAAAATTAGTGGGCATACCATAACTTGGTAGCTCTACACCCCAAAGTAAAGAGTTCACAGATCTAGGCTAGTAGACGAAATACAAACCTAAAAATGCATGTAGAATATATAGATCTCTACCTAATACCAAATGAATGAGTGTACGTGCTTGGCCCATTGATCTGTAACTTCATCAATTTCATCAACATTATATTGCTGGCCTCGTGCATAGCCATCGGTGAAAAACTACAACACCCATGTTTCAATTAATATACAGTTAGCCATTAGGTATGTCATGATTCATTAATAGAAAAATATGGAAAAGTAAACATACAGGGGATGGCCTATGTTGACCAATCTATTCTAGACTATAAGATCCATTGCTCGTCTTCTTCACTTGAACCCTTAAAAACTTCAATTTCATCATCATCATCTAAGTTCCTTTGTCTCGAAGATCTTCAATTTTAGAGGTACCTAAAGCTCTTACAATAGAGGATAAAGAGATAAACAATAGAGGAAAAACAATTATGATAAAATTAAAAACTAAGATAAATGAAAACATGTATTACCTTACACACAAAATAATACAAAGGTAGGCAACATATGTTACCACTTTAATCAAGAGGTTATATAACACCATCATACCCTAGAATATGAAAAAAGTTTTCAAGATAGTCTAAATTAAAGGTTCAATTTGTAAAAAAGGCCCTAAAATATACCCTCACTTGTATGTAACAAAAAAACCTCAATTTAGAAGCCAAAATGGCCTTTTTTGGGCTCCGATATTGCCCAAACCGGCTATGCCATTTGCCACGTTGTAGATCTCGAAAAAATACCCAAAATAGCCTCCTAGATCACCTAAATCCGAGGTCCCATGAAAAATTTATGACCCTCCAAAGTTTATAGTTGAATCTAGCTCTAAATAACCTCAATAATGTCTTCTCTTTTGTTTATTATGGTTGTAGCTCTAAATAATGTTGAATCTATATTCTCCATACAAACAAATACAACAAGAATATGTAAAGGTCTCGGCCAACACATGCATTTGTTAATATATAACAATAATGCAACTAATTCAACAACAAATAGCAAAATTTTCACCCAACACATTCAACAACACATTTTCGAACAAAACCCTGGCGACATGCATTTATATATGTAGATGAAAATTTAAGAGAGGAAGAACAAACACATATATAAAGTGAGCTACCTAAAAACACAACGGTGAGAATGTCGAGAGAGGCAAGGGCTTCAAACACGACAGAGGATGAAGGTGCTAGCTAGCTTCGGAACAATGGCAGAGGCGTGGTGGAGAGTTGGCAATGCATGGTGTAGTGGTGCGAGGGTTTGCAAGGAGAAGGAGAGAAAGAGAAAGAAAGTGCAGAGAGTCTGAAAACTTTGGCACGAAACAGAACCGAGTGAAAACTTTAGGGTTTTTAATAATTAAAAAGAGGATTTAATAACGGTTCCTGAGAGAACCGTTATTAAAACATCTTTTAATAACGGTTCTTACAGGAACTATCATTAAAAGCTTCTGACTTTTGACAACGGTTCTAACATGAACCTTTGTTAAAACCTCTTTTAATAATGGTTTACATAAAACCGTTATTAAAACATCCGTCCAAATTTTAACATTGCCCTTTTAATAATGGTTTTTAACTAGAACCGTTATCAAAACTTCCTACCGATTAATTTTCACGCGTTTGACAACGGTTTTCGAACTACCGTTATTAATGCGTCGTTATTATTTCCCGTTTTCGTAGTAGTGTATAACAGAAATCAGCATCGTGCCACGAAGGATCAAACTCATTGCATGGTTTGCCATTCAACAAAAACTTAATATGAAATATATTCTAACTAGGCTCCATCTCATTAACATAAGGGAGTTGGGTTGCCCTTCTATAAGATTGAGCAAGAGTTTGTCAACCACGTATTCCTTCACTACATAATGATTGGTAAGATTTGGTATGGGATTTGTGGCTAGATAGGATACACTTGGGTAATGCCAAGATCTACCATTGATAATGCTCTTGCTTGGCTTGGAGACAAAAGGAGAGGTCTTAGGAAGTAAATTTGGAAAGCTACATTTTTTATAATAATGGGAGTTATTTGGGAATACAAAAACAAAATAGTGTTTAAAAATCAAAAAGTATGCATTTGATGGATGGTTATGCTAGTTAAAATGAGGATCACGTTTAGATCAAGAATAATTGAGATAATTTTCCTTAAATAATTGACGAGGTGGTCCACAATGTACAAGCATTCTTTTGAGTTTTTCTTCCTCTTATGTTATCTTTTTTTTCTCTCTATAGTTTGTATATTTTACTTTCTCATCTATTGAAAAAAAAAAGAATCTAGGGAGACATCGACACTATGGGTAGAAGATTTTTGTTTTTGAGAGAATTTATCTATTACTGATACTTTTTTCCTACTCTACCCTATATATAAATTTAGATATCCATTAAATTAAAATTTAGGATTTATATATAGGTAAGAGGGTTCATAATATTGTGGAAAGTATCCGATTGGTGGAAGGAATCTTCACAAGTAAACTTCAATTAAAAATTTTCTATATATATTCTCAATTTTCTTCTTTTTATATATTCCTCTGCTTAATTTTTATGTATTTCTAATTATACATGTGATCTCTATTAATTTTTAGTAGTCATATATTATTAAGTGTTAATTTTTATCGTACTTGAATATTATAGATTATGAATTATTGTGTTTTGGTATATAAATCATATTTGTGATTAATGTTTAAGTTCTTGTCCTTTATATAAAATCCAATCAATTTTATATTTAGGATTGAGGATTATAGTTATTCGGTTACTTCTAGTGGTTAGTAATTAATCGGAACAAGTAGAAATTAATTTAATTTGGAGTATTTGCAAGTAACTAAATTATATTAAAATATAATTTATTCTAGTTCTATTAAAAATGTTGGATTTTTAATTTGACTAAACCTAATGAGTTTTCGTAGAACGTAATACAATCAATTTATCTTTAGATTAATTGAATAAAAAAATTAATTTAGAGAGATTAATTAGTATGAGAAAAACACAAGGGTTATCCTAATTATACAAAGATAGAAACCGAAAGAGTTAGCACATTAATTATTTACGGTTAGCCTATCAAAATTAATTATTATATATCTAGCATTAATATAAAAATTAGCCATACAAATTTGATACAGACTTTGGGATAGAGAAGGGTAGGATATGTATATATTAGTTTAGTTATTAATTAATTTAATTTATTAATTTTAATTTTAATTATTTATTTTATAGAATATTTTAATTAATAGATTTGTTCAGTTATTAATTATATTATTAGTTTTATTTTTTTTTTCTCATATCAAACCCTCCCAAGTCTTATTAATATTGTAGATAATAGTTTTGTTTTCTTATTTTAATTTTAATTTGTTATTTATTTACTCTATATAATTACATAATTTAATTATTTTACTTAATATTTTAGATTTTAAAATTACATCATCCTTGTGGAAATAATATTTTTTTTTGTCCTGTGCTATATTTTTTTCATTATTATTTGGATTAGAAATAAGTTTAATTTAATAATAGTAATGACATATTATCATTTATGTAGCTTATAAGCACATGATGGTTAATTATAAACTACCCAACGGATAGTAAGGTTGAACAAAACAATTCTAAAAAAAATATTATTAAGGCATAGAGATGAGTCCAACAAAGATCACAATAAGATTCAGTTTAATACACAACTGCTGACTTGGCAAATTAATATTACATATATTATTAAGTATCAAAGTAAAATTATAACTGTAAACTAAATTTGAATGGACCGGTTAGCTGCTTAGTAGAATGATTTTTTCCATAAAAGTATTAACATAGTTAGTAGTTGATGTACAATGAGAACATTATATTTTTAAATGGGCATAAATATAATACCCCCAAATTTATGAGTATTATATGAATTAATATAATTATTAATATCAATATATTATATATTTTTTTTTGATAATTTTATTTTAAAAACTCTATAATTAAGTATATAAGATATAAAATAATTTTTATAAGTGGATGAGTAAAGATAAAGTAGGCCAAAAGAATAGTATTGATCTTTATGATCCGCGTAACCGCATTGATTCCGATTATTATATATACTTTATTCAAAATGACATTTTTATGATTTAGTTTTTTTTTTCTTGAAGTTGGTGGAAAACGATGCTCGTAGCGGACTACGACCGTAATTGTCTCTATGACTTTGACTCCCCATGTGGTGGACCACGACGAAAATTGTTTCTTTGGCTTTAACTCCCTAGAGTAAAAAAAAAAAAAAAAAAAAAAGATACTCTAATTTTAAATTTAGGAACCTTGTAGGAAAAAAAAATATATCCTTAAATTTAACCTATTCTTAAAAATTTTTGGATCACCTAAGGTATCAAAAATTAACTTAATGGTCCACTTGAAATCAGCAAAAGCTGTTGCAATTAGGCGCATGAGCTACACGCAAAACGACAGCTTTTGTTGTTTTGCATGGACTGTTAAAATTAATTTTTAATATTTTTTGATATATTTTAGTAAAAAAATTACTATTAGAATATAATTTTTTAAATATATATAAAAAATATAACCATTAATAATAACGGTAAACTTTTTTCTATAAATATATTATTTTTTCTCCATATTTTTATATAATCTATTCTAACTCTCTTTTTCATATTCATTTCTCCATATAATTAATCTTATTTATTTATATAATTATTTGTATTTTATAAATTTCTCTAGTTATATTTATTTTATTCATTTATCTTCAATATTTCTCTAGTTATATTTATTTTATTAATTACTCTATTTATATTTATTTTATAAAAATAAATCCTATTAAATTTATTTTTTCTCTAACAACGAGTCTTCATTGATCGGAATCGTAAAGAAGGCCATCAAAAGTTATATAAATTTAATTATATATATTTTCATAAACTATTGATTATTATGTATAGATTGATATAAATTAGAATTGATAAAATTAAATGGGTGTTGTAAATATAATATTAATTAATATAAAATATTAAATTAAATTTAAGATAAATTAATAAAGATAAGAGAGAGAAAAGAAAAAATAATTAAATAATATAATTAAAATGGATACTCAGATGCTATAAGAAAAGTAGAGTGAAGCACATACGGTCGTTGAATAGAAATCAATTATGTGAAATGTGTTTTTGTCTCAAACAAAGAAGGGAAGAGCCGGGGTTGGGGCCCTCAGATTTGACGCGGAAAATCGCGACGGCGTGTTACAATATCAATATGTAAAATCCCGGCCTCATAAAGAAGCCCGGCTCCAGGGATTATCTACATAACAGCTTCTCGAACAAGTAATAGTTTATTTAGAGTTATTTATTAAAAATAATTATTTATTTTAAAAAATTTTAACCTAAAAAATTTTTAAAATAAATAGTTATTATAAGTAATTACTTTTTATAAATAACTTTAAATATAAGCTAAATCAGCAAAAGCTGTTGCTGTTAGGTACATGATCGGTCCTTCACTGAGAATTTTGTAGCATCGAATTTGAGAAATATACAATCAAACAATTCGTGGATTCTTATTAGGGAGGGTTGGATTGGATTCAGGGTTTCCATCTTCAAATTCATCTTCAAATTTATATATATATATATATATATTTTATATAAAATATAAATTAAAATATATTATAAAAAATAAGATCAGGTATTAGAGATAGAATTAAGTTTTGGATATTAGTTCGGATTTTAAAATCGAAAAATAATTAGAGATAGAAAATAATTTAAAGATCGATTCAGTTATAGAGATTTAATTTTCACAAAAAATAGATCAAAAATTCTGTAATAAAAAAGGACAAAATTTAGGACAAATTCTATACGAATTTTATTTATCTAATTTGGAGGGAGCGATAGATTTCCCATCCCAACCCACCCTATTTTTTAAATTATAAAATTCTAAAATCTTGCCGTGTTGTAAAAAAACAAAGTCATAGAAAATTAATATTTATTTTATCAAATTAATGAACTCAATAGGCTCTGACTAAATTCTAGTATTTTATTAGACTAACTTTTAGTCTATATTCCCCGAGTCCATTATTTGGAAACAAAGATTCGTCGAACTCTGGCAACTTAAGGCAGAGTTTTATTTTTTGAGTGTCATAGACTCATGGTGGACAAATAAGTCACCCTTACTGTCACGCGAGATTTTTACCACTTACGGCCCTCCTGTAACATGTTTAACATGTGCGTATAACTGTACAAGCCACATGAACAGTTTGTATTCGTTATGTGAAATTACTGAAGAGGTCATCTTATTCGCTCGTTAGTTACCATATAAAAGGGACGGCTAGCATAGTCATTGCGATGAAATTGGAATGCGTAAATGACGAGATCACGTAAACAAATAGGTTATATTTGGTTCTAAAAAAAATTAAAATTAAAATAGTTTTCTTCATACTTTTTTCAAAGAAAATTTTATAGTTAATTTTTAGTAATTTTATTCCTTACTCTTATTCTATTTTATTATCTCATATAAACTAAATACAAAAAATTAATTTTCTCTTTTTTTTTTCTTTAAAATTTTTTATAAATCAAATGGAATATTACTTAAAGCGCGTACGTGAAAGAGGCGGTCTGGGAAGGGGCGCGAAGGGACATGAAAGGGACTGTGTGGGGCCTCTGGGATCTAACTCATTACAATAAACTTGCATGACGGGAAGTAGAAGCGAGAGACATGTACCCAAGTTCCGAGGGAGATTTCATTTATGTATGTATATATACAAGCATCGTTCTTGCACCTACTTCTGTTTTTTTTTAAGCGGTAAGCACAGAGAAACTATAAACCTGTGTGATACGCTCACACTTATAAAGAAAATAAAAATAAAAATGAATGATATCAACAATGAAAGGTCAGTTAATCGAACCCCCTTCATAGCCGTTTTGAGTTTATAACATAATTTAACCCCTTTTTTTCTTTTTCTTTTTTTAAATGCAGCATCATACCCATTTCAATCAACAAGCTGATCATCAAATTTCTGGCAACATCCATCACCTTAGTCGAAGCGGAGTCGTTGATCGAAAATCAGCCAACAAAGCTGTGGAGTTTTATTGCTACCTTATGCGCTTACTTCGTTATTGCAACGGCGAACTTGCAGGTGAAAAATCCCTGCATCAGATTACAACTGATGTTGGGTTATCTGTCATGCATTTTGCTCGTCTCTATTCTCCATCCATCGAGATTTTCATGGCGGTTTCTTCTTGTTGCCGCTTTAATGGCGGGGACGGTGGCAAACCATGATATGGTAGCTAAAGGGTGCCGTAGGGTCAACGGATGGATCACTAGAGTTATTCAGATATTCTCTACAAGGAACGAAGCTTCCACTGAGATGGAGTTGGAGAGGAACGAATCAGAGGGGGACGACTATACGGTAATAAACATAGAGTGAAATTATGGAATTTGAGAGGAATATATTGTAATATGTAAGTACCAACTTCTTCTTCTTCTTCTATAATTTTGTTATTAAATTAAATAGATTTAATTAGGTACTGTTTATAAGTTAAATAATACATTTGGCTTGGTGTTTAATTTGATGTTCTTCTCGGGGAGTCCTTCTTCCTAATTTTAAATGGACTTTCAAGCTTGAGACGAAAAAGAAGACATGATTCTTCCTATTTGTGGAATTTTAGAATGTGTCTCTGAGCAAGAGTCACCGGACCGTAGTCCTCCTTCGGCAACAAATTCTGCTTTATTACTGTTCATTGTTTAGATGAATTTTAAAGGTTTAAAGTCTTGGTTAGTTGAAGCTATTATTACAAAGGATTGTCTTTATTTATGGATATGGCACACATAATTAAATAACCACAAATAAGGCTATAAATGGCACTTCCTATCATTTGGAACAGCTGTTTGTTTGCCTTTTTTTTTTCATTCCAAAAATAACCAAAGAAAATAGCATGTTTCTATTTTCCTTTACTTCCATAATTTCCTTCCCTACATGAAACATAAATTTATGTTTCTTGGCGTATTATTAAAGTACTAGAGTAGACCAATAAGCTGAGTACATCACCCAACTTCGAGTTCGTTAGCTTGATCCCCAGCTTCCCGGAAAAAGAAAGAAAGACTGCTTCCCACGTCGGAAAAGAAGACTTCTTTAAAACAAACGAACATGGAAACCTTTTTGATAAGAGAGGAATGAAAGCAAATCTGTTACCGCCTTTCCTACCAAAAAGGCTGCTTTTAAGAACAAAATATTCTCGTACCTTCTAAAATCATGATGAATTGAATCTTCATAGGCGTCGATCATACGGAAGAGGCTAAAGGGGTTTAAATTCTCTTGTCATCCTGATCGGCGACTCTTTTTAATAATACTAACTTAAATGTCAACCAGTAAAGTACTATAATTTCCTTATAAGAATGAGCAATGCAATGCGACGGTAACATACGAGTTGTTATAAAGAGTACTATAATTTCCGACGCGGAGATTTTAGTAATATTTTTTTTTGTAAATAATTGTTATTAATTGTTTTTAATAATAGTTAATTTAGCAAACCGTTGTTAAAATTCTCATCTGCCCTGCATGTATTATTTCTTTTAAATTTTTTATAACAATTGTGTTTAACAACCATAATTAAAATATCATCAGCCATAATTATTAAAATAACCATTGTCAAAATTTATTACTAGGAGTTTGAGTAATTTTTAGTAGGCTCTTTAACAATGATTATTATAAATAATTATTTTTAAAATATTTTTAATCATAATTATTCATAATAACTATTGTTAAATATTCACGCACAATTTTTAACATTCACTCCCTCCCTCTTTCGCAAACATTCTAACCCTCGAATAGCTAAACGTATTTATCTCTTCTTCATTCTCGACTCTAAAATCTTTTATGCTTCGTTTGGTTCTTAAAAATTATGAGAAAAGGAAAGAAAATCAAATGGAAAATAGAAATCGGTTGTTTGGTTGGGTAGAAAGTAATAAGGAAAGAAAATAAGAAAGAAAAAGTAAAGGAAAGTTATACTAGTATATTTTTCTCCATCAAACCTAGAGCCGGCAAAAGTTGACCCGACCCGCCCAACCCGACCCGACCCGAGCGAAACCCGACCCGTTACGACCCGCAAAATTTAGCAACCCGAACCGACCCAGACCCGACCCGACAATGACCCGACCCGGCACTGACCCGATGATAATCGACCCGACCCGAACCCGACCCAACCCGATCCCAACCCACGACCCGTTATTGACCCGACCCGATAGCGACCCGACCCGTCATTGACCCAACCCGATGCCGACCCGACCCGTAATTGACCCGACCCGATAGTGACCCGACCCGTTATTGACCCGACCCGCTTTGACCCGACCCGAAGCCGACCCGACCCAACGTTGACCCGACCCGACAATTACCCGATCTGACTCAATATTAACCTGATCAGACATCAAAATATATAATAATAATAATAATAATAATAATAATAATAATAATAATAATAATAATAATAATAATAAATTACATATATTTTATTATTCATTTAAAGCTTTTAAAAAATATAGTATTTTATAAATTGTACTTATTTTTCATAATTTTACCCTAGCCATTCTTATTTACTAATGATATCCTAATAAGATATATTATTAATAAATAAAAAACCAAAATAAAAAAGACAAACATCCAGTTATAATCCTATAAAATGATTTTCAAAACGTGTTCATTACATCTACTAATCCATCTATTTGAATAAACTCTTAATAGAAGGGTATAATAGTATCATTTATTAGTTATCAATTTATCACTTATCACCTACAAAATCCAACAAATAATAACTATACCTCGTATCAAGAGTATCTCACGTTACAACTCTAAATTTAAAGTTTTAGTTATATTTTTTCTTTTAATATTATTAATTTACTTTAAATATAATTTGGTATTCTACGTTCATCAATTTTAAATTTATAATATCTAATTATTTTTGTTAATTATAATATTAATATTAATATTTTATATTATTTAATTTTTAATTTATATGAATATATATATAATAATTAATAATTAATGAAAATATATAAAATTATTATTTAATTTAAATTATGTTTAAAATAACTTATTATATTTTTTTTTACTATAATAATAATAATTAATAAAAATATTACAATAAAAATATAAATATAATAATGTTAATAAAATAAATACAACTAGAGAAATTAATAAGATAAATTATATAGAGAAATGAATATGAAAAAAAAGATAGAATAAATGATATAAAAATTATTGGATAAAAAAATAATACTTTTGTAGGTAAATTTTTTTTACTGTTAATATTAACCGTGTTATATATATATATTCTAACAGTATAAATTGAGCTAAAAATATATTAAAAAGTATCAAAAAATCTACGTACCGCAAGTATGGATCAAGAACTTGAAATTTTTAAGCACACAAAATTTGTGGGTAAATATAATATACAATAAACATCTAATATTTTTACATGTAAAATTTATAAATGTTTAAAGCAATCAAGTATAATACTATCAAAACTTATAAATATCTTTATTATTTACCTTTGTAAAAATAAAACACATATAATATTCTTATTTCATTTATCTTTACTAGTGATCTTATGATTGTATTGTATCTAGTATAAACAATGTAATAAATGATAATTATACATTGTATATTCTTGTTATGCTCACCTTTATTTTATAAAATTATCTTTTTTTAAGTAATTAAATATTTTAAGTAATCAATTAAACATAATATATGATAAACATCTAATATTTTTACTTTTAAAGTTTATAAATGTTTAAAGAAATCAAATATAATATAATTAAAACTTATACATATCTTTATTATTTACCTTTGTAAAAATAAAACACATATAATACTCTTATTTCATTTATCTTTACTAGTGATCTTATGATTGTATTGTATCTACTATATATAATGTAATAAATGATAATTATACATTGTATATTCTTGTTATGCTCACCTTTATTTTATAAAATTATCTTTTTTTAAGTAATCAAATATTTTAAGTAATCAATTAAATATAATATATGATAAACATCTAATATTTTTACTTTTAAAGTTTATAAATGTTTAAAGAAATCAAATATAATATAATTAAAACTTATACATATCTTTATTATTTACCTTTGTAAAAATAAAACACATATAATACTCTTATTTCCTTTATCTTTACTAGTGATCTTATGATTGTATTGTATCTACTATATATAATGTAATAAATGATAATTATACATTTTATATTCTTGTTATGCTCACCTTTATTTTATAGAATTATCATTTTTTATAAAATCAATTAAATATAATATACAATAAACATCTAATATTTTTACATGTAAAATTTATAAATGTTTAAAGCAATCAAGTATAATACTATCAAAACTTATAAATATCTTTATTATTTACCTTTGTAAAAATAAAACACATATAATATTCTTATTTTATCTATCTTTACTAGTGATCTTATGATTGTATTATATCTAGTATATACAATACAATGTAATAAATGATAATTATACATTGTTTATTTTTGTTATGCTCATCTTTATTTTATAAAATTATCTTTTTTTAAGTAATCAATTAAATATAATATACAATAAACATCTAATATTTTTACATGTAAAATTTATAAATGTTTAAAGCAATCAAATATAATACTATTAAAACTTATAAATATCTTTATTATTTACCTTTGTATAAATAAAACACGTATAATACTCTTATTTCATTTATCTTTAGTCTTTACTAATAATCTTATGATTGTATTGTATCTAATATATACAATGTAATAAATGATAATTATACATTGTTTATTCTTTTTATGCTCACCTTTATTTTATAAAATTATCTTTTTTTAAGTAATCAAATATTTTAACTAATTAATTAAATATAATATATTATAAACATCTAATATTTTTACTTTTAAAATTTATAAATGTTTAAAGAAATCAAATATAATACTATTAAACTTATGAATATCTTTATTATTTACCTTTGTAAAAATAAAACACATATAATATTCTTATTTCATTTATCTTTACTAGTAATCTTATAATTGTATTGTATCTAATATTTACAATGTTATAAATGATAATTATACATTATATATTCTTGTTATACTCACCTTTATTTTATAAAATTATCTTTTTTTAAGTAATCAATTAAATATAATATATGATAAACATCTAATATTTTTACATGTAAAATTTATAAATGTTTAAAGCAATCAAATATAATACTATTAAAACTTATAAATATCTTTATTATTTACCTTTGTAAAAATAAAACACATATAATACTCTTTTTTCATTTATCTTTACTAATAATCTTATGATTGTATCTAATATTTACAATGTAGTAAATGATAATTATACATTGTTTATTCTTGTTATGCTCATCTTTATTTTATAAAATTATCTTTTTTTAAGTAATCAAATATTTTAACTAATTAATTAAATATAATATATTATAGATATCTAATATTTTTACTTTTAAAATTTATAAATATTTTAAGCAATCGAATATAATACTATTAAAACTTATAAATATTTTTATTATTTACCTTTGTAAAAATAAAACACATATAATATTCTTATTTCATTTATCTTTACTAGTAATCTTATTATTGTATCTAATATATACAATGTAATAAATGATAATTAATTATACATTGTATAATCTTGTTTTGATCATCTTTATTTTATAAAATTATCTTTTTTTAAGTAATTAAATATTTTAAGTTATCAAATAAATTATAATCAATGATAAATATCTTTGTTTGATTCAAAGCGCAATATTTTTTATTATTAAAATTTATAAATATCTTTACTATTTATTTGTGAAAATAAAGCACATTTAATATTTTTAATTCTTTTATCTGCAATATTAATCTTATGATTGTCTGTCTCTAATATTTATGATTTATGAAATGATAATTACTTAGGCTCGAATATGAGTAAACCCGTCAAAACTCGACCCATTAAGTTAACCCGTAACTAATTGAATTCATTCCGTTAAATTGTATGAAATGAGTCAAATGACCCTACCCATCAATTTAACTCGAAACAACTCGAACATAACTAACCTGTCATATTATATTATTACATGAAAATATGAAATGACCTGAACCGGCCGAAGCCACCTACTCACGTGAACTAGAAAATGAACCGAAACCAACCCGACCCTAGTCACCCTACCACCAATCAAGTTAACCCAAAATTATCCGAATCCGAGTTTTCTTAACTCGAATAGTCGGACCTAACCCGACCCGACAAATTAACCAGAAATGACCCGGAACCGAAATGACCCGACCCGAACCGACCCGACCCGACAATTGACCCGAAATGACCCGACCCGACCCGCACCCGACCCGACAAATTGACCCGAAATGACCCGACCCGTTAATGACCCGACCCGACCCGCACCCGACCCGCCAAATTGATTGACCCGAAATGACCCGACCCGTTAGTGACCTGACCCGACCCGCACCCGACCCGCAATAGTCAAATGACCCGCTATGACCCGACCCGTTAATGACCCGACCCGCTATGACCCGACTCGAACCCGACCCGCCCGACCCGTTTGCCACCTCTAATCAAACCCAAGGAAAATATAAAACTAGCGAGGAAAAGTTGAGCTAGCTATACTCGACACTCATTTCGGAGAATTGATGTTAGTCCAAATTAAAAAAAAAAACATAATAATATTACTACTAATAATAACTAAATAATGAGCAGATGTAAAAAAAAATACTACTACTATTTAATTGTAGCCATACAATAAAATTGTGGTTACGGTCAGGGTGTCACGAATGATATTGTATATATCGCGGTTATCTCGGCATGATTTTTTAATTCTTTTACACAACAAATATCGGCAAATATCAGTAAATATAGGCTAATATGGGTAAAACATTGACCGATATCTAAAATTTTGCCGATATCACAACGATAAATATGTGATTTTCTGAAATGACTACATTTTCAGAATTTCGAGTAGTGACTGACTCAAAAACTGTGAAATTGTGGCCAACACACAATTGTGGTACTGATATATCATTGCATAATTGTAGCCGCCATGAATCGATATATGGATAACGATGAATGTGATCACCTATTCTCCATAATTTCTTACCAAAAGCTAACTATGTGTTATTTGGTTATCGAAAGTAAGTAGTGAATATTACTGCTAGTAATAATTTCTTGATATATATATATATAGTCCCTCAATTTTTATTGAAATAAATTACTAAAAATATTTATCTGTTGTCCCTTATTTTACACTCATATACTAAATTCTATACAACCGAAAGTTACATTGATCTAAACATAGTGTAACATTATATCTCATCGTGAACTTATTTTGAAGAACATTCTATTTAGCTAATACAATGCATTTATTTATCTACAAAATTAGAACTATTTATATTTTATATCAGGATTATGATAAGATGCTTTCTAGCTGATCGGACATTAAAAAATTTATGAAAATTTTTATGTGTTAATATAATATTTTAATTTTAATTAAATATATAAAAGTATTTAAATAAAAATAATCAACTTTTCTCAAAATTTTCTTTTTGTAAAACCAACATAAAATATACTTTTCAAGAATTATATTTTCCACAAAATTTTTTCAACAACCAAATGAGTAAAAGAAATTTGATTTCTCTTATTTTCTTTCCTTTGTTTTTCTTTACTTTTCATTTTCCTTTCCTTCTTATTTTTCACAAACTAAACAGACCCTTAACCTTCCCACCCCTTCAGCACCCATTCTCCATAGCGAACCCATCCCCAACTCTCCATTCTCCGGTGATAACATTTGCTGCTAATGCTATTTTCAGTTAGTTACCCATTGCTCGATAAGGTTTTTTTCCTATTTATTTCTCTTCTTCTTCAATATTTTTTTTTGGTTTATGAGAATTATCTGCTAATTTTATGGAATGCTTGTTTCTTTTTCCTTGGGAAATGCTAGTTTTTCACCAGCTTGTTGAGCCATGCCTCACTTCACCAAACTCAGTCATGAAAATCTTAAGAATTGGGCATGTATGATTCTTTCTACTTAAATGTTGCTCTTTAGGTTTGTAAAAATTTCTATTTCCATTGACTAGATTTAGCAAAAATAAATTTGGCTTTATCTCTTCACATTGTGTAGTTTTTCTCTTTAGATACTCTGCACTTCACGGAAAATGCTACTATTATTTCTATTGTTGTTGTTTTTAAAATTTTTTTTATTTTCATGCTTGATTCAAGCATGTAGCTCTATATATTGTGAATGTGTTGAAAATATTTTTCGTATATCTTTTTCTTAGCTAATAGTTATTGGTAAGATACTATTTTAGTGGTGTTCCAAACACACACATTGTTGGTTAGCTACTTTATTTGTTGCTTATTCTATTGATTAGTTGTTTCTACCTTCTTGAATTAGGTTAGGTTAATATTATGAGATTTACATAGTTGATTAAGATATGATATAATATATTTATGAGCTTGATTGAGAAATTTACATAATTTTTTAAATTTAGAAGGTAGAGAGAGTATACTTGATGATAGATTGAGTGGTTGTTATCTTTTATAGGCAACGATATATCGTGGGTACCTGTTACATACCCTCCACCACATTTTTATATGTTGCCCTATACGGATATAAAGATTCATGTTATCTAATTTTATGGGGAGCTAGGCCTCTTGATGTAGAGTGTTCATACTTTTATTTATATACATTTAGATTGTATCACTTGTTGTTGACTCTACCTTGGATGGTTCCACAAATATTTTTTTTAATTTTCTTAAAAAGAGGTAGGATAAGATAAGTGTGCTTAGAGACCGCAGGGTTTTTGTAAGGATACTCGTCGATGTTTAAAGTTTAGTGTTAAATTCTTATATGGTTATGTGTATTATCATGATATTGTGATTATATGGTTAAATTATTATTGTTAATAATATGATATGATAATATATATAATACAATAGAAAGAGAGTAAGAATGATGAAAGATGTGCTAATATGATTATTGCTACACTAAGTTGTATTTTGTGGATAAGTATCACATATGGGAGAGTAATATGCGCCTAATAAAGTATGGTATGGGGGAAATAATTATATTTAAGGTGTATGATGATAAATGGAGGATTTAGAAAGGATGATATTGTGGATATAAAATTTTCGTAAAATAAGGGCTATCGACTATCTTTAAGGAAAATTTGGTCAATATAGGTTAATATGGGAATTTTGATATTTTATGGGGTTAAGAGGATTTAAAATATGCTAAAAATATCATGTATAGTATTTGGAGTGATTATGAATGTCATAAGTTCCTCAAAATGAGAAAGGTGCCTAATTTAGGAATAATAATCTTAAAATGGTAATGTTATTATCACATGTGTAAAACATTATATATCGACCATGAATTTTAGATATTTCATTAATATTAGTGTTTTAGGGATGTATACTAAATTTGGTAATTATATGAGCCTTATAGAAAAATTTATGACTAACTTCTATAATTAAGTTCTCATTTGGTATGGGGATAATAGGGAAGGAAAAATTACCCTTGCAGTTTACATATCTTATATAGTATAATTAATATTAAAAAGCTATGCTTTGGATAAATACCCATTTTAGATCTTGATTTGATCTAAAATGGGCATTTTATTAAAAATAATTTTTTTATTGTTAAGTAGATAATATAAAAGATACAAAATAAGAGAAATTTATTACCACCCCTATTATCTCCATACCAAATAAGCCCTAAGGAATCTTTCTGCTCGAATAGGGACCTTATTTCAAAACTCATTGCATCCTTCTCACTCCCCATCACATATCTAGACCTTCTAAGAAGGATATTCTCATTTGGAGACTTCACCCTAACGATCTTTTTTCTTATATGTCAGTTCACTAAACTCTTGAAATACCCCAAAAATCATAATTTAGAAATTATGGCAAAATAATGATTTATTAGGGAAATTAAGAAAATAAATTATTTCATTAAATAAAGAGAAAATTAACTGAGAAAAATAAAGAGAAAATAATAAATAAATTATTTGAAAAATTTTGGACATTTTACTAATTATAATGGAAGTTAAGGAAAATTTATCCAAAATAGCCAAATTAATTTAAAAAATAAATTTAATTATTATTATTATTATTATTATAAATATTATTAATTTTAAATATTAAAAAAAATACCAAATACCCAAAATATCCCAAACCACCTATTTTCTTCCTCCCCTTTTCCCCTTTTCCTTTTTTCCTTTTTCCTTTTTCTTCTTTCCTTTCCTTTTTCCTTTTCCTATTTTTCTCTCTTCCTGGTTTGGGCCAGCCCATGGCCCAAACTCCCTTCTCCCTTGTCCGGCGCAACCAGGCCCACCCCAACTTCCTTCTTTATTTTTTTACCCATTGCCCAGGCTGACAAGTCCTCTTTTTTTTTTTTCTTTCTTTATTTTCCCCTGGACCGACCTGTTTAACCTGTCATCTTCTTCCCCGGCACAACTGCAGCCCGACCTGCATCTCTACGCACGCCGGCCGCCCCTGCTCCATCTAGCTATCCTTCCCTGCCACCCCTATTATTTTCTTTCCATTTTCAACCCAACCTACTCGTCCTCCCTCCTCACAAGTGCTTCCACCCTTTCCTTTTTCCCCAACCCCGATCTAAATGTACCCTGCAATTCACAGAGCATGTACCGCCTGCCACCACCGGTCGGCAACCTGCCTCATCTGTCCCCGGTTATCTTCTTCTTCCTTTGTCGTTTTTCCCCTCAATTAGCCTATAAAAGTGATCAATAATATAACGAGGAGGGAATATAAATTACAAGAAATAATATTCGCGAATGGCATGGGTGTTATTCTAGTCGTCATGAAAAGCATGCGATTAAATTTATCGCCCAGTGGCAATATTATTGACCTTGCTTTCGTGCGACAAGGAATTCCAAATCCCAATTTCTTGCTTGGTTGGCTACAATAACCTTCCAAAACTTTTCCCCTTTACACTCGCCAACTTGATTGCTCTTTGCCCAGTTGTTGTACTACGGAGGTGGAATTGAGGTCTGAAATTTCTCTGAATTACGTATACAAATGGTTTCACGTAAATTTCCGAACATATAAATATGTAGTTTTTTTTCCTAAAAAAAATAATTAATAAATAAAATTTTTCTCTAGAAAGTAAAACAAGTTATTCGAGGGTATGCATGGAGGACACAGACTGACAAGATTATGAGTGTTTTTGATAATAATTCAAGAAATACGTATCTTTAAATTCTATCCTGTCCATATATATATATTCAGCCCTTTTTCCCACGTTGGTCTTTCCGGCCGGCTGCTTGATATAAAATAACTGCAAAAGAATATCGTGGTGGCGCTCCACTGCTTTTGTCCACCCTTCGTCTGTACGTACGTGGTTTCCGCGCCTGCTTGCTCACACCAAAACAAAAGGGCATACACTTGGAGCTTTGGATACTGGATAGATTCATTGATCCAATACACTCTCCATATGGCAATCATTAAGCAGCATTAGGTTGCCGTCCCGAGTTCAATCCTTCAATCTACGCAAAAAAGGAAAAAAGAAACACACGCAAGCACGCAAAACTATCAGCATGCCCGTTCACCTTTACTTCTTCTTCTTGTTATCCTCCTGGACTCTCCTCTTTCTGTCTTCAGTAGATGCAAGCACCACGACCACATGTCTCAACAACGAGCGAGAGGCGCTACTGAAATTCAAACAAAGCATCAGTGAAGACGACTGCGGGCTTCTCACTTCTTGGGGAAGGGAGAAGAAAAAGAGAGACTGCTACCGGTGGTCTGGGGTTCGATGCAGCAACCGTACCGGTCATGTGGTCAGACTTGATCTTCATGGATACGGCGACAACAGCTTCTGCATAAAAGGCAAGTTTGATGTCCGTTCCTTGGCTGAATTGAAGGAATTGAATTACTTGGACCTAAGAATCAATGATTTTAGTGGGAACACCATTCCAGAGGCTATTGGCGCACTCGATAATCTAAGGTACCTCAATCTTTCCTATAATGCCTTTGAAGGGAAAATCCCACCTCAGCTAGGGAACATCTCGAGATTAGAGTCTCTTGACCTTAATCTGAACACGTTGTATGCTGAAAAGCTCGGTTGGCTTTCGAGGTTGAGTTCGTTGAAGATCATGAATCTAGATACCATCGACCTTAGCAATTCTACCGACTGGGTAGAAGTCATTAGTAACCTTCCTTCCTTAAGAGTACTGCACATGAATCTTTGTCTCTTGTCTCCTCCTGCATTCCTTTCGTCGGTTTCCCTTGTTAATTCCTCGACGGCTCTAACTGTTCTTGATTTAGGAGTTAATAATCTCGACCCTTCGATATATCCATGGCTGCACAAATTTACTAGAAACACTAACCTTGACGAAACACTAAACCATCATAATAATCTCGAGCCTTTTATACATTTACACTTGACGAAATACTAAACCATCATTAACCGAAAAACTTAGTACAACTTTCTACCTAACATCAATTACAAGTTACCACCTCATAATTGTCTCCATGAATTAATTTTTATCAACTTATAGACTATAATGTTGATGAGTACTAAATCTCTTATATTAAGAAATTTCCTAACTACTCACACACATCCCATATTTGTTCTTCCTATGTCCAATTCTTCTCATATGGCCTTGGCCAATATACAAAACTATCCTAGATAAAAAGTTTCCTTTGGCATTGACTTGGTTGAACTCTTCTCACGTCTGACCTAGCAATTTATCTCATTAGTTTATCTTCAATCGATTTCTTTGTTTGGTTGACACCCTTTCCTAGCTGACAACCATACCTAGTTGTTACCCTTATCTAGATGATGACCGTGATTTGTCGACACCCATTGAATGGAAAACAATCTTATCTGATTATTGACTTTACATTGGTTGATACCCTTTGCATGTCCTACCAACTTGCCTAGTTGTCAAACTTTCACTGGTTATTGCCCTTTCCTTATCATCATCCTTGACTAGCTAAGGCCTTTTCTAGCTGATGAACTTTCACTATCTGACAAACTTACCTGGTTGTTGCCCTTGACCTAGCTAATGAACTTTGACTCTAACCGATGAAATTTACTCTTTACTCTTTACTCTTTACTTTAGCCTTATATCTTAGAATCAACCCTGAAGACACTTCCCATATCGAAAAACCCTAACAAAAAAAGAAGAAGAGATAGAGCATTACTCTAATATTTCTACCTATTTGCATTTTTATTGTATTCTTCTAATTCTCTTTCTTCTTTCCTCCTAGAGAAGGGCATTGATTAGCTTAGGGGATATCAAGCAAAGTAATGTATACATGTAACGCTATATATTAGGATTTAATGATCCTTTCTCCTTGTTACCACAATGTCATATATGAATTTTTTATGAAAGGTTTTGATCACTTTATTGCTTGATCTATGTTAGGATAATCCCTCCTTAATTAGGTTATTAACATTTTAGGTTAATTAGATTAAGCCCATTAATTATAAAATATCTTAGAAAGTTATAGAATGTTAGAAAGTTGTAGAGTATGATAGTTCATAGATGATAGTTGCAAGCTAGAAGACTCTTATTAATTAGTGGTAGGCCGTAGTTAAGAGTTGGAGCTTGAAAATTAAGATGCTTGTTAGAACCCTCCTTAAGCCTTATAAATAGGGGACCTTAGTATAGGATGGAACATCACAAGAAAGTGGAATCCACGAGGGTGAGGAGGAGAAGATGAGAGCCACTTAGAGTGAAGAAATTTGATAAGTATCCAATCTCTCAAACTTAAGTGAACTACTAAAAAGATTGAGAGTAGCATTGCAGTTCTTCTTAAAAGAGTTCTCCTAGACTTAATTCCTAGATGATTAGTCTCCTAATTCTTTGTCTAACCTAGTCTCTTACACTCTCACCCATGTCAATCACTCCTTTCGCTTGCAAGCAAACCCTCCCATCTATGTTCTCCCTCTCTCTCTCCTACCTTGATCAACATATTTAAGGGGGGTGATTGTCCTTTAGTTGATTATTTCCACACTTAGAAAATTTTCTACACTTCTACTTTGCTCTTTCACTAGTCCTCTCATCTTGTTCTTTGGTGTTGTTGTTCCTAGTTTTCCCCATGAATGACATCCTATTCTCCTCTTCTCTCCATTTTTATTTCATGGCCAACTTCTAAAATCTTGACCATTAACTCTTTAGTGCTTATCCCCGAGCCATTTCTAGAACCTTAAGTGTTATTCTCACCATTTTTTTCCCTTTATCTTTTAAACCTTGTTATTCTCCTTGTCTAGTTTCTTTTTATTATTATTTTAGGTGATCTAAGGGTGGAAGAGTAGGCTTATGATTATTTTATGCATTAATATTAGAGTAGCTTCAGTAAATAATATATATCTTTATATTAGTTCTTCTTTATGTTTATGTGTGTGTTAGTATGATTTTTGTATTTTATGTTAGAAAGCATGAGTAGGTTTTACTTTTATTTATATGCATGTATTACATGGTAAAAGGTATGATTTATAAGTTTTGCAATTTTATGAGAAGAAGTTATATTTTATGCCTTCTAGGATTTATAATAAAATCCTAAGTATGATTGTATATGATGCTATATTTTTAAGTACATGGTTGAGTAGATTAAATTATATCTAAGTATGGTGATTGGCGTAAAATATTGAAATCTCAAATTTTGGGTACTTAAGCCATAGGGTGGTCTCAGCCTTATGGAATTTGTTGTGTTGTGGATTGTATTAATTTTATAAAATTATAATTTAATATGATAACGATGTGAATGTGGTTGGGTATAAAATTGGTAAGATTTGGAGACTTGTCAAATTTTGTTAATTATGAGGAAGTCTCAGCTTTAAGGGTGAAATGGTCTTCTTGTGAGTTTTTTTTTTATCATAGAAAATAAGTAGTTCATTATGTTCCTTGAGATTTTTAATAATAAATTTGAAATATACAATGTTAAGTTTTGGATGATGATGACTCAAGTTATGAAAATAATTAATTTGGAGATGTTTAGATGAACTAAGGATATTTTGGTACTTTTAGGTTAAATATAGAATTTTTGTGCTATATAAGCACTATGTGGACCAAAATATTATAATTATGAATTATGAAGTATATTGATAACTTATGAACAACATAGGATGTGATTTTATGTGAAATGACTTAATTTGGAAATAACAACCAATAGGGTAGCGCTAGTATTTTATGTTTGAAAATATGGAGTCAAGGTATGATTTTTAGATATGGTATCTTTAATAATATTTTGAGATAGTGTATTAAATTTTGTGAGTTAGAGAGAGTTATAGATAGAGTTGTGTTGTACTTATAAAATTAGGATTTATATGCGTATTATGATATTTTACCTTAGAAAATATTTCTTTAAGTATTTAATAAGTTTTCTTATGTCTTAACTTTACTCCATGTAGCATAATCAAGGTGTTATTAGTGATTCACTCTAGATGTTGGATACTATTAATTGTTGGAATAAATTTATGATAACCGGAGATATTGGTAATCAATTGAAAAAAAATTACCTAATAATAAGCTAATGATAATAAAAGTGGAAGTACAATGACTTAAGTAACTCAAAAATGTAATTGTTATATGTGAAATGTTGGTTAAGATAATAATAAGACATTGATACTTAAAGTGGAAGAACACATAAACTAGGACCAAGTACATTATAAATATCAAAATAATTATGTGGTCCTAATGGAACCAATGGTCCTAGTCTATTCTATATAACCAATCCATTGGCCTATAGGGTTTTGTATAATTAAGGATTAAAGGTTTACCAGAGGGCCAAACATTTTTTTATCCTAGATGTGAGAATATCAGTGAGGTTAACTTCCTTTTGCCTATCTGTAGGGAAAGGGGAGAGTATTGTTATTATTGGGTCCTTAACCTCAGTGTGTTAATGAAATGAGCTTGTTGATCACTTAGTTATAGATATTTGATATTATTGCATCTTAGGTAGTTTCCAATCATGAGTAGCGTCCCTGTGTAATTCCCTCTTATGGTGATCTTATGTGATCATGACTTACCCTAATGATATTTTTTTTCTTGGTTAATATATAAGTATTGATCATCATTTTTATGGGCTCTGCCCATTATCACAAGTATACAACTCTATTATTGACATGTAAGCTTTTTATGACCATCTTAAGGACTTTACTGACTTTGATGTACTTCCTAGAGGGCTAACTACTTTTGTTAAGTTAAACGTAGAGTCTCATTTATCTAGTAGTTAGTATTTTTTTTTCATGCCTACCTTATGGACTCTTTGATCCATGGTTCCCTTGTGTGGTACTTTAAATTACATTTAAAGTATATTGTACTCAAAATTTATTTCCAAAACTTTTTTTTTTTATGTTCATGAAATTCCTCTTGTTATCTTGTTATCTTATTATCTTATTTTACCTTGTTAATGTTTTGTCTAGTACTAGATATAAGAATAGTACATAAAACTATATTTGTATTTAGTATGGTGATAACTATAGAAAAAGTAAGCCTTTCTATAATTATTAAGTTTTCAGTACACTAGTAAGCCACAGTCCCATGAATGCATATATATACATATATATAGGATATTGGATCATAACGAACCAACCAAAGGGGTGCTTAAGCTATCCTACAACTACATACAAGATAAAGTAAGTTCCATTAATATCTCACACTCTAATAGAATATGCAATCGTGAGGAGAAGTTGTTACTTACATAGAATTTTGGGAGGTTGTTGCTAAGTTGAATCTATGTCAGATGTCTCACCAATAGTTATAGGAAGTTGGTATTATAGTAGCCTCTTGCAAACTAGATTGGGGCTATTCATGCTCAGCTTAGGAATCACATGGTGATAGGCATGTCTATAAAGAGGTTTAGTGAGTACATTAACAATCTATTCTCTGGTAAGAATGTAAGAGAGGTCAATAAGCTTGACAAGAACCTGTTATCAAACAAAGTAATAGGCTAGCTTAACATGTTTGGTTATCTCATGAAATATGGGATTCCTAGAAATGTCAATTGTGGATTCATTGTCACACTTAATTGGAATAGGAGTGACAATAGCTAGTCGGAGTTCATGCAGCAGTCTCATGAGACAAGCCAACTCTGACATACCTCATCAAAGGGAGCCTTGAAGGAAGAAAGGGAAATTGTTCTTTATTTCTTTGATTTCCATGAGATAGGTGATCCTTTGAGAGTGAAAAAATAACCACTTATGGATCTTCGATGTAGGGGAAGTTTCCTAATCAGTGTCACAAAAGCATGGAGGGAAGTTGATGAAAGCCCAAATACCCTTAGTACCCTTACTAAGAAAAGCACCAATTATCCTTTAAAAATAATTAATTATATTTGTATTATTGTCTTGCAGGATAATCAAGAAAATTGACAATCTAAGCCAAGCAAGCGGGGAAAAGGATTCAAGACGGTGCTATCAAAAACGGGACCCTGTTGCTGAGTAGAAATATTCAAAGTCTAAATTATTAGCAAGAATAATGACATTATCGCCAATTAGCAAAATTCTACTATTATTATCGTTGTTTTGTTTATTTAGTTTTATCTTGTAAAAAGGGTATTAAGCAGCTAGTTAAGTGGGACTTGCCTAATCCATCATTAAACCACCCTCAAATTACCACATCTTCCTTAATCCTACCACACCCCAAAGCCCACTAAACGCAACCGTCTCCCCGGTCCACAGCCTTCACGCCTTCCTTCTTTATCAAACCCTTCAGTCCAACCCGTTCGGTCAACACACTTTCACCCATCACACAGCCTTCCCGAGTCGTCTTCTTCCTCTAATCTCGCCTTCTTCGTCGGTCACCATTAATGGGAGTTACCCACCTTTAACTCACTCTACCCGCTCCACCTTCTCGACCGTTGCCCAACGTTCGACTTCCATCCACCTTAGCTGGTTGCTGCCCTATATAAAGCTTCGATCTTTATGTAAGAAGGAAAAACTTAGTTCGAATTGATTTCAGCATATGAAATAAAGCTTTTAGCTTAATTCTTACGATTTACGTCGTTTATTGTCGGTTTCCGGCATTTTTGTTATTCTCGGTTTCGAGGATTTAGATCGGGCAGTCCCGATTACCCTATCCCTGTTCCTGTTCGGTTGTTCTTGCGTTTTTCTGTGTAATTTTTACTGAACTCCACTTGGAGTTCGCTTCAGCTGGTATGTTTCCATAGATCTATTTAAGAGAATCCCTTTATTTGGTTGTCCTTTTAGATAATGGAGGATGTGGATTGTGGCCTCAAACTGAGGGAGTTAAGGCCATCAAATATTTTGAATCGTATAAGCTATGCATGATTTCATGTTGATTAAGTAATTCACCTTTCCAATAAGGCTTCAAAGCTGTTGTAACACCCCCAAAATTCACTACTAAAAAATTTCGTTTAATTAAAAGAAAATCAGCGGAAGCAATTTAATAAACCATAAAATTTGGGAGTATTACCGCCATACATAGTACCAGATCAGTTTACTCATACCATTCTAGTACCAAGTGCTAAGGCTAAAAGAACAAAATATAATTTTACAAGAAACTTAAGTATATATAAATCAGAGTAGCGCGGTAAATAATTTATCAGAGTAAAATCCACCAGTGGTGGTTACAAAAGAACAAATATATTGAATTCATGAATTTTAAAGAGGAAAATTAAAATCTTAACAAGTCCGGATAGTTCCTTACTCTCATTCTTGAGGCCGACTTGAAAGCATTGAATACGACCTGTAAGGGGCACTGCCCATTAAATAGGCAGGGGCCCTATGAAGGGAGCCCTTCAATACTACGGTACTGAGTAACCCTTTAAAAACGCACTTAAAAACAGGTACGTAATGTAACACATGAAATACTATCATTTTCGTACATAAAACTAGGTATAAATATGATATTCGGATTCATATATTCACACATTCGATAAGTCAATCAGATATTGATAGCATATCCGTAACCTTCACTTTTGCACATTCACATACTTATCAACTCCATCAAATATTAATAGGCCATAATTAACAATCGATACTTTTCGGGCCTTAAGGCCATTATTTCATCATTAATCAATTATCTCGGATTATACAAGTCCTTGTGAGTGTGGGAACCCAACTATTATAGCCAGTGGAACGATCGCGAGGGCACATGCCCTGCCACTATTATTTGTTGGTGGACCGATCTGGCCCCGTCTCACAAGGTGTTTCACTGTAAGTAATTAGTATCTTCCCCGTGTCTTATAAATTTTACATTTGGTTTGTTGAGCACGGAATCCCCCACTATTATAGCCGGTGGAACGTTCACTAGGGCATATGCCCTGCCACTATTTTAGCCGGTGGAATGGTCGTGAGGGTAAAATACCCTGCCGCTATTATTCGCCGGTGGACCGGTCTGGGTCCGGCTCCGGCTCAACATCTTTCTCTATAAGTGATTAGTGTCTTAACGTATATTATTCAAAGGTATTTCACCTTTGACATGCATGGCTAAAGGGCCTCATCACATCACATCATAACTTATAATATAGTTGTACTATCACATACTAAATGAGGACACATGTACACGTCTCGGTTCCAAGCCTTTATTCCATACTACCAATTTGCTCCTTTTATTTACGAAAATTACCATTTTAACCTTTATTCATAAAATTACCATTTTACCTCCTTTAATTACAAAAATTACCATTTTAACCCAATTACATCCAAAATCACCATTTTATCCTTTTATTAATAAATTTACTATTTTACCCTTGCCTCCAAAATTACCATAATACCATTTTTAATTAAGAGTTACCTTTTGCCCTTAGTACACCACTTATATTAAATTATTAGTATTACTACATAAAATATTAACTTTAATACCCCATTCAGAACTCATATAATTAATACAATACTCATTAGCACCCCTATATATATATTAGGCCATTTTCTTGTGCAAGATACATTAGTAAAATGCCCTAAGGCTCACAAAATATTAGACGCGTATTAAATACTACAATAGCATAAGACAGCATGGATAATACATAACCACATACAACATATTAAACAACACCAACCAAGAATAATAATATATTAAAATCCTAATGTGCTAACATACGTTAATCCATGCGCTTAAGTGGAATTTAACTGTTACCTCGATTTTTGTAAAAACAAACCTTACTGGTATTCCGGTTAAAGGTCCAAGCTTTGATTATCAAAACCAATACCAAAAAACAATATAAAGATTTATTACATTATAAATAATAAAATCAAGGCATAAAACTTTATAATGCTTAATTAATCAAATAATTAAATTAAAATATTATTATTCCTCAAAATTTTTTTACCCAAATAAATTAATAAGAGTAGAAGCTCATCTTGCTCATGCAGCATGAGCTGCATGCAAGGAAAGTTGGAAGAGGGAGGCTCGAAGGTGGTAAAAGATGGAGATATGGGCATTTTCGGGTTGGTAGTTTGGGGCTAAGAAAGGAGGGGGTTAGGGGAGGATTTAGGGCAGGGGAATGGGGCAGAGGTAGAGAGGGGATGTATGTGGTGGTTGGGGGTGCATTAGAGGCGGCTAAAGGTGGCGGTGGCAGTGGTAGGGAGGCCGCGAAGAGGGGTTGCCGAGAAGGGGTCGAGATGGAGGCTAGCGAGGAAGGAAAATGGGGAGGAAAAATGGAGGCTTTTGGGTGACGTTTTCAACCAAAGGAGGATTGGGGATGGTAGAGGAGGTTGTAGGGAGTAATAAGGTGGCTCATGTGGCAGTAGAAGCAATGAGACAGTGGCAAAATGAGGTGTTGTAGTGTGGTTACCAATAAGGGGGTAAAGAAGAGAAAAAGGGGATAGGTGGAAGAATTGGGCTACGGGGTGGCTTGATGAGGGTTGTGGTGGCTCGAGGGTGAGGTAGAGGGCGGTAGGAAGTGGTTAAGGTGTTGGTTGAGGTGGAGGTAGCGGCGGAGATGGGCAGCAAAGTGAAAACAGAGAGGGTGAGGGAAGGAGAAGAAAGGAAGGAAAAGAGAGAGTGGGGTGCATGGAGGGGCTCGGGAAAATGCCGAATGGAGCAGGAAGGGAAGAAGAAAAAGAATAAGGAGAGAGAGGAGGCGATAGGTAGGATTGAGGGGTGGCGGTAGGGTGGTAGAGGAGTGGCGGTTGTGGGGAGAGGGGGGAGGAATGGTAATGGCAGGGAGTGGGGAAAGTCTCGGTATGGGGCAAGGAATGGCGGCAGAGAGAGAGAGAGAGAGCTAGGGAGGTCAATAGGAGAGAGGGAGTTGTAGGTTGGTGGCGAAAATCTCGGGGGTGAAAGAAAGAAGGGGGAAGAAGAGTCAGGGGGCTGGGCGTGCGACGGGCGAGTAAACCGGCCAAAACAGGTCGGACCAGTCGAGGTAGAAGGAAAAGAAAAGAAAGAGGCGGCCAGGCTCGACGCATGGGAGAAAAAAAAGAGGAAGAAAATGGGCCAAGCTTAGGCGCCGAGGAGAAGGAGAGGGAGGGGAGGAGAGGATGGGCCAGTGGCCCAACGCACAGGAGGGGGAGAGAGCAGGTCGGCGGCCCAAGGAAGGAAAAAGAAAAAGAAAGAAAAGGGGAAAAAGAAAAAGGAAAATTGGTTTTAATTAAAATAATTTAATTTATAAATAATAAATTACAATATTTTTGGGTAATAAATTTATTTAACAATTTAATTAAAATATAAGGGTTTAAAAGGATAATTTTATTAAAATAATGATTTGAAAATTTATTTAAATAATAAGGGTAAGATAAAATAACAAAATATCTATTTTAATTTATTAAAGTATTTATACCTAATTTCATACACTCAAAAATCCATAAAATAATTAAATTAAACATATTTAAAAGCTAATTTATCTAAAATATTATTTATTAAAATATAGGGTTTTAAAAATTCGGGGGATTATAGCTGTTGGGTCATCCAGCAATGCTTTCATATTGAGATGAAGATTTTTTATAATATCCAGGGGCTTGCAATAGGGGTTGCATATTCAAATAAATTTTCTTGAAGATGATTCACAAGAAATTTTCTTTATCTCTTAATCAAACCATTTTCATAGAAAAAAACTCTATACTTAAGAAATATTTTGATGAGCTTAAGTCTTTGATTTTAAACTATTGGTGGAGTGAGTATTTCGTGTGGTGAATTTTAGTAGAATCATTACCACAAACTACCAGGTTGTCCACATACATAGCAATAAGGGTTATGGCATCATCAGTCAGCTTTCTATATAGGGAGTAGTCATTCTTAGAGTTATTATATCCTTAGAAATTTATAGTTGTGGATAGTTTCTCATACGACTATCTACAGGCTTTCTTTAACCTATAGAGGAATTTTTTGAGCTTGCAAACTAGTGAAGGAGGTGCATGAAATCTTGGTGGTAGTTTCTTGAATATTTCTCCATAAAGGTCTCCATGAAGAAAGGAACTATTGATGTTGAACTAGTAGATATCCCATTCCTTTTTAATCACTACCACTATGATAGTTCTAATGGTGGTCATGTAGAAAACAGGAGAGAAGGCTTCTTTGAAAGCTTCCTTTGCCCATTGAGTGCACCCTTTCACTACTAGCCTCACTTTATATTATTCCACACTACCATAAACTCTATACTTTACCTTGTAGACCCACAAACACCTAATAGGTTGTTTGTATTTGGATAGTTTCTCCAACTCTTATGTACCATTAGCATGCAAAACCTCAAATTCATTATACATAGCCTATACCTAATATGGAATAGACACTACTTCTTGGTAATTTTTTAAGCTCTAGTGTGTGGGTAGAGGAATGTTTTGTGGACTAGATACATGTAGGTGGATTAGAAGATATGTAGCTATGGGTGATGGTATGCCCACAAAATATAGGAGCATATTTTATGAAGGTGCTGCTACATGCATAATCTTAGAGATGTGTGGGAGTTTGGGTGGGTTGGTAGGACCTTCAAAGAGAAGTTATAAATCACAAAGACTATGCTTGAGGTAACTGAGAGGACAAATTATCAAAATTGGACCTTGAAGTAGGCTTGAGTGAGGCACATGGTGAATTACTAAGGTCAGATGGTCATGGAGATCTGTAACACTCCAAAATTTACACACATTTTTTTAAAAAAAAAAAACAAGACTCATAAATTAAAACCCATAAATTTTGGGGATGCTATTGCCATACTTAGTACTAGACCGGTTCACTTATACCGTTCTAATACCAAGTACTAAGACTAAGGAAAACACTCATAGTATGTAGTATTAAATAAGCCAATGTTCGTAAATATGGAATTAAAGTAGGCATACATTCTTACATAATTCGAAATACTCGAGATTGTTTTTCAGGGAAGAAATAGTGACCATAATAAAATTGTTTTTTTAAGTTTCACATAATTAAAAGAAAATAGAAATAATAATCTCGAATAGAAAAACCTAAAACATGTCAAACGGACATTCTGCTCGTGGGAATAAGTAGAACACATAAAAGGGTTGATCAGTATGCTACGTACTGAGTAAAGTAACTGAGTACTAGGGCCAACACATAAGAACATAAAATTATGTAGGATATTAATCAACTTAAAATTATAAACCCATACATATGACACAAGAAAGCTTACAAAGCATTACATAGCTTATAATCATCAAACCCACACATAAGGCCCAAAAAGGTCTAGATCAATAATTTAATTATTCTTTTATCGGAATTCGATTCACACTATGCCCTTTTATCAATTCCATGCGAATACAGGAACACCCTACTATTATAATTGGTGGGTCGGTCACACATACAACATCATGCCCTAACCATTATTATTACCGGTGGATCGGTCACATATAGGATCAAACCCTAACCACTATTATAAATAGTGGATCGGTCACATATAGGGTAAAAACCCTAACCATTATTATAACAAGTGGATCGATCATACATAGGGTAAAACCTTAACCACTATTTCTCACCAGTGGATCGGCTGGTCCCGTCTCAATATCTTCCTCTTTAAGTAATTAATATCTTGAGTATCTTATTCATAAGTTTTGACCCAAACATGCATGATTGACTTCTACTTTTCTCATCCTCCAACCCTCGTTAACCACACCAACCCATGGTAACCATAACGCCCATGCAAACCCTAGCTCCACGTAAACCCTAACTCCATGAAATCCTTAACTCCGTCATGCAATACCACCATGCAAACCCTAATACCATGTATTTTCATGCAAAACCCTAACACCATGTTACTCCTTACAAAGCCCTAACACCATGCAAAACCCTAACACCATGCAACTCCATGTAAAGCCCTATGCCATGCAAAACCCTAATACCATGCATTCCATGCAAAACCCTAACACCATGGTTATACTCCCCATCATTATGTTATAACCCTATCATGCATATCTTAGGGCCACATCATACCATAATAATCACCCACTCATGTACATAATTTTCATGCCACAATTATTTACACAAACATACCCCAACTCTATATCATGATTCATTCATATATAAATCATATCAGATGGTATGCATGGCATATAAATCACATATTACACAAATAGCCTTAGCACCCCTTACTTAAAATGTCACCGGTCTTGGAGCATGCTCCTATACGTCCAAATAATGAAAGTACTATTCAATAATATTAATAAAATATATTACTTATAATATTAAAAATAATAAAGATAATAATAATAATAATAATAATAACAATAATAATACTAATACTAATAATAATAGTAAAAATAGTAATACAAATACAAGGGTACAAAGCCTAATTAAAAATTTAGGTCTCGACCCCCCTTACATAATTACAATAATAATAAAATAATTATACTAATAATATTAATATTAATAATGATATTAATAGTGATAATAAACTTATAATAATTCAAATAAATTCCTAAAATTTGAAACTAATAATCTAATTAAATCAAGAATAATCTCAACCCTGCCGATAAAATTTATTAATAATATTACATCTAATAACCATAATAATTATAATAATTATAATCGAATAAATATTAAAAATTAGAATAACAACAAAATAAATTTCAATAAATAGAAAAGAAGGGCTGAGAGGGTCTAAGGTTTCACCTTGAGTCAGCGGAGATGGACGACACCAGCGATGGTGCATGGCGACAGTGGCGGTGGCTGGAGAAGAGGGCTAAAAGGGGAAAAGATGAAGAAAAAGAGGGGAGGAGAAGGATAAAAGGGAGAAAAAGGTTATGGCTAGGTGGAGGAGAATTAGTACAACTTTTTGGGTCATGCAGAAGCTAGTAGAAGTGGCGGATATGGTGGAAGACGGTGGTTTGAAGGTTGCGGGGGTTAAAATTTTAGTTTGATGGGTAGGGGATTTTACACGACTATGGTGGCTCGTACTAGAAGAATCGAGAGAGATGGGTAGCTTAGTTAACTAGAGGGTGTACAGGGAGGGTTTCAATGGGTAGAGGTGGTGGCGAAGTTGGCTAATGATGGCAAATGACTCGTCCGAAGTCTCGGTGGCGCACAGGTTAGATCTTAGGGTTTCGAGGAGAAAACGTTTTGAAATCACAACAACCAAGGCTATTTATAGAGTTTATAGGGAATGGTTGGGTTTTGGGGGTCGGCAGGAGGTTATTGGATGCTAGGTTTCGGGTAACCAATAGCGGTAATAGACCGGCAAAAGTTTTGGTCGGGTCGAACTTTTGTGAAGGAAAAGGGAGAAAATGAGCAAGAGATAAGGGAAACTAATTATACCAAGTTGATCTACGAGTCAAGGGGAAGATAATGAGGGGAGAAACGGCTAGTCAAAACTTGTGTGTGACTAGTGGCACCATTTTCAGAGTTTAAAGATGCAGGTCGATGATGGACGATGAAGGAGGAAGAAGGAAGGGGTGAACTGGGCAGCCGGGTAAAAGAAAGAAAAAGGGAAGAACAAGTCGTGTGGCAATGGTTATAAGTCCTTTAAATGAGATATGGCATCTCAGAGGAAACAAGCACAAAACACAACGTTGGGCTACCGTAGAAGAAGAAGAACGATGCTAGGCAGTGGGAGAAGGAAGGAAAAGAAGAAGGATTGGGTCGTGCTTTAGGCCCAATCGAGAGAAGAGAAAAAGAGAAAGAAGAAAAGAAGAAAAAAGAAAGAAAAGAAAGAAAAAGGAGGGAAGAAAAAGAAAAAGGAAAAAGGAAAATTTAAGTGGCTTGGGTATAAATAAATTAATTATAATATTTTGGGTATTTAGAATAAAAATATTTAAATAAAATAATATTAAATCTCATTTTTAGGCTAATTTAGGGTTTTTTAAAAAGACTTTTCCTAAATTCATTTTAATTAGCAAACATACAAAATTTTCTCTTATAAAAATAATTATAAATTATTTAATAATTTTTCCTAAATAAATCCTTCCTATTCCATATAAAATAATTAATTAAATTAACTACCCAATAAATACTTATTTAATAAATTTGTTAAAATAAATATTTTTGGGGCATTTCAAGATCAGGTTGTGTTATGGACTTAGGGTTATGGATTGGAATGAGGGTGTATTATTTGGAGTGGATAAGGATTTTTCCATGGAAAAAGGGGTATCTACCTTCGCTAAAGGCCACATCCCTATTGATAAAGACGTCTTTGATGGCTAAGTTTAGGAGCTTGTATGCCTTTTATTTCATAAAGATAACCTAGGAGGGCACAAAGGGTAGACATTGGCTTTAATTTGTCTCGATATCTCACAAGTAGTTGCATAACATAAAGCCCTAAAAGAGTCTAAGGCAACCATAATCTAGTACAAAATTAAAAAGTATTAGATATAGGCTGAAGTTATGGAGAACATTGGATAGAATTTGGTTGACAGTGTAGGTAGTAGATAAGACACTTTATCCCCATTACCATTTGGGCAGGTTTCATTGAAGCATGAAGGCTCTAGAAACCTCAAATAAATGTTTACGTTTATGTTCAACTAACCCTTTCTGTTGGTGTAACACCTTGAATTTTTACAACATTATTTTTTTGATGTATAGTCATTTTGTTAAAAACCAACCTTTGCACCTTAGCCTAAATATTTTATTAATAATCTTTGACACATAACCTAAATAAATTCTTTAAAAAAATTCAATTATTTTTGGCTCTTTTTTTTTTTTTGTTAAAGTTATCATAAACCTAATTATTTTTGCTGGATATATTTTCGATATGATAATCTAATCTATCCAAAGTAAACCTAAAACTAAAATTATATATATATATATATATATATATATATATATATACCCTACCTTACCATTTTCCCCTAGTGTACCCTTTTTACATGACCTATTTGTCTGACCCGACCACTCTTCTTGTCTCCCTCCTTAACTCATGCAACACACCTATACCCCTCACTTGTCAAGCCATATTCCTATCATCCTACCCCTAACTATTGAGCCATGCTCCATCACCATCACCTCCCTCACCAAACAATCCATATGCATGTATGTGTGTGTGTGTACCTACACACATTCATATCCCCTTTCCCTCCTCGACCTTGCATCTCCTCAACTAACCAAACTCAACCTTACAGAACTACATCGGTGCACCACTCTCTCTCTCTCTCTCTCAACCTCTCCCTCCCCCTCTCTCTTTTCCTTATTCCCAACCAACCTCCCTCGCTTCTCTAATCCATCTGGCTTCACCATTGTAGAACCACACCTAGCTTCTCCTATTAGCTCCGTTTGGTTTCACCTCTATAGCAATCCCACAACCTTCACCTATTTCCCCTTCACTATGCTCTGTTTAGTTCTCTACCACCCCAACCAGCCACAAGTAAGCCATTCTTTCTCAACCAAACACATCCCTGTCTTGTGTCAGTAGTGCCACCTCTAACCTCCTCCTTTCTCCTCTCCTCGCCAACACCAACCCAATAAAACAACCTTTGACCTCATCATCATTAGCATCATCATCATCTTCTTCATCTTCTTCTTCTTCTTCTTTTGGGCCTTGTTACCCTTGTTTCTCTTCTTTGCCTTTCCTATCACAATTTTTTTATCCCTTCCCCCTCCTTATAACACCCTCATACCTTAAGTCTCTCCCTCCTTAGCAACTCTAGCCCCTACACTAGCTCTTTCGCAACTATTCCCAACCAAGTCATCCTCTATCCCAAACTAGCCAACTTACACCATCACCACTATTCTAGCTACCCTACCTAGTCATGCCTTCTTTCTTGCACTACCCCTTTAAGCCATCACCACCTTCCACTATCATCTTTTTACCTCGTCATACCACTAACACCTTCCACCTTCCAAACTAGCACTAGCTACCACCACCATTTCCACCACCCCTGCCTCACCCTTCCTCCACAACCAAACTAAACAATCCTGTCACCTAGCAATCTCCCTTCTTCATGCATAGCTCATGCTATGCACGCAGCATGAGATTTTCTCCTCAAAAATTTTGTTACATAATTTTAAATTTATGGGTGTTTTAGTAATTATAGAAAATAAATATTTTATTATTAAAATTATTATTTTATTTAGCAAATATCAATTTGGTAATTTTGGTATTAGTTTTAGGTATGAATTTTTAATTAGAGAAAGATTATAGGATTTAGTAGGATACCGTCAATTTGTGTTTTGCTGGATTTAGGTAACTTTTATACATTACTAAAATGTTAAATTTTCCCATGATAACACATTATGATTTTTTGATGTATAAACTATATCAAGTATGTTGATTATATGATAAATTTTATATTCTCCTAAAATGTTAGGCATTGCCTGATAGCACATTAGTTTTTTTTTTGTATGAAATATATATTAAACATGATTCGTTATATTCTAGTTATATGTTTATTGTTTGTATCATGAAAATTAAAAACATAACACATTATGTAATGTAAAATATTTTAGGTACAAAAGTATGGAAAAATAATTTTTATAATAATTATATGACATGTATGTAGAAAATGATAGGATGAGCATGTTTAAATATATTTATAGAATAATAATTATATATTAGTACCCTAGAGGCACTTTGGTCATTTTGGGTGTGTTATGATAATTATTATGACAAGAATATCTAATGTGTATTATATGATATAGAGCATGATATTAAGTGTTTTGGATGTATTAGATACACATACTAGGGTTTTATATGCAAAATCTTAAAAGGGGCAAAACAATCATTTAACTTGTTTGATACTTTAATTTACGTGATAAATAATTTTACTTATAAGTGCTAGTCTTTTCATGACAAACCAATAAATAAAATGGATTTGGTAATTAATAAGGATATTAATGTGGTAATTTTGACCTCATGGGCATTTTGGTCATTTTCGACCTAATACATCTAAATGTGAAATATTGAGCCTGGGACGGTCTTAATATTTATGTGGGTGGGTTTATGTGTTTATCAATTTTAATACTTGTAGTTGAATGAGTCTTGTAACATGACCTTTTTATTGTCATCACTAAATAAGATACTAATAATTTAAAGTGAAAGATCAAGTCAGTTAGGCCAAGATATTGGATCTATTCCACCTAATGATAATAGTGACTCAGATGTGATGTTCCTAAAAAGCGCTTCGGACCATTCCATTAGTTTAAGAATGGAGGAGAGTTTTGCCAAAATAGGTATTAGGTCCATTCCACCAGATGATAATAGTGGCTCAAGTGTGTTATTTCTAACAGATAATTTAGACCGTTCCACCTATTTAAGAATAGTGGGGGTCCTTGAATTCAATATAAATATAAATAAAAATGATTATTATCAAATGAAATAATTATTGGATTAAGGGATTGGTTGCTAGCAACTTTGTGTCTATCTTTAATTCAGTAGTAGCCTTTGTGCCTACCTATGGTTTGTTAGCAGCCTTTGTACCTACTTGTAGTTTGGTAATAGTCTTTATGCCTACTTAAGGTTCGTTAATATCCTTTGAGCCTATCTATATTTTGATAGCAGCCTTTGTGCTTATCTGTAGTTTGGTAGCAGCTTTTGTACTTACTTGAGGTTCTTTAGTAACCTTTGAGCCTACCTGTGTTTTGGTAGCAGCCTTTGTGCTTACTTGTATTTTGGTAGTAGTATTCATACCTACCTATTATGCTATGAATTGTTATTGGATTGTTCTTGTGAGACTACCTATTTTTTTTAGATTTATTAGTATTAATAATAAGATATGTGTTATGTTGTTATTATCTTAGTTTTGTATTGATTATATTTCTAATTATACTACAAAGGGCATCTCTTAGATATTAGATTGGTAAGTTTCAATTTGTTTTAGATGAACGAGTATGAATAGTATATGGCTTGGTAGTTTGTAGTTATATGAATGATTATCATATTTTAATTGACATGTTTATATTTTGATGTTTTATACCATGTATTATTGTGGTGTCTTGTATGTGTTCCATGTTTGTTTTTTTTTTGTTAAGTATAAAGGGTTATTTAGTATTGTTGTAGTGAATGGTTCCTTTTGTAGACCCCTACCTATTCAATGGGCAGTGGTCTTTGCAAGTCAGCTTATGAGTTCAGTCAAAACATAATAGATCAGATTAAGAGCCTAGGGCTATTTGGCATCTGTTTAGGTATTTTTGTTTTGATTGTATTTGGAAGCTTGTGTCCTAATCTTTCTCTCTTTTAAGTTTTATAATCACTGATGTTGCTTTTGTACATCATAATACTTTTTTGTTGTCTTCTCTATTCTGTTTCTTGTAATCATGTTATTAATTATAAGTAGAGTAATGATTTTAGCCTTAGCACTTGGTATGATAATGGTAGAAGAAACCAAACATGTATCAGGTATAGCAGTAACACCCATCATTTTTATTATTTTAACATTTATGATTAACTCTTTTAAATAAAAATTTTAAGTCATAAAAACTAGGGTATCATAGTTGGGTGTGTGTGAAATACCCCAAAATCCTAAATTAGGAAAGCATGGTCGAGTAGGGAATTATTAGAAAATTAATTAATATAAACTACTTTATTGGAAAGAAAAGGGGAATTAATTAGGATAAATCAAGAAGGAATTTATAAGTATGTAAATAGGAGGAATTGTGGTATTTTAAGTCAATTAAGGTTTTTATTTTAGAAATTTATTAAACACATTAATTTATTTAAAATGGTAAGGATAAAATAGTTTCAAATTAATATAAAATTTATAAATAATTTAATTAGATAAAATTAAGGTGTTTTGTTAATTAAAATGGAATTTAAGAAAACTTTTCCAAAAATCCCAAAATTAACCCAAAAATAGAATTTAATTATTATTTTGATAATTATATACCCTAAATTACCCAAATTATACTAATTAAGGCAACCACTAATTTTCCTTATTTTACCTTTTTCCCTTTTTCTTTTTTTTCTCTCCCTCCTTTTTCCTTTTTCTTTCTTCCCCCTTCTCTTCCTTATGTCTTCCCCGACTGGGCGGGCCTGCTAGGCCCTGCGCCCTGCGCAGCCCAGCTCCCTTTTTCCTCCCCGCCAACGTTGGGCCTCACCTGGCCCAACTCCCTCCTTCCTTTCCTTCTTTTCGCCGCGACCCAGCGAGCCCGGCCGCCCATGAGTCAAGACGCCGCGTTTCGACGCTGAAGTCGCGAAAACGCCGCGTCACGATAAGGAAGAAAGTAACCGTTGCCAGACCAACTCAAACGCTGTGTCTTACCCAAAAATAGACCAAAACTCTGCGTTTCATTTATGGGAAAAATAAACCGCTGCGCCTGGCCGGTTTCTCCCTTCCTTTTTCCCTTCCCCTAGACCGTCGGTCCAGCCCCCCTTTCTTCTTCTTCTTCTTCCTCCTTACGCCGGCGCCGATTTCCGCCTACAACACGAAACCTCACCGGAGACGCAAAGCCTGCCATGGCAGCTCCAGCTCCGGTCGTTTCACCTCCTCCCCCCGACTGAGTTCCCCTAGATGTGACCAATCCTCGCAGCCTTCTCCCACACGAAAATTCTCCTCCTTTTTCAGGCAATTATGGCCTGAAAAATTCAGGCCTTGCGTCGGCCACGCACGCCGGAAAAAGCCTAACCTAACCCTAACCCCCTAACCTCCCACTTGATTCTTGTCATTTTTCGTCCAAATTATCCTATAAATAGCCCTCCTCACCGCCTTAATCGGGTTCGAAAACTGGGAACCCAATCAGTGCAAAGCCACGCGCCGCCCTGCCTTCAGATGGCCTTTGCTCCGCCGACAACCACCCCCACTGCCTACCCTTGCCACCACGGTCCTCCCTGCACATCCCTCTACGCAACCAACCCCCTTTGACTCCCTTCTTTGCGCTGCACGTGCCGCCCTGGCCGTGCGAAAAGTCCTCCCCCAATCGACACCTTCCAGCCCTGCGCCACCTTCGCGCCGCCGCCACCGGCTGTGCCGCCGCCCACAGCACCGCCACTACCCCCCAAAACAACCATGGGTTCTTTCTCTACCACCCTATACCTCCCATTTCTCCTCGTTTTTCCTTCCCTAGCTTCCACCTCCATTTCCCCCCCCCCCCTCTCTTCCCTTCCTCCACCACCACCGCACCGCCACTTCTGCCGCCGCGCAGCCGCCGCCGCTGCCACCACCTCAGTCAGGTTGCCAACACCCTAAATCCTAAAGCTTCAATAATAAATAAAAATAAATAAATAAAATTGATTAATGATTTAATCTTATTAACTACTATTAATAGTATTATTATGATTAATATTAACATTATCATTATTATTACTAACCTAGTGCTATTATTATTATTATTATTATTATTATTATTATTATTATTATTATTATTATTATTGTTATTGTTATTATTATTACTATCATTAATATTATCATGATTATCATTATTGTTATTATTAGCATTATTATTGTTATCCTTATGCTCGCCATATCCAAAAACCCTAACCGTGTTTACCATCGTGTTATCCTTAATGTTATTATTATTATAATTATTATCATTATTATTATTATTATTATTATTTTCATTAATATTATTATCATTATTATTATGATCATTATTACTATTATTATTATTATTATTAGTATTACTATCATTATTATTTCCATTAGTGTTATTATTAGTACTACTATTATTATTATTACAATGATTATTATTACTATTATTATTATTATTATTAGTGCTATTATTATTATTAATATTATTATAAGCGTTACTATCATTATTACTCCTATTACCATTTTTATTATTATCATTATCGTTACTGTTACTACTCCTATGGTTATGCTGCTATTATTATTACTATTATTCTTACCATTGTTATTGTTTTACTATTAGTGTTATTATTGTTATTAATATTATTATTATCAATATTATTATCATTATTACTATTATCGTCATTATTATTATTATTATTACTACTACTGTTACCATTGTTATTATTATTACTATCTTTACTATTTTTATTATCAACATTACTATTGTGGTTGTTACTATTATTATTACTAGTACTATTATTATTATTTCTATTACTATTATTATCATTAACTGTATAATTATTATTATCATTATTATCCTTATTATTATATCATTATTATTATTATTGTCCTTGTTATTATTTTGTTGTTGTTGTATCGATTACTACTATCATTATTATCCTTAACGTCATACTTTGATATTAGTACCTTAGTATTTTGTTATGCTTAGTATTGCCACAACTATTATATTATTATTATTATTATTATTACTGTGATTATTATTATTGTTATTATTATTATTATTTTTATTATTATTTTTATTATTGTTACCATCATTATTGCTATCATCACTATTATTCTTACTATGATTAATACTTGTGTTATTATGTTTATTTTCTCACTATTATTATTATCGCTAATATTCCTGTTAATATTATTTCTAGTGCACTTACCATCATTTATATTATTACTACTATTATCGATTGTTAATATTAATATTATTATTGTTGCTATTATTATTTTTGTTATTATTAAAATTATTATTATTATTGATGTTATTATTATTGTTGTTATTATTATTATTGGTACTATTATGGTCATTACTCTTATCATCATTATAATCATTATAGCCATTATTATTCTTATTATGAGTATTATTATTATAAGTAGTATTCTTATTATTGTTAGTATTCTTAGTAATTACTATTACTAATATCGAAACCCTCACCCTAATGCTTTGGATTTTACTAAAACCCACTGTAACTAGTGATAATCCATTTAAGCTATTGTAAGAATAGTAATAACCCTACCCTTAATTTATAAACCCCTATTATGAATATTAGCATTAGTATTAGGCCATGATAGGGATAAGATAGGAATTTTTATAATTTCGGTAGAGGGAGATTAACCCTAAGTATTTCCCTCTTATAGGTGAACCGGGTCAAACCCCAGGAGGTGTAGGAGCGTGCTCCATGCCTGGCGCCGATTTAGGTAAGGACGTAACTAAGGCCACTTGTGTGTATTACATGTTTTACCTGTCTTGTATGCTTGTGCTGTTGTATGCTATAAATTGTATATTATCTGTGTATTGTGTAGCGCAGCATGAAACCGAGGTACGTTCTCGTGCTCTCGTCTGTGTGTATTAATATGTTGTGGTGCAAGTATGGTGTGATGTGATGTGACATGTTGTGATGTGACCCCTACGACATGCATGCTAGGTTTTGTGAGGAAGTGTTGTGAAGTCGGGACTTGAAAAAGAAAAATAAGCGATTAAGATAACTAAAGGGAAGTACGTTGGTTAACATAGGTATGGGCGATTTAAGGAACTCATAAATTGTGAGATGATGAGGAAGAGGGGAAAACAAATAAATAGAAGCATGGGAATAAAAATAAGGTTGCATGGGGGAAACTAGGGTTTGATGGAAATGATAGAGTTGACATGGGGGAAATGATAGGGCTTGCATGGGGAAGTTAACGTCCGCATGGGGACGAACCTTACGTATGAAAAGATACCTTGGGATGTGAGGGAGTCAGTGGAAGGTCCATTTGGGAGTCTGGAGGCTCGAGGTGAAACATAGTACGTAGGGTCTTATAAGGTACCCGATTAGGGTTTTGGGAAGAATTAGTAATATGAAAAAGGCGAAAGGAAAATGGTTAAGGGTGAGTGAGGTGCGGGTTGAGAGTGAGGGTTTTGTTATTATGAATGATTATGGAATTTTGAGAGAGAAGGAATATTGGGAGAACGGGAGAGGTTACCTTTGGGAAGAGAAAGGTATTAAAGTTGAAGTGAAAAACTAGAGTTTTAGGGTCACAGGTAGAATCGATGGGTAAAGCGATATGATTTGGGGATTGGACCAGAATGAGATGAGGTGTCAAGGATAACTAAATTAACGGTAGTGAAGTAAGAGGAGGTTGGACCACATAGGTCCAGCTAGGGTTTCAAGGGAAACCCTTGAGACTAGTGACAGGTGGGGTCCGATATCACGAGGTGTTGCGTGTATAGCGGGGAATTGGACATCGAGGTGCGATAAGGGGTGCACGAGTTCCAAGATATGGGACGGGCCCTCCTGGGAGAATGAGTGTGGATATAGTTAGCCATGCATGTCAAGGGTAAAACACTTTCTAATAAGATACGTTAAAATACTAATCACTTAAAGAGAAAGATGCTGAGCCGGGGCCCAGACCGGTCCACCGGCGAATAATAGTGGCTAGGAGCCAGGGTGCCCTGGAGACCGTGCCACCGGCGAACAATAGTGGTCGGGAGCATTTTACCCTATATGATTTCTGGTCCACCGGCTATAATAGTGGGGGTTACCGTGCTCAGCAAACCAAACATAAAATTGATAAGACATGGGAAAGATACTAAATACTTACAGTGGAACACCATGTGAGTCGGGGCCAGATCGGTCCACCGGCAAATAATAGTGGCCAGGAGCGTTTTGCCCTGGAGACCGAGCCACCGGCAAACAATAGTGGCCAGGAGCGTTCTGCCCTGTACATATCTCCGGTCCACCGGCTATAATAGTGGGGCTCCCGCACTCACGTGGATTGATAAAGATTATGTGTGAAATGGACATATTATTATTAACGAGAATAAAGAATAAGTCACCGGAAAGTACTCAGACCTCATCTTGTTGTTATTGCATGTGCCTTATATGATTGTGTATGCAGACTATGTGGCATGATTGTATGCTTGGCCTTAGCGCCTACGCCCTTACTCAGTACTGGACCCGTACTAATACTATGCTAGTTGAATGGGTCCTGTGATGATCCACCAATGGTGGGGAGCAGACCTTTTATGCAGGTTTTGATCGGTTGCTAAATTGGGGTGGAAGGTTGACTTGAGTGAGTAAGTGGTCCGGATATTTACCCTTTGGAATTTGTTTTGTTTAATCAAATTCGTCTTGGGAGTCACAAGTTTTATACTTAAATTTTCAAAGGTCTTATCGCACTTTGTTATTCCGTGTTTTAAGGACTGTGATATATGGGTTTTTAAATTGTATTTCGGAATGTACCTTTTTACCTTCACACTCTGATTTTGTAGAACTCGTGTTTTATGAATGATTTGTTCTAGTTTTATTCTTTCTAGCCTTAGCACTTAGTATCGGGTCGGTAGCTATGGATCGATCTGGTACTAAGTGTGGCGGTAATGCCCCCGAGTTTATGGTTTTAATTCTCTTGCTTCCGCTAAAACTTTTGATTTAAACGAAATTTTTTAGTAGTAAATTTGGGGGTGTTACAGTGTGTGTATTGTTGTTGTGGAGAATGCCTTTATGGGAAAGGGATTGTTTGGCTTCTAAGCTAGATCCAAGTTCATATGCATTGTGAGATTAAATGGCTCTAACAATTTTGTTAAATTGAATCTCAACAAAGGTAATGAAATTGTTTAGGACAATGAACCCTTTGACTTAACACTTAGAAGGTATGTCCACGTGGCTAGTAAAAAATCATCCATAATGGATAGGAAGTACTTAAATCCATCATATGTGGCCATTCTATAGGGGGCCCATATATCCACATGTATCAAGTGTAATGGAGAGTCAGAACTTGTGTAATTAGAAGAAAAGGGTAAACGGTGTTGTCTTGCTTTGAAAAAAAATATATCACAAGGTAAATGATTCATTTTGTTAACTGAATCATAAAAATGAAACATTCACTAAAGCTTGTACAATGGGAGATGACCAAGCCTAAGATGGAAATTCCTAAATAGAGTAATTACACTTGGTTGATTTGGGAAAGTAGTAGTTTGATTAGTAATAGAGCTTAAAGAGGTGGCATTTTTCATTGAAGCTTAAGTGTTTGTGTTTATTGGGAAAAATAGATAACGATCCTTATTTATTATACTAAGAAAGTGAGTTTCCTCGTCAAAGGGTCTTTTACCACAAACCTATCATTAGTGAAGCAAATATTAAAGTTAACTTGTTTGGTCAACTTAAATATGGAAATTAGGTTGTACTAAAAGTTTGGGATGAAGAGAACTTCCCACAAATTGCTGGTGTTGGATAGAGGAATGGAGTCCACATAACAAATAAGGACAGTGTGTTCATTAGTTAGAATGAAGGAGATAGGATGAGGTATAAGCTTCATGCTTGAGAAAGGGATTGGTTACCACTCATTTGATCAGTAGCATCAGTGTCAAAAATCCATATAGCAATGCATTTTATGGAGGCATAAAAAGAGAACTTTGCTACAATATAATTGATGGAAATCACATTTATACCTACAAAGGTTTTTGACACACCATTGTTTGAAAATGTTGTTTGCATCAAAGTGGATTGGTAAGTACTAACAACACTACTTGAATCAACACTTGAAAATTTTCACTGATACAAGAGAGGCACCAAATGATTTTACAGGTATGTAGTTAGGCCTCCTCCGCTTTGTGATGTGTCATGATTTATAGTCACAGGCCCCTATAAAAAAATTTTGGTTTGATGAATTTTAAATCGATAGGAAATCCCACCAGCCTATAACACTTATCTTACGTACCATCTTCTTTACATCTAACCTAGAAGTTTGTGAGGGGTCCTTTCTTTGTGCTGGGACATTGAAAAAAATAGAATAACTGGGAATAGCATTGGAGGAGCTAATCTCTTGTTGTCATTCCTCATTGATCACCATTGCATATGCTTCTCTTATGCTCGATAAGGGGTTTATTATCAAGATAGTGGCTTTGACAACTGAATAATAATAATTTTGGACCATTAAAAATTGGATGAGTTGCTAGTCTTATATATGTTTCACTAAAGACTCAACAAATATGTAAGTACACGTGGGGAAGGAAGTTAAGTCTTCTCATCCCACAACTTCTTCATCTTAGTGAAAAACAAAGCCACCAAATTGAGGCTTTAAGAGAGAGAGAGAGAGAGAGAGAGAGAGAGAGAGAGAGGAAATTTCCACACCGTCGGTATAATTGGACACCGTCAGAGTTATAGTACCTTTATAACAATTTAGTCCATATCTCATGAGCTAAGGAAGTGTAAATGACACTCTCTACTATCTCCTTGCTTATGGAATTCAGAATCCAACTAGTGACCATGGAATTACACCTAATCCATTGGCCATAATCAAAAGATGAAATAGTTGATTCCTTGATAGTCCCCTTAACAAGGTCTATGATGTTTTTGGCACTAAGAATAATAGTCATAGCCTTTTTCCATGCATGGTATCAGGTGCAAAGATCTTGGTCAGAAGAACTACATTGGGAATTTTCAGATGCATGTAAATAGAGGGGATTTGAGGGTTCATTAAAGGAAATCTAAGTTTCAAAACCTTGAGTTTGGGAAGTTGAGATTGACATAGTTACAAGGGTTTAATTTTTTAGGTTTAAAATTTTAATATTCAGAGGATTCAAAAATCACAAAGGGAAAGAGAAGATCCTCCTACTTTGATGACAAGTATAAAAAGTAGGCCTTTCATTAACTCATCAATTGTGAGTACACTGATAAACCATAGTCCCATGTATACATATATAAACACCTAAATGAGAGCGAATCATAACTAATCAATAAAAAAGGGTGCTTAAGCTATCTTATGACTATGAACAATATAAAGTAATTTCCACTAATATCTAATACTCAAGTAGGCTGCGTAATCATGAGGATAAGTTGTTACTTGAGCAAAAAATCTAGGAGGTTGTTGCTTACTTGAATCTATGATGGATTTGTCACCTTTGGATCTAGAAAGCTAGTTTTCTAACAATAACACTCAATCATCTTATGATTAGCTTCAATTAAAATTGAAATTTTTTTAGTAAATTTTAATATATTATAGTCAGCCTCTAGCCACAACTAAAGAGGATGCATCATAAGCATTCTCCTTAGTTATAAAAGCATTATTTTTTCATTCATTTTAGAAATCCTTGCATTCCAATTCATGTATCATCATCATCATTTATCTATTTATCCATTATCCTATCTTAATCACACAAAAGGGGAATAGGATAGTTCCTTATCTCATTACACATTTTTTCCCAACAAGGAGGAAGCTTGATATAAATGAATTATGTTGACCTATGTATGATAATCACTTGAACCTGTAAGTATAATTTTAAGGATTTAATGCCACTTCATTTAAAAAATAAGGATAATGACATGGAAGCCGAGATGTCATTGACCCTTTTTTCAACAAATACTTCTTATCTCAAAAGGTAATACGCTTACCTTTGACATCACCGTCAATTTTGTGTTGTGCTAACACGCTGGAGATAAATTGAGGCATGTATCTCAGGAATGCATGAAACATGTATTTGCGACCATAGGTGCCTATAAGTAGTTAACCCCCGTATCTAGTGACTTTAGTCATTGACGGGGTTGATTTGCCACTTGCTGAGTTGCAACCACTACATATGGTTTCCATTTTTTAGGTATTTCTACTACTCACATCGACAAGCTACATATGTATTTATGGCAATTCTTATATAGTGAAATTTATGCAAGTCTTGGCCACACTTCTTCTTTTGATAATTAGTAGTAATCTAATCATACTAAAATGGGCATTATGAAAATTCTAGAATGATTATCCACGGAAATCAACTACACCAGTAAACTAAGGTAATATATCTAGTTTTTCTAAATAACCCCTATACAATTTAGCTTTCTGATTCCTTTTGTATCCAATTAATGTGTCCTTGATAATCTTTCCCATTAAAACACCGGCAAGATGACTTGTTTTGTCAAATCCAATATACTAACAAAGCAGTATCAATAGTGTGGCATGCGCCATACTCCAACCTCCCTTTGTCTTCTGGCACATTTACTGCTAACTGGCTTTGTGACTTCTTCCACTTACTTATCACAGCATTTTGCAAATACGTCTAACAACTACAAGTCCCTTGGCTCATTCTCTTCCTCTCCGCAAACTCTTCTCGTATGCTCAACATACACTACAAGATATATAACCAAATAAGACAATATTATTTACCCTATTAGATAAAAATATTATCCTATTGATTTAATAGGGGAGAAAAAAATTATCCTAATATTGTCCTATTATTTACGTCTTATTAGGGTTATAATGGTAAAATTCTCAATTATCCTATTTCTTTTCACTCTAATGAAGCAATTATAATTACCCTATTTGATCATTGTCAACGAGAGCAATATTATCACCCTATTTGAGTTAAAGCTATTAGGAGAACTTTTAAAATATTGTCCTATTTAGCAAAGTTAATTAAGTTTGGAGGTCAATAAAAATCCAAAGATATTGTTGATACCACTTTTAAGTTTTCTATTTACTACCTATAAAATCACCATTAGCCTTTTTGGATTGAAAAATTACTTACTTTTTTTTTTCTTTCTGTTGGCATTCCTCTCGTACTTCTAAAAGTGTAATTATCACTTTCTTACAACAAAACAAAAAAAAAGGAAGAAAAAAAAAAGAGAAAGCAAGTATGGATAAGTTTTGCACCCAATCAAATGCCAAAGATAATTGTTATCGAATTAGTGACGTAAAAATGATTTTCCTGGGTCAAGAAAAGAAAACTAAAAAAGAGATTAGTATTTCTCCTATAGAAAGCCAGGTATATCAAAGAAGTTTAAATTAAATTAATATTCTCTCTTTAGTAATTCACACAGACTTAAGATAAATGACAGGATTTCAATTTTTTTTTCTTATAACGGTATGCAAGTACTAGTTCTGAAGCAGCAGAACCTGATAAGCGAGCTTAAGTCCATTAATAACAGAGTCAAATCAGTTCCTATATTGTAGATATTGTAACAGCCTTGACTTGTTCAAAGATATGATTCTAGTAGTACGCCTTGTATATAGGGATTATTATTACTCTCAGATAGAGGTCCTCAGTATAAATAAATGAAGGTACGGTGTACTCAGGGAGTGAGGGAGACAGAGAGAAAGAGAGTGAAATACAATTAAATATCTTTTTATATGGTATCAGAGTGACGTAATTTTTTTTTTCTCTGTGCTTGTAACTTGCCGAATCATGGCCACCTCAAATCAAAATCTTCTCACTCTTGCAACCACCTTTGCTAACTCTCTCAATTTCCAGATTCCATCCATTAGTATCAAACTCGACAGGGATAATTACTCCCTTTGGAGAACCACCATTATTTCAGCCCTCGAAACATTTGATCTCGAGACACACATCCTGGCTCCTCAACCACCATTAGAGACCCACTCAATCACTGCTGCTGATGGTTCAGTTCTTGTTGAAACGAACCCTGCTTTTACGGCTTGGAAGAAGCGTGATCGCTTCGTGTTGCTTTGGATCAAATCCACTCTATCTGAACGTGCCTTGGCCCTTGTCGCTCGTTCCACCTCTTCCAGAATGGCATGGACAGCCATTGAGAAAACATTTCAGGCCCAGACCCGGGCTCGCAGAATGTCTATGAAAATTCAGCTTCAAACTTTGCGTAAAGGATCGATGTCTATGTTGGAATACATAGAGAGAAAACGATCTATTGCAGATTCATTGGCGGAGAATCTCCACCCTATCTCCGACGAGGATCTCATTGGCCACATTCTCAACGGCCTTGATTCCTCTTATGGCGCTTTTACTGCAGCCTTCATGATCAAAGATGATCTATCTTCCGTTGACGATCTCAGTGGTATGCTACTTCAGGAGGAAGCCCGTTTGGAACAGGAACATGCTCGTCAAGCACTTGCAGCCATTCCACCTGCTCCATCACCAGTCCAGCCTCCGCCTACTCCAGAAGCTCTTACTGTCAATCGTCAGAGTAGTAGATCTGCCCCATCCAACAACAATCGAGGTTCTAGTTCGTCCTCTGGTGCTCGCTAATCTGATCAGCGTCGTCGACGTCCTCAGTGTCAGCTTTGCAACAAACCTGGTCATGAAGCCATCGATTGCTGGCAACGCAATAACCAAACTGACTTTCCTTCTCGTCGTCCCAATCCTCGAGATCAGTCCCGACAAGAAAATCTGATTCAGCAAAGCGGTCAATCAACATCGGTTGATCCTTCTTGGTACTTTGACACCGGCGCCACCGATCATGTCACACCAGATATTCAGCGATTACAAATTGCTGATAACTACCATGGTGATGACAAGCTTCAAGTGGGAAATGGTAACCATCTGTCCATTTCTCATGTTGGTTATTCTATTTTGCCTAATCTAAAATTGCCCAATGTGCTCATTGTACCCAAACTCACAAAACATCTCCTTAGTGTGTCCCGATTAACTCGTGACAATAATGTCTTTATGGAATTTTGGCCTACTCACTGTCTTGTTAAGAATTTTCAGGGCCAAACCATCCTCCGAGGGGACATTAGAAATGGACTTTATCGGCTGCCTGTCATCCAAAATAAAATAGTCCCCACCATGGCTCTCACCGGTGTTCGTACGACACTTCATGGTTGGCATCAACGCCTTACTCACCCGCATGAGCCTCTTTTGAGGCGACTTGTTTCTACTTTTCAGCTTCCTATATCTTCCAATAAATTTCCAAATGTTTGTGACTCTTGTCAACTTGGAAAAAGTCATCGTCTTCCGCTTATTACATCTCATATTGCTTCTACTAAACCCTTTGAATTGGTGTACTCTGATGTTTGGGGTCCTTCTCCTCAATTTTCTATGAATGGGCATCGCTATTTTGTGTTATTTATTGACGATTGCACTAAATTTGTGTGGATTTATTTTCTATCTCAAAAATCTCAAGTTTTATCCACATTTATGCAATTCCGTACCATGATCAAAACACAATTTGAATGCGACATAAAAAGCCTTCAATCAGATTAGGGAGGGGAGTTTCAAAATGTTTCCACTTTTTTACAAAATAATGGGATTATTCATCGTATATCTTGTCCATACACTCAAGAACAAAATGGGGCTATTGAACGGAGAAATCGTATCATCATTGAAAAAGGGCTTACTCTCTTAGCTCAATCCTCTCTTCCACAAGAATTTTGGGAACATGCGTTTAAAACTGCTACCTATCTTCATAATCGAACCATCACCCCATTACTCAATTATCAATCACCATACCACAAACTCTACAACAAAAATCCAGATTATGGTTTTCTAAAAACGTTTGGTTGTCTTTGTTACCCTTTTCTTCGGCCTTATAATCATCACAAAATTGATTTTCGATCTTTACCATCTGTGTTTATTGGATACAGTACCTCTCATAAGGGTTATCTTTGTTTTCACAAACCATCTTCTCGGATTTTTGTCTCTCGACATGTGGTTTTCAATGAAGATTTATTCCCATATTCATCATCCAACTCACAAACTATTTCTGCCTCTCCTGTCATTCCACAACCATTCACTTCTCCAACTTTACTTGAGCAAGCTGCTGCCATCTCACCTATGTGCCCACCGGAACCACAAATTCCCAGACCTACATCACCAACAACGCCTACGTTTCCCTCACAACCACCCAGTCCACAAATTCAACAGTCCAGCCCACATTATCAACAACCCAATGTCAGTTTACGAGCCAAACAACCTACCCCAGCCCACTATCGACCTGCTGATAACAATCATCATCACATGCTCACTCGTGCCCGTACAAATTCATTAAAACCCAAAACATTCACCTCCATGTTATCCGATAATTCCACAACCAAACCTCGTACATATGCCCAAGCCCTTAAGCATAAACATTGGCAAGAGGCGATGAAAGCAGAATATAATGCCCTTATGAGAAATAACACTTGGTATATTGTTCCTTGTCCTACTCATATAAATCTTGTTGGGTGTAAGTGGATTTTCAGGATCAAACGGCATTCTGATGGCTCGATTGAGCGTTACAAGGCTAGATTGGTCGCCCAAGGGTTTAGTCAAGAAGAAGGTACGGATTTCTTTGAGACATTCAGTCCTGTCATCAAACCGACAACCATCCAGCTAGTTCTTTCCATTGCTCTTTCTAGAAATTGGTGCATCAGACAACTTGATATTAATAATGCTTTCCTCAACGGCAACTTATCAGAGGAATTCTATATGCGTCAACCAAAAGGATTTGAAGATCCTACCCATCCTCATCATGTGTGTCGCCTACACAAAGCAATTTACGGCCTCAAACAAGCTCCACGGGCCTGGTTTACTAAGCTGAAATCATATCTTGGCACACAGGGTTTCCGGGCATGTCAATCTGATACGTCATTGTTTGTTCACATTTCATCCTCTGCTGTTATCTATATTCTCGTATATGTGGATGATTTGATCATCACAGGGACAGATGAGGTGCTCATTCAGAGATTCATTACACAGTTGAATCATGTATTTGCTCTCAAAGATCAGGGAGCTCTACATTATTTTCTTGGCTTGCAAATCAAGAGAACGTCCACTGGTCTTCACCTCAGTCAGCAAGGGTACATTCGAGACATCCTCGCTCGTAGCAACATGGAAAATTCAACACCCATCTCTACACCAGCTGATCCTCAATCAAAACTCGAACGAGATGGTGAATTTTTTTCAGATCCAAAGCTTTATCGGCAGACCGTTGGCTCTCTTCAATATGTCACCATAACTCGCCCAGACATTGCCTATGCCGTTAATAGGGTTTGTCAGTTTATGCACTCCCCTACCATTCTTCATTGGCGTGCCGTCAAACGCATTCTCAGATATTTGAAAGGGACGCTAGGACATTGTCTTCATTTTACACCGACATCTACTACTTCCCTCTTGGCTTATTCGGATGCTAGCTGGAATACAGACAAAGATGACAGTCACTCTCAGTATGGGTTTGCAATATTTCATGGATCTAATCTCATCAGTTGGACTTCTCGAAAACAAAAGGTTGTTGCTCGATCAAGTACTGAGGCAGAGTATCGATCTTTAGCTTATACTACTGCTGAATTGTTGTGGCTTAAACAGTTACTGCATGATCTTCATGTGCCTGTCCAAGCTCCTCTACTGCTGCTGTGTGACAATGTAGGTGCTATTTTCATGAGCAAAAATCCAGTCATTAGCACCAGGTCCAAACACATAGCCTTGGACTTTCACTTCATCAGAGAACAAGTGGCGTCCGGAAATCTCAAAATCTGCCATGTATCTTCTGTTGATCAATTGGCGGATATTTTTACAAAACCTCTCAGCAAAGACAGAGTTGTAGTTCTTCGTCACAAGCTCCAAGTTCGTCCCGACCTTGAACTTGCAGGGGGTAATAACAGAGTCAAATCAGTTCCTATATTGTAGATATTGTAACAGCCTTAACTTGTTCAAAGATATGATTCTAGTAGTACGCCTTGTATATAAGGATTATTATTACTCTTAGATAGAGGTCCTCAGTATAAATAAATGAAGGTACGGTGTACTCAGGGAGTGAGGGAGACAAAGAGAAAGAGAGTGAAATACAATTAAATATCTTTTTATATCCATTAGCAAAGTAATGAGCTACTCTTTGGAAGCTATCACCGTATGGAGTCGAATGCTTCCTAATTTGCTTGAGCAGTTCATTTCCAGTCCTTAGATCAGATTTATCAATAACGTATGGACAGAATAGATCAGACTGGTTCCGAATCTGATGTAGAACCACGTTAGTTCAGCATTAGTTTCGTGCGAACCGTAGCCATTAGCCTGCAATTTGACCAAAGTTCTACAAAAATCATCATCGGCAGGGGCATACGCATAGCCACCATATGGGACAACATAATCATGGGATTGATTATTAGAAGTTGGGTGTGGGTATACCTCCCCAAGAGCATCATACAATGACTTCTCAGTAGCTTGAAGTGCCCTATGATCATCTATTGTAGCAGGCAGTTGATCGCTAAAATCCTCATCGATTGAAAACCGGTGATATGGCCCGGATGCTGGGTTTCGGGAGCGGAGAGGAGCTGTTTGACTTGATCGACAAGCACCCGGCTCTACCGTCGTAATTACTTCAACCGATCACAACGACTATATGACGGGGGTGTTGTCTCTGCATGTACTCGTCTTCAACTCTATCTTGGCTTTGGGACTGATGATAAAATCGATTGTTGATCGCGAGATCAATTTGAAGAGAGAGGTGGTTGCACCTCGCGGCCTGTTAGGAAATGCAACGCTCACCTGATATATATACGCATGGCATGGGATCAAAACGTAGTCAATTAATTAGCTCAGCTTAAGTGAATTTGAGGTATATTATTCATGGAATTCGACGGGACAAAATTGTCTTCACTGAATTTGAGTTCATTCAATGATTCGTAGCATCCTTCAACAAGGGTATCCTTAATTACGGAGAAACGAGCCCTTCGCCACCCAACTCTTAATAAAACTCAAGAGATCAACAGAAACAGGGCGAGTGGCCTAAATTTCACGACAGCCATCACAACCAATAGCTGGGTGGATAAAGTAATCGAATCAAATGTTAGGGTTTTCAGAAATTAATATCAAACGAAACTAATACAAATCGGAGCAGATGAAGACCGAAGAATATGCGCCGGAGGTCGAGGACAACTCGCCGGTGACCGGCTAGGATCGCGGTGGCCGACTGGTGGGGCAACCTGCGCTGTCCGCCAATGCAAGCGGCTGCTGCTGCTGCGAGTGTTGTTGCGGCTGTTGCTGCAACCGCTGCGAGTGCTGTTGCGGCTGTTGCTGCAACTGCTGCTTGCTGCGGTTGCTGGCTGCATCGCCGGTGGTGGCTGGTTGTGGCCGGCGGTCGACTGGAGTGGAGGAGCAGGGAGGAGGTGAGGCTGGGTTGGAGCTCAGGCGCAGGGACTGGGAGCAGCACGCACGGGAAAGAGAAAGAGAAGAGAAGGGAGAGAAGGAAAAGGAAGAGAGAGTCCGGGATTTTTTTTTTAAAATACACCTATATAAATAAATATTAAATATTTAAAAATATTGTTAAAAAATTTTATCTACAATTTATTTAAAGTAAACTCATTTTGAAATAATTTAAAAGTTTAAAATTAATATAAGGACTATATAAAAAAATTTATAAAAATTTACTAACGAATGTAAAAGTCTATATAATTTAAGAAAATATATTAGAAGACCTCAAAATAATATTTAAAAGCATATAAGAAATATTTAAATTCAATTCTAATAAACCGAGACTAATTTTAATAATTTTCGAAATCGGTTTTCTGCAAACCAAAAATGAAAAAAGGGAAGAAAATTAATTTTGAAAATAAATTCATAAATAAACTTCGAAATCTTTTTAATTTAAAATTTTTCGAAGATTTTAACGACTTCGGAAACGAATAAATTAAAGGTTGAAAATATTTTCTACAGATAAAATTATCAAAATAAATTTGACTATTTTAAATAGAAATTTTATAACTTAAATAATATATATATCGTTAACGAAATATAACTTCAAAATAAAGTCGTATTTGCTTAATTGTATTGAACACTCTGAATCTCAGATGCTCCCCGACCATACGGGTTTTGCTTGTATTTGAAGTCCGTTACATTCCGTTAACTTGTTTTGTGTATAATATTAGGGACATGGCTAATTATTATACTTTCTTGATTTCCTTTCTTCATAATCAGTTTATTTCTAGCAAATAACTATTGCTAATTATCTTTTTGTTTGAAGATAACTAGTTATATTAGGATTTAAAAAAACTAATAATATGATAACTTATTATTTATATTTAATTTTATGTTAATTGAATAATTAGTGAAATAGATTAATAACTTTTACATCCTGGATAATATTAAGATCATTCTTTTAGCTTAAGGATAGCTACCTTCAATAAATAGAAAAAAGTCACCAACCCTAGAAGTTATTGTTATGTCGTTTCCACCAGAGGAAGTCAAGTATCTTGCTGATGAGTTGGTGAGACTGAGCGGCGGACTTGTTCTGCGCATTCAAGAAGAACATTTGTTATTATAATGTACAGGGAACAAATGACTCTCCACCGATCCTACCAGTATGATGTCAACTAGGGTCATGCACCCTCCCTGGGGAGGAGGTAATGCCGGTAACTTCTTTGGCAGTTATGTCTTGGATATGGTGGTACATGTCGTTTCATCGTACATCAGACATTGAAGCTGTTAAGATTGATAGTAGTTAATAGGGCCACTTACTGAGATAAGCGTGCCCAAATGGCATAAATTATTGTAACAGCTATTTGCTCATTGGGAAGGAAAAACTCTTATATCTGAAATTGTACAGGAGTTGGATTAAAGGTTTTGGAAAATCATTTGACACCAATTCCATGGAATAATAATAATAATATTTGAATCCTCTGGACTAGGCTGCAAGAGATAATAATAATAAAAAAAAAAGTTAATATTACCTGAGCCATGAGACATTTATCACCAGATATATCCTAACTAAATGTGACTTCATTTCTAGCAAACATCTTTTTGGAAAAATGATAAGAAGTTTACTTACTCATCTAGCAGAAAAAATAAAGTTAATTTTCAATACATCGTCAGAACTCTATTAGCGGAAATTGTGAGACCACTATTAGCGGAAAACATTCACTAATATAATATAAACGGACTCCAGTATTACCAAACACGAGTATTTTCCGATGGAAATAGTACATGACTACCACCCTACCTGCTTGAGGGGAAACCTAGAAAAGTAAGCTTTCCACTGGACGCAGGACTCCGGACTCCGGACTATCTCTTTATACGTATCCTTCCAGGACTTGCACAGCAGCACAAGCAACACCATGTTTCAGGTGAGTAGGCTTGCCGATTGATCATTCAATATTACAAAAGCAAAGCAAAGAGGCTATTGGTAATTACATAATGACGATGGACTAAGTAATGGAGCGTTAATCCAACGTCGCCAATCAAAGAGTGATCGAAGGACTTTGAGGTACAAATTAAGCCATGGAATAACAAATAGTAAATGAGCATCCTAACACCACAAAAAGGCCTCGGATTTTTTGAAAAAATAAAATAAAATGGAAAACTAAAAGAGGAAAATCTCAAGCAAGCTATTGATCTACGAATTTGAGTTTTACAATATTAATTGATGCCTTGAAGGTAAAAGTGTAATATTCCTAATTAAACGGAGTGTTATAATGATTGATCTAGCTACTAGTATCAACATGGTATATAATTTTTTTGGTGATTCTATCCTAACAACTTCACATTTAAATATGATAGCCGTTGAGTAATTTTTAGAAAGTTTCATAAATTTTCTAAATTTTTTTAGGAAATGTTTGAATGAGGATAAAAGCGTGCTGAAAAAACTCGTATTGATTTGTGAGGTCAGCGATCAATCCAAAAGTGTTTCAGGATGGCACCTGTGTGATAGCATTTACTCGAGGTGTTATAAATAAAATTTCTCGAAAAGTGCATGAGTGAGGATAAAGTATGCTGAAATGACTTGTATTGATCTATGGAGTCAGCCGATCAATTCAAAAGCACTCTAGGGTAGCCTCGTGTGGTTGCATTGACTCAAAATATTACAAATGTTATCAAAGCAAAATCGCACCATGTGATGAACTTGAATGAGCCAGTCATCTGCCTAGCGGAAGATTCTTGAGATAAGATTTATTAAGACAACTAGTTATCTAGGTGCAATGATGACATTGTATTCATTGAGTGGGGGTGAATATGATACCATAAATTGAGTAGAGTGTTATAAGGAAATACTTATAACAATATGATATTCTATCTTTTTAGTGATTCTATTCCAAGAACTTCACAGTTAAGCATGCTAGCTGTAGAGTAATTTTTATGATGGGTGACCTTTGTGAGAAGTTTTGGAAATTTTTCAAAAATTTCTCTAAAAGTGCATGAGTAAGGATAAAGTATATTAAAAGGATTCATGTTTATCTATGGGGTCAGCCGATCTATTCGAAGGCACTCTATGTTAGCCCTCGTGTGTTCGTACTGACTCGGGGTGCTACAAATGATATTAGAGTGAAACTGTGACCGTGTGTGGAACATGGATGAGCTAGTCAGCCGACTAGCGGGATAACTTTTGGGATAAATTGTATTAATACAATTAGTGGTTGAGATGCAATGAGGACATTGAATTTTTTTAGTAGGGATGAATGTAATACCTCAAATTGAGCATATCGCTATAATAATTTATTTGGCTACTTATATTAACATTGTATACCATCCATTTGGTGATTCTATCCTCAAAACTCTATAGTTAAGCATGTTATCTATAGAGTAATTTTTAGGATAGGTGATCTTCCTAAGAAGTTTTGAAAATTTCTCGAGAAGTGCATGAAAGAGGACAAAGCACACTGAAATGGCTTATGTTGATCTATGAGGTCATCCGATCATTCCCAAAACACTCTAAGATAGCCCCCGCTCAAGGTATTATAAGAAGCAAGAACAAACTATCTTAAGGACCAAAAGAAGTAGAGGGCGAATAAGAAAACATACTAAGATCACTAAAAAACATATACAGCATGGAAAATAGTGGTGACCAATAACCATTTTTAAAACAAAGTCCTTTATAACTAACTAAAAAAGGTCCTCTAAAATTTAAAAAAAAAATATTAGGCAAATATTATACATTGAAAATAACCATCTATTGTCAACTATAGATGATAGTTTTAGGCCAAAACTGTTGCCTAATCTTCCACTATTTTTTTGGACAAAAGTATATTAGAGTTTTGGTAAAAACAAAATAGCCATATATAGTCCACTATAGACTACATCTTTTATCCATAAACATCGTCTAATCCTTTCTTCAACTTTTCTTTGAGTTTAGACAATATATTTAACTTAGAACCATGATCTATGCCCTATTTATAAAGAACAAAAGATGAAGAGACGAAATAGTTTTTAACAATGTAATTCATATGCTGATGGAAGGCTTTAGAATGCAAAAATTAGGCAATAAATGTTCTAACAACACTATTGTACTTGAAGGAAGTGATATAAAAGGAAATAGTGATAGAGATTATTTGGTACCAATTGTAACGGCATAAAGTATATTTTTTATTTTTTGATGACTTTGCTATATATATTGGTATCTTCATTTCCCATTTATGCACATGCTTTTTCTAAGCCTCATAAGAAATAAAGGTGTTAAGATAGATAACAAAGGTGTATCTTCAACAAAAAATACATATTGTGCCCTTTTAATGGATATTAAAGACTCTTTATCACTATTGTCCTCTACATTTCTTCATCCATGTACAATAAGTTTGTTAAATCATTTATTTACTAAGCTTTGGATTCCAAAGCCTTTCATTAGCATATGAATTACATTCTTTTAAAATTTTTCATCTGAACTCTTTATCTTTACATTTCTCCCTAAATCTTTATCATAATAATTAGATGTCATGCATGAATGAAATCATGAAATAAATAAATAAACATACATTTTAACAACAAAATTGATGACAAATAGTATATAATTTCAACAACTGTGGTATGCACCATTTATCTACATTGCTTTAAGAATCCTATAAATATATTTTACTACCATGACATTCTATCCAATTATAATAAAAAGGTCATATCAATGTATTCCACTGTCATCAATTAATTTATATTAAAATTATTTAAATTAACTTCTTATATCAATAAAAAAAATAGAACAAACAAGTGATTTTTTTCAAACAAAATAGAAATAAAAATACATTTTATGATAAGGCATTGATCACAAATGAATGTCATCGTTATCTTTTTAGTATCTACACATCTCATGGGCTTAATAAGAGCTCTACTATGTGCATAGAAGATACCATGCACAAAAGATAACAAAGACTTTTCTTGTGTATACATGAGCTTGGAATGTTCATCACAACCATCAAATATTATGCCCACATTAGGCCATCAAAGAAATAATTAAACAAACATTTTAATAAGGTATTGATTAAATAATTCACAAACTTAATATACAATTTCAACAAGGGATATTACTTTCCAAAATTCATAAAATTGAAATGTTTTATATTATATTTACATACATCATTTTGCATTGTGGTGTCTACCTTCCTTGTGCATTAAGTTTGATTCAAGTACATAAAATCCTTCTTTTTTTATCACCCCACATGTAAATGTGGATTAAAAATAATCTTACGTTGAGGTAACCTCTTACTATGAAGTTCCCTGCACTTTTTCGACAAATGGATCAATCCAACATTAATCTGCTATTGAGATTAGGAATTCAATATAATCTACTCTTTCATACAATGTTAAAGCTTTAGTTTTATAGTTATTATTATTATAGTGCTTTAGGCGTGTGGTAACGAGAGATCTATTATCAGGTCAATAGAAAAGATTTTAAGGTAATCAAACTATCATATTATTATGAAGAATATAGCTGCAATGAAAAAAAAAATTATGATAAACTAGTCTATGTGGAAGTATGTGTTTATACATTGTGTTCATCGCCATTTCTAAACTCTATATTTTGTATCTCACCATGGAGGCTCTCAACACAATATAGAATGGTTTAGATTATGTGACCAGCTTCTGTTACAACATCATGTTTTTTGTTCATGTGAGCTAATAGATGAATTCTTAGTTCTACTAAAATGGAGAGGGGTTGTTCTTTTTATCTTGAATACATGCTACGCACTTTCATATTGCTATAGAAATTGAAAGATAATCTACACCAAGGGGAGGTATCATTCAATTTCCCTTTTAGGGAATTCCCCTCCACACATTTAACAAATAGTTTGTAACCTATAAAGGAAAATGTGTTGAGTAGAATGCCTTAAAAGGGAAATGGAATATTATCTCTCCAGCTGATGTAGATTAATATTTAGTTCCCATACCGACATGATAGTTTGTAACCCGTATTCAAGATAAAAAGATCACCCTCTCTCCATTCTTGTAGAATTAGGAATTCATCTATTAGCTCTAGATGAATAAAGAAAGTGATGTTGCAATAAAATCTAATCATAGAATTAGAATACATCATGAATGTGTTTTGTGAGAGCCTATATGGTGAGCCATATAAGTAAAAATTAGAAATAGGGTATGAATTTAATACATAACATTTAGCTCCTCATAATTGAATTTATCATGGTAACTAATTTTTTCTTTGTAGTCATATTGCCCATAAAACACATGATAGTTTAATTATCTTAAGAACTTTATCAATGCCTGATAACAACTCCCTAGCTCCCACACTCTAAAGGCACTATATTGATAATAACCAAAAAATTTAAAATTTAAAATTAGATGAAATAGTCACTACTACAAAAATAGAAAATAATAACGGGACATTAACAGCAATGGTTTGAAAACCATCGTCAAATGAGTAAAAACTAATAAGTGGGATAATTTTAATAATAGTCATAGTTAATAACCATTATTAAAAGGGAAATGTTAAAATATGTACGGACATTTTAATAATGGTTCATGTAAAACTATTATTAAAAGTGGTTTTAATAACAGTTCATAGAAGAACCATTGTCAAAAGTTTCAAAGTTTTAATAATGGTTCTTGTAAGAACCGTTGTTAAAACCCCAAATCTGCCTTTTATTTCATTCCAGACTTTGCGGCTTCCCTCTTTTACTCTCCTTCTCTTGCAAACCCTTGCACCACCACTCCGTATCCTTTGAATTAAGGAAAACCATCACACTTGTACCTTCATCCTCCGCCGTATTTAGGGGTCGTTGCCGCTCTCAACTTGCTCGCCGCCAGTTTTTTGCATGCCGCCACTTCTTTTACGTATGTGTTTGTTCTTCCCTTTTACCTTTGTCTCTACATGTATATATATAAATACATGCATGTTTCTACAAGGTTGCATTTGTTTGTTATTGTAAAATTATGGTTTGTTGTTCAAAAGTGTGTTGTTAGATTTGTTGGCGAAAAATTTTACTGTCCATTTTTGAATTTGTTGTGTTACTGTTATATATTAACAAATGAAGATTTTGGCTGAAACCTTTACATATATATATAACATGTAGAGTTATATATATATGAAGATAGAGAAATAAAAGACTTCAAATTATTAATAATGTCACTCATCATAAAAACTATACACACACACACACACATTTTCATTAAAAAGTGTAGGACATGCACTAGCTATAAGATATATGAAATTCCATATAATGAAATGAAAATATATTTTACATATGCACATCAACAAATTAAAATTTTAATTAGAGATGTATAAGTTAATGATTGTTATTTGATGAGGATTAAATAAATATAGAAAATAAGGAATATATAAAATTTAATAATTAAATAGAGAGAAATAATTTTGTATAATGATGATGATGAGGAGGAGGATATAGGATTTATATATTAGGGTTTAATTACAGTTAGTTGGGTTTAGGATTAGGGTTTTATGAGGTTTAGGGTTAGGTTTTATTATAATGAAGATGTGTTAGGGTTAGGGTTTATCAATTATTATACTAAATATAATTAAAAGTGAAAAATTAAATAGACAAGTATAACAATGTATAATAATAATAATAATAATAATAATAATAATAATAATAATAATAATAATATAGGATTTATTAGGGTTTAGTTATAGTTAGCTAGGTTTATATAGGATTATTATCTTATTAAGTTTAGTGTTAGTTTTTATTATAATTTATTAGGGTTAGGTTTAGGGTTCGAGGGAGGGTTAAAGTTAGTGTTAGGGTTAGGGTTTATCATTTATTATACTAAATATAAAAGTGAAAAATTAAATAGAGATGAATAATTATGTATAATAATAATAATACTAATACTACTACTACTATTACTACTACTACTACTACTACTAATAATAATAATAATAATAATAATAATAATATAGGATTTATTAGGTTGTACTATATATATATATTATCTTATTAATATCTATTTGATTTTACTATGTGTAGGTTGAACTATTTCATAATGGTTTGATGTTTAGCCATTTTTTTTAAATATATAACTAAATATTATGTCCTTATTTTAAATAGTTTGATGTTGTTAGCTTTACATAGTTGGTTAAGATCTAGTAGAATATATTTATGATTTGTCTAGTTAGTTGAAGATCAATTTACATGTTCTGTAATTTAGATCCTTTCAAGAATAACCTTGATGATAAGATCTAGTGGTTTTGATTTGTAGGTAGTGAGATAACATACCCTCCATCGTATTTTCATATGGCACCAAATACAGATGTACGGACTTATGTGATATGGTTATATGGTGAGCTATGTCATTTGTACCGAGTAGCTCATCCTATCATCCCTTCCATTTTAGATCATATCACCTTCAGTTGACCATGCATCAAATAGAGCCATGGATGTTGGCTACATCTACTTTTTTTAGTGGTTTGTCTACCACACTGATGCACCACACTCGAGATTTATTGAGGGTGAGGTGTTTGCTTGAGAGTATGATAGGATATTGAGAGAACTGATGGTCATCGATGATGAGTGGAGGTTTCATCACAGCTTTCCTTGGAGTATCCACCCCGATTACCCTAGAGTATCCATGAGTAGATTCTCTTGCAATGATGTTAGGGATCAGATGATATATCGCGATGAATGAAATTTTAGAGTTATAGTTTTTAGTCAGGCTTGATGAGATGATCAGGGGATTTAGTTTTAGGGAAATGAGTTTTTATTTTTTAGGTATTTGGGTTATAGAAACATTTTGATGTATATAATGCTGCTATTGCTTAAATCATGTAATATGTATATCTTTTGTAAATTGAACTATTGTACAATGTTTTGCTACGTATGTATATGTATGTGTGTATATATATGAACTCTTTGTAAGTATGAGTAGTTTCATTAATTAACATTAATATCCTTTTGGAAACATGTTAGTATGATTCATATATATATACACACAATAGCATGATACATTTGAGATTAATTCTTTCTAAGTAGGAGCGATTTGTGAATTATTAAACTTATAATTTAATTTATTTTTAATAATTAATTTTGTGTGGGATATATCTAGATTAATTAAAAAACTGTGGATCGAAAATGGTTGTATGATCGTCTGTCCAAAGAATATAATGAAGGAGTGGAGTTTTATCATCAAGTTTGTAGTTGAACATGCTCGGGACTTTAGTAGAATAGTCTGTCCTTGCTTGAAGTGTGCTTATATTCAGTGTGTCAACACTAATGATTTGAGAGATCATTTGTTTGTGTATGGAATTGATATAAGTTATACTCGTTGGATATGGCATGGAGAGACAGAGTCTAAATATGATAATGACGATGGTAGGAGGGATAGTAGTGGATCATTATTTGATAACTAGGAGGACATTCGTTAGAAGATATGACTCAAAAGGTTGAGGAAAGTGTTCAGGATTGTCCAAAAATGTTTGAGAAGTTATTGAACGACTCAAAGAAACCTTTTTATGATGATTGTAAGATGTTTATGCAATTTTCCGCTACTTTAAAGTTGTATAACTTAAAAGCATGTAACGGATGGAGTGATAAGAGTTTCACATAATTATTGTCACTTGTGAAGGATATGCTTCCTAATGATATCATTCTACCCAATCGTACATATGAAGTGAAGAAGATTCTATCCTCTATGGGTATAAGTTATGAGAAGATACATACATACCCTAATGATTGTATTTTATATCACAATGACAATACATCTTTGGATAGTTATCCTAATCTTGAATGCAAAGCACCATGATACAAGAAGAATAGCTAAGGTGTTATGGTATTTTCCTATAATACCAAGATTAAGGTCGATTTTTAATGATGTTGAAGATGCTGATAACCTAAGATGGCATGCTGATGATAAGATAGATGATGGGCTTCTTAGACATCCATCTGACTCTCCACAATAGATGAAGAATGATAGCTTGTTTTCTAAATTCAATAAAGAAGCAATAAATGTGTGCCTTGTGCTTTCTATGGATGGAATGAATCTACGCAATCAAGGCACCTACAGTTTATGGCTGGTGATTTTTGTTATATTCAATCTACCTCCGTGACTATATATGAAACACAAGTATATGATGGTGTCTTTACTCATTTCTAAGCCAAACCAACCTGGGAATGATATTGATGTTTATTTGGAACCTTTTATTGATGATTTTAAGTTCTTATGGGACATGGGCGTTGAAGTATTTGATGCATCTAGTGAAGAAAATTTCACTTTGAGAGCAATGTTATTATATACTATAAATGATTTTCCGGCGTATGGCAACTTGTCAGGTTATAGTGTGAAATGCCATTATGCATGTTCGATATGTGAGGAGAATAATTCATTTTTTTAGCTAACATATGGCCAAAAAACTGTGTTCCTTGGGCATCATAGGTTTTTACCAAAGAATCATCATTATTTTAGGCAAAGAGAAGAGTTCAATGGATTCTGAGAAGAAGGGAAGGCACCAATCTTGTTGACGGGTCCACAAGTGTGGTTGAAGATGGAACATATGAGTGTCAAGTTTAAGAAGAAGAATAAATATAAGACTACATTAGTTGGGTGGAAGAAGATGTCAATATTCTTCCACCTTCCTTATTGGAAATATTTGTACGTGGGACATGCCCTTGATGTGATGTATATTGAGAAAAATATATGTGACAGTCTTGTTGGTACATTACTTAATGTTCCATAAAAGACTAAAGATGTCATAAATCCTCGAATGGATATTGAATAAATAAGTATTAGATAGGAACTGACACCGTGAGATAACGGAAGAAGAACATATTCACCACCAGTGTATCATACTCTTTCTAGGAAAGAGAAAATTTCATTTTGTGAATTCTTTCACGGTGTCAAGGTTTCGGAAGGGTATTCTTCAAATGTCAGAATGCTCGTATTGATGAAAGAGTTGAAATGAATTAATATGAAGTCTCATGAATGTCATATTTTGATGTAGCACTTATTTCCGAAAGATATACATGGAATTTTGCCAAAACACATTTGAATTACTATCACGAGGCTTTGTTGGTTTTGTAAAGTCGTCTGCTCTAAAGTTATACATCCTGATAGTTTGGATGCCTTGCAAAGAGGGATTGTGATTACTTTGTGCAAGCTTGAAATATATTTTTACCATCATTCTTTGATATTATGGTACATCTAACTGTTCATTTAGTTTATGAGATAAATATATTAGGACATGTTCATGGGTATTAGATGTACCCCTTTGAATAGTTTATGAAGTTGATAAAAGGTTATATGAAGAATTGATATCGGCTAGAAGGATGTATTGTTGAGAGTTACCTTGTGAAAGAGGCAATTGAGTTTTGTATAAAGTACTTACCAAATGCTGAAGCTCTTAGTATTCCTAAGTCTCGACATGTAGGAAAATTTTAAGGATAGGGTATTAGGGGAAAACAGTTTGGGAGTGTAGACCTTTAGATATTTTGTGCAGCATATCTATATGTATTACACAATAGTGATGATGTTCAGTCATACATTGAAGAGCATATGATTTCTTTATGGGTTGAAAATCTATTAAAGACTAAGAAATGGATTATTGATAAACATAATCTTTCCTTTATTGATTGGATAAGAGATCACATCATTCCACTCATGGGACATTCCCCAACTTTAATTTATGAAACCCTACATTGGTTGTCTCAAAAACCTCGTTATGAATTTTTTCAATATACTAGTTATGTGATCAATGGTTACACTTTTTATACAAAAGAATAAGATGAGAAGAGTACAATGCAAAATAGTGGAGTGACTTTAGTGGCTGAGGTAATGCATGTTGCTAATGCAAAGGATAAGAATCCAACTTATACAGATATGAATTATTATGGTGTGATTGAACATATATGGGAGTTAGATTACACTTTATTTAAAATCCCTGTATTCGAGTGCAGATGGGTTGATAATGGCTGTGGGGTTAAATATGAAGATGGATTCACATTAGTAGATCTTAACAGGACATGGCATCAATAAGACCCATTCATCTTAGCATCACAAACAACACAAATATTCTATGTCATTGACCCTGCTGATAATAGATGGTCTGTGGTACTATCTATAGAAAAAAAGAAATGTCAATGAACGTAATGATGAAATTGATGCCAATTAGAATAAAAAGTCTGTCTCAAATGTGTAAGCAACTCAATTATTGAATGATGATAACAATAATATTTATGAGGAGGAAATATATGTCAAAGATGATCATCATGAAGTAATATATATATCAGATCCTGAAACTAATATGAAAACAAAAGGAAAAAAATAAGGAAAATAAGGCAATGATGATAATAATATTGTAAAATATAATATTTGTGTTGGCTTTTTTAAATGCATTTTTCAACCTTCATGATAGAATATTTATTGTATCAATAATATAATGGTACATTATGCTCAATACATAACATTCTAACATAATTTATTTAATGATTTTTTTAGAGATATGGCCAATAAAAATATTGATAGGGACAGTAGCGATGAAAGAGGGAAAATAAAACCTACGATTATGAGAATCATCATAGATATGAGGAATAAAGGAGAAGTGGTTGAGTTGGGATGGAATACTTAAATCTACCTATTTGCACATATTCAGACATGTTCTCGACTTACATTTTACTTGTGACCCATAATAGTATTCCTATCTCCTATAATATTTAGAAGCGTGTTCCAAAGGGTCATAAGGAGTATATTTGGCAGGAAATCATGGTAAATATACTATTTTATGTAATAATTTTTGTATGTCACATGTTATTAATTTTAATACATTAATATCAATATACATTTATATGTCTTATTTTGTAGAGAGTGTTTAATGTACCAGAGAATCGAAAGAAATGGCTTCTTAGATATTGTGAGGAGCGTCTAAGAACATTTAGGTCATATTTAGCTCTTAGGAAAATGTACATAAATAGGGATGGTTCTCTACAGCAGAATCCACGCAAACAATACGGTTTCATAGATCAAGAAAGTTAGATCCAATTTATTGCATATTGTTTACGGGTGATTTTAAGGTATTTGTTAGATAACAATTAAACTTTTTGTATCAATCCTAGTATTGTGCATAATATTGAAATTACCATGTCATTATGTTTTGGCTTGTCACATAGGAAAAAAATGCCAAAAATAAAGAGATTGCGAAGTAGAATAAATACCGGCATGATATGGCTCACAAAGGGTATGTAGGCCTTGAAGAGGAGTTGGTATGCATTTTGTGATGTATCTATTTACATGTATTGATAAATTTTATAATATTGGTATATTATAAAAATATTTTTTGTTTTATAGCTCATTTCCCAAGACTTAGACCCATGTACCCCATCCATTAATATTGATACATTATTGAAGAAGGCTAGAGAAAAAAAGATGGATATATTAATGAAGATGTAGATGTTGCAGCCATAAAAATTGTAAGTTTGTAGATGTCTAGAACCTTGCTTAGTTTTGTTTTAGAAAATTAGTATATTATGCTTATTCCTATAACCTAAATTTACATATATTATATACATTACAGGATGAACTTCAAGCGTCAAATGGTGAAGAGAGGGTCGACCAATATAACATTGTGTCTTAGGGTATAGGAATTATAGAACACCTTGGAAGACACAAGGGTCTTAGATTAGGTGTTACGAGAATGAGCCTACATGGTCGATCTCATGGTTCTTGTAGCACTAATGAGTAAGTTTCCATACTCACTTAGAAATTGAATGTGAAATTTGAATGGATGGCAACAATGGAGCAAGAGTTGTCATTTATTAAATCTTAAGGGTGTAAACCATCTGATTCAGCCAACTATGATCAGCTTCACATACCTAATATAAATAGCGTCAGAGATAGTTGTGAAGTTGGTGCACACCTTTCTTCTCTTCTTGAGGTAAGCATAACATAACCATGAATTGTTATTAAATGTATTTGGTGTTATAAATAATTAATAATGTGTAATATTTTTGTTTAGGGTTTGCATAAATATGACTTGTTAGCGAATGACATTTCAACTCTTTTGGAAAAAGGAATGGTCTACATCAGTCATAGTATCCGAACGCAAACTGTCCATGGGTATAACTTAGCCCTAAATACAAGGCCGGTGAGGTAGTCATAGTGCTAAAAGTTCATGGAATCTTCATGCCTGGGCTTATGGATCAGATACATGTTACTATTGAAGAGGTATTGACATTCGACATCTTCATTAGACCTTATTTAGTAGTTACATCGTTTATACCTTTTTGATATATATATGCTTAAGCCATGTATGTTTGTTTATTATTATCAATTAAGGAATCAAAGAAGAAGACTACTCTTACTAGTAAAACCAAGAGAGGTACTAGTAGAACGAGCAACACAAAAGAGGGTGCTGCTAAAGGGAAGAGAGATAAATCTAAAAAATTAGTTGCCCCACAAAAGATTCCTTCTTTGGAAATAAGCCAACCTCCACCAGTATTAGCTTTATTGTATTTCTATGCCCAAAACTACCTCAAGGATAATTATATTTTCATTTATTGTCATCTTGAATATGTTAGGAGGGACGATGCTAGTTACATGGTATCAACGGTTGACATAAGTGACAGTTATAATCAGGAATGGATTTCAACCACTAGTGTCATTTTTTTTGTCACATAAGCATTATTTCATATTTTAGATTTTAGTACTCTTGTACAATTAAAATTTTTATGAGCTCTTATATGAGTTATTAATTATTAACAAATATTCATTGTTATTGTCGTCCATAGGTTGGTAGCTAGTTGTGCAATTAATGAGAGCTCAAAAGTCATTTTTGTTCTTCCTCATAAACATTATTTATACTTATACCCAACAATGTAGTTATTGGAATGAAAAAACATATATCTATTAGACGAGAAACACATAATGTTTAGCATTTAATGCTAACCAATCGATTGGTTTGGAAAAATAGTTAATCAATTACTTGACTAGTTAATTATTTGGTCAAACCAATCAATAGATTATGTTCAAACTTGAAGTGAAAATTTTACCATTGTATAAACTAGTCAGTCAATTTTCTATGGTACATTTTTTGTCTTTTACTATACATAAATAGTCAAATGGTTTAGCAAACTAGTTGATGCATCATATTGACCCATCAATGAATTTTCTCAAACTAGTCAATTGATTTAATCCCTGGACACAAACCATGTTGAACTTTATCACAACCCTTAGCTTGGTTGGTCAAACCACTTGATTGATTTCTGAATGAGTCGATCAATTTCATTAAACCATTTGAAATATTTAAGCAGAGATGAAATGGGTTTCTCTAAGATTAAAACACATTGTCTGGTTGGTTAAAATAGTTAATCAATTTATAAACAAATCAATCAGTTTGATGAAACCACTCACAATATTTACACATACACAAAATGGTTTTCTCTTGTTATATAAGCCATTGCCTGGTTTTTCAAACCACTCAATCTTTTTGATGAAATTAGTTAAATTATTTAAATAAATACAAAACCATGTCTCTTAGGATTGAAGGTATACGATAAACAATTGATCAATTTTTTTTAGTTCTAAAGATTGACATCCTAGTTTTGAAACAAACCTGTCAATCAATTTTGAGACTAGTCAAATGGCATTTATTAGAACCAACATGTTTGAAAGCACTTTTAAAAAAATTTGGGATTTGAAATCAACAATGAATTCATATAAAATAAACTTTAAGGAGGATTTTAACTTTTACTAAGAGATTATAACCAAGTGTTATACAAAAAAAACTTTACAAGATAAAAGAAGACTTAGAATATACACCTTATGGTCTTGAGTCTTATTAGTCTTAATTTACTTTTCTCTTATGATTTGAAACCTAATTTCTCTTTGAAATGTTACAATTCAAAAAAGATTTGAATGAGTGTATTTTTGTGATCAAAGTAAGTCATAAATACTTAAATAATCATGTTAACTTATTTTAAGTTTGTTTACTATCATCAAACCAAAGTTTAAGTCATTTGTTAACCTATAAGGCCAACAAATACAAAGCTAGCAATAAAAAACACTATAAAATTCCAAAACATTTCTCGATAAATACTCAAGCATATAAAGTGAAATACTTTAAAATATTTATTTAATATTAATCCTAATTTATTTATATTTTAACATAACCTTTAAATTTTAATTTAGTTAATTTGTTAACATTTGATCTATAAACCCAAATAAATTTCTTAAATAAATTTATCCTAATTAAATTTTTTTATTTTGATCCACCTTAAACCTAAATATATTAACCCATTTTACTTTTCTTATTTCGGATCCCTAAACCTAGATAAATAAAGTTTATCCTAATTTTAAATTTAATCTAAGTCTTATTTAAAACCTAAAATTTATTTCTTATTTTTCCTTTTACCTATTTTTTTCTTTTTTCAATTTTATTTTTTTATTTTTTCCTCTCTTCCTATTCCTTTTCTTTATTCTTTCCGTATCCGTATCCGTATTCATACCCTGACCCAACTTTCCCTTTTTTTCTTCCCAAGGCCGCTTTATCACAGCCAACCCCTTTACCTTTCCTTTTCTTTCCTACCTCCTAGCCCAACCTCCCTCTTTCTTTTCTTCTCCTTCTTCATCTGTACCTCTATACACCAAATAAGCATAGGAAAATTTTGAGATGAGAATGATATACATTAATCACAATAGATATGTTGATCCATCTCGACCTTAATTTTCCTAGGAGAAATTTGAGATGAAAATGATATAATAATACATTTTGATCAATTTCAAAATTCTTCTTATGAATTAAATCATTATGGATGGCCTTTGTTTGTTCTTCATATATTAATGTAGTTGCAAAATCTTCATTTCTTAATTTCTCAAGTTCTTTTGACTAAATTTTTATATGTTTGTCAATCTCATTTGCATGCCTTTACATCCCAAAATGCCCTATGCTCTAATTTAACTGGAAAATGAGGCTTACCGTAAACTAACCAATATGGAGACATACTAATTGGGATCTTATACATTGTGTGATATGTCCAAAGAGCATCATTAATATGTAAAATCCAAACTTTTTAGTTTCACTATCTTTTCTAGGACTAACTTTATTTCAAGATTTGAGATTTTAGCTTGATAGTTCATTTATGGATGATATGCTATGGAGACTCGATGTGTAACATGATACTTTTTTAGCAATTCCTACACTGTTCTATTACAGAAGTGAGAACCCTTGTCATTGATTATAGCTTTGGGATTACCAAACCTTGCAAAGATGTTAGTTCAAAGAAAATATAGAACAACTTTAGCATCTTTAGTTATGGTGGTTTTACTTCCACCTATTTTGATACATAATCTATAGCAACAAGAATGTATTTGAACCCAAATGATGAGGGAAATTGGCTCATGAAATCCATACCCGATGCATCAAAAAGTTTACATGCAATAATGGGGTGTTGTGGCATTTCATTCCTAGGACCTAATCCTCTATGTTGTTTGACACCATTCACACATTTTGCATCAAAATATAAGTATCCTTACAAGGAGGACAAATAAAATCCCACACATATATTTTTCTTAACTTTTCATTCTTTTTTTTTTGCCTTAGTAAAATGTGAATAAAATACCTTTGTAAAAAAAATTACCATGTCAATCTACCATGGTATTTCATTTGCAACTATAGGAACTTGTTCATCTAGAAATGATTCATTGATGTGTGATTCTGCTTTAGATACCTTCATTAAGCTACTTAAATGATCAGCTACTCCATTTTCTATTCATTTCTTATCTTTGATGCAAGAGTATCCATATAATGAACCTCAATTTTCCTTCCTTATTTGCTAATAGATACTTTGAGGCTACATGGTCAGAATAATTTATAATATCAGTGCCTAGAAGATAAGAAAAAGATTTATCTAAAGCAAAGACAATAGAAAAAAGCTCCTTTCTCAATGGTCATGAAATTATGTTGAGCCACATTTAAAATGTGTGAAACATAGTATAACACATGTGGATTTTTCCTGATTCTTTAACCCAAATCTCCATCAACTGCATAGTTAGATGTATCACACGTTAATTTAAAAAGAAATTTCCAATCAAGTGATTGAAGTATGGATGTACTAATCAATTTATCCTTTAAATGGTCTAATTCTTTTTTACAAGCATAATCAAAGTTGGATTTATTTTCTTTTTGAATAAGCTTACAAAAATGTTGATCTATCTTAAAAAAAAATATTTAATAAACCTACATTAAAATCTAGCATGACCTAGAAAGGAGCACACTTCTTTTACATTAGAGGGGTAAGGTAAAGAAGCAACAAGATCAGTATTTTCTTTCTCTAATTCAATTCCTTTAGAAAAAATGACGTGATCTAAGAATATTCCTTGTTGAACCATATAATAGCATTTTCAAAGTTGAACACAAGATTAGTTTCAAGACAACTTTTTAATGAGAGTTAAATTATCTAAGTGTTAGTCAAAAGTATCACTATTCATACTAAAATAATCCATGAATACCTTGATAATTTTCTCCAAATATTCTAAAAAATACTTACCATACACCTCTGAAATGTGACAAGGGCATTATAGAGGTCAAAAGGAATGCAACGATATGCAAATATACCATCAGAACATGTGAATGTTATCTTTTCCTAATTTTTTAGGGATATAGGGACCTACACATATCTATAATATCAATTCAAAAAGTAGTAATATGCTTGGCATGCTAACCACTCTAACAATTGATATATAAATGGTAAAGGAAAATAATCATTCCTAGTCATGGAATTTAACTTTCTATAATTCACACTTACCCTCCAACCATTTTGAACTCTAGTAGGAGCCATTTTCCTATTTTCATTATTTATAACAGTAATTCCTATTTTCTTGGGTACTACTTGGAGAGGACTAACCCGACTACTATTAGATATTAGGTAAATAAATCCTAAAGTATAACAACTTCAACACCTCTTTCTTTACTACCTCCATCATAATTGGATTTAGTTTATGTTTTACTTGTTTACTAGACTTAAAATCATCCTCCATTAAAATCCAATACATACAAAATTAAAGAACTAATACCCTTAATACCTTCAACCATCTATCTCAAAATAGATTTATACTTCTTCAAAACATTCACAAGCTTTTCTTCTTGCTTGGTATTTAGATCACTAGATATAATGATAGGAAGGGTATCCTTATCTCTCAAAAATGCATGCTTAATATGCCCAGGTAAATGTTTTAATTGCACTTCTGGTGTTTTTTCTACCAAGGGTAAAGGTTTATCTAATGTTAATGGTAAATCCACAAAATTTTCAATTCTACCAGGGCATGCTCCTAAATTAGTCACTATTTCCTTGATCTCCTCATCTATTTCAAATTTCTCATTTTTCTCTTCCAAAATTTTAGTTTCTATGCATTAATTTAATGTCACATCTAAGGGATCTTTAAAAGATAACTCATAAACTTGCTCAGTTAAATCTTCAATCACATCTATTATAGAAGCCATTTCACAATTTGTAGGATATGAGTCATATATGTTAAATCTAATAACTTCAACATCAAACTCCATGGTTAAAACTCCATCATCTACATCAATTTTTGTTTTTGAAGTATTTAGAAAAGGTATATCTACTAATATAGTAGAAGAATTAGATGAACCTTTGTCCTTCATGTCTAACACATTAAAATTAGTAGGAAATACTAACTCATTCATTTGCATTAATGCATTTTCAATTACACCTTTAGGGCATGTATTAGATCTATCAACAAATTGGATAACAACTTGAGTTTCTTTTAGAGGCCCTACACATAGTGCATTAAAGATGGATAAAGGCATCAAATTAATTGAAGCACCTAATTCAAGCATACATTTATCATACCTTGTATTTCCAATCTTGTAAGGGACGGTAAAAATACATGGATCCTTGCACGTTGGTGGGTGTTTCCTTTATAAAATTGCTGAAACATTCTTGCCCACACTTACTTTCTCATCCCCCTTCAACTTCATTTTGTTATTACACAAATCCTTAAGGAGTTTTGCATAACTTGAAACTTATTTAATTGCATCAATTAAAGGGATGCTCATCTCCACTTTTCTAAACATGTCAAACATCTTGTTATCACAATTCTTCTTCTTGTTTCTTGTAAACTTGCTAGGAAAAGGAATATTGGTTTAAATGGGAATAGGAGAATCATTTTTTATCTTCCTATGTAGGATTTCCACTATCTTATTTCTCAACAATTGTCTTATCCTCTTCTTTACTCATTTCTTGCTCTTCCCTCACTTGTCTTGGACTCGCCAACTGTTTAACACTTTGAGTTTTGATCGCACTAGAATTCTCTCTAGGGTTCCTTTCCGTTTGACTTGAGAATTTTGAGGAACCTTATGTTTGTAATTTTGCAGAGACTGCCAGTTAAATAACTTGATTCTGTAAGTTCTTGATACTATTTTAAGTTTATTGCTGAAATTATAATGTGTTGGTAGCTAAAGATTTGACCAAGTCTTCCAAAGGTATTTCCCTTGATGGTCATAGAACTTATGGTGGAAATAATGATTAAAATGGTGGTCTTGGTTGATTTGGTAGAACTTGAAAGGATCTAGGGGTGGATTTGGACCTTATTGATTTTGATAAGATGGTGGCTTAAAATATGAATTACCACTTTGTTGATTGTCCTTGTATCTTACGTTAGGATAATCCTTCCAACATGGATTGTATGTTAGAGCATAAGGATCATTCCTCCTTGTTGTCCTCTGATGGCGTTAACTTTTAGGTCTTCATGTAAGGTAAGACATGTACCAGTAGGATTTCTGATCAAAGAAAAAATTCTGCATACCTTTGTAAGAATTTTATCACCAACTACTTTTTCCACTAGAGGGTTTGATAATTGTGCCTTCAATTTAGCAATACTAGCCTCTTTCACCTATTGAGACATAAAAGTACTTCACCTACTACTGTAGTGAGAGTTAGATGCCATGTTAGCAATTAATATTTCAACTTCAGCAGGAGTTTCATTAACTATAGCACCCCCACTAGCAACACCTATCATATTTCAATCCATAGGAGATAATTCTTAAAAAAAATATTGTATCAATAATTGATCACTAATTTGGTGACTAGAGCAACTACCACATAACTTCTTAAAATGTTCCTAGTACTCATGCAACAACTCCCCTTCATCTTGCCTAATGCCACAAATTTATTTCCTTATGTTAGTTGCTCTAGATGAGGGAAATTATTTCTCAAGAAAAACCTTTTCCATACTATTCCAAGTGTCCACATAACCCACAGGTGAGTCATACAACCATTATTTTGTTGCATCAACCAAATTAAAAGGAAAATCTTTAAGTTTAAGTTATTCTACACTTCCAGGTGGTTTCATATTGGAACAAGCGATATAGAATTCCTTGAGAAACTTGTTGAAATCAGTGAAATATCCTCTACCCAGTGAGTTGTTTTCCCTAAATCCTTTGATACTGGGTAAAGCACGGATTGAACTAGGTTTGATATCACAAGTATCATGTTCTATAGGATAATTAATACATAAAAGGTTAAGTTTAAAAAACAGGAGCAGCTAGCTCCTTGAGAGTTTGATGATCTAGCATAGGTGGATATATGTGACAATGTAGATTGTAAAAATCCTCTATACGATCTTCCTCTAAATCAACAGAACTTCCTTTAGATGGTAATGGAATATGATGAGTGTACTCTAATATCCTTCTTATTCAATTTACAATAAGAGAAGAATAATTTGGGTATATGGGCATGATGATTTGCTCTCTATGCTCAACCTCAAATGACCTCAAACATGAGTACCTAAGGATAACACAAAATTAGGGAAGATAAATACACTTAAATATATTATTAAAAATAAAAAATAAAAAATATTAAAAACATAATTAAATGCTATAATTACCTTCCTCGACAATCACGCAAAAAATTTGGTGCACTATTGTACATATAATAAATTTAATAAATAAATCATAATCCCAAATACGCAGGCAATGGTAAGTAGGAGTCAAACCCATATGAAATGATTTATAATAAAGAATTATATAATTAATGTCAAAATCCCAATTGTTCAATAGCATCAATTTCTATTTCTAAATTCTATATTATTGATAAGTAATAAAATTTTGTATATAATAATGAATGAATAAGGATGAAAGATAATTAATTATAGATTTAAGGCATTAAATAATTATCTAGAAGAGATATATTCTAATTGCTTTAATGTTAACCTATGGAAACTCATAAAAATTCATTTCCTTGCTTTCCTTCAATTCAAATAAATTAAATAAGCTCTTAATTTATCATCTAACCAATTAATTTAAGAATACTAGATTCAATTAATGGAATCATTATGAATAAAAAGTGATAAACCACAACCATAATCACATTAGCTTATATCATATAATTATATGAATTAAAAGATAAGATTCATGGTTAATCTTTTGCTACTCTGGTGATGATAATTAAAAAATATATATTAATTTCATCATCCTAGCTTTGATTAGAGTCTAAACTAATGAGGTGACCAATCTAATTAGTCCAAAAATCAAAATCTATGATACAAAATCATTTAATTCCATCTGATACTTCAATTAGATATCAATTAGAATAATGATTCAAAATTACATTTCATATTCAAAACCCTAATCCCGTCATTGATTTCCCCTATCTATTACAAATTTATGCTAATATCTTCATTATCATAACAACACACAATTTGATTCAATATTTCACAATTAATATCATTGATTAATAATGAGAAGTCAAACATAAATTCATAAATTTCAAAAGAATAATGTTGGAGTAAAAAAAATACACTTGCATTCAAATTCAAATCAACCTTGTGTAATTGAGAAATGAATGGAAAAGAACTTATCGACTTTGAATTGCATAATACCAAGAGTGTGTTAGATCTCAAATGGACACCGATAAATAGAAGTACAATGATGAAATGTATTTAATAATAGAGAAAAAAAATAGAACTTTCTTCATTCTTTTGAAAATCAAAAAGATGACCTCTGATACATAGAAACATAAAGTTATATTAGAGAGAAGCCTACACGAGTAGTTACAAGATTTTAAAGAAACGAGTAGTTACAAGATTTTAAAGAAACGTTTGTGTTTGTATAATATAGGGGTACTAAGTTCTTTCTCTTGATCTTGTTGAAATTTAAAAATTAAGAGTTTAAATGCTAATGACAAAACATGCTCCCCCTTGTAAATAAACAAATAGGTACCACGTTTCTTTTTCTTTCTCTTCTTGAAACATCAACATGAGATTCCCTTGGATGTTTGTTTTCTATTTTTGGTGTTTTCTCCATCGATTCCATGCTTTCTTCATGTGTTCATTGCTTCTTTTTCTTTTCCCTTTGATTTCTCCTTTGAATTTCTTTATTTTTATCTTTTCTCTTTTTTTTTTGGTAAAATCAACGTAAAAGAGAAAAAATTCAAGAAAAGATAAATTTTTATAAAAAAAAAGGAAATAAATGACATTTTTACATAGAATTATGCCATATAAATCTCATATATCATAAACACCCAACAATATGGTTAGGAAAGTTTTGGGTGTTACATTAAGGTATGAGATAGTTGTAGAATGGTTAGGGGGAGAATCACTTAGCTACTATGGATTCTAGTTAGTTGAGCATGATTGGATCAATTCTCTATCCACCATAACTCGTGTTCTCTCAATAAAAGCTATAAAAATGGCATGGTGATTTACTTCGAATGTAAATAGACTCCTAAAATTTAGAGGATTCAGAGAGGGATGAAGATTTCAGGGAGAAAAGAGAGAAGTTTATTCAAGCTTCTCCCTCTAGTAAGGAGATAATATATTTATTGTGCCCTTAGACCATGTGCATTAGAAATTCCAAAGGAAAATAAGAGATACTAATATCTAAAAAGATGGTGCATCAAGATGCTAAATCTTAAAGGAAAAAATTGAACCGGGAGTCTAGATTCCTAGTTAATAAAATTTCAAATAAAATATTAAATAGTATTTTTAAATGTTTAATAATTGAATATCTAAAAAATTAGATATTTAAATCATAAACAGTCCCGTAAACATGCCTACAAACACCGCAATGATTTACATTACTACGACTTGACTTTGGGCTAGAGATGGCAATGGGTCTCAGACCCGACCCAAACCTGTTAGACCCGCCTTATTTTTAGCGGGTCTGGGTCCATAATTTTTGAATCCGATGGGTCTGGATCGGGTCTGGGTCCACATATACCTTAAAGGGTTTGGGTCTGGATCCAGTTCTAGACCCAAATCCGACCCGTCAGACCCATTTAATATATACATATATATGGTGTTTATGTGTGTGTATGTATATATATAAAAATATATACTAATATTATGTTTGTTATTATTGTCTTAATCTTACATAAGCTCCTTATTTATTTTTTTAATTTTATTTTTGTATACTTACTTTATAAAAAATATATATAACATTATATTCTAAAAGTTACGGATATAAACGAGGCGAATTTTGCCCGAAAGTCAATGGATTTTTTTCTAACAAATATGGATAAATGAATGTGGATGATGGAAAAAAATACCCGTTGGGTTCGAATACGGATACGGATATGGGATATCCATACCCGTACTCGTAACCATACCCGTATTTATATCCGTACCCATTTACCCGATATATGATTACATTTTTACCCTTAATTTTAAAATAAATATAGTATAAATTAAAGTTAGAATTATCATTTAGCTTAAGTCTAAATGGATTTATCTGTCGGGCGATTGATTTATCCATCGGATAATATCCATTAACGAGTAAACGGATAATCCGTCAAGTAACGGATATCCAACGGATACGGATATAGATATGTTAGCGGATATATATTCGGGTACGGTTACGGATTCGGGTACGGATTTTCTTATCAGATATGGATATAGATATAGATATACCTATCCTGAACCCGTCCCATTTATACTAAAAGTATTAAAACACCATTTGAAAAGTTATTATAACTATTTTAATATATTTATTTTTTTACATAGATGTTTTTATAACAAAAAAAAATACATATTAAGTTATATAAAACATAAATATATTTGTATTAGCATAGATTATTACTTTTTTTTTAAATAACCGGACTCATTTAGGAACCGTTTACCCGCTAGACCCGATGAATCTAGATCTGGGTCTAAACTTTTAAAACCCAACGGGTCTGGGTCGGGTTTGGATCTAGGTAGTATAAACGGGTCTGGGTCTGGGTATGGTTAGACACGGTCTAGACCCGACTCATTGCCATCCCTACTTTAGGCGACTTATACATTGCTTCCCCTCAGTCACACTCACATATGCCGCTTCCCGCTTCCTCGGTGTCACATATGCTCGTTGCCCTTTTGTCAGCATGTCACCACATATGCCCGCTGCCCTTTTTTGTGACATGTGACCGCTTGTCATGCACGGAAACGGCACTTAGGTGCCGTCCCCCATCCCGAAAATTTCTTTTGATTGAAATTTATATTGAAATTATTTAATTAATATTTTTATTAAAAATATATTATTTAATTAATTTTCTATTAAAAAAATAATTATTGATAATTAAAATTAACTATTATAAAAATTAATTTTAAATTTCTTATTTTGCTCTCTAAATTTTAATAAATTTAATCTATTTTTAATATATATATATATATATATACATATATAATTTTTTTAATATTTTCTATCGTCCCCACTTTTTAAACTTTCAAGAAATTGTATTTTTTCGTTTCCATCCCCGTCTCTGTACCTCCACTGCCCGCTGCCCTTTTCTCAGCATTCCCGTCCCTGTTTATGACTATGTGCCTCGCCTGCCCGCTGCCCTGTACCCCCTGCTTATGTGCCTCGCCTGCCCGCTGCACTTTTCTCAGCATTCCCGTCCCTGCTTATGTGCCTCGCCTGCCCGCTGCACTTTTCTCAGCATTCCCGTCCCTGTTTATGTGCCTCGTCTGCCCGCTGCCCTGTACCCCCCGCCCGCTGCACTGCCCTTTTCTCAGCATTCCCGTCAACACATATGCCCGCTGCCCTTTTCCCAGTATGTCCGCGGGCCTTACGTCCGCTTCTCTTCCGTCAATATAAACAACTGTCGCTGGGACGCCAGGGGCAACGACACTTTGGGCGGTAGCAACAGCCTGATTAGTGAAGAAGCTTACCACGGCAACCTGAACCAGAAGAATTAATGAGTAATTGCAACAATCAAAGGTTAGTTAATCCAAGCTGCACTGTTGGCCTCTTTTCTGCTTTATATGCATACATATACTGCATAGTGTTGAACGTAATTAATCGATGGTGGAATCGTTTTGTTTCCGTCAATCAATAGGTTTAGCTAGCTTTGATAATTCAATTAACCTTTCTCTAATTTCCTAGCTAACATGCATTTCTTTATATATATATATAAAGTGTTGAACTTAATTAACCGTTGATGGGATCTTTTTTGTTCCGTCAATTAATGGGTTCGGCTAGCTTTGGTAAATAATCCATGTCTAGCGGCAATAGTGTAGGGGTATTATTTTTCTGTTAGATTAATAAGTTAGGGATGAACTCTTGTCCAAAATTAGATCGGATTAGAACCATTTACGGACCGAAATTATTTTAAAAGGGTATATAAGAACAGAATAAGATTGGACCAGTTATTCCGGTCCAAGACTGGTTAGAATTAAAATTATTAAATTTTATATATACATGTATGATGAAATATTAATAAAATTATAGTTCAAATTGAAAGATTGAACCAAATAGCATGGAAATGAGATATGGATCAATTTATTTTTATTTGGGATTAAAACTCAAAGAAAAGACCAAAATATCAGACCAATGTTAAACTAAAAATTGAAATATCATAGTCAATATCGCTTTCCTTTAGTCCATATTATATAAACAACTGTCGCTGGGACGATAGGGGCAACGACCCTTTGAGCGGCAGCAACAGCCTGATTAGTAAAGAAGCTTACAACAGCAACCTGAACCAGAAGAATTAATGAATAATTGCAACAATCAAAGGTTGGTTTATCCTAACTGCATTGTTGGCCTCTTTTCTGCTTTATATGTATATATATACTGCGTAGTATTGAACTTAATTAACCGTTGATGGGATCTTTTTTGTTCCGTCAATTAATGGGTTTGGCTAGCTTTGGTAAATAATCCATGTCTAGCGGCAATAGTGTAGGGGTATTATTTTTCCGTTAGATTAATAAGTTAGGGATGAACTCTTGTCCGAAATTAGATCGGATTAGAACCATTTACGGACCGAAATTATTTTAAAAGGGTATATAAGAACAGAATAAGATTGGACCAGTTATTCCGGTCCAAGACTGGTTAGAATTAAAATTATTAAATTTTATATATACATGTATGATGAAATATTAATAAAATTATAGTTCAAATTGAAAGATTGAACCAAATAGCATGGAAATAAGATATGGATCAATTTATTTTTATTTGGGATTAAAACTCAAAGTAAAGACCAAAATAGCAGACCAATGTTAAACTAAAAATTGAAATAACTAATTGATTTTATTTAAATTTCTACTCCAGATAGAACTTTTAACACCCTTATACTGAACAGATGGATGCTTGGTATTGATTATTCTTAATTAAATATATAGATTTTGTGCCACTCCCTTTGGCTCATATTAGAGTAATTATGGGGGGGGGGGGGTTTTCTTACTATGATATGGGTTTGGGCTAGTTCAATGAAATTATTCGGCCCCTGTGACAAAATCTTTCTTTTTTTCTATGCAGCGAAATGATGGACGGATTTCTTACAATAGCCATCAACTTACTGGGACAAAAAGAGATGTTTGATAAGGAGCCTATGAAGATCTGGATGTTCTATGTTACCCTTTGCCTCTACTTTTTTACTAGAGCGATGAATTTACAGACCCAAAATCATTGGGTAGGACGTTTACATTTGATATTGGGCTATTTGACATGTCTGTTTCACGTCTAAAGCAGAAAAGAGGCCAACAGTGCAGCTTGGATTAACTAACCTTTGATTGTTGCAATTAAAATGTAGACGTGAAACAGACATGTCAAATAGCCCAATATCAAATGTAAACGTCCTACCCAATGATTTTGGGTCTGTAAATTCATCGCTCTAGTAAAAAAGTAGAGGCAAAGGGTAACATAGAACATCCAGATCTTCATAGGCTCCTTATCAAACATCTCTTTTTGTCCCAGTAAGTTGATGGCTATTGTAAGAAATCCGTCCATCATTTCGCTACATAGAAATAAAAGAAAGATTTTGTTACAGGGGCCGAATAATTTCATTGAACTAGCCCAAACCCATATCATAGTAAGAAAAAAAAAACCCCCCATAATTACTCTAATATGAGCCAAAGGGAGTGGCACAAAATCTATATATTTAATTAAGAATAATCAATACCAAGCATCCATTTGTTCAGTATAAGGGTGTTAAAAGTTCTGTCTGGAGTAGAAATTTAAATAAAATCAATTAGTTATTTCAATTTTTAGTTTAACATTGGTCTGATATTTTGGTCTTTTCTTTGAGTTTTAATCCCAAATAAAAATAAATTGATCCATATCTCATTTCCATGCTATTTGGTTCAATCTTTCAATTTGAACTATAATTTTATTAATATTTCATCATACATGTATATATAAACTTTAATAATTTTAATTCTAACCAGTCTTGGACCGGAATAACTGGTCCAATCTTATTCTGTTCTTATATACCCTTTTAAAATAATTTCGGTCCGTAAATGGTTCTAATCCGATCTAATTTCGGACAAGAGTTCATCCCTAACTTATTAATCTAACGGAAAAATAATACCCCTACACTATTGCCGCTAGACATGGATTATTTACCAAAGCTAGCCAAACCCATTAATTGACGGAACAAAAAAGATCCCATCAACGGTTAATTAAGTTCAATACTACGCAGTATATATATACATATAAAGCAGAAAAGAGGCCAACAATGCAGTTAGGATAAACCAACCTTTGATTGTTGCAATTATTCATTAATTCTTCTGGTTCAGGTTGCTGTTGTAAGCTTCTTTACTAATCAGGCTGTTGCTGTCGCTCAAAGGGTCGTTGCCCCTGTCGTCCCAGCGACAGTTGTTTATATAATATGGACTAAAGGAAAGCGATATTGACTATGATATTTCAATTTTTAGTTTAACATTGGTCTGATATTTTGGTCTTTTCTTTGAGTTTTAATCCCAAATAAAAATAAATTGATCCATATCTCATTTCCATGCTATTTGGTTCAATCTTTCAATTTGAACTATAATTTTATTAATATTTCATCATACATGTATATATAAAATTTAATAATTTTAATTCTAACCAGTCTTGGACCGGAATAACTGCTCAGAAGTTACTACTTAATGATTGACTCTATAAATTTTCCATGTCATACTGATGAGTGCTAAACCTTTATACCGAGAGATTTCCTAACCACTCCCTGACAACTAATCTTCTCCCTCAGTCTCATCCACAAGACCTTCTTCACCAAATAATTCTATTAGATGGTATTTTGAAACTATCATTCTTTAATAGCTATCAGACATACCTTTGTCTCGTGCTCCTGGATGGCGACCCCTAAATGATGTCCCATCATTGATAGCTCTTGGTTGTTGCTATTAGCTTGTACACTTGGCTAGCGGACCCTAAATGATGTCCCCTACTTGATAGCTCTTGGCTATTGCCCTTAGCCAAAAACTCCTAGTATTTGCCCTTAGCTAACAACCCCTTATTGCAGTATTTAGTTGATGCTATGGCTGGCTGCTTCTGGCTAATGACTCGTAGTTGATTTTCTTAGTCTTTTCCCTTTAGCAGATGCCCCTGGGTTTCCATTTATTAAAATAGCCTGATAAGTCTCCTTTATAGAAGTATTTTCGTTAACTATCCCACTTCTGAGACATAAGGAGAATTTCTTCATGTTTTTTTCTGAGAAGGGTTGAGCACCCTACTTAACCCAGCCTTAGTGCAACACAAATCATGCTTACCTTTTGAAAAGGGTTTCATAATCATGTTTGACATGTTCCCATCATATGTATCTTCTTCAAATAAAGTTATCTCTCCTTGAGCACAACTTTTATTTGGTGATACTTGGTTTTGATATGCTTGGATCTTAAATGGAAGCTAGCATTCTTATTGAAATGAATTGCACTCTGTGAATCACCAAATACCACAAACTTGTCATGCCCAAAAATGCTCTCCTAAAACAATATTTTCATCCACTACATCTCCTTACACCTTTCGGTAATGACTACATACTCTACCTCTGTCATGGACAGAGTTACACAATTTTATAACCGAGACTACCACAAGACATCTTCCCCACAAAAAGTAAAAAAGAATCCAGATGCTGATCATCTTGTATCTACATCTCTTGCCATATTTGATTTTGTATAACCCACCATAACTAGCTCGGTCACATAGAAACCAAGTCTCATCCTAAGCATTCCTCGTAAATATCTGAATACCACTTCACTTCTTCACAATGATCTTTCTCAGGATTGGATATGAAACGACTGACCACGTCGATGATAAATGCAATTTCTAGCCTTTTACACAATATTGCATACCTTAGGCTTCCAATGACTAACATAAATGGAACCCGACTCATCTCTTTATTTCCCTTCCCATTTGTCTGACATGACACTTTGCTCATCCTTAACTGAGGAGCAAGTGGACAACCATATAGCTACAACTAATCTATTTTGAATGTCTTGAGTGTATTATCTATATACACCTCTTGAGATGGCCATATCCTTCCTTGTCCTTGATCATGCATAATGTGTATGCCTAGGATCTACTTGTTCAGCCTAAGTATTTTAACTCAAAAGTAATTTACTATGGATCCTGGCTGACTATCAGCATGTTATTTACATAAAAATGTAGAAGGATAAAATTAGCGGCCCAAAGCCTTTACGTGAATATATAGTCATCTACTAATGTCTTCTTGTATACTTTCTTAGCCACAAATGATTCATACTTCACATACCACTGCCTCAGTAGCTATTTCAGTCCATATAAGCTATCCACTAGTTTGCACACCATATCCTCCTTGCCCTTGGCCTCAAAACCCTCCGAATATTCCAAATATACATTCTCCTTAAAGTCACCTTTTATGAAAGTTTTCTTAATGTCATCTTGCTCCAACTCTAAGTCTAGAGTGGTAGTCAATCCTAAAATCACACGAATGGATGCCATCTTTACCACCAGAGAGAAGATTTTGTCATGGTTAACCCTTTACCTTTAGGCAAATCTCTTGACCACCAACCTTACCTTGTGCCTCGGATTGGATTTACCCTCCTCTTACTTAATCTTGAAAACCCACTCGTTCTTCATGACCTTTCTCCCCCTCATCCTCTCCACAACCAGGTAATTGTTGTTCTTTTTGGAGGGAGCTCATCTCTTCTTTTATTACAACCATAAAATTTTCCTTACGGGTATCACCATGGGCCTCTTCATAGCATAAAGTCTCTCCCTCATCCAAGAGTAACACATAGATTGTTGTGAGATACTTGTTTATCGGCTTCACCCTCCTAGTAGATCTTTGTACTTCCCAAACTACCTTAAGGTTGACAAACACACTTGGAGTTGTATTTTCTCAAGATTTTGATCTTCACTCTCTAGTGCTCAACCTATTGACTTGGCATACCCTCTTTTGAGTTAGAGTGCGTAGAGTTGTAAATGAGCCGAGCTAAGTTGAGTACCCCTGGGCTCGGGTCTGGCTTGTTTAATTAAACGAATGAGCCTAACTAAACTTTTAATGAGTCAAGCTCAAGAACCAAATCCATAAAATAAACTGAGCCTAACTTTTTCAAACTGAGGCTAAACTCATTTAATAAATGAGCCCAAAAGTGAGGCTAGAGCTCTGCTTATTTAGGTAAATGAGAAAGCCAAACTAAACTTTTTAATGAGCTGAGCTAAATATTGAACTAGCTCAGCTCATTTACAATCCTAAGGGTATGTCTCAATCACTCCTCTTGGATCATCCGTTCGCATTGAACCTTCTATTTTGGAATCATCACTGGATTCCACAAAATCATCAATTTAGGCTTCCATCCATTTTCCCTCAAAGAACACAACATCCCTACTCTAGACGACCTTCTTGGTTCCTAGGTCATACAACATGTAGCAAAACTTTTCTTCTCCATATCCAATGAACACAGACCAATGAGCTTTCTTGTCTAGCTTTTTCTCTGATACCTTGGTATGTAGATAAATGACCAATAGCCAAACACCCTCAAGTGGTGCCAACTTATATTAGTGTCCAGACATACTTGGTTGACCGCATCACCATTGAAAGGTTTTGATGAAGACAAGTTGATCAGATAGCATGTTATTTGTAGAGCTTCTTTTCATAATGATCCTGGAAGCTCTGTATATGAGAGTAAAAACCTTATCTTCTTCATCAATGTGCGGTTCATCCATTCTACCACTCCATTGTGTCGAGGGATTGTAGGAATAACCTACTCATATTAGATTCATGAGCCAGACAATATTTGTCAAACGAACGAAGGTGTTCATCTCCAACATAGCATGGAAGACTTTGAAGTTGATCAAAACTTGATCCTTGGTCTTCATGATATGTACCTAGAGCTTTCTTGAGAATTCATCAATGAATGTCACATAGTATGATGATCCATCCAATTACTTTCCCTTCATTAGATCACTTACGATCTGAGAAAACCCAATCAAGTTTTTTCTACTACCAGTTCGTTGACACTTTTGATAAAGTAGGCTCAATTTTGCTTGCCTAATACACATGTAACCTTACTCCCCTAAACCACTGATAGAGTGCCTCGACTATTGAGAAGCTTTACACCCTTCTTCCTCATATGGTTGAGTCTATGATTTATAGAAGGAAAATTATAAAAAAATTGAATGTTATTATTTATATACTTTTATATATTTAATTAAAATAAAAATATTATATTGACTTATGACAGAATTCCATAAAATTTTTAAAAAATTATAAAACTCTAGAAAATCAATACTAATTCTAAATTTCTTTTAGAAATATCATAAAATATTACATACCTTACAATACTTTTTTTAATCTAAAAATATATACAATATTTAACATTTCTTTCCATTTCAACATGATACAACAAATATAAAAGAAAAAAAATTCATATCTTTTTAGTAATACACTCATTAGTTTCGTAAAATATCAATAACTCATAAGAGATAGACCAAATAAAAATAATACAGGTTAAACTTCATCTATGGGATAGAACAATTAAAAGTTCTTAACATTTGCTCAAAACAAAATGCAAAATAAAGAAAAAGAAAAACAACCACTTACAATACCCTATCGCTTCGGACACTAATGAAAAAATTAAAAAACCAAGGCTCATGCCAACTAACAAGGTCTATAAATATTAATATATCAAGATTCTAAGGAAAAAAAACAAAGAAAATGGATAGTTCATAGTAGGATCATGCCTCTTTTCCTCATGATACATTAAAAATAAAATTGAACAAGAACCTTCCATAACCTTCCATCCCATTTTTCTAGGTCCAAGTGTCCCAGAAAAAGCCTCCCTTTATAACCATCCATCCCCTAAACACTGCCACTACCTACTCGGTGTAGCGCAACTCATACTCTCCAGTCTTCCAATCAAGCGATTACCCATGGCCAACTTCTCATTTCTTTCTAGCACTGATAATGAATTAGTGGTAGATGAAATTCTAACGGAAGCAATGGATCGCTATGTTCTCAAGCAAGTAGCCACCATTAATCTATCAGGTGTCTCTGACTCTATTCTTCATATTAACCTCGAGAATTGACTTTATCGGCTTCAAACAATCCCTGCATCAAGGGCCACAAAACACCTCTTCTAGTTCTAGACTAAAACCCACATCTAACTAACAGAAAAATCATTACTACCAATTATATTTACACCATTACAAGAGCTCAAGAAACACAACAAAGATAGCAACCACAATCAATAGTGCGAAACCTGCTATAAGCGAAGGTAAGAGCAAACAATCACGACTCCCTAAAACCAAACATAAACATCAAAAGGGTCACAACTAAGAAAGAGAAAAAAGAGCAACCAAATAAAAATAATAATTAAAGAGAAGACTATATGTCAATGCTAGTAGACAGCTTAAGTATGAAACAATATTAGAGAAGATGTTATAGAAGATTTAGTATTTATGCTTGGTTGATCATTGAAATGAAATATTAACGAAAGACATGATTATTCATCAACCTAAGACATAAAAATTAAGTAGCTTGTTATCCTCTCATGCAAAACCACTTCCATACTACTTGGACTATATACAAAAACCATGAAAAATCTATCTGACAGCCCAAGTACCAAGAACATTATGATGCAAACATGTTATTGAGTTGTTTCATGAGAGAAGGGTGCCTTTTCTATCAAATTTGAGGCATATATAACCTTCTATATCAATCGACTTTTAATCATTAAATATCTATAGACAATCAAGCATGGTTACAAAAGACATAAACATATTTTGACGTCGCAAAGACCGATAACCATCCTTAGTGGAGTTGAGAAGCTATAACACCCCCAAATCTCACTCCCAAAAAATTTATTTTTTAAAAGAATAATGTGGAAGCTAAAATAGGATTTGGGGGATGTTAACGCAACACTTAACACAAGATAAATGTCTACTATCTATCTCATAATAGATGTAAGGATAAAACCTATCTAACAAAATTCAACCAATATCTATGCAGTCAGAATAAAATCCCACAATGAGATATCTCCATGCAAATAGAAAGTGAATAATTTCACTGAATAAAATTATCGTTGAATAAATCAGCAAAATATGTGAAGAATCCTGAACTTTAAAAGTTAAAATGAAAAAGGATATAAAATCCAAATATGTCTCCAACAAAATCACAAACCAACTAAATACAAATCAAGTGAATGATTTATACACCAAAATAATACATTTGAGATACAATAAAATATGATAAGATAACCAAGAGGCATTCTAACAGTGGAGCAAACTTTATTCACCAACTTGAATCACCGGACATCCTACTCTCAAAATTAAGGAAAGCATTCCTCCTAATAATAAGACATTCAATACTGAGCCTACACAAATGGTCTTCTCCCCACCATCAGTTGACTATTATAGGACCCAAGTAGTATCAGTACGGATCCAATACTGAGTAAACTCCACTACCTTATCTTATGGGAGAGACATAAACAACAACATCAAGTACATATCGAATTATGGCACATTACATTGATACAATATTATGCATACTCAATACCCGCATCCTAAATTCTACCATACACATATAATAGCATGCGAAACATTTGTAACATCCTACTTAAACATGTAAATGTGGTATCACAAAAATGTAAAGTAGCTCATGCGCCTTAGGTAGGAATAATCTATATTATTGAAAACTCATTACATGACCACATACTTTTAGATGCAAACATCTTAAACTAATAAGAGATTCAAATAAACCAACTGGATATTTATGGATAATGCTAAACCAAACCAATTGGGCATTTATCCCCCGAACATTACTGAAAGGCATATCTAGTGTAACACCCCCAAATTTACTACTGAAAAATTTTGTTTAAATAAAAGGTTTAGCGGAAGCGAAAGAATTTAAAACTGTAAACTTGGGGGTATTACCGCCACACTTAGTACCAGACCGGTTCATTCGTACCATTCCGGTACTAAGTGCTAAGGCTAAATCCGATCATCAATAAGTACAAAGTATCACAAAACGCAAGACGTCATTTAGCATAAATCATTAATAAGAGATAAGTCCAATAGAAGTTGAATACGATTTAGGATTACCACCCCATAATATTTTTTTTCCTTTAAAACAGGAAACGTAATACAAAATATAGCTAACAAAACAATTCCCAAAAAGGGTTAGTATTCGGATCACCTACTCTCTCAAGTCAAGCCATCCATTCCCAAAATAGTACCCGATCATAGACCTGCACAGGTGGTCTGCTCCCCACCATCGGTGGATCATCACATGACCCATTCAATCAATGTAGTATCAGTATGGGTTCAATACTGAGTAAGGGCGCAGGTGCGCTAAGGCCAAGCATACAATCATACCACATAGCATACATAGCACAATCACATAGGCAACGTGCGATAACACACAAGATAAGGCCTGAGTATGTTCCGATGATTTATTCTTTATCTTCATTAATAATATGTCCATTTCACGCATATTCTTTAGTAGCCCATGTGAGTGCGGGAACCCCACTATTATAGCCGGTGGACCGGAAAGTATACTCCCAGGGCAGAACGCTCCTGACCACTATTATTTGTCGGTGGACTGGTCTCCAGAGCAGAACGCTCCTGGCCACTATTATTTGCCGGTGGACCGGTCTGGCCCCGACTCACATGGTGTTTCACTGTAAGTACTTAGTGTATTTTCCGTTACTTATTCTTTATTCTCATTAATAGCATGTTCATTCCACACATATTCTTTAATAGTCCATGTGACTGCGGGAACCCCACTATTATAGCCGGTGGACCGGAAAGTACACACTCAGGGCAGAACGTTCCTGACCACTATTATTTGCCGGTGGACCCGTCTCCAGGGAAAAATGCTCCTGGCCACTATTATTTGCCGGTGGACTGGTCTGGCCCCGAATCACATGGTGTTTCGCTATAAGTGCTTAGTGCATTTCCCATGGTTTAACTTACTTACTTAGGTTTGTCGAGCACGAAATCCCCCACTATTATAGCCGGTGGACCGGAAGGTATACTCTCAGGGCAGAACGCTCCTGACCACTATTATTTGCCTATGGACCGGTCTCCAAGGCACCCCGGCTCCTGGCCACTATTATTTGCCGGTGGACCAGTCTGGGCTCGGCTCGACATCTTTCACTTTACATGATTAGTGTCTTATCCATGTCTTATTAAATCGCATTCCACCCTTAACATGCATGCCAACAACATACTACTACTTGCCTCTCAAGCGGGCCCGTCTCATATGTTGAGACACTTACCCTTTTCTCACACCCGACATCCATCCCCCGTAGACTTAGGCATAGTGGCATATAGTAAGGCACGTTCTCCAAGAATATAGGTTATCCCAACACATATGATATCGGCTTCGTATGTCCTCATCCCTCTAGGGTTCCTCCTCGGAGACCCTAGTCGGACCTATGTGGCCCAACTCTTTCTTACTTACCCAGATGTTACTTTGCTCTCTATCTTGCGCCTCATATTTATTAGGAAACTCCCCAAATATATTACTTTATCTCCTAAGTTCGCGTGTGACCGACAAACCCTAGTTGGCCACCCAAAACCCTAGCACTTTACTTCCTCAATAAGTAATCTCCCTCTTCCACCCCAAATCTCCCCTCTCCTTTAGAAAACCCATACTCATCCTTTATATAAGTGAATTCTCACTCTCAACCCCATACTCCATCCCTCCTTGATCATTATTACCTTTGTACTCTTCCAATTGCTCATTTTCCCCCAAAACCCTAATTGGGTCCCTTAGACACCCTTACATCAACCCACGTAAAATTTTTGCACCCAAGTCTCCAATGGGTCCATAACTTTGTCATTATTTGATTCACTTCCTAAATCAGCTTTCCTCACGTAAGATTCATTCCCATGCATAATTTAAACACTCCATGCAGACTCTCCAACACCCACTTACACACAAAACCCTAATAAGGCCTCTTATGCACCAACTTATGTACTATTTTTCATACTAAGTCTCCAATCATCTCAAGACTCTCCCAAGCTCTTACTTACAACCCAAATTAACCTTTCATACGTAAGAATCATATCCATGCAAGGTCTAGTTTCCCCATACAAACTTCCCAAACGTTCACCTCCCCGTTATTCTTTTATTATCATTTCATGCTACCCAAAACCCTAGCATGCATGTCCTAGAGGCCATAACAAGTCACATCATCAACATCAACAATAAACATGGAACATGGCATACATGTATAACATAAGGCACACACCACATACCTCATGATCCACGCTGTGCTACACAAAGCAGGTTATTCATAACACATGCATAAAACACATCAACATGGCATGCTCAACATTCACCCACACATTATATCACACATAACGTAAGGCCATAGCTTCGTCCTTACCTAAGGCGGTGCCGGGCTTGGAGCATGCTCCTCTAACTCCTTAGGGCTTTGGTCGGGGTTACCTATAAAAGGGGAAAACGCTAAGTATTAGTTTCCCTTATAATTACTATCAACCCTCATTCTAGTTTAAGGTTAGGGTTTTTATTACTAATAAGGTTTTATACAAAAACTAGGATTTTTACCTTAGAATTAGTATACTAAATATTAGTAGCCCAAATATATTTATTTTTAATACCTATTGGTACACTTATATTATTAGACCCATTAGCCCTATTCTTATAATAATAATGTTCATGCTAACTATAGAAAATAGTGATAATAATAATAATAATAATAAAACTAATAATAGTGACACTAATGGTTTTAATGAAAGAAACCCTAGCATTTTTTTTGACTAAGTCTATTAATGGTGTCATATTTGAAAAGATAATATTACAAGGTCACAATATTACAAGTAATTATTCCTAAGGGTGATAATGATAATAGTTGTTTATTCTTGAATAATAAAAGGGTTCAAATGCTTTTGATTACAACAATAAGGTAGTGATAATAGTAATAATAGTAATAGCTAATAATAGTGTTATAGTAATAAGGTTAGGGTTAATGTTAAATGGTATGGTAATAAGGTTCAAGTACTCTTCTTAATTAACAACCACATGATATTTACTAGCTTGAGTAAGTAACATGGGTAAGAACAAAAGTAGTATTATTATTAACAATAGTGATAAAGGTGTTAAGTATAATAATAATAATAATAATAATAATAATAATAGCAATATTACAACCAAGTAAGGTTAAGCAATAATAATAATAATCGTAGTAAGTATAATAGAAATACTAATAATAATAATAATGTTAATACTAATAATTATAAAAATAAGACTAAAGTTAAGTATAATACAAGTTAGGGTTTAAAAAGGAATGTTAGTATTAGTAAGAAAATAAGAACCTTAATAATAAATACAATAATAATTATGATGATGAAAATAATAATAATAATAAAAGTAATAATAATAATGATAATAATAATAATAATAAGTATATTAGTATTAATATTAGTAGAAAATAGTAGAAATTATATAAAAGGGGTATTAGGGTTTGGATGAGTGGATAACCACCTAGGGTTAGTGGTGGTACGGCGGCGACGGCGGCGGCGGTGGAGGAGGAAGAGAAGGGAAAAGATCAAGGTGGTGGTTAGATGGGAGGAGAAAATAAGAAGTTTGAAGTGGGGGAAGAATCAGCAGGTGAAGGGGAGTGGAATGAGGGTGGTGGCGTGGCAAGGGACGGTGGCGCGCGGCGGCGACGGCGGCGGCCGAGGGTGGTGGAGAGGGGTAGAAGATGAGGGAGGAAGGAGGAGAGGGAGGCAAGGGAAGTTGAAGGCTGGGAAAGGTAGATGGAGGTCTGCTGGGCATTTTGGAGGGTGGAAGAGGCCCTGGTGGTGGCTGGGCTGGCGGTGGGAGGCGGCGCAAGGGCGGCGAAAGGCTGGAGGTTGTGGTTTCGGGATAGGACTTTTGCACGGCTATGGCGGCACGTGCAGGGCAAGGGGAGGGGTGCTGGTGGTCTGATTTCGTAGAGGAAGTTGCAAGGATTATAACGGTGGGAAGAGGTGATTTCGGTGGTGGTGGTGGAAATGGTGTCTGTTCCGGCGGCGGTGGAACAGAGTTTTAGCAGGGTCCAACGGGAGGACTTGCTGTGGCTGTTTGGGAGGGGGGTACTTATAGGCCAAGGGGGGAGGAAAACGACGAAGGGAGAAGGAGGCGTGCGGGGCAGGGGTGCAGGTGGCCGACTGATGGCAGGCGGTGCAGGTCCTGCCATGGCAGGCTAGGTCGGGGGAGGGGAGAAGAAAAGGGAAAGAGAGGGGCAAGCAGGAAGGGGAGAGAGGGACTTGGTCAGGGTCGAAAAAAGGAAAGAAAACAACAGGGAGAGTGGCATTGAAGGACGAGTGTGCTGGTGGCTGCCGGCGAGATCGACTTGCAAGTCAATTTGCACGTCGGGGGGGGGGGGGCAGGTCGAAGAAGAAGAAGACAAGTAGGGTGGACCGGTGGTCCAGGGAAAAAGAAAGAGGAGGGGAACCAGCCGGTTCGGCATGGTTTATTTAATACGCAAGTCAAACATGGCGTTGCGACGTTATGGGGGACAAAGCGCCGCGTCGCGTTGCCCGTTTGGCTTTGTGGCGCGGCATTTCGACAGTTATAAGGGTAAAACGCGGCGTATGGAACGCGCAACAGTTGGCGTCGCGCGATGCTGGGCCGCGGGAAGGGAAAAGAAGGAAGGCCAGACGCGGGGGCCTGTACACGAGACGGGGAAGGGGAGGAGGTTTTGGGCCGGTGGGTTGGCCCAACCGGGGGGTGAGAAGAAGAAAAAGAAATAAAGGTGGAAGAAAGAAAAAGAAAAGAAAGAATAAAAAAAAGGAAAATGGAAAATGATGAAGTGATTGGGTTGGGGGTATTTGGGTCTTTATTTATTTATATAATTAATTTAGAAATTTAATTTTAATAATAATTATTTTAATTATAATTATTAAATCCATTTTTAATTTAGTTAGGCTATTTTGGCTAAATTGTCCTTAACTTCCATTTTAATTTGTAAAATGTCCAAACTTTTTTAAATAGCTTATTTATTATTTTCTACTTATTTTTCCTCAATAAATTTCTTCTTTATTTAATAAATTCACCTATTTTCTTAATAATTTTTTTTCTAATAAATAATTATTTGCCATATTTCCTAAATTAGGATTTTTCGGGTATTTCATCTAGCCTCGAGCATTACTTAGGGACATGCTCAGCGCCAGACATTACTCAGGGACATTTCCAGGCCCCAAACATTACTTAGGGACATGTCCAAGCCACGGGCATTACTTATGAGCATGTTCAGCCCCGAAAATTATTCTGGGACATGTCCAGCCCCCAACATTACTCAAGGACATCTCTAGCCCTGAGCATTACTTAGGGCATGCTCATCCCCAAACCATGATTCAATCACATTCAACACTTTGTTACACTAAGAGAGGCATGAAATTATCAACATTCAATCACATCATTTCATAATGCACCGAGCAACTAGAAAACCATAAGGCGTGATCCATTTCTTGGCATACGATTCATGCCAAACATTAAGATGCTTTCCAGTCAATTAATCAAGATATATATAATACGATTTTTAAGATTTCTTCCACTTATCCATTCTTAAAGGTAACAAGCTTAACATGATTTGTTACTTAATCATGCTCTTTTACTCTATCATACTCCTAAACATAAAATAAAATCCCATTCCAACACGTGTAAGCACATTATTTTACATTCGTCCTCCTTAAAAGAGTCAAATAGTCCTATCATGCATATTTTTACCCTAACATGCTCAAAAATAAACCAAAGTATAAATTACTTAAACCTCATGATTATACAAAGCATCATACAAGGCATATTACATGTTTCACATACCAACCTATGTAAGTCACACAACTTTCACCTCTTAACAAACATGCACCACAATCCATCCTTACGAAACACCCATAAGTAGAGGTAAGTAGAGAATTAAATAGGTCTAAATCTATATAAGTGAGATAAGAAGGAGAAGGAGATCACTAGCTCGAGGATCCACAATAATGCTTTCCTAAATCATTGATAGAAACCTAAGACTAGGTTAGAAACTATCTTATCGATCAATAATTTAATTATTATAATTAAATAAACACAAATAGACACAAATAATCTTTCTTGATAAACATATCCAAAATCTATTACTTGCGATTGTAGCTCTATTAAGATATAAGATTAGATAATAATCAAATAGGCATAAACATATATCACATGGAACATTTCAAATTAATTTAGAAAGTTGAGAAAAGAATAATAGATTATAAGTCACTTTTATCAAAAATGACTTACTCATTAGATTTTAAAACTAAATAGGCAAACCAACCCTTTTTAGGAAACCAATATAACATGATAATGTAATAATACAATTCAAAGCCGGAAATTGAGTAGGCAAAAGAAGCATAGTCTAATCAATTTTGTAAAACCCTCCCTAGAAATTAGGGTTTTTAATGATCAAACTACAACCCAACCAATTCACTCTGATTACTCAAAATATTTAATATACATGATAATAAAATTATATCATATCTTACGGTAACAAATTAAAATTTATCTAATTTTTTTTGTTTTCTTTCTCTCTCCTCTTCCTCATCATACTTAATGGGGGGAACACATCATCAAAATCAAAAATAACATCACCACAAAACTCGTCCATGAATTCCTCTAATTGATTCACCCTACAAAGAGAACAAATTTGCCCAACTCAAAATTGATAAATTTGAAATGCGCAACTACCATCTACCTCTACTTCTAGGGGAAGACGTAGTTAGAAATAAAAAAACATAATTTCCTTTGGCTAGGTGGCAAATAACCCTTCAACAAACATCACAATAATAAGAAATGTGAGAGGAAATTTTAAGAATTAAGAAACAAAGGTTTGTGAGACAAAGAAATAAGACAATTTAATTAGGCATGAAGATTTAGAAAAAAAAAATTAAGAGCTTATTCTCTCTGTCTCTGTCTCTCTCTCTCTCTCTCTCTCTCTCTCTCTCTCTCTTGTGTGTGTGTATTGTAATGGATAGACGAGGGTATTTTATACCTTCTCTCATCCTTGGCCAAAATACTCCATTATCATTGGTTATCTGACTCATATAAACATATAAGTTACTACTTAATGATTGACTCTATAAATTTTCCATGTCATACTGATGAGTGCTAAACCTTTATACCGAGAGATTTCCTAACCACTCCCTGACAACTAATCTTCTCCCTCAGTCACATCCACAAGACCTTCTTCACCAAATAATTCTATTAGATGGTATTTTGAAACTATCATTCTTTAATAGCTATCAGACATACCTTTGTCTCGTGCTCCTGGATGGCGACCCCTAAATGATGTCCCGTCATTGATAGCTCTTGGTTGTTGCTATTAGCTTGTACAATTGGCTAGTGGACCCTAAATGATGTCCCCTACTTGATAGCTATTGGCTGTTGCCCTTAGCCAACAACTCCTAGTATTTGCCCTTAGCTAACAACCCCTTATTGCAGTATTTAGTTGATGCTATGGCTGGCTGCTTCTGGCTAATGACTCGTAGTTCATTTTCTTAGTCTTTGCCCTTTAGCAGATGCCCCTGGGTTGCCATTTATTAAAATAGCCTGATAAGTATCCTTTATAGAAGTATTTTCGTTGACTATCCTACTTCCGAGACATTAGGAGAATTTCTTCATGTTTTTTTTCTGAGAAGGGTTGAGCACCCTACTTAAACAAGCCTTAGTGCAACACAAATCATGCTTACCTTTTGAAAAGGGTTTCATAATCATGTTTGACATGTTCCTATCATATGTATCTTCTTCAAATAAAGTTATCTCTCCTTGAGCACAACTTTTATCCGGTGATACTTGGTTTTCATATGCTTGGATCTTAATTGGAAGCTAGCATTCTTATCGAAATGAATTGCACTCTGTGAATCACCAAATACCACAAACTTGTCATGCCCAAAAGTGCTCTCCTAAAACAATATTTTCATCCACTACATCTCCTTACACATTTCTGTAATGACTGCATACTCTACCTCTGTCATGGACAGAGTTACACAATTTTATAACCGAAACTACCACAAGACATCTTCCCCACAAAAAGTAAAAAAGAATCCAGATGCTGATCATCTTGTATCTACATCTCTTTCCATATTTGTGTTGGTATAACCCACTATAACTAGCTCGGTCTCATAGAAACCAAGTCTCATCCTAAGCATTCCTCTTAAATATCTGAATATCCACTTCACTTCTTCGCAATGATCTTTGTCAGGATTGGATATGAAATGACTGACCACGTCGATGGTAAATGCAATTTCTAGCCTTTTGCACACTATTTCATACCTTAGGCTTCCAATGACTAACATAAATGGAACCCGACTCATCTCTTTATTTCCCTTCTCATTTGTCTGACATGACACTTTGCTTATTCTTAACTGAGGAGCAAGTGGACAACCATATAGATTTGACTAATCTATGTTGAATGTCTTGAGTATATTATCTATGTACACCTCTTGAGATGGCCATATCCTTCCTTGTCCTTGTTCATGCATAATGTGTATGCCTAGGATCTACTTGTGCAGCCTAAGTCTTTTAGTTCAAAAGTAATTTACTATGGATCCTGGCTCACTATCAGCATGTTATTTTCATAAAAATGTAGAAGGATAAAATTAGTGGCCCTAATCCTTGCGTGAATATATAGTCGTCTATTAATGTCTTCTTGTATACTTTCTTAGCCACAAATGATTCATACTTCACAAACCACTGCCTCAGTAGCTATTTCAGTCCATATAAGATATCCACTAGTTTGCACACCATTTCCTCCTTGCCCTTTGCCTCAAACCCCTCCGAATATTCCATATATACATTCTCCTTAAAGTCACCTTTTATTAAAGTTTTCTTAATGTCATCTTGCTCCAACTCTAAGTCTAGAGTGGTAGCCAATCCTAAAATCACACAAATGGATGCCATCTTTACCACCAGAGAGAAGATTTTGTCATGGTTGACCCTTTACCTTTAGCCAAATCTCTTGACCACCAACCTTACCTTGTGCCTCGGATTGGATTTACCCTCCTCTTACTTGATCTTGAAAACCCACTCGTTCTTCATGACCTTTCTCCCCCTCATCCTCTCCACAACCAGGTAAGTGTTGTTCTTTTTGAAGGGAGCTCATCTCTTCTTTTATTACAACCATAAGATTTTCATTACGGGTATCACCATGGGCCTCTTCATAGCATAAAGTCTCTCCCTCATCCAAGAGTAACACATAGACTGTTGTGAGATACTTGTTTATCGGCTTCACCCTCCTAGTAGATCTTTGTACTTCCCAAACTACCTTAAGGTTGACAAACATGCTTGGAGTTGTATTTTCTCAAGATTTTGATCTTCGCTCTCTAGTGCTCAACCTATTGACTTGGCATACCCTCTTTTGAGTTAGAGTGCGTAGAGTTGTAAATGAGTTGAGCTAAGTTGAGTACCCTTGGGCTCAGGTTTGGCTTGTTTAATTAAACGAATGAGCCTAACTAAACTTTTAATGAGTCAAGCTCAAGAACCAAAGCCATAAAATAAACTGAGCCAAACTTTTTCAAACTGAGGCTAAACTCATTTAATAAATGAGCCCAAAAGTGAGGTTGGAGCTTTGCTTATTTAGCTAAATGAGATAGCCAAACTGAACTTTTTAATGAGCTGAGCTAAATATTGAACTAGCTCAGCTCATTTACAATCCTAAGGGTATGTCTCTATCACTCCTCTTGGATCATCCGTTCGCATTGAACCTTCTATTTTGGAATCATCACTGGATTCCACAAAATCATCAATTTAGGCTTCCATCCATTTTCCCTCAAAGAACACAACATCCCTACTCTAGATGACCTTCTTGGTTCCTAGGTCATACAACATGTTGCAAAACTTTTCTTCTCCATATCCAATGAACACAGACCAATGAGCTTTCTCGTCTAGCTTTGTTCTCTGATACCTTGGTATGTAGATAAATGACCAATAGCCAAACACCCTCAAGTGGTGCCAACTTGTATTAGTGTCAAGGCATAATTGGTTGACCGCATCACCATTAAAAGGTTTTGATGAAGACAAGTTGATCAGATAGCATGTTATTTGTAGAGCTTCTATTCATAATGATCTTGGAAGCTCTGTATATGAGAGTAAAAACCTTACCTTCTTCATCAATGTGCGGTTCATCCACTCTACCACTCCATTGTGTCGAGGGATTGTAGGAATAGCCTACTCATATTTGATTCATGAGCCAGACAATATTTGTCGAACAAACGAAGGCGTTCATCTCCAACTTAGCATGGAAGACTTTTAAGTTGATCAAAACTTGATCCTTGGTCTTCATGATATGTACCTAGAGCTTTCTTGAGAATTCATCAATGAATGTCACATAGTATGATGATCCATCCAATGACTTTCCCTTCGTTTGATCACTTACGATCTGAGAAAGCCCGATCAAGTTTTTTCTACTACTAGTTCGTTGACACTTTTGATAAAGTAGGATCAATTTTGCTTGCCTAATACACATGTAACCTTACTCCCCTAAACCTCTGATAGAGTGCCTCGACTATTCAGAAGCTTTACACCCTTCTTCCTCATATGGTTGAGTCTATGATGCCACATATCATAAGAATCTCCCACAGAGTTAACTTCAACCAACGGACACATCTCTGCCTGAGTCTGATATAGTGAGCAACACTTCCTCCTCTTGGCTACTACCAAGAACTCTATTGTGAATTTCCACATACCCTTCCCAAATTAACTTTTACAACCCTCATCATTAAGCTTTCTGCTGAGATGAGGCTCATCTTCAAGTCTATAACATGTCTGAATTTTTTGAGTCGAATTATACAACCAAAAATTATCTCCAGTTCTATACTCCATATAACAACTATTTTCAAAATGCCATTATTCCCCATTCACAACTCACCAAAATCCTTAGATGTGTAGAAAGAGAAGAACTTTTTATATGGTGTAACATGGTAGGACGCACCAGTGTCCACTATCCAATCGGCATTGGCACACAAGGTGGTTGTGTAAGCATTCAGACACAGCTGCAAGATAACCATCAGTTCATCATCAATTATAGTTGTTTCCTCCTCATCTCCTCATGCTGATTACCATTCCTCTTTGCATCATTCCTCAACTAATAGCCATCTATCTTTAAGTAACCAAGCTTCCCATAATGGAAGCAAAGTTTGTGCCTCTTTGAATTCCTCATTCTACTTTCAGACCATCCCCTCTGTATCCCGCCCTTAGTTCTCCCTAGGTCCATCACAAGTGCCTTAGACTTGTGATAATTTTTAAATGGGTCCAACAAATTCACCATACAAAGAGCACAAATGAGTCCAACTCAAAATTGATAAATTCTACTTAGTTATCATCACATTTGATATAATTTTATTTAGATATTATATCTTTTAAAAAATCTTATTTGGATACCACAAGTTTTACTTTTTTTTTATTTCACTTTTATATCATCTTATTAATATTTTTAATTTTATATTATTTAAGTAATATTTTTTTAATATGAAATATTTTTTAAATCTAAGTAGCAAAATTAGAATATTTTAAACATTTTTTTAAAAAAATATCCAAATATTTAGAATTTTTTAATCCTATTTAAAAGATGTTTAGTATTAGAAAATTTATTATTTTAGTCATATCAAATTTAAAAGAATATTAACATAAAAAATTAAAACACATAATAATTAAAAAATATATTTAAAACATGTAATAATAAAATTATATTGATTATCATGGCAACTAATTACAATTTATCCCACCTTCTTTCTCTCTCATCTTCCTACAACATCATTCTTTATACCATCTTCCATATCAAACTTGACGAGGGAAGAAAAAACATGGCATCAAAATCAACAATAACATCACCACAGTTCTCTTCTATGAAATCCTCTAACTAATTTACCTTACGAAGAGAACAAACGGGCCTAACTCAAAATTAATAAATTTAAAATGCACAGCTTCCATCTTCCTTTACATCCGGGGGTCGAAGTTGTGTTTTTATTTTAGTTTTTTCCTTTGATCTGTCATTGGAATAAAAATTTAATTTTAGAAGTTCCAAGGATATGAACATTGATATTGATCCAATTTTATCCTCCGCCACTACAATCACCGTCATCGCTCCCGCAACTCCCTTCCCATAATCGAAATCAGGCGACTGGGGTGCATTGTAATCGGGAAATTCGAAACATAATTACCCGAACCCACAACAGTTAATTGATAAAAAACAAACCAAACGAAACATTCGTCCCATTTGAATCAACAAGAAATGAATTAAACGGACAAGAAGGAGACCAAAAAATAATCACACAAAGAAGAAACAGATTCGCTATCAACAACAAACAATTATTCAACCCCTGTAATAACCTCTTATTTTTCTTCAATTTAGGAAAATAAAACAAATACTTAAAGAAATTTACCTAATTTTTGAGAGAAGACAAAATTGAAATCTGCAAAAGGCTCAATCTTTCTCTCACACAGCTAAGCGAAGAAGAAGAGAGAAGCTGAGCAGGCGAAGAAGAATGAGATGAAAAACTAACCGGACGAAGTTATTAAGAGAATATTATGCTAATATGTATATTTAGGAAATAGGAAAGTATATTAGCCGTCATTAGGGCCATCCGGCTCCAAAAATTGTTAGTTTACTTCCTGATATTAATACCAACAAATGTAGGGGTGAAAGAAATAAATCTTGTGACGTGTATCTTAGGTCTAAACAAACTAGAGAAGTTTTCTTTCAAAGTGGCAATAAAGCTTCAGAACCTTTCTCTTTAATTCAGTGTGATATTTGGGGTGCCTATCATAATCCTTCCTCATGTGGAGCTACTTATATTCTAACTGTTGTTGATATTTTTCTCGAGCCACTTGGGTATATTTGATGGCTGCTAAAAGTGACGTTCGTTTCATTCTTCAAAAAATTTGTGCTATGGTGTCCACACAATTCAGTACCAAAGTAAAAATTATTCGAAGTGATAATGGTAAAGAGTTCACCTCCTTACAAAAATTTTATGATGAAATGGATATAATTCACCAAACCTCTTGTTTTGACACCCCTCACAAAATGGTCGTGTAGAACATAAACATCGCCACATCTTGAATGTAGCTCGGGCTCTCCGAATGGGCCAGCTGCCCTATGACTCGTCACTCTATCACTGGATATTTTATACTATTAGGCACCTCTCCTGTCTCCTGAAAAACAAAAAAGCAGCCTACAGTGTCCCGTTCATCTGCTGAGGTTGAATATCGCTCTATGGTTACCGCTACTTATGAATTAAAGTGGTTGAAAACTCTTTTATGTGACTTGGGTGTGCAACTTTCTCGTCCTATGATGCTCTACTGTGATAGTCAAGCTGCTTTACACATTGCCGCCAACCCTGTTTTTCATGAGCATACAAAATATATTGACATTGACTGTCATTTTGTTCGTGCTGCTATTCAAGATGGTCTCCTGGCTACTGCTCATGTTCGTTCGTCTCACCAACCTGCAGACATCTTTACTAAAGCTCTTGGCAACCACCAATTTCAGTTTCTCATTCGCAAGTCGGGCATTCGTGACCTCCATGCACCAACTCGAGGGGGGTGTTAAGAGAATATTATGCTAATATGTATATTTAGGAAATAGGAAAGTATATTAGCCGTTAGCGAATATAATATGTAGGAAATAGGAAAGTGTATTAGCTGTATACAGTTGTACATATTCTGTAATATTCTGGGAACTCTTTCGGGAGGTGTACTCGTGTATATATATACACTGTTTGAGAGAATAAAACACAGGATATTACCGACTAAAATTCTATAGAAGTCAGACGGAGCTGCCCAAAGATGACGAGTGCTGCTCTGTTTGGAATTAAAAAAGTTGTTTTTATGGAACAAATATAAGGCTCCAGTGCGAGAAATAGCAAAAAAGTCAACCAGCTTCAGACTTCCGACCCAAACGATTAAACTGGCTGCGAGCTCAGGAGGATATATCATTCCGTACCAAACGATCATCAGACTAGTAAGATTGGTAGGTTAATAGTACATACTAATATGGGAAAAATAGACGCTGGTCCACTTGGACAAAAATAATTAAAGTTGGTCTGTCTATTTAGTGTTTAATTTAGTTTTTTTGGTACTCTAATATACATGTACATATAGAGAATATTACCTGTACATTTATATATAATTAGGTGTACATATTAGTGTAATTATATGTACATAATATTTTGTACTTGTAACTAAATACTTTGGGATCATTTTGATTTTTAACTAATTAGTTTCACCTAAATATACTACAAAGAAATTTTCCCTACTAATAATAAATAAATCCACAAGATGCACCACACCGTCGTCTTTGCGGAGCGGTGCACACAGAGAAAGACGAAGAACAAAGTTATTTTTAAAAAATAAAAAAAGGTGGTAGAAAATGTAAAATATATATATATATATTATATTTTATTAAAAAAATGGTGAAATATATATATATATAATTAAATCTATTAAAATTAAGAGAGAGAAATAAATATTTAAAAATCTGAAAACTACTATCTATATTAGTTAATGTAAATTAATAATAATTTTTTTAAAATCAATCGAATAATTTCGATATTAATTCTGATAAAAAAAATTGTCGATTCGTCAAAACGTACAAGATAAAATTTTTAATAATATTTTTTTAAATATGAAACAGAAAAATAGAATAATTCAAATATATAATGTATTGCCTAATGTCTTTTTTTTGAAAAACAAGAAAAAAATCATGAAAATAGTATAAAGTTAATAAAACAAAGGAGTCCAGAAAATTCTAAAAATTCAAAAAAAAAAAATACTTGGAATCTTTTAACTCATGATTAAAAAGTATTCAATATTAGAACATTTATTATGTTATTCATATGTAACTAAAAACATTAGTAAAATAAAACTATGACTAAAAAAATAATTAAAATATATAATATTTAAAATATATGATAGCTTAATAGAGTTACGGCAAATGACATGATACATGATTAGAATTTATCCATAAACTAATCTATAATATTATTAGTAGATTCTTCAATAAAATAACAACACGACAAATCCATGGAAAGAATTAGGAAACAAATTAGGATAAACACAAAATTGAGTTTTAATTTTTCTAAATATATATAAAGAAATTATTACATGTAATATGATAGTATCAATTTTTTTTTTATAAAAAAAAAACAAATAGAGAGCTTTACTTTCTCATATTGTTTGATGAAAATCCGGAACTAAAATTTTATAGTCAAATTCATACTTTTTTTAGATTTTTGTCAATATACTTTATTAAAACAGTAAAATATTTAATGGATAAATAATGTAAAAAAAAGTGACGGTAAAAGAAAAATGTAAATATATACTTTTTTTAGATCAATTTTTTTTATATATAAAAAGAATAATCATAGAAAAGTTAATTATTTTAATACGAAAAGAGTATATTATATTAAAGATAAATTTTAATTATTGATAAATATTTAAGAACATTGCTTAGAATATAAAAATCTACAGTTACGATAATTAAAAATATATGGTGCTGACATGTCGCTACTCGCTACTGCCGGTCGTTTGGGGCGGGAAGAGGGAAGAAACAAACAAGAACTATTTACCACCTGTAATAAAGCTCCAACTCTGGAACTTGGAACAAGCGAAGTGGGACTCCTCCTCTCCTCATGGGAAGAAGGAAGCGGGGATGCTGCTGGTTGCTGGGGACATTCGAGAAAAGACATGATCCACATGGGAACACGACGAGCGAGGGTCAAAATTGTAACAACAGAGAGCGGAGTCGGACGAGGGGCAGCTATAAAAGGGGAATCACTCGCTCGGGCCTTTCAACTTCAATCACTCAACCCTTGAGAGGCAGCCAGCAACAGCCTGATTAGTGAAGAAGCTTACAACGGCAACCTGAACCAGAAGAATTAATAAGTAATTGCAACAATCAAAGGTTAGTTAATCCAAGCTGCACTGTTGGCCTCTTTTCTGCTTTATATGCATACATATACTGCATAGTTATTTGGATTAGACCAGTTATTCGGATCCAAAGATGGTTAGGATTAAAATTATTGAATTATATATATACATATGTGATGAAATATTAATAAAATTTTAGTTCATATTGAAAGATTGAACCGAATAGCATGGAAATGAGGTATGGATTAATTTATTTTTATTTGGGATTAAAACTCAAAGAAAAGATCAAAATATCAGTCCAATTTTAAACTAAAAATTGAAATAACTAATTGATTTTATTTAAGTTTCTATTTCGGACAGAACTTTTAACACCCTTATACTGAACAGATGGATGCTTAGTATTTGATTATTCTATATAAAATACATAGATTTTGTGCCAAGGGCATTTCACCACTCCCTTTGGCTCATACTAGAGTAATTATGGCTTCCTTTTGTTTTTTTCTTACTAAGATATGGATTTGGGCTAGTTCAATGAAATTATTCGGCCCTGGTGACAAAATATTTCTTTTTTTTCTATGCAGCGAAGTGATGGCCAGATTTCTTGCAATAGTCATCAACTTACTGGGACAAAAAGAATTGTTTGATAAGGAGCCCATGAAGATCTGGATGTTCTATCTTACCCTTTGCCTCTACTTTTTCATTAGAGCGATGGGTTTACAGATCCAAAATCATTGGGTAGAACGTTTACATTTGATATTGGGCTATTTGTCATGTCTGTTTCACGTCTACATTTTCCTTCCTTTAACATTTGGACTTTGGTTTCCCATTATTGTCATCATAATAACAACCGAGGTGGTATGCTATGATATTTTGGTCAAAGGATACCATTGGGTCCGTGAGTACGTTACGAACATCAACGCCACTGAGGTATCCTCTAATTTGGAAGGGAATGTGACGCAAGTGGAAGTTTCACCTGCAGATATGGTGGCAGACATGGTGTAAATGATTGAGATGACAATCTCTGAAATGTAATTAATTTGAGGAAAAAAAAAGAAAAAAAATAAGAGAAATTAATTTTTTATTTATTTGATTGTCGGAGAAAATGATGTCGAAATAAAATTCTTGTTAAGTATTTCTTGTGTTCGATTTATAGAAGGAAAATTATAAAAAAATTGAATGTTATTATTTATATACTTTTATATATTTAATTAAAATAAAAATATTATATTGACTTATGACAAAATTCCATAAAATTTTTAAAAAATTATAAAACTCTAGAAAATCAATACTAATTCTAAATTTCTTTTACAAATATTATAAAATATTACATACCTTACAATACTTTTTTTAATCTAAAAATGTATACAATATTTAACCTTTCTTTCCATTTCAACATGATACAACAAATATAAAAGAAAAAAAATTCATAGCTTTTTACTAATACACTCGTTAGTTTCGTAAAATATCAATAACTCACTATTTAATCCTCTATGAACTTATTTGCTACAGACCTTCAAATACATTACTAATAAGAGATAGATCAAATAAAAATAATACAGGTTAAACTTCATCTATGGGATAGAACAATTAAAAGTTCTTAACATTAGCTCAAAACAAAATGCAAAATAAAGAAAAAGAAAAACAACCACTTACAATACCCTATCACTTCGGACACTAATGCAAAAATTAAAAAACCAAGGCTCATGCCAACTAACAAGGTCTCTAAATATTAATATATCAAGATTCTAAGGAAAAGAAAAACAAAGAAAATGGATAGTTCATAGTAGGATCATGCCTCTTTTCCTCATGATACATTAAAAATCAAATTGAACAAGAACTTTCCATAACCTTCCATCCCATTTTTCTAGGTCCAAGTGTCCCAACAAAAGCCTCCCTTTATAACCATCCATCCCCTAAACACTGCCACTACCTACTCGGTGTAGCGCAACTCATACTCTCCAATCTTCCAATCAAACGATTACCCATGGCCAACTTCTCATTTCTTTCTAGCACTGATAATGAATTAGTGGTAGATGAAATTCTGACGGAAGCAATGGATCTCTATGTTCTCAAGCAAGTAGCCACCATTAATCTATCAGGTGTCTCTGACTCTATTCTTCATATTAACCTCGAGAATTGACTTTATCGGCTTCAAACAATCCCTGCATCAAGGGCCACAAAATACCTCTTCTAGTTCTAGACTAAAACCCACATCTAACTAACAGAAAAATCATTACTACCAATTATATTTACACCATTACAAGAGCTCAAGAAACACAACAAAGATAGCAACCACATTCAATAGTGCGAAACCTGCTATAAGCGAAGGTAAGAGCAAACAAAGATAGCATTACTTAGGGTATGCTCAGCCCCAAACCATGATTCAATCACATTCAACACTTTGTTACACTAAGAGAGGCATGAAATTATCAACATTCAATCACATCATTTCATAATGCACCAAGCAACTAGAAAACCATACGGCATGATCCATTTCTTGGCATACGATTCATGCCACACATTAAGATGCTTTCCAGTCAATTAATCAAGATATATATATTACGATTTTTAAGATTTCTTCCACTTATCCATTCTTAAAGGTAACAAGCTTAACATGATTTGTTACTTAATCATGCTCTTTTACTCAATCATACTCCTAAACATAAAATAAAATCCCATTCCAACACGTGTAAGCACATTATTTTACATTCGTCCTCCTTAAAAGAGTCAAATAGTCCTATCATGCATATTTTTACCCTAACATGCTCAAAAATAAACCAAAGTATAAATTACTTAAACCTCATGATTATACAAAGCATCATACAAGGCATATTACATGTTTCACATACCAACCTATGTACGTCACACAACTTTCACCACTTAACAAACATGCACCACAATCCATCCTTACGAAACACCCATAAGTAGAGGTAAGTAGAGAATTACATAGGTCTAAATCTAGATAAGTGAGATAAGAAGGAGAAGGAGATCACTAGCTCGAGGATCCACAATAATGCTTTCCTAAATCATTGATAGAAATCTAAGACTAGGTTAGAAACTATCTTATCGATCAATAATTTAATTATTATAATTAAATAAACACAAATAGACACAAATAATATTTCTTGATAAACATATCCAAAATCTATTACTTGCGAGTGTAGCTCTATTAAGATATAAGATTAGATATTAATCAAATAGGATTAAACATATATCACTTGGAACATTTCAAATTAATTTAGAAAGTAGAGAAAAGAATAATAGATTATAAGTCAGTTTTATCGAAAATGACTTACTAATTAGATTTTAAAACTAAATAGGAAAACCAACCAATTTTAGGAAACCAATCTAACATGATAATGTAATAATACAATTCAAATAATTTTAAATCAAAGCCGGAAAATTGAGTAGGCAAAAGAAGCATAGTCTAATCAATTTTATAAAACCCTCCCTAGAAATTAGGGTTTTTAATGATCAAACTACAAACCAACCAATTCACTCTGATTACTCAAAATATTTAATATACATGATAATAAAATTATATCATATCTTACGGTAACAAATTAAAATTTATCTAATTTTTTTTGTTTTCTTTCTCTCTCCTCTTCCTCATCATACTTAATGGGGGGAACACATCATCAAAATCAAAAATAACATCACCACAAAACTCGTCCATGAATTCCTCTAATTGATTCACCCTACAAAGAGAACAAATTTGCCCAACTCAAAATTGATAAATTTGAAATGCGCAACTACCATCTACCTCTACTTCTAGGGGAAGACGTAGTTAGAAATAAAAACACATAATTTCCTTTGGCTAGGTGGGAAATAACCCTTCAACAAACATCACAATAATAAGAAATGTGAGAGGAAATTTTAAGAATTAAGACACAAAGGTTTGTGAGACAAAGAAATAAGAGAATTTAATTAGGTATGAAGATTTAGAAAAAAAAAATTAAGAGCTTATTCTCTCTGTCTCTCTATCTCTCTGTCTCTCTCTCTCTCTCTCTCTCTCTTGTGTATGTGTATTGTAATGGATAGACTAGGGTATTTTATACCTTCTCTCATCCTTGGCCAAAATACTCCATTATCATTGGTTATCTGACTCATATAAACATATAAGTGACTACTTAATGATTGACTCTATAAATTTTCCATGTCATACTGATGAGTGCTAAACCTTTATACCGAGAGATTTCCTAACCACTCCCTGACAACTAATCTTCTCCCTCAGTCTCATCCACAAGACCTTCTTCACCAAATAATTCTATTAGATGGTATTTTGAAACTATCATTCTTTAATAGCTATCAGACATACCTTTGTCTCGTGCTCCTGGATGGCGACCCCTAAATGATGCCCCGTCATTGATAGCTCTTGGTTGTTGCTATTAGCTTGTACACTTGGCTATCGGACCCTAAATGATGTCCCCTACTTGATAGCTCTTGGCTATTTCCCTTAGCCAACAACTCCTAGTATCTTCCCTTAGCTAACAACCCCTTATTGCAGTATTTAGTTGATGCTATGGCTGGCTGCTTCTGGCTAATGACTCGTAGTTGATTTTCTTAGTCTTTTCCCTTTAGCAGATGCCCCTGGGTTTCCATTTATTAAAATAGCCTGATAAGTCTCCTTTATAGAAGTATTTTCGTTAACTATCCCACTTCTAAGACATAAGGAGAATTTCTTCATGTTTTTTTCTGAGAAGGGTTGAGCACCCTACTTAACCCAGCCTTAGTGCAACACAAATCATGCTTACCTTTTGAAAAGGGTTTCATAATCATGTTTGACATGTTCCCATCATATGTATCTTCTTCAAATAAAGTTATCTCTCCTTGAGCACAACTTTTATCTGGTGATACTTGGTTTTGATATGCTTGGATCTTAAATGGAAGCTAGCATTCTTATTGAAATGAATTGCACTCTGTGAATCACCAAATACCACAAACTTTTCATGGCCTAAAATGCTCTCCTAAAACAATATTTTCATCCACTACATCTCCTTACACCTTTCGGTAATGACTACATACTCTACCTCTGTCATGGACAGAGTTACACAATTTTATAACCGAGACTACCACAAGACATCTTCCCCACAAAAAGTAAAAAAGAATCCAGATGCTGATCATCTTGTATCTACATCTCTTGCCATATTTGATTTTGTATAACCCAGCATAACTAGCTCGGTCTCATAGAAACCAAGTCTCATCCTAAGCATACCTCGTAAATATCTGAATACCACTTCACTTCTTTGCAATGATCTTTGTCAGGATTGGATATGAAATGACTGACCACGTCAATGATAAATGCAATTTCTAGCCTTTTACACACTATTGCATACCTTAGGCTTCCAATGACTAACATAAATGGAACCCGACTCATCTCTTTATTTCCCTTCTCATTTGTTAGACATGACACTTTGCTCATCCTTAACTGAGGAGCAAGTGGACAACCATATAGCTCCGACTAATCTATTTTGAATGTCTTGAGTTTATTATCTATGTACACCTCTTGAGATGGCCATATCCTTCCTTGTCCTTGATCATGCATAATGTGTATGCCTAGGATCTACTTGTGCAGCCTAAGTATTTTAGCTCAAAAGTAATTTACTATGGATCCTGGCTGACTATCAGCATGTTATTTACATAAAAATGTAGAAGGATAAAATTAGCGGCCCTAAGCCTTTGCGTGAATATATAGTCATCTACTAATGTCTTCTTGTATACTTTCTTAGCCACAAATGATTCATACTTCACATACCACTGCCTTAGTAGCTATTTCAGTCCATATAAGCTATCCACTAGTTTGCACACCATATCCTCCTTGCCCTTGGCCTCAAAACCCTCCGAATATTCCAAATATACATTCTCCTTAAAGTCACCTTTTATGAAAGTTTTATTAATGTCATATTGCTCCAACTCTAAGTCTAGAGTGGTAGCCAATCCTAAAATCACACAAATGGTTGCCATCTTTACCACCAGAGAGAAGATTTTTTCATGGTTCACCCTTTACCTTTAGGCAAATCTCTTGACCACCAACCTTACCTTGTGCCTCAGATTGGATTTACCCTCCTCTTACTTGATCTTGAAAACCCACTCGTTCTTCATGACCTTTCTCCCCCTCATCCTCTCCACAACCAGGTAAGTGTTGTTCTTTTTGGAGGGAGCTCATCTCTTCTTTTATTACAACCATAAAAATTTCCTTACGGGTATCACCATGGGCCTCTTCATAGCATAAAGTCTCTCCCTCATCCAAGAGTAACACATAGACTGTTGTGAGATACATGTTTATCGGCTTCACCCTCCTAGTAGATCTTTGTACTTCCCAAACTACCTTAAGGTTGACAAACACGCTTGGAGTTGTATTTTCTCAAGATTTTGATCTTCACTCTCTAGTGCTCAACCTATTGACTTGGCATACCCTCTTTTGAGTTAGAGTGCGTAGAGTTGTAAATGAGCCGAGCTAAGTTGAGTACCCCTGGGCTCGGGTCTGGCTTGTTTAATTAAACGAATGAGCCTAACTAAACTTTTAATGAGTCAAGCTCAAGAACCAAAGCCATAAAATAAAATGAGCCTAACTTTTTTAAACTGAGGCTAAACTCATTTAATAAATGAGCCCAAAAGTGAGGCTAGAGCTTTGCTTATTTAGGTAAATGAGAAAGCCAAACTAAACTTTTTAATGAGCTGAGCTAAATATTGAACTAGCTCAGCTCATTTACAATCCTAAGGGTATGTCTCAATCACTCCTCTTGGATCATCCGTTCACATTGAACCTTCTATTTTGGAATCATCACTGGATTCCACAAAATCATCAATTTAGGCTTCCATCCATTTTCCCTCAAAGAACACAACATCCCTACTCTAGACGACCTTCTTGGTTCCTAGGTCATACAACATGTAGCAAAACTTTTCTTCTCCATATCCAATGAACACAGACCAATGAGCTTTCTTGTCTAGCTTTTTCTCTGATACCTTGGTATGTAGATAAATGACCAATAGCCAAACACCCTCAAGTGGTGCCAACTTATATTATTGTCCAGAAATACTTGGTTGACTGCATCACCATTGAAAGGTTTTGATGAAGACAAGTTGATCAGATAGCATGTTATTTGTAGAGCTTCTTTTCATAATGATCCTGGAAGCTCTGTATATGAGAGTAAAAACCATACCTTCTTCATCAATGTGTGGTTCATCCATTCTACCACTCCATTGTGTCGAGGGATTGTAGGAATAGCCTACTCATATTAGATTCATGAGCCAGACAATATTTGTCAAACGAATGAAGGTGTTCATCTCCAACATAGCATGGAAGACTTTGAAGTTGATCAAAACTTGATCCTTGGTCTTCATGATATGTACCTAGAGCTTTCTTGAGAATTCATTAATGAATGTCACATAGTATGATGATCCATCCAATTACTTTCCCTTCATTAGATCACTTACGATCTGAGAAAACCCAATCAAGTTTTTTCTACTACCAGTTCGTTGACACTTTTGATAAAGTAGGCTCAATTTTGCTTGCCTAATACACATGTAACCTTACTCCCCTAAACCTCTGATAGAGTGCCTTGACTATTGAGAAGCTTTACACCCTTCTTCCTTATATGGATGAGTCTATGATTTATAGAAGGAAAATTATAAAAAAATTGAATGTTATTATTTATATACTTTTATATATTTAATTAAAATAAAAATATTATATTGACTTATGACAGAATTCCATAAAATTTTTAAAAAATTATAAAACTCTAGAAAATCAATACTAATTCTAAATTTCTTTTAGAAATATTATAAAATATTACATACCTTACAATACTTTTTTTAATCTAAAAATATATACAATATTTAACATTTCTTTCCATTTCAACATGATACAACAAATATAAAAGAAAAAAAATTCATAGCTTTTTAGTAATACACTCATTAGTTTCGTAAAATATCAATAACTCATAAGAGATAGACCAAATAAAAATAATACAGGTTAAACTTCATCTATGGGATAGAACAATTAAAAGTTCTTAACATTTGCTCAAAACAAAATGCAAAATAAAGAAAAAGAAAAATAACCACTTACGATACCCTATCGCTTCGGACACTAATGCAAAAATTAAAAAACCAAGGCTCATGCCAACTAACAAGGTCTATAAATATTAATATATCAAGATTCTAAGGAAAAAAAACAAAGAAAATGGATAGTTCATAGTAGGATCATGCCTCTTTTCCTCATGATACATTAAAAATAAAATTGAACAAGAACCTTCCATAACCTTCCATCCCATTTTTCTAGGTCCAAGTGTCACAAAAAAAAAGTCTCCCTTTATAACCATCCATCCCCTAAACACTGCCACTACCTACTCGGTGTAGCGCAACTCATACTCTCCAGTCTTCCAATCAAGCGATTACCCATGGCCAACTTCTCATTTCTTTCTAGCACTGATAATGAATTAGTGGTAGATGAAATTATAACGGAAGCAATGGATCTCTATGTTCTCAAGCAAGTAGCCACCATTAATCTATCAGGTGTCTCTGACTCTATTCTTCATATTAACCTCGAGAATTGACTTTATCGGCTTCAAACAATCCCTGCATCAAGGGCCACAAAACACCTCTTCTAGTTCTAGACTAAAACCCACATCTAACTAACAGAAAAATCATTACTACCAATTATATTTACACCATTACAAGAGCTCAAGAAACACAACAAAGATAGCAACCACAATCAATAGTGCGAAACCTGCTATAAGCGAAGGTAAGAGCAAACAATCACGACTCCCTAAAACCAAACATAAACATCAAAAGGGTCACAACTAAGAAAGAGAAAAAAGAGCAACCAAATAAAAATAATAATTAAAGAGAAGACTATATGTCAATGCTAGTAGACAGCTTAAGTATGAAACAATATTAGAGAAGATGTTATAGAAGATTTAGTATTTATGCTTGGTTGATCATTGAAATGAAATATTAACGAAAGACATGATTATTCATCAACCTAAGACATAAAAATTAAGTAGCTTGTTATCCTCTCATGCAAAACCACTTCCATACTACTTGGACTATATACAAAAACCATGAAAAATCTATCTGACAGCCCAAGTACCAAGAACATTATGATGCAAACATGTTATTGAGTTGTTTCATGAGAGAAGGGTGCCTTTTCTATCAAATTTGAGGCATATATAACCTTCTATATCAATCGACTTTTAATCATTAAATATCTATAGACAATCAAGCATGGTTACAAAAGACATAAACATATTTTGACGTCGCAAAGACCGATAACCATCCTTAGTGGAGTTGAGAAGCTATAACACCCCCAAATCTCACTCCCAAAAAATTTATTTTTTAAAAGAATAATGTGGAAGCTAAAATAGGATTTGGGGGATGTTAACGCAACACTTAACACAAGATAAATGTCTACTATCTATCTCATAATAGATGTAAGGATAAAACCTATCTAACAAAATTCAACCAATATCTATGCAGTCAGAATAAAATCCCACAATGAGATATCTCCATGCAAATAGAAAGTGAATAATTTCACTGAATAAAATTATCGTTGAATAAATCAGCAAAATATGTGAAGAATCCTGAACTTTAAAAGTTAAAATGAAAAAGGATATAAAATCCAAATATGTCTCCAACAAAATCACAAACCAACTAAATACAAATCAAGTGAATGATTTATACACCAAAATAATACATTTGAGATACAATAAAATATGATAAGATAACCAAGAGGCATTCTAACAGTGGAGCCAACTTTATTCACCAACTTGAATCACCGGACATCCTACTCTCAAAATTAAGGAAAGCATTCCTCCTAATAATAAGACATTCAATACTGAGCCTACACAAATGGTCTTCTCCCCACCATCAGTTGACTATTATAGGACCCAAGTAGTATCAGTACGGATCCAATACTGAGTAAACTCCACTACCTTATCTTATGGGAGAGACATAAACAACAACATCAAGTACATATCGAATTATGGCACATTACATTGATACAATATTATGCATACTCAATACCCGCATCCTAAATTCTACCATACACATATAATAGCATGCGAAACATTTGTAACATCCTACTTAAACATGTAAATGTGGTATCACAAAAATGTAAAGTAGCTCATGCGCCTTAGGTAGGAATAATCTATATTATTGAAAACTCATTACATGACCACATACTTTTAGATGCAAACATCTTAAACTAATAAGAGATTCAAATAAACCAACTGGGTATTTATGGACAATGCTAAACCAAACCAATTGGGCATTTATCCCCCGAACATTACTGAAAGGCATATCTAGTGTAACACCCCCAAATTCACTACTGAAAAATTTTGTTTAAATAAAAGGTTTAGGGGAAGCGAAAGAATTTAAAACTGTAAACTTGGGGGTATTACCGCCACACTTAGTACCAGACCGGTTCGTTCGTACCATTCCGGTACTAAGTGCTAAGGCTAAATCCGATCATCAATAAGTACAAAGTATCACAAAACGCAAGACATCATTTAGCATAAATCATTAATAAGAGATAAGTCCAATAGAAGTTGAATACGATTTAGGATTACCACCCCATAATATTTTTTTCCCTTTAAAACAGGAAACGTAATACAAAATATAGCTAACAAAACAATTCCCAAAAAGGGTTAGTATTCGGATCACCTACTCTCTCAAGTCAAGCCATCCATTCCCAAAATAGTACCCGATCATAGACCTGCACAGGTGGTCTGCTCCCCACCATCGGTGGATCATCACAAGACCCATTCAATCAATGTAGTATCAGTATGGGTTCAATACTGAGTAAGGGCACAGGTGCGCTAAGGCCAAGCATACAATCATACCACATAGCATACATAGCACAATCACATAGGCAACGTGCGATAACACACAAGATAAGGCCTGAGTATGTTCCGATGATTTATTCTTTATCTTCATTAATAATATGTCCATTTCACGCATATTCTTTAGTAGCCAATGTGAGTGCGGGAACCCCACTATTATAGCCGGTGGACCGGAAAGTATACTCCCAGGGCAGAACGCTCCTGACCACTATAATTTGTCAGTGGACTGGTCTCCAGAGCAGAACGCTCCTGGCCACTATTATTTCCTGGTGGACCGGTCTGGCCCCGACTCACATGGTGTTTCACTGTAAGTACTTAGTGTATTTTCCATGACTTATTCTTTATTCTCATTAATAGCATGTTCATTCCACACATATTCTTTAATAGTCCATGTGACTGCGGGAACCCCACTATTATAGCCGGTGGACCGGAAAGTACACACTCAGGGCACAACGCTCCTGACCACTATTATTTGCCGGTGGACCGGTCTCCAGGGAAAAATGCTCCTGGCCACTATTATTTGCCGGTGGACTAGTCTGGCCCCGAATCACATGGTGTTTCGCTGTAAGTGCTTAGTGCATTTCCCATGGTTTAACTTACTTACTTAGGTTTGTCGAGCACGAAATCCTCCACTATTATAGCCGGTGGACCGGAAGGTATACTCTCAGGGCAGAACGCTCCTGACCACTATTATTTGCCTGTGGACCGATCTCCAAGGCACCCCGGCTCCTGGCCACTATTATTTGCCCGTGGACCAGTCTGGGCTCGGCTCGACATCTTTCACTTTACATGATTAGTGTCTTATCCATGTCTTATTAAATCACATTCCACCCATAACATGCATGCCAACAACATACTACTACTTGCCTCTCAAGCGGGCCCGTCTCATATGTTGAGACACTTACCCTTTTCTCACACCCGACATCCATCCCCCGTAGACTTAGGCATAGTGGCATATAGTAAGGCACGTTCTCCAAGAATATAGGTTATCCCAACACATATGATATCGGCTTCGTATGTCCTCATCCCTCTAGGGTTCCTCCTCGGAGACCCTAGTCGGACCTATGTGGCCCAACTCTTTCTTACTTACCCAGACGTTACTTTGCTCTCTATCTTGCGCCTCATATTTACTAGGAAACTCCCCAAATATATTACTTTATCTCCTAAGTTCGCGTGTGACTGACAAACCCTAGTTGGCCACCCAAAACCCTAGCACTTTACTTCCTCAATAAGTAATCTCCCTCTTCCACCCCAAATCTCCCCTCTCCTTTAGAAAACCCATACTCATCCTTTATATAAGTGAATTCTCACTCTCAACCCCATACTCCATCCCTCCTTGATCATTATTACCTTTGTACTCTTCCAATTGCTCATTTTCTCCCAAAACCCTAATTGGGTCCCTTAGACACCCTTAAATCGACCCACGTAAAATTTTTGCACCCAAGTCTCCAATGGGTCCATAACTTTGTCATTATTTGATTCACTTCCTAAATCAGCTTTCCTCACGTAAGATTCATTCCCATGCATAATTTAAACACTCCATGCAGACTCTCCAACACCCACTTACACACAAAACCCTAATAAGGCCTCTTATGCACCAACTTATGTACTATTTTTCATACTAAGTCTCCAATCATCTCAAGACTCTCCCAAGCTCTTACTTACAACCCAAATTAACATTTCATACGTAAGAATCATATCCATGCAAGGTCTAGTTTCCCCATGCAAACTACCCGAACGTTCACCTCCCCGTTATTCTTTTATTATCATTTCATGCTACCCAAAACCCTAGCATGCATGTCCTAGAGGCCATAACAAGTCACATCATCAACATCAACAATAAACATGGAACATGGCATACATGTATAACATAAGGCACACACCACATACCTCATGATCCACGCTGTGCTACACAAAGCAGGTTATTCATAACACATGCATAAAACACATCAACATGGCATGCTCAACATTCACCCACACATTATATCACACATAACGTAAGGCCATAGCTTCGTCCTTACCTAAGGCGGTGCCAGGCTTGGAGCATGCTCCTCTAACTCCTTAGGGCTTTGGTCGGGGTTACCTATAAAAGGGAAAAACGCTAAGTATTAGTTTCCCTTATAATTACTATCAACCCTCATTCTAGTTTAAGGTTAGGGTTTTTATTACTAATAAGGTTTTATACAAAAACTAGGATTTTTACCTTAGAATTAGTATACTAAATATTAGTAGCCCAAATATATTTATTTTTAATACCTATTGGTACACTTATATTATTAGACCCGTTAGCCCTATTCTTATAATAATAATGTTCATGCTAACTATAGAAAATAGTGATAATAATAATAATAATAATAATAAAACTAATAATAGTGACACTAATGGTTTTAGTGAAAGAAACCCTAGCATTTTTTTTTACTAAGTCTATTAATGGTGTCATATTTGAAAAGATAATATTACAAGGTCACAATAGTACAAGTAATTATTCCTAAGGGTGATAATGATAATAGTTGTTTATTCTTGAATAATAAAAGGGTTCAAATGCTTTTGATTACAACAATAAGGTAGTGATAATAGTAATAATAGTAATAGCTAATAATAGTGTTATAGTAATAAGGTTAGGGTTAATGTTAAATGGTATGGTAATAAGGTTCAAGTACTCTTCTTAATTAACAACCACATGATATTTACTAGCTTGAGTAAGTAACATGGGTAAGAACAAAAGTAGTATTATTATTAACAATAGTGATAAAGGTGTTAAGTATAATAATAATAATAATAATAATAATAATAATAATAATAATAATTATTATTATTATTATTATTATTATTATTATTATTATTATTATTATAATAGCAATATTACAACCAAGTAAGGTTAAGCAATAATAATAATAACCGTAGTAAGTATAATAGAAATACTAATAATAATAATAATGTAAATACTAATAATTATAAAAATAAGACTAAAGTTAAGTATAATACAAGTTAGGGTTTAAAAAGGGATGTTAGTATTAGTAAGAAAATAAGAACCTTAATAATAAATACAATAATAATAATGATGATGATAATAATAAAAGTAATAATAATAATGATAATAATAATAATAATAATAAGTATATTAGTATTAATATTATTAGAAAATAGTAGAAATTATATAAAAGGGGTATTAGGGTTTGGATGAGTGGATAACCACCTAGGGTCAGTGGTGGTACGGCGGCAGCGCGTGGCGGCGGCGGCGGTGGAGGAGGAAGAGAAGGGAAAAGATCAAGGTGGTGGTTAGATGGGAGGAGAAAATAAGAAGTTTGAAGTGGGGGAAGAATCAGCAGGTGAAGGGGAGTGGAATGAGGGTGGTGGCGTGGCAAGGGGCGGTGGCGCGCGGCGGCAACGGCGGCGGCCGAGGGTGGTGGAGAGGGGTAGAAGATGAGGGAGGAAGGAGGAGAGGGAGGCAAGGGCAGTTGAAGGCTGGGAAAGGTAGATGGAGGTCTGCTGGGCATTTTGGAGGGTGGAAGAGGCCCTGGTGGTGGCTGGGCTGGCGGTGGGAGGCGGCGCAAGGGCGGCGAAAGGCTGGAGGTTGTGGTTTCGGGATAGGACTTTTGCACGGCTATGGCGGCACGTGCAGGGCAAGGGGAGGGGTGCTGGTGGTCTGATTTCGTAGAGGAAGTTGCAAGGATTATAACAGTGGGAAGAGGTGATTTCGGTGGTGGCTAGAGGCGGTGGAAATGGTGTCTGTTCCGGCGGCGGCGGAACAGAGTTTTAGCAGGGTCCAACGGGAGGACTTGTTGTGGCTGTTCGGGAGGGGGGTACTTATAGGCCAAGGGGGGAGGAAAACGACGAAGGGAGAAGGAGGCGTGCGGGGAAGGGGTGCAGGTGGCCGACTGATGGCCGGCGGTGCAGGTCCTGCCATGGCAGGCTAGGTCGGGGGAGGGGAGAAGAAAAGGGAAAGAGAGGGGCAAGCAGGAAGGGGAGAGAGGGACTTGGTCAGGGTTGAAAAAAGGAAAGAAAACAACAGGGAGAGAGGCAGGGAAGGACGATCGTGCTGGTGGCTGCCGGCGAGATCGACTTGCAAGTCAATTTGCAGGTCGGGGGGGGGGGGGCAGGCCGAAGAAGAAGAAGACAGGTAGGGTGGACCGGTGGTCCAGGGAAAAAGAAAGAGGAGGGGAATCAGCCGGTTCGGCATGGTTTATTTAATCCGCAAGTCAAACATGGCGTTGCGACGTTATGAGGGACAAAGCGCCGCGTCGCGTTGCCTGTTTGGCTTTGTGGCGCGGCGTTTCAACAGTTATAAGGGTAAAACGCGGCGTATGGAACGCGCAACAGTTGGCGTCGCGCGATGCTGGGCCGCGGGAAGGGAAAAGAAGGAAGGCCAGACGCGAGGGCCTGTACACGAGACGGGGAAGGGGAGGAGGTTTTGGGCCGGTGGGTTGGCCCAACCGGGGGGGGTGAGAAGAAGAAAAAGAAATAAAGGAGGAAGAAAGAAAAAGAAAAGAAAGAATAAAAAAAAGGAAATTGGAAAATGGAAAATGATGAAGTGATTGGGTTGGGGGTATTTGGGTCTTTATTTATTTATATAATTAATTTAGAAATTTAATTTTAATAATAATTATTTTAATTATAATTATTAAATCCATTTTTAATTTAGTTAGGCTATTTTGGCTAAATTGTCCTTAACTTCCATTTTAATTTGTAAAATGTCCAAAATTTTCTGAATAGCTTATTTATTATTTTCTACTTATTTTTCCTCAATAAATTTCTTCTTTATTTAATAAATTCACCTATTTTCTTAATAATTTTTTTTCTAATAAATCATTATTTGCCATAATTCCTAAATTAGGATTTTTGGGGTATTTCATCTAGCCTCGAGCATTACTTAGGGACATGCTCAGCCCCAGACATTACTCAGGGACATGTCCAGGCCCCGAACATTACTTAGGGACATGTCTAAGCCACGGGCATTACTTATGTGCATGTTCAGCCCTGAAAATTATTCTGGGACATGTCCAGCCCCCAACATTACTCAGGGACATCTCTAGCCCCGAGCATTAATTAGGGCATGCTCAGCCACAAACCATGATTCAATCACATTCAACACTTTGTTACACAAAGAGAGGCATGAAATTATCAACATTCAATCACATCATTTCATAATGCACCAAGCAACTAGAAAACCATAAGGCGTGATCCATTTCTTGGCATACGATTCATGCCACACATTAAAATGCTTTCTAGTCAATTAATCAAGATATATATATTACGATTTTTAAGATTTCTTCCACTTATCCATTCTTAAAGGTAACAAGCTTAACATGATTTGTTACTTAATCATGCTCTTTTACTCAATCATACTCCTAAACATAAAATAAAATCCCATTCCAACACGTGTAAGCACATTATTTTACATTCGTCCTCCTTACAAGAGTCAAATAGTCCTATCATGCATATTTTTACCCTAACATGCTCAAAAATAAACCAAAGTATAAATTACTTAAACATCATGATTATACAAAGCATCATACAAGGCATATTACATGTTTCACATACCAACCTATGTAAGTCACACAACTTTCACCTGTTAACAAACATGCACCACAATCCATCCTTACGAAACACCCATAAGTAGAGGTAAGTAGAGAATTACATAGGTCTAAATCTAGATAAGTGAGATAAGAAGGAGAAGGAGATCACTAGCTCGAGGATCCACAATAATGCTTTCCTAAATCATGATAGAAACCTAAGACTAGGTTAGAAACTATCTTATCGATCAATAATTTAATTATTATAATTAAATAAACACAAATAGACACAAATAATCTTTCTTGATAAACATATCCAAAATCTATTACTTGCGATTGTAGCTCTATTAAGATATAAGATTAGATAATAATCAAATAGGCATAAACATATATCACTTGGAACATTTCAAATTAATTTAGAAAGTTGAGAAAAGAATAATAGATTATAAGTCACTTTTATCAAAAATTACTTACTCATTAGATTTTAAAACTAAATAGGCAAACCAACCCTTTTTAGGAAACCAATATAACATGATAATGTAATAATACAATTCAAACCCGGAAATTGAGTAGGCAAAAGAAGCATAGTCTAATCAATTTTATAAAACCCTCTTTAGAAATTAGGGTTTTTAATGATCAAACTACAAACCAACCAATTCACTCTGATTACTCAAAATATTTAATATACATGATAATAAAATTATATCATATCTTACGGTAGCAAATTAAAATTTATCTAATTTTTTTTTGTTTTCTTTCTCTCTCCTCTTTCTCATCATACTTAATGGGGGGAACACGTCATCAAAATCAAAAATAACATCACCACAAAAATCTTCCATGAATTCCTCTAATTGATTCACCCTACAAAGAGAACAAATTGGCCCAACACAAAATTGATAAATTTGAAATGCGCAACTACCATCTACCTCTACTTCTAGGGGAAGACGTAGTTAGAAATAAAAAAACATAATTTCCTTTGGCTAGGTGGCAAATAACCCTTCAACAAACATCACAATAATAAGAAATGTGAGAGGAAATTTTAAGAATTAAGAAACAAAGGTTTGTGAGACAAAGAAATAAGACAATTTAATTAGGCATGAAGATTTAGAAAAAAAAAATTAAGAGCTTATTCTCTCTCTCTCTCTCTCTCTCTCTCATGTGTGTGTGTATTGTAATGGATAGACGAGGGTATTTTATACCTTCTCTCATCCTTGGCCAAAATACTCCATTATCATTGGTTATCTGACTCATATAAACATATAAGTTACTACTTAATGATTGACTCTATAAATTTTCCATGTCATACTTATGAGTGCTAAACCTTTATACCGAGAGATTTCCTAACCACTCCCTGATAACTAATCTTCTCCCTCAGTCTCATCCACAAGACCTTCTTCACCAAATAATTCTATTAGATGGTATTTTGAAACTATCATTCTTTAATAGCTATCAGACATACCTTTGTCTCGTGCTCCTGGATGGCGACCCCTAAATGATGTCCCGTCATTGATAGCTCTTGGTTGTTGCTATTTGCTTGTACACTTGGCTAGCGGACCCTAAATGATGTCCCCTACTTGATAGCTTTCTGCTGTTGCCCTTAGCCAACAACTCCTAGTATTTGCCCTTAGCTAACAACCCCTTATTGCAGTATTTAGTTGATGCTATGGCTGGCTGCTTCTGGCTAATGACTCGTAGTTCATTTTCTTAGTCTTTGCCCTTTAGTAGATGCCCCTGGGTTGCCATTTATTTAAATAGCCTGATAAGTCTCCTTTATAAAAGTATTTTCGTTAACTATCCTACTTCCGAGACATAAGGAGAATTTCTTCATGTTTTTTTTTTCTGAGAAGGGTTGAGCACCCTACTTAAACAAGCCTTAATGCAACACAAATCATGCTTACCTTTTGAAAAGGGTTTCATAATCATGTTTGACATGTTCCTATCATATGTATCTTCTTCAAATAAGTTATCTCTCCTTGAGCACAACTTTTATCCGGTGATACTTGGTTTTGATATGCTTGGATCTTAATTGGAAGCTAGCATTCTTATTGAAATGAATTGCACTCTGTGAATCACCAAATACCACAAACTTGCCATGCCCAAAAATGCTCTCCTAAAACAATATTTTCATCCACTTCATCTCCTTACACATTTCTGTAATGACTACATACTCTACCTCTGTCATGGACAGAGTTACACAATTTTATAACCGAGACTACCACAAGACATCTTCCCCACAAAAAGTAAAAAAGAATCCAGATGCTGATCATCTTGTATCTATATCTCTTTCCATATTTGTGTTGGTATAACCCACTATAACTAGCTCGGTCTCAAAGAAACCAAGTCTCATCCTAAGCATTCCTCTTAAATATCTGAATATCCACTTCACTTCTTCGCAATGATCTTTGTCAGGATTGGATATGAAACGAATGACCACGTCGATGGTAAATGCAATTTCTAGCCTTTTGCACACTATTTCATACCTTAGGCTTCCAATGACTAACATAAATGGAACCCGACTCATCTCTTTATTTCCCTTCTCATTTGTCTGACATGACACTTTGCTTATCCTTAACTGAGGAGCAAGTGGACAACCGTATAGATTTGACTAATCTATGTCGAATATCTTGAGTATATTATCTATGTACACCTCTTGAGATGGCCATATCCTTCCTTGTCCTTGATCATGCATAATGTGTATGCCTAGGATCTACTTGTGCAGCCTAAGTCTTTTAGCTCAAAAGTAATTTACTATGGATCCTGGCTCACTATCAGCATGTTATTTACATAAAAATGTAGAAGGATAAAATTAGTGGCCCTAATCCTTGCGTGAATATATAGTCGTCTATTAATGTCTTCTTGTATACTTTCTTAGCCACAAATGATTCATACTTCACATACCACTGCCTCAGTAGCTATTTCAGTCCATATAAGATATCCACTAGTTTGCACACCATTTCCTCCTTGCCCTTTGCCTCAAACCCCTCCAAATATTCCATATATACATTCTCCTTAAAGTCACCTTTTATTAAAGTTTTCTTAATGTCATCTTGCTCCAACTCTAAGTCTAGAGTGGTAGCCAATCCTAAAATCACACAAATGGATGCCATCTTTACCACCAGAGAGAAGATTTTGTCATGGTTGACCCTTTACCTTTAGCCAAATCTCTTGACCACCAACCTTACCTTGTGCCTCGGATTGGATTTACCCTCCTCTTACTAGATCTTGAAAACCCACTCGTTCTTCATGACCTTTCTCCCCCTCATCCTCTCCACAACCAGGTAAGTGTTGTTCTTTTTGAAGGGAGCTCATCTCTTCTTTTATTACAACCATAAGATTTTCCTTACGGGTATCACCATGGGCCTCTTCATAGCATAAAGTCTCTCCCTCATCCAAGAGTAACACATAGACTGTTGTGAGATACTTGTTTATCGGCTTCACCCTCCTAGTAGATCTTTGTACTTCCCAAACTACCTTAAGGTTGGCAAACATGCTTGGAGTTGTATTTTCTCAAGATTTTGATCTTCACTCTCTAGTGCTCAACCTATTGACTTGGCATACCCTCTTTTGAGTTAGAGTGCGTAGAGTTGTAAATGAGTTGAGCTAAGTTGAGTACCCCTGGGCTCGGGTTTGGCTTGTTTAATTAAACGAATGAGCCTAACTAAACTTTTAATGAGTCAAGCTCAAGAACCAAAGCCATAAAATAAACTGAGCCAAACATTTTTAAACTGAGGCTAAACTCATTTAATAAATGAGCCCAAAATTGAGGTTGGAGGTTTGCTTATTTAGCTAAATGATAAAGTCAAACTGAACTTTTTAATGAGCTGAGCTAAATATTGAACTAGCTCAGCTCATTTACAATCCTAAGGGTATGTCTCTATCACTCCTCTTGGATCATCCGTTCGCATTGAACCTTCTATTTTGGAATCATCACTGGATTCCACAAAATCATCAATTTAGGCTTCCATCCATTTTCCCTCAAAGAACACAACATCCCTACTCTAGAGTGCCTCGACAATTCAGAAGCTTTACACCCTTCTTCCTCATATGGTTGAGTCTATGATGCCACATATCATAAGAATCTCCTACAGAGTTAACTTCAACCAATGGACACATCTCTACCTGAGTCTGATATAGTGAGCAACACTTCCTCCTCTTGGCTACTACCAAGAACTCTATTGGGAATTTCCACATACCCTTTCCAAATTAACTTTTACAGCCCTCATCATTAAGCTTCCTATTGAGATGAGGCTCATCTTCAAGTCTATAACATGTCTGACTTTTTTGAGTCGAATTATACAACCAAAAATTATCTCCAGTTCTATACTCCATATAACAACTATTTTCAAAATGCCATTATTCCCCATTCACAACTCACCAAAATCCTTAGATGTGTAGAAAGAGAAGAACTTTTTATATGGTGTAACATGGTAGGACGCACCAGTGTCCACTATCCAATCGGCATTGGCACACAAGGTGGTTGTGTAAGCATTCAGACACTGCAAGATAACCATCAGTTCATCATCAATTATAGTTGTTTCCTCCTCATCTCCTCATGTTGATTACCATTCCTCTTTGCATCATTCCTCAACTAATAGCCATCTATCTTTAAGTAACCAAGCTTCCCATAATGGAAGCAAAGTTTGTGCCTCTTTGAATTCCTCATTCTACTTTCAGACCTTCCCCTCAGTATCCCGCCCTTAGTTCTCCCTAGGTCCATCACAAGTGCCTTAGACTTGTGATAATTTTTAAATGGGTCCAACAAATTCACCGTACAAAGAGCACAAATGAGTCCAACTCAAAATTGATAAATTCTACTTAGTTATCATCACATTTGATATAATTTTATTTAGATATTATATCTTTTAAAAAATCTTATTTGGATACCACAAGTTTTCCTTTTTTTTATTTCATTTTTATATCATCTTATTAATATTTTTAATTTTATATTATTTAAGTAATATTTTTTTAATATGAAATATTTTTTAAATCTAAGTAGCAAAATTAGAATATTTTAAACATTTTTTTAAAAAAATATCCAAATATTTAGAATTTTTTAATCCTATTTAAAAGATATTTAGTATTAGAAAATTTATTATTTTAGTCATATCAAATTTAAAATAGTATTAACATAAAAAATTAAAACACATAATAATTAAAAAATATATTTAAAACATGTAATAATAAAATTATATTGATTATCATGGCAACTAATTACAATTTATCCCACCTTCTTTCTCTCTCCTCTTCCTACAACATCATTCTTTATACCATCTTCCATATCAAACTTGACGAGGGAAGAAAAAACATGGCATCAAAATCAACAATAGCATCACCACAATTCTCTTCTATGAAATCCTATAACTAATTCACCTTACGAAGAGAACAAACGGGCCTAACTCAAAATTAATAAATTTAAAACGCGCAGCTGCCATCTTCCTTTACATCCGGGGGTCGAAGTTGTGTTTTTATTTTAGTTTTTTCCTTTGATCTGTCATTGGAACAAAAATTTAATTTTAGAAGTTCCAAGGATATGAACATTGATATTGATCAAATTTTATCCTCCGCCACTACAATCACCGTCATCGCTGCCGCAACTCCCTTCCCATAATCGAAATCAGGCGACTGGGGTGCATTGTAATCGGGAAATTCGAAACATAATTACCCGAACCCACAACAGTTAATTGATAAAAAACAAACCAAACGAAACATTCGTCCCATTTGAATCAACAAGAAATGAATTAAACGGACAAGAAGGAGACCAAAAAATAATCACACAGAGAAGAAACAGATTCGCTATCAACAACAAACAATTATTCAACCCCTGTAATAACCTCTTATTTTTCTTCAATTTAGGAAAATAAAACAAATACTTAAAGAAATTTACCTAATTTTTGAGAGAAGACAAAATTGAAATCTGCAAAAGGCTCAATCTTTCTCTCACACAGCTAGGCGAAGAAGAAGAGAGAAGCTGAGCAGGCGAAGAAGAATGAGATGAAAAACTAACCAGATGAAGTTGTTAAGAGAATATTATGCTAATATGTATATTTAGGAAGTAGGAAAGTATATTAGCCGTCATTAGGGCCATCCGGCTCCAAAAAATTGTTAGTTTACTTCCTGATATTAATACCAACAAATGTAGGGGTGAAAGAAATAAATCTTGTGACTTGTATCTTAGGTCTAAACAAACTAGAGAAGTTTTCTTTCAAAGTGGCAATAAAGCTTCAGAACCTTTCTCTTTAATTCAGTGTGATATTTGGGGTGCCTATCATACTCCTTCCTCATGTGGAGCTACTTATTTTCTAACTGTTGTTGATATTTTTCTCGAGCCACTTGGGTATATTTGATGGCTGCTAAAAGTGACGTTCGTTTCATTCTTCAAAAAATTTGTGCTATGGTGTCCACACAATTCAGTACCAAAGTAAAAATTATTCGAAGTGATAATGGTAAAGAAATCACCTCCTTACAAAAATTTTATGATGAAATGGATATAATTCACCAAACCTCTTGTTTTGACACCCCTCACAAAATGGCCGTGTAGAAATAAAATGTTGTTAAGTATTTTTTGTGTTCGATTTATAGAAGGAAAATTATAAAAAAAATTGAATGTTATTATTTATATACTTTTATATATTTAATTAAAATAAAAATATTATATTGACTTATGAAAGAATTCCATAAAATTTTTAAAAAATTATAAAACTCTAGAAAATCAATACTAATTCTAAATTTCTTTTAGAAATATTTTAAAATATTACATACCTTACAATACTTTTTTTAATCTAAAAATATATACAATATTTAACATTTCTTTCCATTTCAACATGATACAACAAATATAAAAGGAAAAAAATTCATAGCTTTTTAGTAATACACTCGTTAGTTTCGTAAAATATCAATAACTCATAAGAGATAGACCAAATAAAAATAATACAGGTTAAACTTCATCTATGGGATAGAAAAATTAAAAGTTCTTAACATTAGCTCAAAACAAAATGCAAAATAAAGAGAAAGAAAAACAACCACTTACAATACCCTATCACTTCGGACACTAATGCAAAAATTAAAAAACCAAGGCTCATGCCAACTAACAAGGTCTATAAATATTAATATATCAAGATTCTAAGGAAAAAAACAAGAAAATGGATAGTTCATAGTAGGATCATGCCTCTTTTCCTCATGATACATTAAAAATAAAATTGAACAAGAACCTTCCATAACCTTCCATCCCATTTTTCTAGGTCCAAGTGTCCAAAAAAAAAGCCTCCCTTTATAACCATCCATCCCCTAAACACTGCCACTACCTACTCGGTGTAGCGCAACTCATACTCTCCAGTCTTCCAATCAAGCGATTACCCATGGCCAACTTCTCATTTCTTTCTAGCACTGATAATGAATTAGTGGTAGATGAAATTCTAACGGAAGCAATGGATCTCTATGTTCTCAAGCAAGTAGCCACCATTAATCTATCAGGTGTCTCTGACTCTATTCTTCATATTAACCTCGAGAATTGACTTTATCGGCTTCAAACAATCCCTGCATCAAGGGCCACAAAACACCTCTTCTAGTTCTAGACTAAAACCCACATCTAACTAACAGAAAAATCATTACTACCAATTATATTTACACCATTACAAGAGCTCAAGAAACACAACAAAGATAGCAACCACAATCAATAGTGCGAAACATGCTATAAGCGAAGGTAAGAGAAAACAATCACGACTCCCTAAAACCAAACATAAACATCAAAAGGGTCACAACTAAGAAAGAGAAAAAAGAGCAACCAAATAAAAATAATAATTAAAGAGAAGACTATATGTCGATGCTAGTAGACAGCTTAAGTATGAAACAATATTAGAGAAGATGTTATAGAAGATTTAGTATTTATGCTTGGTTGATCATTGAAATGAAATATTAATGAAAGACATGATTATTCATCAACCTAAGACATAAAAATTAAGTATCTTGTTATCCTCTCATGCAAAACCACTTCCATACTACTTGGACTATATACAAAAACCATGAAAAATCTATCTGACAACCCAAGTACCAAGAACATTATGATGCAAACATGTTATTGAGTTGTTTCATGAGAGAAGGGTGCCTTTTCTATCAAATTTGAGGCATATATAACCTTCTATATCAATCGACTTTTAATCATTAAATATCTATAGACAATCAAGCGTGGATACAAAAGACATAAACATATTTTGACGTCGCAAAGACCGATAACCATCCTTAGTGGAGTTGAGAAGCTATAACACCCCCAAATCTCACTCCCAAAAAATTTATTTTTTAAAAGAATAATGTGGAAGCTAAAATAGGATTTGGGGGATGTTAACGCAACACTTAACACAAGATAAATGTCTACTATCTATCTCATACTAGATGTAAGGATAAAACCTATCTAACAAAATTCAACCAATATGTATGCAGTGAGAATAAAATCCCACAATTAGATATCTCCATGCAAATAAAAAGTGAATAATTTTACTGAATAAAATTATCGTTGAATAAATCAGCAAAATATGTGAAAAATCCTGAACTTTAAAAGTTAAAAAGAAAAAGGATATAAAATCCAAATATATCTCCAACAAAATCACAAACCAACTAAATACAAATCAAGTAAATGATTTATACACCAAAATAATACATTTGAGATACAATAAAATATGATAAAATAACCAAGAGGCATCCTAACAGTGGAGCCAACTTTATTCACCAACTTGAATCACCGGACATCCTACTCTCAAAATTAAGGAAAGCATTCCTCCTAATAATAAGACATTCAATACTGAGCCTACACAAATGGTCTTCTCCCCACCATCAGTTGACTATTATAGGACCCAAGTAGTATCAGTACGGATCCAATACTGAGTAAATTCCACTACCTTATCTTATGGGAGAGACATAAACTATAACATCAAGTGCATATCGAATTATGGCGCATTACATTGATATAATATTTTGCATACTCAATACCCGCATCATAAATTCTACCATACACATATAATAACATGCGAAACATATGTAACATCCTACTTAAACATGTAAGTGTGGTATCACAAAAATGTAAAGTAGCTCATGCGCCTTAGGTAGGAATAATCTATATTATTGAAAACTCATTACATGACCACATAATTTTAGATGCAAACATCTTAAACTAATAAGAGATTCAAATAAACCAACTGGGTATTTATTTTTACCTTAACATGCTCAAAAATAAACCAAAGTATAAATTACTTAAACCTCATGATTATACAAAGCATCATACAAGGCATATTACATGTTTCACATACCAACCTATGTAAGTCACTCAACTTTCACCTCTTAACAAACATGCACCACAATCCATCGTTACAAAACACCCATAAGTAGAAGTAAGTAGAGAATTACATAGGTCTAAATCTAGACAAGTGGGATAAGAAGGGGAAGGAGATCACTAGCTCGAGGATCCACAATAATGCTTTCCTAAATCATTTATAGAAATCTAAGACTAGGTTAGAAACTATCTTATCGATCAATAATTTAATTATTATAATTAAATAAACACAAATAGACACAAATAATCTTTCTTGATAAACATATCCAAAATCTATTACTTGCGAGTGTAGCTCTATTAAGATATAAGATTAGATATTAATCAAATAGGATTAAACATATATCACTTGGAACATTTCAAATTAATTTAGAAAGTCGAGAAAAGAATAATAGATTATAAGTCACTTTTATAAAAAATGACTTATTCATTAGAGTTTAAAACTAAATAGGCAAACCAACCATTTTTAGGAAACCAATTTAACATGATAATGTAATAATACAATTCAAATAATTTTAAATCAAAGCCGGAAATTGAGTAGGCAAAAGAAGCATAGTCTAATCAACTTTATAAAACCCTCTCTAGAAATTAGGGTTTTTATTGATCAAACTACAAAACAACCAATTCACTCTGATTACTCAAAATATTTAATATACATGATAATAAAATTATATCATATCTTACGGTAACAAATTAAAATTTATCTAATTTTTTTTGTTTTCTTTCTCTCTCCTCTTCCTCATCATACTTAATGGGGGGGAACACATCATCAAAATAAAAAATAACATCACCACATAACTCTTCCATGAATTCCTCTAATTGATTCACCCTACAAAGAGAACAAATTGGCCCAACTCAAAATTGATAAATTTGAAATGCGCAACAACCATCTACCTCTACTTCTAGGGGAAGACTTAGTTAGAAATAAAGACACATAATTTCCTTTGGCTAGTGATGAGTTCATATTTTGACACATTTTATGCCTTTATAATCTTAGTTTTTGGTAATTTATTTAGCTAATATAGGGGAATAAGTATTGTTTTATGCTTAAGTGGTAAGAATTGTATAAATTTTATTATTTGAGCTAAAATGATATAAATTAAGTAAATTTAGAGTAAAATAATATTTATTAATTTTTATTAATTTTATTTTGCAGGTTTTATTTTAAAATTAAAAAAAAAAGATAAGACCTTTGGACCAACGGCCAAAGGCCGAAGGCCCAAAGGCCTGAAATAAAACGACGACGAACGGACAACGAAGGAGGCACGGAAAAGAAACCAAACACAGCGCACAGAAGCGCCACACGTCGAGGAAGGAGAGTCAGCCGTCAGGGCTGACGTGGCGAAAAGAAAAGGACGGCCCAGGCTATAAATACAGAGGTGCAGTCGAAAAAAAAAAGAGAAAGGAGAGAAGGGCGAGCGGCACGGTGTACAGAGGGCGCGTCAGAGAGGGCGAGCGGCAGAGAGGAGACAGAGGGAACGAAAAGCAAAGGACGACGCGCGACAAGAGGCAATCGTCAGGCACTGAAACCGAGACTGAGCAGCAGCCGCACGTCAGCCCGTGTCATCCAGCGCCAGCCATCAGAGTCAGCAAGAATAAAAGAAAAAAACAAAAGAATTGGTGCACGGAAATAAAGGCCGAGAAAGGAAGAAAAATTAGAGGAAAATTAATACCCGGTAGAATTTATTTCAGATAAAATTTATTTTTATCTGAATAAATTCTTGATCTTTAATTCAAAATTAATTCTGGTTATTTCTTTCTCTTATTTTTAATTTATATTTTAGATATATATTTCTGTGTAATTAATTCTTTAATTATGAGTGGCTGATTATTTATTGTTAGGGAATAATTTGAAACCCTAGATTATGATTTGAATTATAATTTTATTTTCTTTGTTTCATGAGATTGTTTCTTGACTCTAAATTAATTGCTATCGTTTATATATATAATTCTGTCCAGTATAGTTTATTTGGTGCATGCCTTGTTCTGGTTCCTCATAAGTGACAGTATGTAGGATTATTTGCCTACTAGGTGGCCATCTAAATATACTAAAATATATATGTATAAATTGCAGCTAGGTTAGATAGCAATTCACCTAATCGTTTTGTGATTCTAACCAAAGTGGTAAAACGTTTCGATATGTGTGGGTCAAGAATAGGAAATACAGTTAGACATGCTTTTTGTACTAGTCTGGGTACTTAGATTGACAGCCTTCCACTTAGACTTAATGCATTAAATCTAGTTAAATATAGGAGCCGCTTGTTGCTGCTATACTGCTAGTATTTAATAGGGTTAATATTGGCGCTTTGTCGTATTAATTTAATTAAGGAAAGTAATATAAGGTGTATAGACCTGCTTTTTGTGTGCAACTTGGTCAATCTCTTTCTCACGATTAAAATATGACTTAGAAATAAATATTATATTTTCAACCTAATCTAGTGGTGGATTTTTATTTCCCTAACATATTTCTCCTATCTGCTAATTTTCCATTATTTTCATTATTAGTTTATTATCCTTTTATTATTTTATTCTTATTTTGATAAACCCCCATTAGTATTTTTCTTATTTATTTATTTTTTATTATTTAGGATTTTTAATTTTTAGTTTTATTTTTAAGCTAGTTAGATAGAGGTGAGCCCTCTCAATCCCCGGCCTAGAACGATACCCTATTTACCAGTGCTACAATTGACAACAAGAGGGTTTAAATTGCGTGCCGACTACGGTCGCACCAATTTTTGGCGCCGTTGCCGGGGATTGGTAACTTTGCCTATATAATACTAGCAAGGTTTTCTTAGTTTTTATTTATTTATTTATTTATTTATTTTTAGTACGGTTTACTTGGTTAAAGTGTTTTTCTTATTTCAGGTATCCACTGGTGAATGCACACGAGAAGAAAAGCACAAGGAGAGTTGATACCAGTGAATCTTGAGATAGAAAAACTCATTCGAGAGATTAGAAAGTCAAGAGTTTCTGGTTCTCCATCATCATCAACCGATTCTATCTATTTCACTCAAATGGAAGGTAACAGAAGTTTACGGGAGCTAGCAGCCCATAACATAGCTGAGGCTATACCTACATGCATAGGCTATCCTGAGCCAGCTGAAGGGAAAGAAAAGGATTTCGAGTTAAAGTCCAGCCTACTTCATCGTCTTCCAACATTCCATGGTCTCCCAAGTGAAGATCCAAATAAATTCCTAAAGGAATTTCAATTTGTGTGTGTCTCCATGTGCCCCAAAGAGGCAGATCTTCAAATCTTGAAACTCAAGGCATTTCCATTTGCCTTGATGGATGGTGCGAAAGAATGGCTTTATGAGTTATCAATAGGAAATACATACTCATGGGATAACTTAGCAAGTGCTTTCTTAGACAAATATTTTCCAGCATCACGTGTCACGGTACTCAGAAAGAGGATCACCGGGATCCAACAAGAGCCTGACGAGTCATTTCATGCATACTACAATAGGTATAAGGCTTTGCTTTCACAATGCCCACAACACGGGATGAGGGAAGATAATTTATTGCAATATTTCTATGAGGGTCTCACTCAGCTTGAAAGGAATATGTTGGACGCAGCAAGTGGTGGTGCTTTTATGGACAAAGATCCCATTTCAGCAAAGGCGTAATTAAAGAATCGAGCCTCCACTGCACAACAATATGATGGTCTTTCTATTCGTGCAAGAGTAAATGAGGTGAGTGTAAATCAACTTGATGATAGACTTACCCAACTCACCACTTTTGTTTCACAGCTCGCAACATCTTCTGGAGCTATTACCATATGTGGCGTATGTTCGGTAATAGGACATTCAAGTGAGAAGTGTCCGCAGGTAACAGGAGGAGATGATCATGCACAAGCTAATGCCATCGGATTTTCAAATACTTACCATCCAGGTATGCGTAACCACCCCAATTTTCGTTGGAAAGACAATAATAATGCTCTTAATCCTCCAGGTTTCAACCAAGTGGGACCTGGTTTTTATCAAAAATCACAAGGAGGATCTTTTCAGCCTCAAGCTCCAGTAGGGATGTAAACGGGGCGGGTTTGGGTCGGGTATACCATACCCGTATCCGTACCCGATAAGAAAATCCGTACCCGAATCCGTACCCGTACCCGAACGGATATCCATTGACATATCCGTATCCGTATCCGTCGGATATCCATTACCCGACGGATTATCCGTTTACCCGTTAATAGATATTGTCCAACGGATAAATCCATTACCCAACGGATAAACCCATTTATAGTTAAGCCAAATGACAATTTTAACCTTAATTTATACTATATTTATTTTAAAAATTAAGGGTAAAAGGGTAATTATATATCGGGTAAACGGGTACGGATATGGATACGGGTATGGTTACGGGTACGGGTATGGACATTCCATATCCGTATCCGTACCCGAACCCGACGGGTATTTTTTTCTATCCTCCATATCCGTATCCATATCCGTTTATCCATATCCGTTTAAATATCCGCCGGATAAAATCCATCGGGTTTCGGGTAATACCCGCCCCGTTTACATCCCTAAGCTCCAGCTACTGATAAATATGATAAGATGTTTGAGTTATTATCTAATGGATTGAGTCAGATGCATCAAAGTCAACTCAACATGGAAAAGAGAGTGATGAATATTGAAAGGCAAATTGGAGAATTGGTTACTAGTTTAAATCAATCGCATGAATAGGGAAAATTGCCAAGTAGCACTATACCAAATCCAAAGGTAAACTTTGAATCAGCAAATGCAGTGGTAACTAGAAGTGGTAAATCAAGTGAAGATAATTCTAATAAAGTCAAGGAGAATATTGAGCATTTGGAAGAAGATCCTGCTATAAAAGAGGGGGAAAGCATGGAGAAACAAGAAAATAAAAGCAGAAATCGACAAACGAGTGATCAAACAGATAATGAACTGCAAGCTGAAAGTTCTTTAAATGGTAACTCCTCTACCATTCCTAAAAATGTTATAAATAATCCTATTTCTGCAGCTACTTTTCCTAGCAGGTTATCCAAATCAAAGAAAGATGAGATTGATCAAGCAATTTTGGATACATTTAAGAAGGTGCAAGTTAACATTCCACTCCTAGAGGCTATCAAACAAGTGCCTAAATATGCAAAATTCTTAAAGGAATTGTGCACCACAAGGAAAAGACTACGGGAAAAGGAAGTGGTGAAGATGAGTGAGCAACTTTCTGCGGTGATACAAAGGAAGCTACCTCCAAAATGCAAGGATCCTGGAAGTTTCACAGTTCCATGCGTAATTGGTAACAACAAGTTTGAAAATGCTATGCTAGACCTTGGTGCATCTATTAATGTTATGCCATACTCTATTTATGCATCTTTAGGTTTAGGAGAGCTTAAGAAAGATAATGTGATCATTCAACTTGCTGATCGTTCTAACGCATTCCCTAAGGGACTTGTAGAAGACGTTCTTGTGCAAGTTGATACACTTATTTTCCCAACAGACTTTTATGTGCTGGATATGGACGATAGCATCTCAAGCCCAATGCCATTGCTGTTGGGAAGACCTTTCATGAGAACTGCTCGCACAAAAATAGATGTTCATACTGGTTCTCTTACTATGGAATTTGATGGGGAAGTCATAAGCTTCAACATTTTTAACACTATCAGATACCCCATGGATGATCATTCTTGTTTTACTATTGACACTATTGACTTGTTAGTACAAGATTATTTTGAGGAGAACAAGGAGGACCCATTAGAAACCACTCTTGTGAAAAGTTTAGGATTGGATAAAAAGGGGGAAATGATTCCATTGGAGGAAATAGAAGCAATACTTGCACCACATCTTGTGCATATGGTATCACACATGGAGGCAAACCCTCCATATCGGTATGGATTCTCTCCTCTTTCAATTCCTTTATCTACTAACAAACCCATAACTTCTGTGATTCAAGCCCCCATATTAGAACTCAAACCATTACCGGATCACTTGAAGTATGCTTACTTAGGAGATGATGAAACCCTTCCGGTGATTATATCTTCAAAGTTAACAGATGAAGAAGAGAGGAAGCTCTTAGGAGTTCTCAAGAATCACAAGAATGCTATTGGATGGACGCTAGCAGACATCAAGGGAATAAGCCCTACTATGTGTGTTCATCACATACTTCTTGAGGATGGAGCAAAGCCAACTAGAGAAGCTCAAAATAGGCTTAATCCTCCTATGATGGAAGTAGTGAAGAAAGAGATCATCAAGTTATTGGATTGTGGAGTTATCTACCATATCTCAGATTCTAAATGGGTGGCACCTATACATGTGGTTCCTAAGAAGTCAGGGATTACAGTGGTAAAGAACGAGAAGAATGAACTTGTCCCTCAAAGGACAGTGACAGGATACCGAGTATGTATTGACTACAGGAAGCTGAATGCCACGACAAGGAAAGACCACTTCCCACAACCATTCATTGATCAAATGCTCGAGAGATTGGCTGGTCATTCTTACTATTGCTTCCTTGATGGCTACTCCGGTTACAATCAAATTCACATAGCGGAGGAGGATCAAGAGAAGACAACTTTCACATGTCCATTTGGCACATTTGCCTACCGACGCATGCCCTTCGGGCTATGCAATGCCTCTGGTACTTTCCAAAGATGTATGGTTAGTATTTTCTCAGACTACATTGAGAAAATTATTGAGGTTTTCATGGATGACTTTAGTGTTTTTGGCAACACTTTTGAATCTTGTCTTGAAAATCTGAATTTAATTTTGAAACGATGTGAAAAAACTAACCTTGTGCTTAATTGGGAAAAGTGTCATTTCATGGTGACACAAGGAATTGTACTTGGTCATGTTGTATCATCTAGGGGCTAGAGGTTGATAAGGCTAAAATAGATACTATACATTACTTACCCTCTCCCACTTGCGTGAGAGAGGTGCGTTCTTTCCTTGGACATGCAGGTTTCTATCGCAGGTTTATAAAAGACTTCTCTAGCATTGCACAACCATTGACACGCCTCTTATAGAAGGAGGTGATATTTGAATGGAGCAAAGAATGCCAACAAGCATTTGACGAGCTAAAAAGGCTTTTGACTACTGCTCCAGTGATATTACCGCCAGATTGGTCCCTACCATTTGAAATCATGTGTGATGCCTCTGACTATGCAATTGGGGCAGTTTTAGGACAACGAAAGGATAAAAAGCCATACGCCATCTACTACGCTTCAAGAACTCTAAATGATGCTCAGTTGAATTACTCAAATACCGAAAAAGAACTATTGGCTGTGGTATTTGCTCTTGAGAAATTTAGGTCATATTTGCTTCAAACTAAAGTTACCATATTTACTGACCATGCAGCTTTGAAGTATCTGTTGTCTAAGAAAGACGCAAAGCCACGATTGATACGATGGGTACTCTTGTTACAAGAATTTGATGTGGAAATTAAGGACAAGAGAGGTAGTGCGAACGTAGTGGCAGATCATCTGAGCCGAATGATTCAAGATGGTGAACCCATACCATTAATCGAGAATTTTCCGGATGAGCAGCTCTTTGGGATACAGGTAAGTACACCATGGTTTGCTAATATAGTGAATTATCTAGTAACAAATAAGTTTCCCACCGACATGCCACGATCCATAAGAACAAAAATTAGAAAAGAAGCATCCCAATATGTTTGGGATGATCCCTATTTGTGGAAATTCGGTAATGATGGTATAATTAGGAGATGTGTCCCTGATTCAGAATTTGAGCATATTCTAGCACATTGTCATACATTGCATTGTGGGGGACATTTTGGTGCTAAAAAGACCGCCTTCAAGGTCCTTGAAGCAGGTTTTTATTGGCCAACAATATTTAGCGATGCCAATGATTACTGTAGGCGATGCGATAGATGTCAGAGATCAGGTAATATTGGTCTCAAAGACCAAATGCCCTTAACTTCTATTATAGCTGTAGAAATTTTCGACGTTTGGGGCATTGACTTTATGGGACCCTTTCCATCTTCTAAAGGTTTCCTCTATATTCTTCTTGCAGTAGACTATGTATCAAAATGGGTGGAAGCAATTGCCACCCGGACTAACGATTCTCGTATAGTTGCAGGGTTCCTTCAATCTCACATTTTCTCTAGGTTTGGTATGCCTAGAGTAATCATTAGTGATGGAGGATCACATTTTTGCAATAGGACAATTGAAGCCTTGCTACGTAAGTATGGGGTGACACATAAAGTCTCTACACCCTACCATCCTCAAACTAGCAGGCAAGCCGAAGTTTCCAACCGAGAAATAAAGAAGATCCTAGAGAGAACTGTGAGCCCAAATCGAAAGGACTGGAGCCAAAGGCTAAATGATGCTTTATGGGCTTATAGGACCACCTATAAAACGCCTATAGGTATGTCTCCCTTTCGACTCGTTTATGGAAAGGCATGCCATCTACCGGTGGAACTTGAATATAAGGCATGGTGGGCTGTTAAGAATTTGAACATGAGTATCGACTCAGCTGGAATGCATAGGAAGCTGCAACTTCATGAATTAGAAGAAATAAGGGATGACGATTTTGAAAGTGCTATGGTATATAAGGAGAAGACAAAAGCTTTTCATGATAAAATGATTCGTGGAAAGTCATTTGTTGTGGGACAAAAAGTGCTACTCTACCATTCGCGTCTTCGCTTATTTCCAGGTAAGTTGCATTCTAGATGGGTTGGTCCTTTTATCGTTACTAATGTTTTCCCTTATGGAGCAATACAAATCAAAAGCGAGAAGACAGGAAATGAGTTCAAGGTAAACGGTCACAGGCTTAAGCCCTATTATGAGTCATTCATGGAGCATAATGTTGAAGAAGTGCACTTACAAGATGGAGCCACACCGAACGAGTAGACCACTACAACGTCAGGCTGAAGACATAAAAATAAGCGCTGCTTCGGAGGCAACCCAATGTCATGAGGGAGTTTTTCTATCCTTTAGTTATTTATTTATTTATTTATTTTGTTTTCTCCATACTTAAAATTACATATTTCTTTAGTTGTTTACACATTAAGGACAATGTGTGATTTAAGTGTGGGGGTGCATGTATAAAAAAAAACTTTTTTTGAAAAACAAAATTTCATATTTTTTTTAGTGTTTAATTTTTTTTAGAGTGTTTAGTATTTTTAGAGTCTTAGGAACCCTTAACTAGTTAATGAGGGATATATCTTTGAAATCTAATGGAAAGAGGATCATGAAATTGAGATAAAGTAAGTGGAGATTTTTTTTGTTGATTTCGATATAGGGAACACATATCTATGTGCCTAAATGTGAATGGAGAAAGAATATGTATGATTTTCTAATCACCGACATGGCATGTTGAGATTCATCACATTCCTCAGTGAGCATTTGAACCATATGTACCTTCTTTTTCTGAGCGAATTTGCACAAAATAATCTACTATTTCTTGGCTTCAAAATTTCTTTGTAAACCTCATATATGTTTAATTGCTTTGATCAAATTATTTGCCATAGATCTTGTAATGGACTATAGAAATTACTAGAACGTACTCTTGTACTAGTCGAAGCTTATAGTCAAAACATACTCTGATTGAGAAAATGATAAAGGCAGCTTAGGAATTTTCCATCACATGACCAAAGAGCTTAACCTAATTTGTGTATCCATGATATACATCCCATAGAAACCCCTTGAGCCATACATGGAACATATAATTTTCTTCATTACCCACATTGAATAACCATTGGGCCTTAATATCTTTACCCTTGCTTAAAGCTAGTGGAAGGAAATCAAATCGTTATGGATATAAAGAGTGGTTGTAAATGTGTGTATGTGAAAGAAATATATGTATTTATGCTAAGAAAGGGGATTGGTTATGTTTGGTGAAAAAAAATGAATTGAAACAAAAATTGAAAATTATAAAAAAAAAATTGAAAAAAAAAGAAAGAAAAAAAATGTTAGGAAATAAGGAAGAGAGGGAGTTATGGAGATTATGTTGAGAAAGTCTATTCATGTTCTATTTTGGTGTTAAGTTGGAGATATGTATCATTGATCGTTGATGTGGAGTTATGCTTATATTTCATCTAATTATTAGACTCCACTAGCTCTTTATCTTTTTAGCACCACACTCCTAAAATACTCCATACCCTTCTTTACCTTAAACCCCGTTACAACCAATAAGTAAGTCCTATTTGATTCTTGAGATGAGCAGCCTTTGATCTGTTGGAGATTAGTTACAAGAGTTAAGCATATGGTTCGGTCCATTTGGCAAATATTTGGTATCTTTCATGAGGTTTTATCCACAAGAACATGAGCCTTCTTTATTTATATATGTGAGTCGTTTGTTATTTTTATCATCTTAGCTCACATACATGAGTGTTTCTATACATTTGTAGCCATGAATCAAAGAGAAAAAAAATAGAGGGTATCCATAGTGAGGATGAATCTCGATGTGACTAAGGCGTGGTAGATTTTCATCCATAATATTGATCTGTTCATACCTGTCATGTCTATGTGTGAACCATATGTTGAAATTGAGTCTTTAAATCTCCCAATGCTGAATTTTGATTGATTGCTAATCTTGACATTTGAAAGTAAAAGATTCTGAGACAAATATGGTTAAGGGTGTTAGGTATATAGTTTTAGTTTTATTTTTTATTTATTTTTATTTATGTGTGATTTTTCATTTTATTTGTGTGTGATTTTGTGGGTATATCATCTGCGAAACCCTCACGAGACCTTACTCGTCCTCGATGGGTGACCTAGGGGTTTAAAGGGCTTGTTACACATGCTAAGTGTAATCATGAGACCTACGAAAGTGGCTAGTTAATTTAATTTATCTGTTTAGAATAATAACTTGCTTGAGGAAAAGCAAGAAGCTAAGTGTGGGGGTGTGATGAGTTCATATTTTGACACATTTTATGCCTTTATAATCTTAGTTTTTGGTAATTTATTTAGCTAATATAGGGGAATAAGTATTGTTTTATGCTTAAGTGGTAAGAATTGTATAAATTTTATTATTTGAGCTAAAATGATATAAATTAAGTAAATTTAGAGTAAAATAATATTTATTAATTTTATTTTGCAGGTTTTATTTTAAAATTAAAAAAAAAAAAGATAAGACCTTTGGACCAATGGCCAAAGGCCGAAGGCCCAAAGGCCTGAAATAAAACGACGACGAACGGACAACGAAGGAGGCACGGAAAAGAAACCAAACGCAGCGCACAGAAGCGCCACACGTCGAGGAAGAAGAGTCAGCCGTCAGGGCTGACGTGGCGAAAAGAAAAGGACGGCCCAGGCTATAAATACAGAGGTGCAGTCGAAAAAAAAAAGAGAAAGGAGAGAAGGGAGAGCGGCACGGTGTACAGAGGGCGCGTCAGAGAGGGCGAGCGGCAGAGAGGAGACAGAGGGAACGAAAAGCAAAGGACGACGCGCGACAAGAGGCAATCGTCAGGCACTGAAACCGAGACTGAGCAGCAGCCGCACGTCAGCCCGTGTCATCCCGCGCCAGCCATCAGAGTCAGCAAGAATAAAAGAAAAAAAGAAAAGAATTGGTGCACGGAAATAAAGGCCGAGAAAGGAAGAAAAATTAGAGGAAAATTAATACCCGGTAGAATTTATTTCAGATAAAATTTATTTTTATCTGAATAAATTCTTGATCTTTAATTCAAAATTAATTCCGGTTATTTCTTTCTCTTATTTTTAATTTATATTTTAGATATATATTTCTGTGTAATTAATTCTTTAATTATGAGTGGCTGATTATTTATTGTTAGGGAATAATTTGAAACCCTAGATTATGATTTGAATTATAATTTTATTTTCTTTGTTTCGTGAGATTTTTTCTTGACTCTATATTAATTGCTATCGTTTATATATATAATTCTGCCCAGTATAGTTTATTTGGTGCATGCCTTGTTCTGGTTCCTCATAAGTGACAGTATGTAGGATTATTTGCCTGCTAGGTGGCCATCTAAATATACTAGAATATATATGTATAAATTGCAGCTAGGTTAGATAGCAATTCACCTAATCGTTTTGTGATTCTAACCAAAGTGGTAAAACGTTTCGATACGTGTGGGTCAAGAATAGGAAATACAGCTAGACATGCTTTTTGTACTAGTCTGGGTACTTAGATTGACAGCCTTCCACTTAGACTTAATGCATTAAATCTAGTTAAATATAGGAGCCGCTTGTTGCTGCTATACTGCTAGTATTTAATAGGGTTAATATTGGCGCTTTGTCGTATTAATTTAATTAAGGAAAGTAATATAAGGTGTATAGACCTGCTTTTGGTGTGCAACTTGGTCAATCTCTTTCTCACGATTAAAATATGACTTAGAAATAAATATTATATTTTCAACCTAATCTAGTGGTGGATTTTTATTTCCCTAACATATTTCTCCTATCTGCTAATTTTCCATTATTTTCATTATTAGTTTATTATCCTTTTATTATTTTATTCTTATTTTGATAAACCCCCAATAGTATTTTTCTTATTTATTTATTTTGTATTATTTAGGATTTTTAATTTTTAGTTTTATTTTTAAGCTAGTTAGATAGTGGTGAGCCCTCTCAATCCCCGGCCTAGAACGATACCCTATTTACCAGTGCTACAATTGACAACAAGAGGGTTTAAATTGCGTGCCGGCTACGGTCGCACCAACTAGGTGGGAGATAACCCTTCAACCAACATCACAATAATAAGAAATGTGAGCGGAAATTTTAAGAATTAAGAAACAAAGGTTTGTGAGACAAAGAAATAAGACAATTTAATTAAGTATGAAGATTTAGAAAAAAAAATTAAGAGCTTATTCTCTCTCTCTCTCTCTCTCTCTCTCTCTCTCTCTCTCTTGTGTGTGTGTATTTTAATGGATAGACGAGGGTATTTTATACCTTATCTCATCCTTGGCCAAAATACTCCATTATCATTGGTTATCTGACTCGTATAAACATATAAGTTACTACTTAATGATTGACTCTATAAATTTTCCATGTCATACTGATGAGTGCTAAACCTTTATACTAAGAGATTTCCTAACCACTCCCTGAGAACTAATCTTCTCCCTCAGTCTCATCCACAAGACCTTCTTCACCAAATAATTCTATTAGATGGTATTTTGAAACTATCATTCTCTAATAGCTATCAGACATACCTTTGTCTCGTGCTCCTAGATGGCGACCCCTAAATGATGTCCCATCATTGATAGCTCTTGGTTGTTGCTATTAGCTTGTACACTTGGCTAGCGGACCCTAAATTATGTCCCCTACTTGATAGCTCTTGGCTGTTGCCCTTAGCCAACAACTCCTAGTATTTGCCCTTAGCTAACAACCCCTTATTGCAATATTTAGTTGATGCTATGGCTGGCTGCTTCTAGCTAATGACTCGTAGTTGATTTTCTTAGTCTTTACCCTTTAGTAGATGCCCCTGGGTTGCCATTTATTAAAATAGCCTGATAAGTCTCCTTTATAGAAGTATTTTCATTAACTATCCTACTTCCGAGACATAAGGAGAATTTCTTCATGTTTTTTTTCTGAGAAGGGTTGAGCACCCTACTTAACCAAGCCTTAGTGAAACACAAATCATGCTTACCTTTTGAAAAGGGTTTCATAATCATGTTTGACATGTTCCTATCATATGTATCTTCTTCAAATAAAGTTATCTCTCCTTGAGCACAACTTTTATCCGGTGATACTTGGTTTTGATATGCTTGGATCTTAATTGGAAGCTAGCATTCTTATTGAAATGAATTGCACTCTGTGAATCACCAAATACCACAAACTTGTCATGCCCTAAAATGCTCTCCTAAAACAATATTTTCATCCACTACATCTCCTTACACATTTCTGTAATGACTACATACTCTACCTCTGTCATGGACAGAGTTACACAATTTTATAACCGAGACTACCACAAGACATCTTCCCCACAAAAAGTAAAAAAGAATCCAGATGCTGATTATCTTATATCTACATCTCTTTCCATATTTGAGTTGGTATAACCCACCATAACTAGCTCGGTCTCATAGAAACAAAGTCTCATCCTAAGCATTCCTCGTAAATATTTGAATATCCACTTCACTTATTCGCAATGATCTTTGTCAGGATTGTATATGAAACGACTGACCACGTCGATGATAAATGTAATTTCTAGCCTTTTGCACATTATTGCATACCTTAGGCTTCCAATGACTAACATAAATGGAACCCGACTCATCTCTTTATTTCCCTTCTCATTTGTCTGACATGACACTTTGCTCATCCTTAACTGAGGAGCAAGTGGACAACCATATAGCTTTGACTAATCTATGTTGAATGTCTTGAGTATATTATCTATGTACACCTCTTGAGATGGCCATATCCTTCCTTGTCCTTGATCATACATAATGTGTATGCCTAGGATCTACTTGTGCAGCCTAAGTCTTTTATCTCAAAAGTAATTTACTATAGATCCTGGCTCACTATTAGCATGTTATTTACATAAAAATGTAGAAGGATAAAAGTAGTGGCCCTAAACCTTTGCGTGAATATATATTCTTCTACTAATGTCTTCTTGTATACTTTCTTAGCCACAAATGATTCATACTTCACATACCACTGCCTCAGTAGCTATTTCAGTCCATATAAGCTATCCACTAGTTTGCACACCATATCCTCCTTCCCTTGGCCTCAAACCCCTCCGTATATTCCATATATACATTCTCCTTAAAGTCACCTTTTATGAAAGTTTTCTTAATGTCATCTTGCTCCAACTCTAAGTCTAGAGTGGTAGCCAATCCTAAAATCACACGAATGGATGCCATCTTAACCACCAGAGAGAAGATTTTGTCATGGTTAACCCTTTACCTTTAGCCAAATCTCTTGACCACCAACCTTACCTTGTGCCTCGGATTGGATTTACCCTCCTCTTACTTGATCTTGAAAACCCACTCGTTCTTCATGACCTTTCTCCCCCTCATCCTCTCCACAAGCAGGTAAGTGTTGTTCTTTTTGAAGGGAGCTCATCTCTTCTTTTATTACAACCATAAAATTTTCCTTACGGGTATCACCATGGGCCTCTTCATAGCATAAATTCTCTCCCTCATCTAAGAGTAACACATAGACTGTTGTGAGATACTTGTTTATCGGCTTCACCCTCCTAGTAGATCTTTGTACTTCCCAAACTACCTTAAGGTTGACAAACACACTTGGAGTTGTATTTTCTCAAGATTTTGATCTTCACTCTCTAGTGCTCAACCTATTGACTTGGCATACCCTCTTTTGAGTTAGAGTGTGTAGAGTTGTAAATGAGCTGAGCTAAGTTGAGTACCCCTGGGCTCGGGTTTGGCTTGTTTAATTAAACGAATGAGCCTAACTAAAATTTTAATGAGTCAAGCTCAAGAACCAAAGCCATAAAATAAACTGAGCCAAACTTTTTCAAACTGAGGCTAAACTCATTTAATAAATGAGCCCAAAATTGAGGCTGGAGCTTTGCTTATTTAGCTAAATGAGAAAGCCAAACTGAACTTTTTAATGAGCTGAGCTAAATATTGAACTAGCGCAGCTCATTTACAATCCTAAGGGTATGTCTCAATCACTCCTCTTGGATCATCCGTTCGCATTGAACCTTCTATTTTGGAATCATCACTGGATTCCACAAAATCATCAATTTAGGCTTCCATCCATTTTCCCTCAAAGAACACAACATCCCTACTCTAGATGACCTTCTTGGTTCCTAGGTCATACAACATGTAGCAAAACGTTTCTTCTCCATATCCAATGAACACAGACCAATAAGATTTCTCGTCTAGCTTTGTTCTCTAATACCTTGGTATGTAGATAAATGACCAATAGCCAAACACCCTCAAGTGGTGCCAACTTATATTAGTGTCCAGGCATACTTGGTTGACCGCATCACCATTGAAAGGTTTTGATGAAGATAAGTTGATCAGATAGCATGTTATTTGTAGAGCTTCTATTCATAATGATCCTGGAAGCTCTGTATATGAGAGTAAAAACCTTACCTTCTTCATCAATGTGCGGTTCATCCATTCTACCACTCCATTGTGTCGAGGGATTGTACGAATAGCCTACTCATATTAGATTCATGAGCCAGACAATATTTGTCAAACGAACGAAGGTGTTCATCTCCAACTTAGCATGGAAGACTTTGAAGTTGATCAAAACTTGATCCTTGGTCATCATGATATGTACCTAGAGCTTTCTTGAGAATTCATCAATGAATGTCACATATTATGATGATCCATCCAATGACTTTCCCTTCATTAGATCACTTACGATCTGAGAAAACCCGATCAAGTTTTTTCTACTACCAGTTCGTTGACACTTTTGATAAAGTAGGCTCAATTTTTCTTGCCTAATACACAGGTAACCTTACTCCCCTAAACCTCTGATAGAGTGCCTCGGCTATTGAGAAGCTTTACACCCTTCTTCCTCATATGGTTGAGTCTATGACGCCACATATCATAAGAATCTCCAACAGAGTTAACTTCAACCAACAGACAGATCTCTACCTGAGTTTGATATAGTGAGAAACACTTCCTCCTCTTGGCTACTACCAAGAACTCTATTTTCAATTTCCACATACCCTTTCCAAATTAACTTTTACAGCCCTCATCATTAAGCTTCCTGCTGAGATGAGTCTCATCTTCAAGTCTATAACATGTCTGACTTTTTTGAGTCGAATTATACAACCAAAAATTATCTCCAGTTCTATACTCCATATAACAACTATTTTCAAAATGCCATTATTCCCCATTCACAACTCACCAAAATCCTTAGATGTGTAGAAAGAGAAGAACTTTTTATATGGTGTAACATGGTAGGACGCACCAGTGTCCACTATCCAATCGGCATTGGCACACAAGGTGGTTGTGTAAGCATTCAGACACTGCAAGATAACCATCAGTTCATCATCAATTATAGTTGTTTCCTCCTCATCTCCTCATGCTGATTACCATTCCTCTTTGCATCATTCCTCAACTAATAGCCATCTATCTTTAAGTAACCAAGCTTCCCATAATGGAAGCAAAGTTTGTGCCTCTTTGAATTCCTCATTCTACTTTCAGACCTTCCCCTCAGTATCCCGCCCTTAGTTCTCCCTAGGTCCATCACAAGTGCCTTAGACTTGTGATAATTTTTAAATGGGTCCAACAAATTCACCGTACAAAGAGCACAAATGAGTCCAACTCAAAATTGATAAATTCTACTTAGTTATCATCACATTTGTTATAATTTTATTTAGATATTATATCTTTTAAAAAATCTTATTTGGATACCACAAGTTTTCCTTTTTTTATTTCATTTTTATATCATCTTATTAATATTTTTAATTTTATATTATTTAAGTAATATTTTTTTAATATGAAATATTTTTTAAATCTGAGTAGCAAAATTAGAATATTTTAAACATTTTTTTAAAAAAATATCCAAATATTTAGAATTTTTTAATACTATTTAAAAGATGTTTAGTATTAGAAAATTTATTATTTTAGTCATATCAAATTTAAAATAGTATTAACATAAAAAATTAAAACACATAATAATTAAAAAATATATTTAAAACATGTAATAATAAAATTATATTGATTATCATGGCAACTAATTACAATTTATCCCACCTTCTTTCTCTCTCCTCTTCCTACAACATCATTCTTTATACCATCTTCCATATCAAACTTGACGAGGGAAGAAAAAACATGGCATCAAAATCAACAATAGCATCACCAAAATTCTCTTCTATAAAATCCTATAACTAATTCACCTTACGAAGAGAACAAACGGGCCTAACTCAAAATTAATAAATTTAAAACGCGCAGCTGCCATCTTCCTTTACATCCGGGGGTCGAAGTTGTGTTTTTATTTTAGTTTTTTCCTTTGATCTGTCATTGGAACAAAAATTTAATTTTAGAAGTTCCAAGGATATGAACATTGATATTGATCAAATTTTATCCTCCGCCACTACAATCACCGTCATCGCTGCCGCAACTCCCTTCCCATAATCGAAATCAGGCGACTGGGGTGCATTGTAATCGGGAAATTCGAAACATAATTACCCGAACCCACAACAGTTAATTGATAAAAAACAAACCAAACGAAACATTCGTCCCATTTGAATCAATAAGAAATGAATTAAACGGACAAGAAGGAGACCAAAAAATAATCACACAGAGAAGAAACAGATTCGCTATCAACAACAAACAATTATTCAACCCCTGTAATAACCTCTTATTTTTCTTCAATTTAGGAAAATAAAACAAATACTTAAAGAAATTTACCTAATTTTTGAGAGAAGACAAAATTGAAATCTGCAAAAGGCTCAATCTTTCTCTCACACAGCTAGGCGAAGAAGAAGAGAGAAGCTGAGCAGGCGAAGAAGAATGAGATGAAAAACTAACCGGACGAAGTTGTTAAGAGAATATTATGCTAATATGTATATTTAGGAAATAGGAAAGTATATTAGCCGTCATTAGGGCCATCCGGCTCCAAAAATTGTTAGTTTACTTCCTCATATTAATACCAACAAATGTAGGGGTGAAAGAAATAAATCTTGTGACGTGTATCTTAGGTCTAAACAAACTAGAGAAGTTTTCTTTCAAAGTGGCAATAAAGCTTCAGAACCTTTCTCTTTAATTCAGTGTGATATTTGGGGTGCCTATCATACTCCTTCCTCATGTGGAGCTACTTATTTTCTAACTGTTGTTGATATTTTTCTCGAGCCACTTTGGTATATTTGATGGCTGCTAAAAGTGACGTTCGTTTCATTCTTCAAAAAATTTGTGCTATGGTGTCCACACAATTCAGTACCAAAGTAAAAATTATTCGAAGTGATAATGGTAAAGAGTTCACCTCCTTACAAAACTTTTATGATGAAATGGATATAATTCACCAAACCGCTTGTTTTGACACCCCTCACAAAATGGTCGTGTAGAACATAAACATCGCCACATCTTGAATGTAGCTCGGGCTCTCCGAATGGGCCGGCTGCCCTGTGACTCGTCACTCTATCACTGGATATTTTATACTATTAGGCACCTCTCCTGTCTCCTGGAAAACAAAGAAGCAGCCTACAGTGTCCCGTTCATCTGCTGAGGCTGAATATCGCTCTATGGCTGCCGCTACTTGTGAATTAAAGTGGTTGAAAACTCTTTTATGTGACTTGGGTGTGCAACTTTCTCGTCCTATGATGCTCTACTGTGATAGTCAAGCTGCTTTACACATTGCCCCCAACCCTGTTTTTCATGAGCGTACCAAACATATTGACATTGACTATCATTTTGTTCGTGCTGCTATTCAAGATGGTCTCCTGGCTACTGCTCATGTTCGTTCGTCTCACCAACCTGCAGACATCTTTACTAAAGCTCTTGGCAACCACCAATTTCAGTTTCTCATTCGCAAGTCGGGCATTCGTGACCTCCATGCACCAACTCGAGGGGGGTGTTAAGAGAATATTATGCTAATATGTATATTTAGGAAATAGGAAAGTATATTAGCCGTTAGCGAATATAATATGTAGGAAATAGGAAAGTGTATTAGCTGTATACAGTTGTACATATTCTGTAATATTCTGGGAACTCTTTAGGGAGGTGTACTCGTGTATATATACACACTGTTTGAGAGAATAAAACACAGGATATTACCGACTAAAATTGTACAGAAGTCAGACAGAGCTGCCCAAAGATGACGAGTGCTGCTCTGTTTGGAATTAAACAAGTTATTTTTATGGAACAAAGATAAGGCTCCAGTGCGAGAAATAGCAAAAAAGTCAACCAGCTTCAGACTTCAGACCCAAACGATTAAACGGGCTGCAAGCTCAGGAGGATATATCATTCCGTACAAAACGATCATCAGACTAGTAAAATTGGTAGGTTAATAGTACATACTAATAAGGGAAAAATAGACGCTGGTCCACTTGGACAAAAATAATTAAAGTTGGTCAGTCTATTTAGTGTTTAATTTAATTTTTTTGGTACTCTAATATACATGTACATATAGAGAATATTACCTGTACATTTATATATAATTAGGTGTACATATTAGTGTAATTATATGTACATGATATTTTGTACTTGTAACTAAATACTTTGGGACCATTTTGATTTTTAACTAATTAGTTTCACCTAAATATACTACAAAGAAATTTTCCCTGCTAATAATAAATAAATCCACAAGATGCACCACACCGTCGTCTTTACGGAGCGGTGCACACGTAGAAAGACGAAGAACAAAGTTTTTTTTTAAAAATAAAAAAAGGTGGTAGAAAATGTAAAAAAATATATATATTATTTTTAATAAAAAAATGGTGAAATATATATATATATATATATATATATATATATATATATATATATATATATAATTAAATCTATTAAAATTAAGAGAGAGAAATAAATATTTAAAAATCTGAAAACTACTATCTATATTAGTTAATGTAAATTAATAATAATTTTTTTAAAATCAATCGAATAATTTCGATATTAATTCTGATAAAAAAAATTGTCGATTCGTCAAAACGTACAAGATAAAATTTTTAATAATATTTTTTTAAATATGAAACAGAAAAATAGAATAATTCAAATATATAATGTATTGCCTAATGTCTTTTTTTTTGAAAAACAAGAAAAAAATCATGAAAATAGTATAAAGTTAATAAAACAAAGGAGTCCAGAAAATTCTAAAAATTCAAAAAAAAAATACTTGGAATCTTTTAACTCATGATTAAAAAGTATTCAATATTAGAACATTTATTATGTTATTCATATGTAACTAAAAACATTAGTAAAATAAAACTATGACTAAAAAAATAATTAAAATATATAATATTTAAAATATATGATAGCTTAATAGAGTTACGGCAAATGACATGATACATGATTAGAATTTATCCATAAACTAATCTATAATATTATTAGTAGATTCTTCAATAAAATAACAACACGACAAATCCATGGAAAGAATTAGGAAACAAATTAGGATAAACACAAAATTGAGTTTTAATTTTTCTAAATATATATAAAGAAATTATTACATGTAATATGATAGTATCAATTTTTTTTATAAAAAAAAACAGATAGAGAGCTTTACTTTCTCAGATTATTTGACGAAAATCCGGAACTAAAATTTTACAGTTAAATTCATACTTTTTTTAGATTTTTGTCAGTATACTTTATTAAAACAGTAAAATATTTAATGGATAAATAATGTAAAAAAAAGTGACGGTAAAAGAAAAATGTAAATATATACTTTTTTAGATCAATTTTTTATATATATAAAAAGAATAATCATAGAAAAATTAATTATTTTAATACGAAAAGAGTATATTATATTAAAGATAAAATTTAATTATTGATAAATATTTCAGAACATTGGTTAGAATTTAAAAATCTACAGTTACGATAATTAAAAATATATGGTGCTCCCAGTCGTGCTCCCAGTCGGTCGCGGAGAGGGAAGAAACAAACAAGAAAATAAAAGTAGCGAAGCCGGATCTTCATGCGTGGTGTGAAGAACTGAGAGCGGTCGGCGTGGTGTGACCAACGTACCATACCAAATATGAGTCATGCGTCGGGCTGGACTTGCCACTAGCGAGGGTCAAAATTGTAACAACTGAGAGCGGAGTCGGACGGGCTGGATTTGCCACGAGCGAGGGTCAAAATTGTAAGAACAAAGAGCGGAGTCGGACGAGGGGCAGCTATAAAAGGGGAATCACTCGCTCGGGCCTTCCAACTTCAATCACTCAACCCTTGAGAGGCAGCCAGCAACAGCCTGATTAGTGAAGAAGCTTACAACGGCAACCTGAACCAGAAGAATTAATGAGTAATTGCAACAATCAAAGGTTAGTTAATCCAAGCTGCACTGTTGGCCTCTTTTCTGCTTTATATGCATACATATACTGCATAGTGTTGAACGTAATTAATCGATGGTGGAATCGTTTTGTTTCCGTCAATCAATAGGTTTAGCTAGCTTTGATAATTCAATTAACCTTTCTGTAATTTCCTAGCTAACATGCATTTCTTTATATATATATATAAAGTGTTGAACTTAATTAACCGTTGATGGGATCTTTTTTGTTCAGTCAATTAATGGGTTTAGCTTGATTTGGTAATTAATCCATGTCTAGCTGCAATAGTGGAGGGGTATTATTTTTCCCTTAGATTAATTAGTATGGGATGAACTCTTGTCCAAAATTAAATCGGATTAGAACCATTTATGGACCGAAATTATTTTAAAATGAAATATAATATCAGAATAGGATTAGACCAGTTATTCGGATCCGAGGATGGTTAGGATTAAAATTATTGAATTATATATATACATATGTGATGAAATATTAATAAAATTTTAGTTCATATTGAAAGATTGAACCGAATAGCATGGAAATGAGGTATGGATTAATTTATTTTTATTTGGGATTAAAACTCAAAGAAAAGATCAAAATATCAGTCCAATTTTAAACTAAAAATTGAAATAACTAATTGATTTTATTTAAGTTTCTACTCCGGACAGAACTTTTAACACCCTTATATTGAACAGATGGATGCTTAGTATTTGATTATTCTATATAAAATACATAGATTTTGTGCCAGGGGCATTTCACCACTCCCTTTGGCTCATACTAGAGTAATTATGGCTTCCTTTTGTTTTTTTCTTACTATGATATGGGTTTGGGCTAGTTCAATAAAATTATTCGGCCCTGGTGACAAAATATTTCTTTTTCTCTATGCAGCGAAGTGATGGCCGGATTTCTTGCAATAGTCATCAACTTACTGGGACAAAAATAATTGTTTGATAAGGAGCCCATGAAGATTTGGATGTTCTATCTTACCCTTTGCCTCTACTTTTTCATTAGAGTAATGAGTTTACAGATCCAAAATCATTGGGTAGGATGTTTACATTTGATATTGGGCTATTTGTCATGTCTGTTTCACGTCTACATTTTCCTTCCTTTAACATTTGGACTTTGGTTTCCCATTATTGTCATCGTAATAACAACCGAGGTGGTATGCTATGATATTTTGGTCAAAGGATACCATTGGGTCCGTGAGTACGTTACGAACATCAACGCCACTGAGGTATCCTCTAATTTGGAAGGGAATGTGACGCAAGTGGAAGTTTCACCTGCAGATACGGTGGCAGACATGGTGTAAATGATTGAGATGACATTCTCTGAAATGTAATTAATTTGAGGGAAAAAAAGAAAAAAAATAAGAGAAATTCATTTTTTTATTTATTTGATTGTCGGAGAAAATGTTGTCGAAATAAAATTCTTGTTCAGTATTTTTTGTGTTCGATTTATAGAAGGAAAATTATAAAAAAAAATTGAATGTTATTATTTATATACTTTTATATATTTAATTAAAATAAAAATATTATATTGACTTATGAAAGAATTCCATAAATTTTTTAAAAAATTATAAAACTCTAGAAAATCAATACTAATTCTAATTTTTTTAGTAATATTATAAAATATTACATAACTTACAATACATTTTTTTTAAATCTAAAAATATATAAAATATTCAATATTTCTTTCCATTTCAAAAATGATACAAAAAAAATAAAAGAAAAAAATTATAGCTTTTTACTAATGAATTTGTTAGTTTCGTAAAAGATCAATAACCTACTATTTCATCTTCTATGAACTTATTTGGTATAGACCTTCGAACGCTTACTAATAAGAGATAGACCAAATACAAAATACTTGTTAAAATTCATCTATGAGATAGAACAAATCAAAGTGCTTAATACTAGCTCAAAACAAAATGCAAAAAGAAAAAGTCAAGAAAGAAAAAGGAAAACAATCGCTTATATGACTCTACCACTTTGGACACCAATTCAAAAATTCAAAAACCAAGGCTCATGCCAACCAACAAGGTCTCTAAATATTAATAGATCAAGATTCTAAGAAAAAAAAGAACAAAGGAAATGGATAGTTCATACTAGGATCATGTCTCTTTTCCTCATGATACATTAAAAATAAAATTGAACAAGAACCTTCCATAAATTTCCACCCCATTTTTCTAGGTCCAAGTGTCCCAAAAAAAAAGAGCCTCCTCTTATAACCATCCATTCCCTAAACACTGCAACTACCCACTAGGTGTAGTGCAACTAATACTCTCCATTCTTTCAATCAAGTGATTACACATGGCCAACTTCTCATTTCTTTCTAGAACTGATAATGAATCAGCGGTAGGTGAAATTCTAGCAGAAGCAATGGATCACTGTGTTCTCAAACAAGTAGCCGCCATTAATCTCTCTGGTGTCTCTGACTCTATTCTTCCTACTAACCTCAAAAATAAACTTTGTTGGCTTCAAACAATCCCTACTTCAAGGGCCCGCAAAACACCTCCTTCTAGTTCTAGACTAAAATCCAAATCTAACTAATAGAAAATTTATTACTACCAATTGTATTTACACCATTACAAGAGCTCAAAAAACACAGCAAAGATACAACCACAATCAATAATGCGAAACCTGCTATAAGAAAAGGTAAGAACAAACAATAATGACTCCCTAAAACCAAACATAAGCATCCAAAGGTTCACAACTAAGAAAGAGAAAAAGGAGCAACCAATTAAAAAAATAATAATTAAATAGCAGACTATATGGCAATGCTAGTAGATAGCTTAAGTATGAAACAATCTTAGAGAAGATGTTATTGAAGATTTAGTGTTTGTGCTTTAGTTGATCATTGAAAAGAAACATTATCGAAAGACATGATTATTCATCAACCCAAGACATACAAATTAAGCACCTTGTTATCCTCTCATGTAAAACCACTTCCATACTACTTGGACTTTATACAAAAACCATGAAAAATCTATCTGACAACCCGAGTACCAAGAACATTATGATGGAGACATGTTATAGAGGTGTTTTGTGAGAGAGGGGTGCCTTTTCTATCAAATGTGAGGCATAGATAACCTCCTATATCAATCGGCTTTTAATCATTAAATATCTATATACAATCAAGCATCCATACATAAGACATGAACATATTTTGAGGTTGCAAAGACTGATAACCATGCTTAGTGGAGCTAAGAAGCTGTAACACCCCCAAATTTCACTCATGAAAAATTTCTCGTTTAAAAAAATAATGTAGAAGCTAAAATAGGATTTGGGGAATATTACCACCACACCTAACACAAGATAAATGTCTACCATATATCTCATACTAGATACAAGGCTAAAACCTATCCAACAAAATTCAACCAACATCTATGCAGTGAGGGTAAACTCCCACAAGGAGATATCCACATGCAGATGGGAAGTGAACAACTTCACTAAATAAAATCATCGCTGAATAAATCAGAGAAACCTGTGAAATAATCCTAGACTTTAAAACTTAAAAAGAAAAAGAATATAAAATCCAAATACATCTCCAATAAAATCACAAACCAACTAAATACAAATCAAGTGAATGATTTATACACCAAAATAATACATTTGAGATACATTAAAATCTGATAAGAGAACTAAGGGGCATCCCAATAGCGGAGCCAACTTTATTCACCAAATCGAATCACTGGATAGCCTACTCTCAAAACCAAGGAAAACATTCCTCCCGATAATAAGACATTCAATATTGAACCTGTACAAATGGTCTACTCTCCACTATCAGTGGATCATCACAGGACCCAAACAACCAAGGTAGTATTAGTACAGGTCCAATACTGAGTAAATCTCACTACCCTATCTTATGGGAGAAACATAAACTACAACATCAAGTGCATATGGAATCATGGTGCATTACATTGATATAATATTATGGGGTCCTACTATATATATATATATATATATATATATATATATATATATATATATATATATATATATATATAATATTAGAATAACAAATAATTTTAATTAATAATATAAATATATATTATATATTTTAAATTAATACTAATTTAAAAAATATTTAAATATTTATGCATATCCCTAAAAAAATATAATTAATTAAACTATATATTTAGTATTATGTATAATAATAATAATAATAATAATAATAATAATAATAATAATAATAATAATAATATATACTACCATCTCCAATAAAATTTATTTATTTATTTTTAAAATAGCAATAACAATTATATTATTAATGAAGATAAATTAAATTATGGTTTCATTATACTAATTAATGTGTGTATATAAATTATAAGAAAAAAATATTTAAGTGTACAACATACCCTTAATCTTTGGTAGTAAAATAACAAAAGAAATGAAAATTTGTATGATATACTAACAAAATGTAAAGAAGAATTTTATAATATATATCCGTTAAAGCTATGTACTAGTTCCAGTAATACATTAAATAAAAAATAAAGAAAAAAATAAATTATATAATATGATAATTAATTGAAAATAGAATATAAGCTTGAAAATCTATAGATCCGTAAAGAAAAAAATTTAAATGGATAGAAGCTGAATACGTATTAGAATGGCCAGATAAAAAATTTTGAAAAAACTACACCAAATTAAATATTTAAAATATATCTATATACATAATAAAGCCTAAATTATTAAATTTTATATCTATATATATTATAAAATATAAATTATTAAATTCACATGGGGTCAAGTGACCCCATGTGCTCCATACTGCTTACGTCCATGCCTGCGTATATATATAAGCATCGTTCTTGCACCTACTTATGTTTTTTTTTAAGCGGTAAGCACAGAGAAACTATAAACCTGTGTGATACGCTCACACTTATAAATAAAAATGAATGATGTTATCAACAATGAAAGGTCAGTAATTTAACCCTTTTTTTTTCTTTTTTTAAATGCAGCATCATACCCATTTCAATCAACAAGCTGATCATCAAATTTCTGGCAACAACCATCACCTTAGTCGAAGCGGAGTCGTTGATCGAAAAACAGCCAACAAAGCTGTGGAGTTTTATTGCTACCTTATGCACTTACTTCGTTATCGCAACGGCGAACTTGTAGGTGAAAAATCCCTGCATCAGATTACAACTGATGTTGGGTTATCTGTCATGCATGTTGCTCGTCTCTATTCTCCATCCATCGAGATTTTCATGGCGGTTTCTTCTTGTTGCCGCTTTAATGGCGGGCACGGTGGCAAACCATGATATGGTGGCTAGACCTGGCAAAGTTGACCCAACCCGAATAACCCGACTTGAAACCCGATAGTAACCCGAAAAATAAAACCCGTTCATAACCCGAAAGCCCGAAACAACCCGATTCAATTTGGACCCAACCTGAATTTAGCTAACCCGATAAAGACCCGAACCTAAATTGACCCGAATCGAAGTGACTAAAATCAATAATAACCCGAATTGAGCACACCTCAAACCCGACCCAACCCGAACTCCAACCCAAACCCGAACCGACCCGAACCGACCCGAACTCTAACCCGAACCCGAACCGACCCGAATCAAAATTTTCCTTTTAAAAGAAGTGTTAGGCAAATCAGTTATTCATTCAACTCGGTATAAGATTGCTTTGTTTATTTATTTGCATTTTACTAGTTTTATTCTTTTTTATCCTTTCTAATTAAGAGGTAATGACTAAGAGAATGTGTTTTAGTTCTGTCAAAAGGAAACTGATTTACACGTAACACTTTTTTTTTGTCACTAATAATTTTTTGTCCACGAATTTGAGATGATAAACATGTCATCACTACCACGGAAAGGGGTTTTAATAACGGTTATTGAATCACCCGTTATTAAATCTTTAATAACAGTTCATATTAATAACAGTTTTTACATAAAAACCGTTGTTAAAAAGGAGATTTTAATAACGGTTCTTATTAATAACGTAGGTTCTTATTAATAACGTAGGTTCTTATTTAATAAGGTTTTTACTTAAAATATGAAAAATAACAAAAAACCCCTCAATTTAGAGGCCAAAATGGCCTTTTTTGGGCTCTGATATTGCCCAAACCGGCTCTGCCGTTTTGCCACATCGTAGATCTCGAAAAAATACCCAAAATAGCCTCCTAGATCACCCAAATCCGAGGTCACATGAAAAAGTTATGACCCTCCAAAGTTTACAGTTGAATCTAGCTCTAAATAATATTAAATCTAAATAATGTTGAATCTATATTCTCCAAATTTTAACAGTTGAATGTGCATTCCAATCTCCCCAACGTACGTATGTATCACTGGCTATAGGCATCTACCACAATGTATCTTTTTTTCCTCGTTTTCAATTGATATTCAAAGTCCTTGGAGACGGGGGAGGGTGTATTTTCTCATTTCTTGTATAAAAAACATGGAGTGCTGTAGTATGCCAGTATGATCAAAGCTAGCCTTTCTGGCCTCATGACATAAACAGTAAGGTAAGTTCACAATAACAATTTGATTCAAGTTTCTGAAATCAATTGAAAGCGATTATACTACAGAAAATCTACAGCCAATATGCCAAATCAAAATCAGGGATGCCCATTGGCCGGTGTCTGTCACATCTCACGCTAACAAAATCACGGAATCAAAGGTCCAGGGCAACATTCCTGAATCAACAAAGAAAAGTTTACTAATTCTGGTAACTACTACTGCACCTTTATTTATCAATCCTCAGATACAATTGCAAGATTAATGAACTCACTCTCCCTTGGGGTTTTTTAACCTAAAGTTTCAATATCAGCTAGCTATTGAAATCAACTGCCCACGTGGATATTTCAACCCATGAGTCTATTAGCCTTCTGCAAGAAGAGGATCAACACAAATGGGGATACATATAGGGTTCCACCAAGTAGCAGCATCATTCAATTTCCAGAGCATATAAAGGCCTGGCTTTATACTGCCTCAAATTTGAAACATACTACTTTACCTTCTTAACATGCACCGATGTTCGATACTTGGCATCATCCCTGATAAAACTCCACCAAATGTAGGCAAGGGGAACAGTAGTAGCAAGCCAAAGAGCAACTGAAACATCAATTTCCTTGCTCGGTGGATATTTTGGTAGATAGAACTGTAACCTCCTTGCTGCTGCTGCTTACAGAGGAAAAATGAAACATCGATTTATCATAAAAGAAGAATTCCAGATAAAGGAGTAAGATTTTTGACGGTGAATTAGAAAGAGAAGAAGAGTGTGGGATTTGTTTAGAACCCTGCACAAAGATGGTCTTACCTAATTGTTGTCATTCAATGTGTATCAACTGCTACAGAGACTGGTACAAACAAAATAATACCGGCTACTTCAAATAATTGTGTTTTTTTAAAACAAATTTAAAAGATCTTGGGATTCTTTTTCCTCACCTCTATTCGTTAAATCAGAAGATTTATGGATACTTACTCCGAATTATGATGTGGTTGATGCAGTTATATCTGTATATTCAGAGTTTACCCAAGGATTCTCCTGATGCACTTTTCTTGGTGTACTATGAGTACCTAATATGAAAGAGTGCCAAATCTTCCTAACCTCAGAAACAGACCGGAAGCGGACCGGTCAGACTTTGATAAAAAAAATTGCCTCTAGAATCTGCATTCTGATGTTCCTAATCCTAGCAGTTTCAAGAGCAATGGCCCCAACACTTCACATGCTCACTTCCTTTGAAGTAGTCGGCTTGTCATTCCACTCATTTGAGTCACTATCACTATCAGCACGTATACTTTCCAGGTGGTCTAGCCACCCTTTGAAATGTTCCTCCACTCTTCGACAAAACAATTTGGTGTTCATATTTGATGATTGCAGCATAAATTTCAGCTCTTTATTCTCCTTCTCCAACCTCTTTATAGATTCCTGTGCAACCTCCATCTGGATCTCGAGCTCACGCATCAACTCGGTCATTCTAGCTTTATCTTGAAAAGATTCTTCCTCGGATTTCTTAACTTCAAAGCAACTTTGCTCCACGGCTAGCATTTCAAGCCTCAAGGTTTCTATTTCACATTGAGCTTCCAGTGCAGCTGATGAGTTCGACTCTTCTAGTTTATCCAGAAAGATCATTAATTTCTGCAGTTCCTTTTCTTTGCTCTCCAGCTCCTGTCTTAAGAACAACCACTCCATTCTTGATCTCTTCAGCTGTTCCCTTAAACAGACAACTTCCTGCTCTAAATTATCCATGTCAGCTAATTTTATCTCCAGGTAGTGTGCATGATCGCTGAGGCAATTCATCTCTGTATTTCTGGAATTTAGTTGATCCTGCAAATATTCTACAGAAAATGCAATTTCAAGGACAACACAACCACAGTATTACAAAACATAAAGTTCATCTAAAATAAATAAGCAAGAAAGTGCGCAGAATGCCCCACAAAAGTAAACGGATGGAGTCATCTAGAAACAGCAGGAGAAAACCTCCAAAACAATTTTCAAATGATCCAGTATCAGTTTCGGAATACCAGTTTAATTAGATCACTATAGCATTGCATAAAACCATAACAAAGCACACAAAGATTTATCTCATTAGGTGGGGTTTGTCCTTCAAAGAAAACGTAGACGGATAGTAACTCACATTGTCCACATAGCAAGGTTGTTTCACTTACAACATGCTTGATTTACAATAATAAGAGAAAAGGTGTACTCTATAGTGACATGCACCATCAATGTGGTGTGCTCTTCATATGAAAGTTCTGGAGAGCCTAAATCAGAACACAACATCATAAGTCATATCCAACCAATAAAATCGCGGTCGCAGTGTTGCGAAATAATATTTTATATGTCACAGTTGTCATGACATGATTTTTTTCTCTAATAAATATTAGCAAATATCAATAAATTTAGAATGTCATGCCATGCCTAAATTTAGAATGTCATGAACCGCAATATTAGTGCAGCTGATAGACCCCTAACTAAATACACATATGCTAGGAGGAAGAAAATGACTAAGGGCGATAAGCAGGCAGGAGGCACATGGGGATAAGTGAGGGCTGAGCTCAACGTCTACCCATTCTGTTACTGCCATTTGGTTATTTTAGCTTTGGAGTCTGTTAAGGGGGGAGTATTAGGTTCTCTCAATTTATTTTAGCTTTTCTGATTATGGTTAGTTATATGTCTCCAGCGGAAAGGGGGGAGGGGAAGGGTCACTATATACACGCACCTATGTAATTGGGGAAGAGGAGGAGATTTGGGAATTGGAGGTACCAAGCCCTCAAATAGTCTGGATTGTCTGATCAATGAAGTAAAATTAGAGCCATTTCCCCATTATTCCCTCTCTGAACTTACCAGAAGCATCGAAAGCCATAACCTATATAGGAACTCGAAGAGGAATGAATTAAAATAACAAATAGAACCACTGATAAAAGACATTGGTTGTCTAATTTATAATCACAAACAGGCCAGGCAGCCAACTAAATGCCAGAAAAATAAGATTCTGCGAGTCAAAATCCATTTGCTGCCAATATTGCCTTTGACATAACAGGCATGATACCATGGTATCCCAAGAAAACAAATACAGAAAGAAATAAAAGTTCGAATAAGAGCTCTTTGATATAAAATCAATGATTGCAAGAGACAGATGATGCATACAACCATCCAAAAAGAGTAAATAAATATCAAATGTAAATTTACATCAACCTCTCTTTTGATTTGAATAAGAAGCTGCCGCATGCATTCACCAGTGGAAGTGGTGACTGGTCTGGTTGTGGTCGACCGTCGACTGACTGGTCTGGTTGTGCCGTTGTGGTCGACTGGTCTGGTTGTGCGGACGTGCGGTTGTGGTCGATTGCTCTGGATGTCTGGTTGTGCCTTGTGGTCGGCTGGTCGTGGAGGATGAAGGCTGGGTGGGAGTGGGACTCTGGGACAGGAACTCTGGAAGTCTTCCTCCTAGCATATGTGTAACCAGTGACGATAGAGAGATTATCGAGTTGACGAAGCCATCCAGTGCTCTGTGTCTGTGTGTCTTGTGTCGTGTGAGTGAGAGGTGAGGCTGCGTGCGACGTGCGTCTGTGTGACTGAGTAGTGTAGGATAGCAGTAAGTAGTAGCTGTAGCTAGAGATACAAGATATTTTGATCGATCATATCTAATAGACTGATACGTTAAATTTGGAGGGAAAATAAAATATAGATATTGGGGGCAAAATAAGATTTAGGTAAAATATTAAAAAAATATAAAGTTATTAGAAAATTAAAAATATTTTAACTAATATCTTATTATAGTTTATATAAAATTAAGGGGGTTAGAAAAATAAGAACTAAGTGAAATATTTAATAGGGGACAAAGTATTAAAAAAATATTTAGTATTTAATGTATAAAAAATAAAATGAGTCAAAAATGAGACTTTTAAATAAAATTTAATCATTGTAAGATTTTGATTTTATTTTCTCATAGTATTTAAATGTAATAATAAGATATATAATGTTATTATTAATTATAATTATCATTTAATTTAAAGATAAAAGTTATTTGTATTTCTAACCCTAATTAAAAGTTGGGACTAAATTATATATGTAATTTATTCACAGCATGTTTAACATTTACATCTTTATACTTTATAATAATAATTCCCTTTTATAATATTTTTTAGTTGGTATGTTAGTAATATTTTGTGATAATATGTATATATATTTGTACTCATTTTAAAATTTTACGTTAATTATAGCTTTAACATTTGTAATATGCTTTTTTACTCCTTAATTCATAATATCAAATTATCAATAGACTAATAGTCCACCTCATATGTAAATTATATCATTTTTTAATTTATTTTAACTAAAGCAATATTTATTCATTTTGTTTTAAAAATATCATTTTAGTGAAATTTCAATTCATAAATATTGAACTCATTATTTTGTACTAAAATAATTAAATATATTATTTTTGATAAAACTTGTTTATTTGTAAAATTGGTAGATCATTAAGAATAATTCATTGGATGTTCACCTTATCATATTTAATAAATAGGTTTCAGTTGATACTATAAAGTTCAAAATTATAACTTAAATTATTATTATAATAATAATAATGATATGGAAATTTTGATGTAAAGTTATGGAAATTAATAAAAAAATATTGTTTTCCAAAATGGGTAATATTTATTTTATAGTTATTCATTTGTTAAAACTAAAATAAAATAAAACACTGATATCAATATAAAGGTTAATTAAAGATACATATCATTGTCTTTTACCACTGGATTTTTTAATATAATCATATTATATCATAGGTTTATTTATAAGTGGGTATTAGTTGGTACTGCAAAGTTATAAGTTATTAATAACATAAATTATTAGTATAAGAATAAAAATGACAATAAAAAGATTTTGCTAATGATGAGATATTTAATAAATAGGTTTCTTTTATATATGAATATTCAATATTTTCATATTATATATTGAATTTCCCTAATATAATAGTATCTTAGCATATCATAGAATCTATGACAACACATTAATAGAATCTATGAGTTAGATCTACAGGTATAGGAGGATGCAATATTGCAATGCATGAGTAAGCCATAAGAGAAGGTATTTTTTACTTCATCCAAATAGTTTAGTTTAGAAAATGAGTTTATAACTATTGAAATGCAACGCACATGAGATATATCATGAAATTGTTGGATCATGGCTCATAGCAAAAGAAAACAAATTTATTATGACCTATTTTACAACCTATAAAGTTATTAGATATTTTAAAGCTTTATTAACTTTACAACCAAGTAGGGATAATATTAGCTAGGCATGTTATTGAGATAAAAGATCTAAAGGGAGTCAAGGTTGAGTAGTCATCATCAACTTTGCAATGAGTCAATGACAAAAAATATAGCACTTGACAATCCTCACTGAGAATATCGGATTAAGATTAATACTTCAAATAATTAAAGGCTTGTAAGGAGTAGCTATTAACTAAAAATAGGTTGGTTAAGAAAGGTACGAATGGACCAACGTGTGATTAATGATTACCCAATTACCCAAGTGTTTTATTTGGATGATGATAATCCATAGTGAAGTTGTATACTATAAAAAATTAAAAAGACACTGAATTTGATTGAGTCTATTTCATAATCTAACACTTAGATGACGAGACGTTAGAAATGACGTGTACACTAATATAGGCTATTTGAAGGAATTGAAATAGGAGGAGATCAAATGACTTTGCACCGATTCAATGACCAAAGAATATTATTGAGGATGCCATGCACTTGCTTCTAGAATATTATGCCATAATATTAAGAAATGAAATAATTAATAAAGGAAGTGCATGGTCCACCGTGTTAGCAATTATAAGAACGAAGGAGATGGATGATATGCATGTTCATGCAAATTAAACATGAACGATGCAGAAAAAGTAATGTAGGAAATCATAAAAATTATAATTGTAATTTAAGGTGTAATTTAAGGTGACTATTATAAATATCTATCGACATATTTATAATATAAATAATTATCTTAAGAAATCAAACATACAATATAGAGTTTAGTGTGCTATGACGGAGTATTGTTTTACTAAGTTAGGCATTGAGACAAATTCATTGGAAGTGGGGTAGGGTTTATAATCATAAGACACCTTTGATATTTCATTTTTCACAAAGTTATTGATGATTGTGATTTTCATTTATCACATATTTATTTATTGTATATTAAAAATTATTATTGAAAATGAAAAATAGTGACAATGTCACACTGAGAAATTAAAAAACCACAGCAAAAGAAGCTAAAACCAAACAAATAGTAATAGGATAAGGTCGTACTATTATGGCTAGGAAAAAAACTCTCTTATTTTAAATTGTGATGGTGGTATGTTCAAAGATTTTATTAGTATTCTAAAAATACTTAAAGTTAATTTTGTAAAAATTAAAAATAATTTTATTTTATTTCATACTGTTATAAATAATATCTAATTTGAGTTTTTTGATTTGACTAAAAATCTATAGACCCAAAATAGACCCGAATTCGAAAAACTCAATAGATCTGACACTTAGTTTAGTTGATCTGATTCACATCCGACCCATATAGTGACCCGAAACCGAACCCAAATCCAAACCTAACCCGAATTCTATAGACCCGAGTCAAACCCGAAATAGACCCGAACCCGAGAAATCCGAAGAACCTAACATCGACCCGACCCAAATCACACCCGACCCGTCAATTAACCCGAATCGAACCCGAACCCGACCCAAAGCAACATAACCCGAAACACACCCGAATCGAATTACACCCGACCCGAACCCAAACCCGACTCGATTGTATAGTAAATAAAAGTTGACCCGACCCATATCAACCCGACCCTAACCCGACCCAAATGACCCGTTTGCCACCTCTAATGGTGGCTCAAGGGTGCCGTAAGGTCCACGGATGGATCACTAGAGTTATTCAGATATTCTCTACAAGGAACGAAGCTTCCACTGAGATGGAGTTGGAGAGGAACAAATCAGAGGGAGACGACTATACGGTAATAAACATAGAGTGAAATTATGGAATTGGAGAGGAATATATTGTAATATATAAAGTACCAACTTCTTCTTCTATAATTTTGTTATTAAATTAAATAGATTTAATTAGGTACTGTTTATAAGTTAAATAATACATTTGGCTTGGTGTTTAATTTGATGTTCTTCTCGGGGAGTCCTTCTTCCTATTTGTGGAATTTTAGAATGTGTCTCTGAGCAAGAGTCACCGGCCCGTAGTCCTCCTTCGGCGACAAACTCTGCTTTATTACTGTTCATTGTTTAGATGAATTTTAAAGGTTTAAAGTCTTGGTTAGTTGAAGCTATTATTACAAAGGGTTGTCTCTATTTATGGATATGGCACACATAATTAAATAACCACAAATAAGGCTATAAATGGCACTTCCTATCATTTGGAACAGCAGTTTGTTTGCTTTTTTTTTTTCCTTCCAAAAATACCCAAAGAAAATAGCATGTTTCTATTTTCCTTTACTTCCACAATTTCCTTCCCTACATGAAACATAAATTTATGTTTCTTGGCGTATTATTAAAGTACTAGAGTAGACCAATAAGCTGAGTACATCACCCAACTTCGAGTTCGTTAGCTTGATCCCCAGCTTCCCGGAAAAAGAAAGAAAGACTGCTTCCCACGTCGGAAAAGAAGACTTCTTTAAAACCAACGAACATGGAAACCTTTTTGATAAGAGAGGAATGAAAGCAACTCTGTTACCGCCTTTCCTACCAAAAAGGCTACTTTTAAGAACAAAATATTCTCGTACTTTCTAAAATCATGATGAATTGAATCTTCATAGGCGTCGATCATACGGAAGAGGCTAAAGGGGTTTAAATTCTCTTGTCATCCTGATCGGCGACTCTTTTTAATAATACTAACTTAAATGTCAACCAGTAAAGTACTATAATTTCCTTATAAGAATGAGCAATGCAATGCGACGGTGACATACGAGTTGTTATAAAGAGTACTATAATTTCCAACGCGGAGATTTTAATAATATTTTTTTGTAAATAATTGATATTAAATGTTTTTAATAATAGTTAATTTAGCAAACCGTTGTTAAAATTCTCATCTGCCCTGCATGTATTAATTCTTTTAAATTTTTTTTATAACAATTGTGTTTAACAACCATAATTAAAATATCATCAGCCATAATTATTAAAATAACCATTGTTAAAATTTATTACTAGGAGTTTGAGTAATTTTTAGTAGGCTCTTTAACAATGATTATCATAAATAATTATTTTTAAAATATTTTTAATCACAATTATTCATAATAACTATTGTTAAATATTCACGCACAGTTTTTAACATTCACTCCCTCCCTCTTTCGCAAACATTATAATCCTCGAATAGCTAAACGTATTTATCTCTTCTTCATTCTCAACTCTAAAATCTTTTATGCTTCGTTTGGTTATTAAAAATCATGAGGAAAGGAAACAAAATCAGATGGAAAATACAAATCGATTGTTTGGCTGCGCAGAAAGTAATAAGGAAAGAAAATGAGAAAAAAAAGTAAAGGAAAGTTATACTAGTATATTTTCCTCCATCAAACCCAAGGAATATATAAAACTAGTGAGGAAAAGTTTAGCTAGTTATACTCGACACTCATTTTAGAGAATTGATGTTAGTCCAAATTAAAAAAAAACATAATAATATTACTAATAATAATAACTAAATAATGAGCAGATGTAAAAAAAAAAACAACTACTATTTAATTGTAGCCATATAAAAAAACCACGGTTACGGTCGGAGTGTCGTGAATGATATTTTATATATCGCGGTTATCTCGGCATGATTTTTTAATTCTTTTACACAACAAATATAAGAAAATATTGGTAAATATCGGCTAATATGGGTAAAGCATCGACCGATGTCTTAAATTTTGTTGATATCACATCGATAAATATATGATTATCTGAAACGGCTACATTTTTGGAATTTCGCGTAGTGACTGACTCAAAATCTGCAAGATTGCGGCCAACACACAATTATGGTACCAATATATCATTGTATAAATGTAGCCGCCATGAATCGATATATGGATATCGATGAATGTGATCGCCTATTCTCCATAATTTCTTACCGAAAGTTAACTATGTGTTATTTGGTTATCGAAAGTAAGTAGTGAATATTACTGCTAGTAATATTTTCTTGATATATATATATATATATAGTCCCTCAATTTTTATTGAAATAAATTACTAAAAATATTTATCGTTTGTCCCTTATTTTACACCCCCATACTAAATTCTATACAACCGAAAGTTACATTGATCCAAACATGCCGTAACATTATATCTCATCGCGAGCTTATTTTGAAGAACGTTCTATTTAGCTAATACGATGCATTTATTTATCTACAAACTTAGAACTATTTATATTTTATATCAGAATTATGATAAGACGCTTTCTAGCTAATTGGGCATTAAAAAAGTTATGAAAATTTTTATGTATTAATATAATATTTTAATTTTAATAAAATATATAAAAGTATTTAAACAATAATAATCAACTTTCCTCAAAATTTTCTTTTTGTAAAACCAACATAAAAAATACTTTTCAAGAATTATATTTTCCACAAAAATTTTTCAACAACCAAATGAGTAAAAGAAATTTGATTTCTCTTATTTTCTTTCCTTTATTTTTCTTTACTTTTCATTTTCCTTTCATTCTTATTTTTCACAAACCAAACAGACCCTTAACCTTCCCACCCCTTCAACACCCATTCTCCGTAGTAAACCCATCCCTGACTGTCCATTCTCCGGTGATAACATTTGTTGCTAATGCTATTTTCAGTTAGTTACCCATTGCTCGATAAGGTTTTTTTCCTATATATTTCTCTTCTTCTTCAATATTTTTTTTTGGTTTATGAGAATTATTTGCTAATTTTATGGGAAATGCTAGCTATTCACCATCTTGTTGAGCCATGCCTCACTTCACCAAACTTAGTCATGAAAATATTAAGAATTGGGCATGTATGATTCTTTCTGCTAAAATGTTGCTCTTTAGGTTTTGTAAAATATATATTAAATGTTGCTAACCCTAGCCGACCCCCCCTCGCACCTCTCCATCTCCCCAGCTCCTCCTCCCTGCTCCTCCCTCGTCGATCGTCGGCCTCCAACTACCGACCACCACCGTCGATGCAACAGCAGCAGTCGAAGCCACGCACCAGCAGCCGCAGCAACAACCGCTGTAGCAGCAGTTGAAGGAGCCACGCACAGCAGCGGCGAGCCGCCGTCCGGCCATGGCGAGCTTGGGCAACGAATGGCGAGCCACCCCTATCCTCCGACGAAGCTTCCCCGGCCTTCCCTTGCCCTGATTCGTTGATTTTCGTTTGGTATAATTTTCGAAAAACCCTAACTCTTATTTTGATTAATTGGGTATGAATTAGCTTATAAAAAGCTAAAATGATTGTTTGATTGTGTATATATGTGCTGTAAGATTGATTTGGATAGGTTAATTGTGTGGTTGTGTTCAATTTTGGAAAAATTAGATTTTTAGTCGGGTTATGCCCAAATTTTTCGGAACCGCCAGTTTTTGCGATTTCGGACAAATTGATTATACAATATGTTTTAAAATGTATCCAATTTCATTTTGGAGCCGTCAATTTGATAAATTTATGTAGGTTTTATCGGAATTTGATTTCTAGGTCAAATTTTGGGTGTAATGAAATTGGGTCATATAATTGAGCCGTTTCGCTCAATCGATTTTATATTATCGTTTAAAATGTATTTAATTTTATATTAGAAGTGTTGATTTGGGAAAGTTGTGCGTAATTGACCGAAATTGGATTTTTAGGTCAAAACTGTCGTGGGTTTAAATTGGTTTGGGTAATCGAGTTATTTTATTCAACTGACTATATAAATTACATCAGAATATGTTTAATAACATTTTTGAACCGTCAATTGATATGTTTTGGCAAGAATTAATCGGGTTTGCGTTCCGGGCTCAAAAACCCTAATTGGGCTAAATTGTGTATTTCTTTTACTAGTTTTGAGCAACTGATTATTTGATATGTTATAAAATGTGTTTAATTTCATTTCTAAACATTCAATTTGATTAAATTTGTATAATTTTACCAAATCATATTTTCGGGCTTAAAACCTTAGATTTTTAAGTGAGATTATGAAATTGGTTATTTGTATAGTTGTTTTCTAAAATTAAATTTATAAACGTAGTTGAAATGATCCTAATTGTATTCAAATACCTTTAATTAGGATTAATTGATTTGAATTACCCGAGTTTATGTCGTGGGCTTTAAAACCCTAATTTTAAAAATTGATCATTTGGAATTGATTTATCAGAAGATCATTTTGTTAAAATTGATTGTCTAGATTTATCTAAAATTAGTTTAATTGTGTTTTAAAACTATCAATTTGAGGTAATCAAAGTGATTTGGCCGATTTGTGGTTTAGGCATTAAAAACCCTAATTTTCAGGGATGATTTTATAAAATTGATTTTGCTATGTGTATTTTATCTAATCGAATTCTATCTTTGGGTTTTAAATCATTTAAATTCTGTTTTAACCTAATCGGGTTGGATTTGGTTCTATGTAAATGGTTATATTACCTATTTAGTTGTAAAACCTAATAAATAAGTTATTTTCGATAAATTAACTTATGATCGATTATTCCTTCTCGGGCTTTCCAAATTAAGTTGAAATCTCCCGAGTGATATTTGTATTAATCCGTTTTGATTTAGTTTTAACCTTAAATCTTAATAAAGCTATGCTTTTAAGTTCTAAGTTTTAGACACGTTTTCTAAGAGAGATCATTTGTGTCGTTTGTGTGTATTTAATTAGAGTATGTGAATTATTGATTGATAGAGTAGTTTCTAATCTAGTTTTCGATTTCTATCAGATCTAGGAAAGCTTTCTCATGGATCCACGAGCTAGGGATCTCTCTCCCTCTTACGTCGCTTAGCTAGCTTCGGATCCAGGTAAGTCTCTACTTACCTCTACTTGTGGGTGTTTAGTAAGGACGAAGCTAATGGCCTTGTGCTATGTGGGACATGGATGTGTTAAATGTTGTGTATGCCATGCTATGCCATGTATTATATGATTTGTGTATAACTTGCCTTATGTGTAGCGCAGCTTGGAGATTGAGGTATGTTGTATGTGCTCCCATGATATGAGAATGACATGTATATGTATGATGTTTATGATGTATTATGTTATGGCCCTCTAGGATATGCATATTAGGATAAATGGTAATATGAGTTGGGAACCATCATGGGAGTCTTGAAGTTTGTATGATGGTATTAATGTTCTAGGGCGGTACTAGTGGTTCGCATGGTGGTATTCGGGTTGTATGGTGGTATTTATGATTTTATGGAGGTATTAATGTTGCATGGTGGTATTAGGGTTGTAATGGTGGTATTAGGGTTCACATGGTGGTATTAGGGTTTGTATGGTGGTATTTGTGATTTCATGGTGGTATTAATGGCTTATGGTGGTATTAGGGTTTGCATGGTGGTGTTATGGTTGTATGGTGGTATTAATGTTTGTATGATGGTATTAGGGCCTTCATGGTGGAATTAGGGTTTTGCATGGGAGTTAACGATTGTAGGGGATTTAGGGTTGTATGAAAAGTTCGAGAGGTTGTGTGGGATGTGTAACGTTTGCGTGGGAGCAAAATTTACGTATGATAGGTTGATTGGGATGTAAGGAAGGTAATGCAAGTATGATTTGGGTGTTTAACAGTTTTGGACGGAGAGTAGTACATGGAGTATCATAAGGGTATGGAGGAGACAAAATTAGGATTTGGAGTGATTAACTCTAGGTCGTTGTGATTAAGTAGGGTTGGAGTAGCTAATTGTGATTTGTCGAGGATAATTAAGGTTTGGGATGGCTAAGTATGGTTGTTATGGTAAAATGGGGTTAAGAGTGGTTAACCACGGTTTGGTGTGGACAATTAAGGTTGGTTATGGTTTCTTAGAGTTGTTTGGTGTTATCATGTGTATTTATTGACTAAAGTGTAGTTATGAATGTGGGATTTTATTTCTTGTGATGTGTACAGTATAAAGAGAATGATTTATGCATGGCAAGGGAGATGTGTGATTTAATAAGACACTGATAAGACATTAATCACGTAAAGCAAAAGATGTCGAGCCGAGCCTGTGATCCGGTCCACCGGCTATAATAGTGGATCAGAGGCATTTTGCCCTGTGCGTTTATTTTTCGGTCCACCGGCTATAATAGTGGATCAGAGGCGTTCTGCCCTGTGCGTTATCTTCCGGTCCACCGGCTATAATAGTGGGGGATCTCCTGCTCGACAAACCAAACGTATAATTTAATCCATGAGAAAGATACTAAGTACTTAAAGCGAAACACCATGTGAGTCGGGGCTGTGATCCGGTCCACCGACTATAATAATGGATCAGAGGCGTTTTGCCCTGTGCGATTATTTTCCGGTCCACCAGCTATAATAGTGGATCAGAGTCGTTATGCCCTGTGCGTATATCTTCCAGTCCACCGGCTATAATAGTGGGGCTCCCGCGCTCACATGGACTAATAAAGAATGCGTTGAATGAATCTGAATGAAGTAATCCACAGGGAAAATACTAAGTACTTACAGCGAAACACCATGTAAGTCGGGGCTGTGATCCGGTCCACCGGCTATAATAGTGGATCAGAGGCATTTTGCCCTGTGCGTTTATTTTCCGGTCCACCGGCTATAATAGTGGATCAGAGGCGTTCTGCCCTGTGCGTTTACTTTCCGGTCCACCGGCTATAATAGTGGAGCTCCCGTACTTACATGGATTATTAAAGAATATGTGTGGAATGAATATACTATTAATGAGAATAAAGAATAAGTCTAATTGGACTATGACCAGCTTCTACTATATGTATTACCACATGTTGTTTATGTGTATAATGAGTCACTTATTATTTCGGTTATACCACGCTTATATGTTAAATAGGATGTTGCATATGTTTTATATGTTACTATGAGTGTATGGCAAGATTCATGCTGTGGGTAGTGAGTATGTATGATATTGTATTAATGTATTGTACTATAATTTAATATGCACTTGATGATATCTCTCCCATAAGGTAGGGTAGCGAGACTTACTCAGTATTGGACCCGTACTGATACTACATTGGTTGAATGGGTCCTGTGATGATCCACCAATGGTAGGGAGCAGACCTCTTGTGCAGGTTTAAGATCGGTTACTGTTTTGGGGTGGAAGGCTTGACTTGAGTGAGTAGGCGATCCGGATAATTATCCTTCGGGATTTTTTTGTTTAATTGTATTCTCCTTTGGAAGTTGCAAGTATTGTATTTAAATTTTCAAGGATTTTGTAATTGAATTTTAATTTCTTGTAACGCTGTTATGCTTTAAAATTCGGATTTAATTTTTTGACAAGTTTTAGCCTTACATCTAATATGAGATAGGTGGTTGACATTTATCTTGTGTTAGATGTGGCGGTAACATTTCACAAACTCACTCCTAGCTTCCGCTTTAATCTTTCAAAAAAAATTTTCAGGAGTGAAATTTGGGGGTGTTACATTCATGATTAGCTTGATTGAGAAATTTACATAATTTTTTGAATTTAGAAGGCGTAGAGAGTATACTTGATGATAGATTGAATGTTTGTTATCTTTTATAGGCAACAAGATATTGTGGGTACCTGTTACATACCCTCCACCACATTTTTATATGTTTTCCTATACGGATATAAAGATTCATGTTATTTGATTTTATGGGGAGCTAGGCCTCTTGATGTAGAGTGTTCATACTTTTATTTATATATGTTCAAATTGTATCACTTGTTGTTGACTCTACCTTGGATGGTTCCAGGAATATATATATTTTTTTTAAGTTTCTTAATAGATAATTTATTGGAAGTTCCAAAAGAGGCGGGATAAGATAAGTGTGCTTAGAGACTGAAGGCTTTTTGTAAGGATACTCGTCTATGTTTAAAGTTTATTTTTAAATTCTTATATGGTTATGTGTATTATCATGATATTTTGATTATATGGTTAAATTATTATTAATAATAATATGATATGATAATATATATAATACGATAGAAAGAGAGTAATAATGAGGAAAGATGTGCTAATATGATTATTGCTACACTTAGTTGTATTTTGTGGATAAGTATCACATATGGGAGAGTAATATGAGCCTAATAAATTATGGTATGTGGGAAATAATTATATTTAAGATGTATGATGATAAATGGAGGATTTAGAAAGAATGATATTGTGGATATAATTTTTTTGTAAAATAAGGGCTATCGACTATCTTTAAGGAAAAAATTGGTCAATATAGGTTAATATAGGATTTTTGATATTTTATGGGGTTAAGAGGATTTAAAATATGCTAAATGTATAGTGTTTGGAGTGATTATGAATGTCATAAGTTCCTCAAAATGAGAAAAAGTGCCTAATTTAGGAATGATAATATTAAAATGGTAATGTTATTATCACATGTGTAAAATATTATATATCGACCATGAATTTTAGATATTTCATTAATATTAGTGTTTTAGGGATGTATACTGAATTTGGTAATTATATGAGCCTTATAGAAAAAGTTATGACTAACTTGTATACTTAAGTTCTCATTTGGTATGGGGATAATAGGGAAGGAAAAATTACCCTTGCAGTTTACATATCTTATATAGTATAATTAATATTAAAAAGCTATGTTTTGGATAAATACCCATTTTAGATCTTGATTTGATCTAAAATGGGTATTTTATTAATTTTTTTTGTTGTTAAGTACTTAATATGAAAGATACAAAATAAGATAATTTTTTTACCGCCCCTATTATTTCCACACCAAATAAGCCCTAAGGAGTCTTTATGATGGAATAGGGACCTTATGCTTCAATGTTTTTCCTATTTCAAAACTCATTGCATCCTTCTCACTCCCCATCACATATCTAGACCTTCTAAGAAGGATATTCTCATTTGGAGACTTCACCCTAATGATCTTTTTTTTTGTATGTCAGCTCACTAAACTCTTGAAATACCCAAAAAATCCTAATTTAGAAATTATAGTAAAATAATAATTTATTAGGAAAATTAAGAAAATAAATTATTTTATTAAATGAAGAGGAAATTATTTGAGGAAAATAAAGAGAAAATAAATAAATTATTTGAAAAATTTTGGACATTTTACTAATTAAAATGGAAGTTAAGAAAAATTTATCCAAAATAGCCAAATTAATCTAAAAAATAAATTTAATTATTAAATATTAAAAAAATAATACCAAATACCCAAAATATCCCAAACCACCTATTTTCTTCCTCCCCTTTTTCCCTTTTCGTTTTTCCTTTTCCTATTTTTCTTTCTCTTCCCGGTTTGTGCCAGGCCACGGCCCAAACTCCCTTCTCCCCTGTCCGGCGCAACTAGGCCCGCCCCAACTTCCTTCTTGTTTTTGCCCGTTGCCCAGGCCGACCGGTCCTCTCTTTTTTTCTTTCTTTCTTTTCCCCTGTCCACTCGCCAACTACGGAGGTGGAATCGAGGGCTGCAAATTGCTCCACCACCCACCTACTACGAACCCGTGTGCGGATAACAAACCGCCGGTTTTCTGTTTTAGTGGCATGACCTTGGACTAGTACCGTATTTCACTAGCATTGACAGAAATTAGGGCAGAAGACAAAATAAGAAAACGCTTGTCGTATTTAAGAGACTGGCAAAAAGTTAGAAGTGTTTTTCATATTTTTGCACGTCATGAAAACGGTCAGAGTGAGAGTAGTATACAATGCTAATGGATAAACCTGTAGGTCTGTTCTCTGAAATATGTATACAAATGGTTTCACGTAAATTTCGGAACATATATATCTGTAGGGTGTTTTTTTTCCTAAAATTTTCTATTATTGATCGTGGATTTGTATAACTGCAAATGGATTTCTTCGGTCAGGTGCATGTGGCGTTTGTTGATCGTGGATTTGTCACCTATGGATAGATATGTCATATTGCTTTCAAATAAGGATTCAGTGAAACAATTTAAACAACATCAACGGTACGCTCAGTTAACTTATTCAGTCATCATTAGTTTATCCTAAAATGTTCTCAAGGTATCTTACCCAATAAAAATGAATAAAAGCAATAATTAATGTTTGGAAAAAAAAAATTTACATTGTTTAGACGTTACAAGCTCTAATATAGTTACGTAAAAATAAAAAAAAAATACAAAATTAAATATAGTGTTAGAAAATGAATATCCACACCACTTCATCAAAAGAAGCAAACCTTGAATAAAAAGAAAAAAAAAATGAAACGGATGAAGTAATTATTAGTTAGTTGGAACACATTAGGCATAAAAAATGTACACGTCGCAGCAAAGAAGGAAGAGGGAGGGTGGGAGGAGAGCACGAATCCACGAATGAACTTACACATGCGCTTGAATTTCTCCTTCAAATCGGCCATATGCTCGCTTTTTGTAATACGAAAATAGTAGTCGGGATAATCCGATTGATTGACAAAGTTTGGAGGATTAGCGGTGCCGATGGAAAGGATGGCGGCGGGTCCTTCCGCCCTCTGTGCCTTTCGGATTTCCTGGACCGATGGCGGCGACATCATTGTGATCTTTCTCAGTTGGTTTAGAGCATCCACATCGAAGGTGAAAAAAAAAATCAATATATCCTTTAAAATTATTTTAATATAATTAAATTTTATTTTATATTTTAAATATTTAAAGTAAAATAAAATTTTACTGTATGGCTGCAGCAAAAATTTTTGCTTCGGCGCAAGTAATTGCGCCCGCGTACCTTTTTCTATCTTTTTGATTCGTCGTTGCGAGGTATTGCGCCACAGCAACGGACGCAAAAATTTTTTTGCTCCGTCGCTGTGGACGGTCTTAGATCGATCGATTTCCCGGCCCTGTAAAGAAGGGGGAAAGAAAGAAACCAATATATAAAGTATTTTATAGAAACGGATAAACAATGATATAAAAGTTATTAACGAAGTGACGGTCGAGAAATTTTTAGGTAAATCCGATATATTTTGGCTAAAAATATTATAGCAAATACACATTTATGTAAATGTGAATTTATGATGAGTGAAGAGGTAGATTCTAAAAATATTTATCATACTTTATATTCTAAAAATACTTTATATTCGCTGTGGGTGAAGTGGATTCATGCTATATATAACTGAAAATTTTTCCTAAAATTTTCTATTATTGACAAATCCACGATCAACTCAGGGCCACTTACTGAGATAAGCGTGCCCAAATGGCATAAATTATTGTAACAGCTATTTGCTCATTAGGAAGGAAAAACTCTTATCCATGTAATAATAATAATAATAATAATAATATTTGCATCCTCTGGACTAGGCTTCAAGAGATATTATTTTTAGCAAACATGAGACTTCATTTCTAGCAAACATGTTTTTGGAAAAATGACAAGAAATTTACTTACTCATCTAGCAGAAAAAATGAAGTTAATGTTCAATACATCGTCAGAACTCTATTAGCGGAAAACATTCACTAATAGAATATAAACGGACTCCAGTATTACCAAACACGATTGTTTTCCGATGGAAATAGTACATAACTACCAGCCTACCTGCTTGAGGGGAAACCTAGAAAAGTAAGCTTTCCACTGGACGCTGGACTCCGGACTCCGGACTCCGGACTATCTCTTTATACGTATCCTTCCAGGACTTGCACAGCAGCACAAGCAACAACATGTTTCCGAGCAAGGCCATGTAGTACTCTCACTTTCTCCCGATCTCTCTATCGATCGTCTTGGAACAATTCAGATGGTAGGCTCGCCGATTGATCATTCAAGATTACAAAAGCAAAGGAAAGAGGCTATTGGTAATTACATAATGACGATGGAGATAACTAATGGAGCGTTAATCCAACGTCGCCAATCAAAGAGTAATCGAAGGACTTTGAGGTACAAATTAAGCCATGGAATAACAAATAGTAAATGAGCATCCTAACACCACAAAAAGGCCTCGGATTTTTTGAAAAAATAAAATAAAATGGAAAACTAAAAGAGGAAAATCTCAAGCAAGCTGTCGATCTACGAATTTGAGTTTTATAATACTACTTGATGCCTTTAAGATAAAAGTGTAATGTTCCAAATTAAACGGAGTGTTATAATGATTGATCTGACTACTAATATCAACATGGTATATCATTTTTTTTTTGTGATGCTATCCTAACAACTTCACATTTAAATGTGCTAGCCGTTGAGTAATTTTTAGAAAGTTTCAGAAATTTTCTAAATTTTTTTTAGGAAATGCATGAGTGAGGATAAAAGCGTGCAAAAAAACTTGTATTGATTTGTAAGGTCAGCGATCAATCTAAAAGTGCTTCAGGATAGCATCCGTGTGGTCGCATTGACTCGATGTGTTACAAATAAAATTTTTCAAAAAGTACATGAGTGAGGACAAAGTGTGCTAAAAAAACTCGTATTTATCTGTGGGGTCAGCCGATCAATTTGAAAGCACTCCAAGGTAGCCCCGCATGGTCGTATTAACTCAGGGTATTACAAATGTTATCAAAGCAAAATCGCAACCGTGTAATGAACTTGAATGAGCCAACCATCTATCTAGTGGACGATTCTTGGGATAAGATGTATTAAGACAACTAGTTGTCTAGGTGCCATGATGACGTTGTATTCTTTGAGTGGGAGTGAATATAATACCACAAATTGAGCAGAGTGTTATAAAAAACTACTTATAACAATATGATATTCTATCTTTTCAATGATTCTATTCCAAGAACTTCACAGTTAAGTGTGCTAGTCATAGAGCAATTTTTATGATGGGTGACATTCGTGAGAAATTTTGAAATTTTTTTAAATTTCTCAAAAAGTGCATGAGTAAGGATAAAGTGTATTAAAAAGACTCGTGTTTATCTATGGGATTAGCTGATCTATTCGAAAGCACTCTAGGTTAGCCCTCGTGTGGTCGTACTGACTCAGGGTGCTACAAATGATATTAGAGTGAAACTGTGACCGTGTGTTGAACATGGATGAGCTAGTCAGCCACCTAGTGGGACAACTTCTGGGATAAACTATATTAATACAATTAGTGGTCAAGATGCAATGATGACATTGGTTTTTTTGAGTAGGGGTGAATGTAATACCCCAAACTGAGTAGACCGTTATAATAATTTATTTGGCTACTTATATCAACATTGTATACCATCCTTTTGTTGATTCCATCCTCAAAACTCTATAGTTAAGCATGTTAGTCGTGGAGTAATTTTTAGGATGATGATCCTCCTAAGAAGTTTTGAAAATTTATTAGGAAGTGTATGAATGAGGACAAAGCGCACTAAAATGGCTCATGTTGATTTGTGAGGTCATCCGATCAATCCCAAAACACTTCAAGATAGCCCTCGCGTGTTTGTATTGACTCGATATGTTATAAAAAGCAAGAACGAACGTTCTTAAGGACCAAAAGAAGTAGAGGACGAATAAGAAAACATACTAACATTGCTAAAAGCAGACATACACGGCATGGAAAATAGCGGTGACTAATAACCATTTTTAAAACAAAGTCATTTATAACTAACAAAAAAGGCCCTCTAAAATTAAAAAAATGATTAGGCAACAATTATACATTGAAAATAACCATTTATTGTCAACTATCGACTACAACTTGGAATGTTCCACTAATTTTAGGCCAAAACTGTTGCCTAATCTTCCACTAATTTTTTTTTTTGGAATGAATTATATTAGAGTTTTGGTACAAACAAAATAGCCATATATAGTCCACTATCGACTGCAACTTTTATCCACAAACATCGTCTAATCCTTCCTTCAACTTTTCTTTGAGTTTATACAACATATTTAACTTAGAACCGTGATCTATACCCTATTTATAAAGAACAAAAGATGAAGAGACGAAGAGATGAAATAATTTGCAACAATGTAATTCATATGCTGATGGAAGGCTTTAGAATGAAAAAATTAGACAATAAATGTTATAACAACACTATTGTACTTGAAGGAAGTGATATACAAGACAAAAGTGATAGAGATTATTTGGTACCAATTGTAAGGGCATAAAGTTTATTTTTTATTTCTTTAATGACTCGGCTATATATATTGGTGTCTTCATTTCTCATGTGTGCATATGCTTTTGCTAAGCCTCATGAGAAATAAAGATGTTAAGATAGATAACAAAGGCATATCTTCAACAAAAAATATACATTGTGCCCTTTCAATGGACACTAAAGACGCTTTATCACTGTTGTCCTCTACATTTCTTCATCTATGTACAATAAGTTTGTTAAATCATTTATTTACTAAGCTTTAGATTCCAAAGCCTTTCATTAGCATACGAATTACATTATTACAATTTTTTTCATCTGAACTCTTTACATTTCTCCCTAAATCTTTATCATAATAATTAGATGTCATGCATGAATGAATTCATGAAATAAATAAATAAACATACATTTTAACAAAAAAAATTGATCACAGATAATATATAATTTCAAAAACTGTGGTATACACCATTTATCTACATCACTTTAAGAATCCTATAAATATCTTTTACTACCATGACATTCTATCCAATTATAATAAAAAGGTCTTATAAATGTATTCCACTATCATCAATTAATTTATATTAAAATTATTTAAATTAACTACTTATATCAATACAAAAAATAGAGCAAACAAGTGATTTTTTCAAACAAAATAGAAACAAAAATACATTTTATGATAAGGCATTGATCACAAATGCATGTCATTGTTATATTTTTAGTATCTCCACATCTCATGGGCTTAATAAGAGCTCTACTATATGAATAGAAGATACCATAAAAGATAAAAAAGACTTTTCTTGTGTATACATGGGCTTGGAATCTTCATCATGACCATCAAATATCATGCTTGCACTAGACCATCAAAGAAATAATTAAACAAATATTTTAATAAGGTATTGATTAAGGAATTCACAAACTTAATATACAATTTCAACAAGGGATATTACTTTCCAAAATTCATAAAATTGAAATGTTTTATATTATATTTACATACATCATTTTACATTGTGGTGTCTACCTTCCTTGTGCATAAAGTTTGATTCAAGTACATAAAATCCTTCTTTTTTATCACCCCACATGTAAATGTGGATTAAAAATAATCTTATGTTAAGGTAACCTCTTAATATGAAGTTCCCTACACCTTTTCCACAAATGGATCGATCCAACATTAATCTGCTATTGAGATTAGGAATTCAAAATAATCTACTATTTCATACAACTTTAAAGCTTCAGTTTTATAGTTATTATTATTATAGTGCTTTAGGCATGTGGTAACGAGAGATTTATTATCAGGTCAATATAAAAAGATTTTAAGGTAATCAAACTATCATATTATTATGAAGAATATAGCTACAATGTGAAAAAATTATTATGATAAACTTGTCTATGTGGACGTATGTATTTATGCATTGTGTTCATGGCCATTTCTAAACTCCATATATTTGTATCTCACCATGGAGGCTCTCAACACAATATGGAATGCTTTAGATTATGTGACCAGCTTTTGTTACAACATCATGTTTTTTGTTCATGTAGAGCTAATAGATGAATTCTTAGTTCTACTAAAATGGAGAGGGGTTGTTCTTTTTATCTTAAATACATGCTACAAACTTTCATATTGCTATGGAAATTGAAAGATCATCTACACCAAGTGGGGGTATTGTTCAATTTCCCTTTTAGGGCATTCCCCTCCACACATTTAACTAATAGTTTGTAACCTGTAAAGGAAAATGTGTTGAGTAGAATGCCTTAAAAGGGAAATTGAATGATATCTATCCGGCTGATGTGGATTAATATTTTGTTCCCATACCGACATGATAGTTTGTAACCGGTATTCAAGATGAAAAGATCACCCTCTCTCCATTCTTGTAGAATTAGGAATTCATTTGTTAGCTCTAGAAGAATAAATAAAGTGATGTTTTGATAAAATCTAATCATAGAATTAGAATGCATCATGACTGTGTTTTGTGAGAGCCTATATGTTGAGCCATAGAAGCAAATATTAGAAATGGGGTATGAATTTAATACATAACATTTACCACCTCATAATTGAATTTATCATGGTAACTAATTTTTTCTTTGTAGTCATATTTCCCATAAAACACATGATACTTTAATCATCTTAAGAACTTTCTCAATGCCTGATAACAACTCCCTAGCTCCCACACTCTAAAGGCACTATATTGATAATAACCAAAAAATTGAAATTTAAAATTTAAAATTGGATAAAATAGTGGATTATTTTGAAGTCTCAATCTTAATAACAACGAAGGAACTTAATGTTAGATTGGTCATTTTGAAGAAAAGGTGTAGGGAACTTCATATTAAAAGTCAACATCATTATAATATTATTTTTAACCCAAATTTAAAATTCCAACAAATATAGAAAAAAACCCTATAAAGGGTGAATAGGGTTATTAAGAATGAAAAATAAGAATTTAAAATTTGACACAGAATATATAGTGGTTTGAGAATATAATTTCTCTACACCCACTACCAAAAGGGTTTTCCTTTCGAATTTTGAGTCTCTTGTATATTTTATTAATGATCATTTTCTCTTAGTTTATAATCCTATCATCTCAAGAACCTTCTATAAGTTCATTTACAAGTTGTCCTAGTTATCATCTTTAACTTTATTGATCTACTAATCCAATATGTTTTTTCAAGAATGTTAGACAACACACAACCTTAATATAATAAGTTTTAAGGAGAATTGTGGTTGATTACAAGATATCTCACAATTGATATAGAAATGAAGTTTAAAGAATTATTTTTTAGTGTAATAAAGCTAGAAGAAAGTATATTTTACAATTAAGGAGAAATTTCTTGCTAAGTAGAATGGTCACAACAACTTTTAAAAAATATCTCAACTTGGGATGATTATGAAAGTAAGTAGTTGAGAATCAATTGCAAGTAGGAGTAAAGCAATGAGTTGTGCAATTAATGAGAGCTCAAAAGTCATTTATGTTCTTCCTCATAAACATTATTTATACTTATACCCAACAATGTAGTTATTAGAGTGAAAAAACATATGTCTATTACACGAGAAACACATATAATTTTTAGCATTTAATGCTAACTAATCGATTGGTTCGGAAAAACAGTTGATTGATTACTTGACTAGTTAATTATTTGGTCAAACCAGTTAACAGATTATGTTCAAACCTGAAGTGAAAATTTTAATATTGCATAAACTAGTCGATCAATTTTATGTGGTACATTTTTGGTCTTTTGAACATACATAAATAGTCAAATGGTTTAGCAAACTAGTTGATGCATCATATTGACCCATCAATTATTTTTCTCAAACCAGTCAATTGGTTTAGTCCCTAGACACAAACCATGTTGAACTTTATCACAACCCTTAGCCTGGTTGGTCAAACCACTTGATTGATTTATGAATGAGTCAATCAATTTTGTTAAACCATTTGAAGCATTTAAGTTGAGATGAAATGGGTTTCTCTAAGATTAAAACACATTGTCTAGTTGGTTAAAATAGTTGATCAATTTGTAAACAAATCAATCGGTTTGATGAAACCGCTCACAATATTTACACATACACGAAATGGTTTTCTCTTGTTATAAAACCCATTTCCTGGTTTGTTAAACCACTCAATCTATTTGGTGCAACTAGTTAAAGTATTTAAATAAAGACAAAAACATGTCTATTAGGATTGAAGGTATACGATAAATAATTGATCAATTTTTTTAGTTATGAAGATTGACATCCTAGTTTTGAAACAAACCAGTCAATTAGTTTTGAGACTAGTCAAATGGCATTTATTTGAAAACACTTTTTAAAAAAATTTTGGGATTTGAAATCAACAATGAATTCATATAAAATAAACTTTAAGGAGGATTTTAACTTGTCCTAAGAGATTACAGCCAAGTGTTATACTAAAAAAACTTTACAAGATAGCATAAGACTTGGAATATACACCTTATAGTGTTGAGTCTTATAAGTCTTAATTTACTTTTCTCTTGTGATTTGAAACTTGATTTCTCTTTGAAATGTTGCATTATAGAAAAGATTTGAATTAGTGTATTTTTACATCCTTGTGATCAACATAACTCATAAATACTTAAACAACCATGTTAACTTCTTTTAAGTTTGTTTGTTATCATCAAAACAAAGTTTAAGGCATTTATTGACCTATAAGGCCAATAAATACAAAGCTAGCAATAAAAAAAAAAACTATAAAATTCCAAAACATTTCTTGATAAATACTCAAGCATATAAAGTGTAATACTTTAAAATATTTATTTAATATTAATCCTAATTTATTTATATTTTAACATAACCTTTAAATGTTAATTTATTTAATTTGTTAACATTTAATCTACAAACCCAGATAAATTTCTTAAATAAATTTATCCTAATTAAATTTTTTTATTTTGATCCACCTTAAACCTAAATATATTAACCCATTTTACTTTTCTTATTTGGGATCCCTAAACCTAGATAAATAAATTTTATCCTAATTCTAAATTTAATCTAAGTCTTATTTAAAACCTAAAATTTATTTATTATTTTTCCTTTTTCATATTTTTTTCTTTTTTCCTCTCTTCCCATTCCTTTTATTTCTTTCTTTTATTTATTCTTCTCGTACCCTAACCCAACTTTCCCTTTTTTTCTTCTCAGGGCCACTCTATCTCACCCAACCCCTTTACCTTTCCTTTTCTTTCCCACCTCCCAGCCCAACCCCCTCTTTCTTTTCTTTTCCTTCCTCATCTGCACCTCTATACACCAAATAAGCCTAGGAAAAGTTTAAGATGAGAATGATATACATTAGTCACAATAGATATGTTGATCCATCTCGACCTTAATTTTCCTAGGAAATTTTGAGATGAGAATGATATAATAATACATTTTGATCAATTTCAAAATTCTTCCTAAGAATTAACTTATCATAGATGGCCTTTGTTTGGTCTTTATATCTTAATGCAGTTTCAAAAGCTTCATTTCTTAATTCCTCAAGTTCTTGTGACTAAATTTTTCTATGTTTTTCAATCTCATTTGACTCCATGTTGCATGTCTTTACAGCCTAAAATGCCCTATGTTCTAATTTAACTAGAAAATGAGGCTTACCGTAAACTAACCAATACGGCGACATACCAATTGGGATCTTATATATTGTGTGATATGTCTAAAGAGAATCATTAATATGTAAAATCCAAACTTTTTAGTTTCACTATATTTTCCAGGACTAACTTTATTTCAGGATTTGAGATTTTAGCTTGATAGTTCATTTATGGATGCTATGCTATGGAGACTCGATATGTAACGTGATATTTTTTTTAGCAATTCTTACACTTTTCTATTGCATAAGTGAGAACCCTTTTCGTTGATTATAGCTTTAGGATTACCAAACCTTGCAAAGATGTTAGTCAAAGAAAATATACAACAACTTTAGCATCTTCAGTTTAGGTGGGTTTTACTTCCACCTATTTTGATACATAATCTATAGCAACAAGAATGTATTTGAACCACAATGATGAGGGAAATGGGCTCATGAAATCCATACCCCACGCATCAAAAATTTTACATGCAATAATGGGGTGTTGTGGCATTTCGTTCCTAGGACCTATTCCTCTATGTTTTTTGACACCTTTCACACATTTTGCAAAATTCATAAGTATCCTTACAAGGAGGGCTAATAAAATCCCACACAAATATTTTTCTTGACTTTTCATTTTATCCTTTTGTGCCTTAGTAAAATGTGAAGAAAATACCTTTATAACAAAAAAAATTACCATGTCAACATACCATGGTATTTCATTTGCAACTATAGGAACTTGCTCGTCTGGAAATGATTCATTGATGTGTGATTCTGCTTTAGATACCTTCATTAACCTACTTATATGATCCACTACTCCATTTTCTATTCATTTCCTATATTTGATGTGAATATTTAACTCTTGATTCAAGAGTATCCATATAATGAACCTCAATTTTCCTTCCTTATTTGCTAATAGATACTTTAAGGCTGCATGGTTAGAGTAATTGATAATATCAGTGCCTAGAAGATAAGAAAAAGATTTATCTAAAGCAAAGACAATAGCAAGAAGATCCTTTATCAATGGTCATGATATTAATTTAAGCCACATTTAGAGTGTGTGAAATGTAGTATAACACATGTGGATTTTTCCTGATTCTTTAAACTTAAACTCCACCGACTGCATAGTTAAATGCATCACACATTAATTTAAAAAAAAATTCCAATCAAGTGATTGAAGTATGGATGCACTAATCAATTTATCATTTAAATGGTCTAATGCTTTTTTACATGCATCATCAAAGTTGAATTTATTTTCTTTTTGAAGAAGCTTACACAAAGGTTGATCTATCTTAATAAAATATTTAATAAACCTATAATAAAATCTAGCATGACCTAGAAAGGAGCACACTTCTTTTACATTATAGGGGTAAGGTAAAGAAGCAATAAGATCAATATTTTCTTTGTCTACTTCAATTCCTTTAGCAAAGATGATGTGCTCTAAGAATATCCCTTGTTGAACCATATAATAGCATTTTCAGAGTTGAATACAAGATTAGTTTTAAGACATCTTTTTAAAATGAGACTTAAATTATCTAGGCATTAGTCAAAAGTATCACTATTTATACTGAAATCATCCATGAATACCTTGATAATTTTCTCCAAATATTCTAAAAAATACTTACCATGCATCTCTGAAATGTGGCAGGGGCATTGCATAAGTCAAAAGGAATGCAACGATATGCAAATATACCATTAGAACATGTGAATGTTATCTTTTCCTAATTTTTTAGGGCTATAGGGACCTACACATATCCATAATATCCATCCAAAAAGTAGTAATATGATTGACATGCTAACCACTCTAACAATGATCTATAAATGGTAAAGGAAAATGATCATTCCTAGTCATAGAATTTAACTTTCTATAATCCACACTTACCCTCCAACCACTTTGAACTCTAGTAGGAGCCATTTTCCCCTTTTCATTCTTCACAACAATAATTCCTATTTTCTTGGGTACTAATTGGAGAGGACTAACCCGACTACTATTAGATATTAGGTAAATAAATCCTAAATATAACAACTTCAACACCTCTTTCTTTACTACCTCCATCATAATCAGATTTAGTTTATGTTGTACTTGTTTACTAGACTTAAAATCATCCACCATTAAAATCCAATACATACAACATTAAAGAAATAATACCCTTAATACCTGTAACCATCCATCTCAAAGAATATTTATACTTCTTCAAAATATTCACAAGCTTTTCTTCTTGCTTGGTAGTTAGATCACTAGATATAATGACAGGAAGGGTATCCTTATCTCTCAAAAGTGCATACTTAATATGTCCCGGATAATGTTTTAATTCCACTTCTAGTGCTTTTTCTACCGAGGGTAAAGGTTTATCTATTGTTAATGGTAAATCCACAATTTTTGTAATTCTACCAGGGCATGCTCCTAAATCAGTCACTATTTCCTTGATCTCCTCATCTATTTCAAATTTCTCATTTTGCTCTTCCAAAATTTTAGTTTCTATGCATTAAGTTAACGTCACATCTAAGGGATCTTTAAAAGATAACTCATAAACATGCTTAGTTAAATCTTCAATCACATATATTATAGAAACTAATTCACAATTTGTAGGATATCACATAGAGTCATATATGTTAAATATAATAACTTCAACATCAAAATCCATGGTTAAAACTCCATCATCTACATCAATTTTTGTTTTTGAAGCTTTTAGAAAAGTTCTACCTACTAATATAGGAGAAGAATTAGGTGAACCATTGTCCTTCATGTCTAACACATAAAAATTAGTAGGAAATACTAACTCATTCACTTGCATTAATGCATTTTCAATTACACCTTTAGGGCATGTATTAGATCTATCAACAAATTGGATAATAACTCGAGTTTCTTTTAGAGGCCCTAGACATAGTGCATTGAAGATGGATAAAGGCATCAAATTAATTGAAGCACCTAAGTCAAGCATACATTTATCATACCTTGTATTTCCAATCTTGCAAGGGGCGGTAAAAATACCTGGATCCTTGCACTTTGGTGGGAGTTTCCTTTATAAAATTGCTAAAACATCATTGTCCACACTTACTTTCTCATCCTCCTTCAACTTCATTTTGTTAGTACACAATCCTTAAGGAATTTTGCATACCTTGACACTTGTTTAGTTGCATCAATTAAAGGGATGCTCACTTTCACTTTTAAACATGTCAAACATCTTGTTATCACAATTCAGCTTCTTATTTCTTGTAAAATTGCTAGGAAAAGGAATACTGGTTTAAATGGGAATAGGAGAATCATTTTTATCTTCTTGTGTAGGATTTCCACTATCTTATTTCTCAACAATTGTCTCATCCTCTTCTTTACTCATTTCTTGCTCTTCCCTCACTTGTCTTGGACTCGCCAATTGTTTACCACTTTGAGTTTTGATCGCACTAGCATTCTCTCCAGGGTTCCTTTCCATTTGACTTGAGAATTTTGAGGAACCTTATGTTTTTAATTTCATAGAGACTCTGCCAATTAAATCACTTGATTCTCTAAGTTCTTGATACTATTTTAATTTTCTTAAATCACTTGATTCTCTAAGTTCTTGATACTATTTTAATTTTCTTGCTTAAATTATAATGTGTTGGTACCCAAAGATTTGACCAAGTCTTCCAAAGGCATTTCCCCTGATGGTCATTGAACTTGTGGTGGAAATAATGATTAAAATGGTGGTCTTGGTTGATTTGGTGGAACTTGAAAGGATCCAGGGGTGGATTTGGACCTTATTGATTTTGATAAGATGGTGGCCTAAAATATGAATTACTACTTTGTTGATTGTCCTTGTATCTTAGGTTAGGATAATCCTTCCAACTTGGATTGTATGTTAGAGCATAAGGATCATTCCTCCTTGTTATCCTCCGATGGCATTCACTTGTAGGTCTTCTTGTAAGGTAGGACACATATCAGTAGGATTTTCGATAAAAGAACAAATTCCACATATCTTTGTAAGAATTTTATCACCAAATACTTTTTCCACTAGAGATGTCAGGTTTGATAATTGTGCCTTCAATTCAGTGATACTAGCCTCTTTCACCTATTGAGACATAAAAGTACTTCCCCTACTACTATAGTGAGAGTTAGATGCCATGTTAGCAATTAATCTTTCAACTTCAGCAGGAGTGTCATTAACTATAACACCCCCACTAGCAACACCTATTATATTTCAATCCATAGGAGATAATCCTTCCAAAAAATATTGTATCTGTAATCCCCCGAAATTTTAAAAAGCTTATAGTTTAATAAATAAATTTTATTTGGGATAAATTAGCCTTTAAATCTATTTAGTTTAATTGTTTTTGAATTTTTGAATATATAAAATTGGATATAAATATTTGATAAATTAAAATGAATATTTTGTTATTTTATCACACTCTTATTATTTAAATAAATTTTCAAACCCTTATTTTACTAAAATTATCCCTTTTAACCCTTATAGTTTTATTATATTAAATTAAATTATTAAATCAATTTACTACCCAAGAATATTATATTTTATAAATTAAATTATTATATTTAATACCATTTTCCTTTTTATTTTCCTTTTCCCCCTTTTTTCCTTCTCCTTTTTCTCCTTTTCCTCTTTTCCTTTTTTTCCTTTTCTTTGGGCCGCCGGATGGCTCGACCTGTCGTGCCCTCCCCTCCTACGCTAGGCCGTAGGCCCACTCCTCCCCCTGCCTTCTCCCACGTGAACTGGCCGCCTCCCTCTTTCTTTTCTTCCTTTCTCCCTGACTGGGCCAGCCCATTTCCTTTTCCTTCGGTCGCCTGTCATGCACCCAACCTCCCCTAGCGAGAATCCCGGCCATCCTCCACAATTTTTGCCACCCAACCTGCAACTCCCTCTCCCCGTTGACCTCCCCCTATCTCCCTCTCTCTCCCTCTCGTCGTTTTTCTGCCATAACGGCCCCACCATTTCTCCCTCTCCCTGCCATTGCCATACCTTCCTTCTCCCGCTCCCTATAACCGCCATTCCTATACCACCCTACCGCCACCCCTCGAGCGCCCTATCCCCTCCTCTCTCTTCCTCTACTTTTTCATCTTCTTCTTCCCCTGCCACATTCTGGCATTTCTTTTCAAGCTTTCCATGCTCCCCCGACCTCCTTTTCTCCCTTTCTTCTCCTCCCATCACTCACCCTATTTTTACTTTGCCACCCTATTCTGCCGCTTCCGCTACCTCAACCACCACTTATACCACACCTGCCACCCTCTAACTCTCCCACAAACCATCACAACCCCCATTGAGCCACCCCGTAGCCTCCTTCTTCCTCCTCTCCTCTTTTTCTCTTCTCTCCCTCCCTTCTTGGCAGCCACCCTGCGCAGCCTTGATCCGCCGCCGTTCCGCCGTCTCTGCCACCTCCTGAGCCACCACATTAATCCCTAAAACCCCCTCTACCACCCCCAATCCTCCTTTTCCCGAAAACACCACCCGAAAGCCTCCATTTTCCCTCCCCCTTTTCCTTCCTCACTAGCCCCCATCTTGATCTCCCTCCTTGGCCGCCACCTTCGTAGCCTCGCTGCCGCCGCCTTCGCTACCCTTAGCTGCCTTCAACCCAACCCCGACCACCACTTACACCCCCTCTCCACCTCTGCACCCTTCCCTTGCCCTAAATCCTCCCCCAACCACCTTCTGTCCTAGCCCCAAACCACCAACCCGAAAACACCACTTCCTCCTCCCATTCTTGCCATCTTTTTGCCTTCCTCCTCATTTCCTTGCATGCAGCTCATGCTGCATGAGCAGGATGAGCTGCTGCCTTTGTTGATTAATTTGGGTAATAATTTTTAAGGTATAATAATATTTTAATTTAATTATTTGATTAATTAAGTATTATAAAGCCTTATACTTTGATTTTTTATTATTTCTAATGTAATAAGTCTTGATATTATTTTTAGGTATTGGTTTTGATAATCAAAGCTTGAACGTTTAACCAAAATACCGATAATGTTTGTTTTTGCGGGAATCAAGGTAATAGTTAAATCCCACTTAAACGCATGGATTAACGTATGGTAGCACATTAGAATTTTTATTATATTATTATACTTAATATATGTTGTTTAATATCATATGCATAGTTTCTTGTGATGTTGGAAAAGAAGCATGTTAGGATATATGTTATGTAGGGAAATATTGTTTAAGGTAAAAGTTTGGTTGCTAATAAAAAAATGTTAAGTATTATCCATGTTGTATTATGCTATTGTGATCTTTAATGTATGATTAATATTATGTGAGTCTTAGGGGTATTTTAGTAATGTATCTTGTACAAGAATATGGCCTAATATATATATATGGGTGCTAATGAGTATTGTATTAATTATAAGAGTTGTGGATGAGATGTTAATATTAATATTTTATGTAGTAATAATAATAATAAATATAAGTGGTGTACTAAGGGGCAAAATTGTAAATTTAAATTAAAAAGGGTATTATGGTAATTTTGGAGACAAGGGTAAAATGGTAAATTTGTTAGTAAAAGGATAAAATGGTAATTTTGTAAGTAAGGGGTAAATTGGTTATTTTGGAAGTAAGGGGTAAATTGCTAATTTTGGAAGTAAGGGAGTAAAATGGTAATTTCGTAATTAAAGGGGCAAAATGATAATTTTGTGAATAAAGGGTAAAATAGTAATTAAAGGGTAAATTGGTAATTTTGTAATTAAAGGGCAAAATGGTAATTTTGTGATTAAGTGGTAAAATGGTAATACAAGGGCAAAATGGTAATTTTGTGATTAAGGGGTAAAATGATAATTTTATAATAAAAGGGGCAAAATGGTAATTTTATAAGTGAAAGGGTTTTATGGTAATTTTTGGAAGTTAAGGGGGTAAAATGGTAAATTTGAAAGTAAAGGGATAAATTGGTAATTTGGTAAATAAAAAGGGTAAAAGTGGAAATTGGAAGGGAGTAACTTGGTAATTATAATAATTGATAAGGGCATAATAATAATTTAAATAACTAAAGGGTAATTTGATAATTTAATAATGGAGAAGGGTAAAATGGTAAATATGATAAATGTGAAGGGTGATTTGGTAATTTAAATAACTAAAGGGTAATTGGTAATTTTGATAATAGAGTAGGATAGTTTGGTTATTATAATCACATAAAAGGGTAATTCGATAATTTAACCAACTAAAGGGCAATTTGGTAATTTTGATAATGGAGAAGGGTAGTCTAGTAATTATGATCACAAAGAAGGGCAATTTGGTAATTTGACTGACTAAAGGGGTAATTTGGTAATTAGGATAACGAAGAAGGGTAATTTGGTAATTTGACCAACTCAAGGACAATTTATTAATTATATTAAAGGAAAAAGGGCAAAGTGGTAATCTAACCAACTAAATGGGAAATATATTAAGTGTAATAATTATGAAGGGGGATTAGTCACCTAATAAGTATGGGAGATAACTTGGTAACTTATATCGAGTAAGGAGTAACTTAGTAATTATGTAACAAAAAGGGTAATAAGGTAATTTGACAAGTAAGGAAGGGATGACTTAGCACTTATATAAGTAAAGGGTAAATGAGCAATTTGTATCTAACATGTCGTTGTGATTATGAAATTTCGTAATATGACTCAAATAACGCTGATTAGTGAGGTAAGAGTATTTAATGATTAGTAAGTATCACGAGAATGAATTTTAATTCGCAATTAGATGATATTAGGATAACCTTAATGATTTTTTTGAGTTACCTTGGACAACCATTTAAATAAGAAATATCTGATGATATCCGAATGATTAAAAGTGAATAATTATATAATTATTATGCTTTTTTGATCACCTTAATTAAAATACTAATACTTAAAGTGAAAGACCTCGAGATCGGGAACGGTGGCTCTTTAGGGGTCACAACCCTAAAGACGTGGTTTAGCCCACGATTATTCTGGTATTTGCTGGTGTGCCTTTGTGCCCCATCCAGGCCCTATATCTACTCTATCTAGCTCTACGGACCTAGTTAGCGGGTATGCACACTTATGGATTAGGTGTCCTTGTCGGTAGGGTACTGAGTTAGCTTTATGCACCAATATGCACCAGTAGGACCAGGGTACCTTTGCGTCCCTAGGTTGATAGTTGAAGGGTACTGAGTAGCTTTTATGCACCAGTAAGACCAGTGTACCTTTGTTACCCGAGATCTTGATCTCCCTATCGAGGCAAATAAATAGAATTGATGTGCTGATTAAAAAGGAAAAACACTAATCGTTAAAGTGAAAGATTAATGAGCCGGGCCCAGTTGAATTATATTATGAGTACCGATCCACCGGACATAATAGTGGCCCAGGATGTTTTGTCCTGGATGATGTTTATAAGTATCGATCCACCAGATATAATAGTGGCCCAAGATGTTTTACCCTAGATGATGTATATTTATATTCCAATCCACCGGCCAGAATGGTGGGGGTCCCGAGCTCAATAAATTTGATTTAGCTGTGAATAAATTATGGAAAAATACTAATCACTTATAGTGGAATACCATATGAGTCAAGCCTAGACCGGTCCACTAGCGAATAATAGTGGGGTTCCCGCACTCAAATGAATAATTATAATCTGATATGATTGATAATGATGGACTAAGGGCTTAAGGCCCAAAGGTATCGATTGTTCTCTATGGCCTATTAATATACGATTGATTTGTTAAGTATGTGGTTGTATAAATGTGGACATTCAATATTTACCTTTCATTAAGTATATATGTAGTATTTTATGTTGCATTACAGGCCTACTGTTAAGTGTGACTTAAAGGGTTACTCAGTACCGTAGTACTGAAGGGTTCCATTCATAGGGCCCCTGCCTATTTAATGGACAGTGTCCCTTGCAGGTTGTTCTTAGGTGCTATTCAAGTGGGCTCTTGGGAAAGAGTGTAAGATACTATCTGGTAAACCCCACGGTTGTACTCTTTCACCTTTAAAATTTATGGTTTCAACATATTTGTTGATTTGTAACCACTGATGGTGTATTATACTCTCATAAAATGTTTTAATTTGGTAATCTAATTTAACCATTAGTTTGAGTTTCTTGTAAGTCGTATTTTTCTCTTTTAGCCTTAGCACTTGGTACTGGAATGGTAGGAGTGAACCGGTCTGATACTAAGTGTGGCGGTAATATCCCCAAAATTCATGGTTTATTATTTGGCTTCCACTAATTTTCTTTTAATTAAACGAATTTTTTTAGTAGTGAATTTTGGGGGTATTATAGTATCAATAATTGCTCACTAATTTGGTGATTGGGGGCAACTACCACATAACTTCTTAAAATGTTCCTATTACTCATGCAACAACTCCCCTCCATCTTGCCTAATACCTCAATTTTATTTCCTCATGTTAGTTGCTCTAGATGAGGGAAATTATTTCTCAAGAAAAACCTTTTCCATATATAGTCCAAGTGTCCACAGAACCCACAGGTAAGTCATACAACCTTCTTTGGTTGCATCAACCAAAGTAAAAGGAAAAGCTATAAGTTTAAGTTGTTCTACACTTACTCCAGGTGGTTTCATATTGGAACAAGCGATATAGAATTCCTTGAGAAACTTGTTGGAATCGGTGAAATATCCTGTACGTGGTGAGTTGTTTTCCCTAAATCCTTTGATAGTGGGTTAAGCATGGATTAAACCAGGTTTGATATCACAAGTATCGTGTTCTCTAGGATAATTAATACATAAAATGTTAAGTTTAAAAACAGGAGCAACTAGCTCCTTGAGAGTTTGATGATCTGCCATAGGTGGATATATGTGACAATGTGGATTGCAAAAATCCTCTATACAATCTTCCTCCAAATCAACATAACTTCCTTCAGATGGTAATGGAATATGATGAGTGTACTCCAATCTCCTTCTTATTCAATTTACAATAAGAGAAGAATAATTTGGGTATATTGGTGTGATGATTTTCTCTCTATGCTCAACCGCAAATGACCTCAAACACGAGTACCTAAGGATAACACAAAATTAAGGAATATAAATAAATTTAAAGATATTATTAAAAATAAAAATATTAAAAACATAATTAAAGGCTATAATTACCTTCCTCGACTATCACGCAAAAAATTTGCTGCACTGTTGTACATACAATAAATTTAATAAATAAATCCTAATCCCAAATATGTAGGCAATGGTAAGTAGGAGTCAAACCCATAAGGAATGATTGATAATGAAAAATTTTATAATTAATGTCAAACCCCAATTGTTCAATAGCATCGATTTCTATTGCTAAATTCTATACTATTGATAAGTAATATAATATTGTACTCAATAATGAATGAATAAGGATGAGAGATAATTTTTTATAGATTTAAGGCATTAAATAATTATCTAGAAGAGATATATTCTAATTGCTCTAATGTAACCTGTGGAAACTCATAAAAATTCATTCCCTTGCTTTCCTTCAATTCAAATAAATTGAATAAGCTCTCAATTTATCATCTAACCAATTAATAACTTAGTGTAAGAACACTATATTCAATTAATGGAATCATTACGAATAAAAAGTGATAAACCACAACGATAATCACATAAGCTCATATCATATATTTATATGAATTAAAAGACAAGATTCATGGTTAATCTTTTGCTACTCTGGTGATGATAATTAAAAAATACGTATTAATTTCATCATCCTAACTTTGATTAGAGTCTAAATTGATGAGGTGACCAATCTAATTAGTCCAAAATCATAATCTATGATACAAAATCATTTAATTCCATCTAGTAATTCAATTAGATATCAATTAAAATCATGATTCAAAATTACATTTCATATTCAAAACCCTAATCCACTCATTGATTTCCCCTATCCATTACAAATTTATGCTAATATCTTCATCATCATAACAACACACAATTTGATTCAATATTTCACAATTAATATCAATGATTAACAACAAGAAGTTAAACATAAATTGATAAATATCAAAAGAATAATGATGGAGTAAACAAAATACACTTGCATTTAAATTCAAATCAGCCTTGTTTAATTAAGAAATGAATGGAAAAGAACTTATCGACTTTGAATTGCATAATACCAAGAGTGTGTTAGATCTCAATTGGACAACGATAAATAGAAGTGCAATGATGAAATGTATTTACTAATAGAGAGAAAAATAGAACTTTCTTCATTCTTTCGAAAATCAAAAAGATGACCTCTGATACATAGAAATAGGAAGTTATATCATAAAGAAGCCTCCACGAGCAATTACAAGATTTTAAAGAAGCACAGTTTGTGGTTGTATAATATAGGGGTACTGTGTTCTTTTTCTTGATCTCGTTGAAATTTAAAAATTAAGATTTTAAATGCTAATGACAAAACATGCTCCCCCTTGTAAATAAACAAAGAGGTACCATGTTTCTTTTTCTTTCTCTTCTTGAAACATCAACATGAGATTCCCTTGGATGTTTTTTTTTTCTATTTTTGGTATTTCTTCCATTGATTCCATGCTTTCTTCATGTGTTCATTGCTTCTTTTTCTTTTCCCTTTGATTTCTCCTTTGAATTTCTTTATTTTTATCTTTTCTCTTTTTTTTTTGGTAAAATCAATGTAAAAGAGAAAAATTCAAGAAAAGATAAATTTTTATAAAAAAAAAAGGGAATAAATGACATTTTTACATAGAATTATGCCATATAAATGCCATATAAATCTCATATATCATAAACACCCAACAATAAGGTTAGGAAAGTTTTGGGTGTTACATTAAGGTATGAGATAGTTATAGCATGGTCAGGGGAAGAATCACTTAGCTACTATAGATTCTCCTTAGTTGAGCATGATTGGATCAATTCTCTATCCACCATAGCTCGTGTTCTCTCAATAAAAGCTATAAAAATGGCATGGTGATTTACTTCAAATGTAAATAGACTCCTAGAATTTAGAGGATTCAAAGAGGAATGAAGACTTCAGGGAGAAAAGAGAGAAGTTTATTCAAGCTTCTCCTTCTAGGAAGGAGATAATATATTCATTGTGCCCTTAGACCATGTGCATTAGAAATTCCAAAGGAAAATAAGAGCTACTAATATCTAAAAAGATGGTGCATCAAGATGCTAAATCTTAAAGGAAAAAATTAAACCGAGAGTCTAGATTTCTAGTTAATAAAATTTCAAATCAAATATTAAATATTATTTTTAAATATTTAAAATTTTAAATGTTTAATAATTGAATATCTAAAAAAATTAGATATTTAAATTATAAACAGTCCCGTAAACACGCCTATGGACACCGCAGTGCTTTACATTACTACGACTTGACTTTGGGCGACTTATACATTGCTTCCCCTGGGTCACTCACGTATGCTGCTTCCCGCTTCCCCTGTGTCACGTATGCCCGCTGCCCTTTTGTCAGTATGTCACCTATGCCCGCTGCCCTTTTGTCAGTATGTCACCTATGCCCGCCCGCTGCCCTTTTGTCAGTATGTCACCTATGCCCGCTGCCCTATTTCATATTTCATCCATCCCACCCTCCCTTTGACCGATTTCATCCATCCCACCCTCCCTTGATTTCATCCATCCCACCCTCCCTTTGCCCTTTGCCGATTTCATCCATCCCACCCTCCCTCCCTTTGCCCTTTGCCGATTTCATCCATCCCACCCTCCCTTTGCCGATTTCATCCATCCCACCCTCCCTTTGCCCTTTGCCGATTTCATCCATCCCACCCTCCCTTTGCCGATTTTATCCTCGCTCTCTTTGAAGCCGCTTTTGTCAAGATGTCGCGTATGCCCATATTATATAAGCAACTGTCGCTGGGACGACAGGGGCAACGACCCTTTGAGCGGCAGCTACAGCCTGATTAGTGAAGAAGCTTACAACAACAACCTGAACCAGAAGAACTAATGAGTAATTGCAACAATCAAAGGTTAGGTAATCCTAGCTGCACTGTTGGCCTCTTTTCTGCTTTATATGTATATATATACTGCATAGTGTTGAACGTAATTAATCGATGGTGGAATTGTTTTGTTTCCGTCAATCAATGGGTTTAGCTAGCTTTGATAATTCAATTAACCTTTCTGTAATTTCCTAGCTAACATGCATTTCTTCATATATATATATAGTGTTGAACTTAATTAACCGTTGATGGGATCTTTTTTGTTCCGTCAATTAATGGGTTTAGCTAGCTTTGGTAATTAATCCATGTCTAGCGGCAATAGTGGAGGGGTATTATTTTTCCCTTAGATTAATAAGTTAGGGATGAACTCTTGTCTAAAATTAGATCGGATTAGAACTATTTATGGACAGAAATAATTTTAAAATGTAATCTAAGATCAAAATAGGATTGGACCAGTTATTCCGGTCCAAGACTGGTTAGAATTAAAAATTATTAAATTATATATATATATACATGTATGATGAAATATTAATAAAATTTTAGTTCAATTTGAAAGATTGAACCGAATGGCATGGAAATGAGGTATGGATCAATTTATTATTATTTGGGATCAAAACTCAAATAAAAGATCAAAATATCAGTCCAATTTTAAATTAAAAATTGAAATAACTAATTGATTTTATTTAAATTTCTACTCTGGACAGAACTTTTAACACCCTTATACTGAACAGATGGATGCTTAGTATTGATTATTCTGTATAAAATATATAGATTTTGTGCCACTCCCTTTGGCTCATATTTGAGTAATTATGGTTTTTTTTTTCTTACTATGATATGGGTTTGGGCTAGTTCAATGAAATTATTCGGCCCCGGTGACAAAATCTTTCTTGTTCTTTCTATGCAGCGACGTGATGGTCGGATTTCTTGCGATAGTCATCAACTTACTGGGACAAAAAGAGTTGTTTGATGAGGAGCCCATGAAGATCTGGATGTTCTATGTTACCCTTTGCCTCTACTTTTTTATTAGAGCGATGAATTTACAGACCCAAAATCATTGGGTAGGACGTTTACATTTGATATTGGGCTATTTGTCATGTTTGTTTCACGTCTACATTTTCCTTCCTTTAACATTTGGACTTTGGTTTCCCATTATTGTATTCGTAATAACAACCGAGGTGGTATGCTATGATATTTTGGTCAAAGGATACCATTGGGTTCGTGAGTACGTTACGAACATCAACGCCACTAAGGTATCCTCTAATTTGGAAGGGAATGTGACGCACGTGGAAGTTTCACCAGCAGATACGGTGGCAGACCTGGTGTGAATGATTGAGACGACAATCTCTGATATGTAATTAATTTGAGGGGAAAAAAAGAAAATATAAGAGAAATTATTATTTTTTATTTATTTGATTGTCAGAGAAAATTTTGTCGAAATAAAATTCTTGTTAAGTATTTTTTGTGTTCGATTTATAGAAGGAAAATTATATAAAAAAAATTGAATGTTATTATTTATATACTTTTATATATATAATTAAAATTAAAATATTATATTGACTTATGAAAGAATTCCATAAAATTTAAAAAAAATTACAAAACTCTAGAAAATCAATACTAATTCTAAATTTCTTTTAGAAATATTATAAAATATTACATACCTTACAATACTTTTTTTAATCTAAAAATATATACAATATTTAACATTTCTTTCTATTTCAAACATGATACAACAAATGTAAAAGAAAAAAAATTCATAGCTTTTTACTAATACACTCGTTAGTTTCATAAAATATCAATAACTCACTCGTGGAAAATTGAGGTCACCAATAAGACCCTCACAATGCTCATTAAGATTTTGGCTCACAAATCCTTGAAGGATTGGGATGCTAGACTATCACATACTAAGTTTTCCTATAACAGATCACCAACCTATACTATAGGGTACTCACCCTTTGAAGTAGTATATAGGGTAAAACATACTAATCCCATCAATCTATTACCTCTTCCTATCTAGTCCTATACTAAATTTGAAGCAAAAGAAAGGGATAGTGCAATAAGAAGCTACATGAACAGGTGAGGTTAAAAATTGAGAGGGTAAATGAAAATGAATTGAACAAGATCAAAACCAATAAACACTAGAGACAATACTTGTATGAAACAAGAGATCTAATTTGTCTTCATTTTAGGAAGGAACGATTTCCTTCTAAAAGGAAGAAAAAACTCATGCCTAGAAGTGATGGTCTATACAAAATTATTGAAAAGATTGGTGAGAGCATGTATAAATTGGAGATCCCAAAGTAAATAGTATATATGTAAAACACTTTTAACATGGAAGATCCACTTCCTTACATTAATGATGAGCCATTCAAAGATGAGGAGGTTGCTTTTCAATAAGGAGAGGATGATGTGGGAGCATCCTTATTCGATGATCACAATCCCATCATAAATTTTTCTAAGTTTAAGAGCCACAAAAGTCTCTTTACTTAGATAAATTTGTAACACCCCAAAATTCACTAAATTTTTTTTAAAAGCGGAAGCAATTAAAACAGAAATACTTAAAACCTGTGAATTATGGGAATGTTCCCGCCACACTTAGTACCAAACTGGTTCTCTCCGACCGTTTCAGTACTAAGTGCTGAGGCTAAAGAAAAAAATGGACATTAAACTCAACCAATAGTTCATAAAAGAACTCGAAAGATCATACATTAAAATCAGAGTGCACATAAAGAATCATAATTTATTTCCAAAAGAGAAATAACTCACAACCGATAAAAGATTAATAAAAGGAAATAGAATCACATAAATATTGAAATATGGCCACAACTCTCTCGAACTTTGAGCCAAACAAGCTCAACACACAGCCCCGACTGATGTCTCGCCCACCTGCACAAGTCAGAAGGGTGTACTACTTGTGGTTGTGGGAATGAGCAGCACCCATGAAAGGGGTGATCAGTACGCTATGTACTGAGTAAGATAACCGAGCACTAAGGCCAACACATAAGCACATAAAATTATGCATAAGAATAAAAGAGCATAATCATGTTAACATAAATGCATGTGACCATCCAAGTAAACGTTCAAAGGCCCGATCATAATCCGGATTAATTCGTAAAATTAATCTCTGATTAGAACTCATTTCACACCATGCTTTTTATCAAGTCCATACGAGCATGGGAACCCCACTATTTTAGCCAGTGGATCAGTTACAAGGGTAACATACCCTGCCACTATTTTAGCCGGTGGATTGGTCGCGAGGGTAACATACCCTACCACTATTATATGCCGGTGGATCGGTCTGGCCCCTTCTCGTATGGTGTTCCGCTGTAAGTAATTAGTATCTTTCCCATGTCTTAGCAACTGTAGGGTTTGATTTTGTTGAGCTCAGAATCCCCCACTATTATAGCCGGTGGATCGGTCGCGAAGGTACATGTTGTGCCACTATTTTAGCCGGTGGATCGGTCGCGAGGGAAATAATCCCTGCTACTATTATGCCGGTGGATCGGTCTGGGTTCGGCTCAACATCTTCCACTTTACATAATTAATGTCTTAAGTATCTTATTCAAAAGCTTTCACCATGGACATGCATGAATCATAAATTATAAATTCCATATTCATCATTATACTTTATTCACCAAGTACACATGTGCTACCACCAAATCCTAGACATGCATGAATCGCTCCCTTTACACTTATCCTCCAATTCTACTCCACATCTCACTCTAGGGTTTTATCTCGAAATCCTAATTTAGGCCTTAATATTCCCTCTTACTCCACCTCATATCACCCAAATCATTTTAACACTCCACACATTACAAATCATCGATTCCATTCTCATACTTACACCTTAATCACCAAAAACACATGATACAACAAAAACCTTAAGCAGCCACACCAAACCCTAATCAACCACCACAAACCATAATTAACCACTCCAAACCCTATTTAACCATAACAACCCTAATTAGCCATTCCAAACCTTAATTAACCCCGACAATTCACAATTAGCCACTCCAAACCCTAGCTTCGCCTCCTACATACCCAGATAATGTTCCACATATTATTTTCCATCCAAAGTGTTTAACTACCCAAACAACGCTTACATTACCTTCCTTACATCCCAAATTAACTTTTCATACGTAAATTTTACTCCCATGCGGACTTTACACATCCCATGCGACCATTAGAACTTTTCATGCAAACCCTCAATTCCATGCAATCATTAACTTCCATGCAAAACCCTAACTCCACCACGCAACCCTAATACTACCACATAACCATTAATACTACCATGCAAACCCTAATACCACCATGCAAAACCCAAGATTCTATCATACAATACCCTAAGCTCAATCCATACCAACTAAATATTCATCCTTACCAAACCCTAGATTCAAATCACATAGAATCGAAGATTCATCCTTACCTTACAATTAATTAGATTCTCCCACATAAAAATCATAAATTAGAATCTCCCAAGCAAAACCATAAATTCGATTCCCCCAAACAAATCATAAATTAGATTCTCCCAATCAAATCATAAATTAGATTCTCCCATATAATATTATAAATTACATTCTCCCAAATAACATCATAAATTAGATTCTCCCAAACAAACCATAAATTCGATTCTCCCATATAACATCATAAATTAGATTCTCCCAATTAACATCATAAATTAGATTCTCCCAAATACACTATGAATTTGATTCTCCCATATAACATCATAAATTACATTCTCCCAAATAAAACCATATTTTATATTCTCTGCATAAAACCATAAATTATATTCTTCCACATAAAACCATACATTAGATTATTCCTTATAAAACCATAAAATTAGGTCAACTCACTTCCCTTAGTCAACTTTTTCCCCATCCTCCTTTTTCATCATTTCTCCAACACAAACCACATCGACATCCTCTCATGCATATCTTATAGGATCACAACACATATCGTTACATACATATAGTACACATGCCATACAAAAATATACTTCAACTCCATGTCATACCACATACAAAATAATTAATAATAATAAACATATGATACATAGCATGTGAAGCACATAATGCACATAAGCACATAAAAGGCCTTAACACCCCTTACTTAAAAAGACACCAGTCTTGAAGCATGCTCCTACGCCTCCTTAAGGCTTGACTGGTCTCACCTATTATGAGGGAAAAACTAAATTAGACTCTCTCCTATGAAAATAATATTAAAAACTAACTTAATATAAGACTAGGCTTTTGATAAAATAATAATAACAAAAATACCAAAATAATATCAATATTAATATTAATAAGAATAATAAAAATACTAGCAATAATATTAAAAAGGGATTACTCAAAAACAAAATGAAATAAGGGCTTCGGACCCTTTACCAAAATAATACTAAAAATATTATTGGTAAATTAAATAACCAAATTTAATAATAATAATAATAATAATAATAATAATAATAATAATAATAATAATAATAATAATAATAATAATGATGATGATGATGATGATGATGATGATGATGATGATGATGATGATAATGATAATAATAGCAACATTATTAATAACAATAATGTTAAAATATTTTTATTAATAATAATGGAATAAGAATAATGGAAATTGAAAATAGAAAATAATAATAATAATTATACTTATAACATTTTAATATTAATAACAGTAAATATAGAAATAATAAGAATAATAACAAAATCAAAATAAAATACAATAGACTTTAGCCCTCAACATAAATAATAATAAAAACATTAATGCTAATAATAATAATGATATTGCATATTAAACATATATATTTTTATACTAATAATAGTATTTATATGCAAATAATTGAAATAAAATAATTTAAGGGTTATAAAAATAGTAAAAATGATTGAGAGGGTCTAGGGTTCAACCTTAGGCTGGCAGGGATAGGCGGCACTGGAGGTGGCGCACGGCGGCGCCGGCGGCAGTTGGAAAGAGGAAGGAAAGAGGGGAAAGTTGCATGTTGGGAATAAGATAGTAAGAATTAAGATGGGAGCTGGGGTGTTTTGAGTTCCCTAGAAGGAGAGGGATAGAATGGAGGTGGTGGCACAGCCAAAGGTGGCGGCACACGGCGGCGGTGGTGGTGGCCGAATGGAGAAGAAGGAGAAAGAGAGAGGAGGAGAGGGAGAAAAAGGAAAATAAAGGTATGGAGAGATAGAGGAGGTTTTGCAAAAGAGAATGGGAGGAGAAAAAGGTGGAAGAAGCGGCGAAAGAGGTAGCTAAGGGTGGTTCGAAGGGTGGCGGAGGTGGAAGACAGGGCTAGTTAGGAAGGGGAATTCGCACAGCTAGGGAGACTTATGTAGGAAGAATCGAGGTACATGGAACGTTTGGTTAGCTAGAGGGAGGTGCAACGAGTGCACGGATGGCTAGAGAAGGCTGCATAGTTAGCTGGAGGCGGCGGGCTAGATGTCTAAAGGGGCGGCGGCAAAAAGGGAAATATTCTGGGTTGGAGACCAAAGGCTCAACACAGAGCTCAAACCAGCATTATTTATAGGCTTTAGAAGGGAGATTAGGGTTCTGTGGGTCGTCTACGGGGTAAGGTAAGTAGGGTTCCGGTCGCCGGTGGTGAGGTCGGCCGAAGGGAGTCAAAATTCGAGTAGGGGAATGCGCAAGAGAGAGAGAGGAAACATCGCACAAAAAGGGGAGTTGATTGGGTTTATGCAGTCGCCGAATCAAGAGGAAGAGAAAGGGAGGGGATTGGCCGGTCAAATGACGAGATCGGCAGCGAGATTTTTGGCTGGGCGGTGGAGTTGCAGGCAGGTCGGTGGTGGGGATGGCAGGAGGGAAGACTAGGGAAGAAGAAAGGGGAAATCTGAGCGGTTCGGGAAAAAGAGAAGAAAAGAAAGGGAGGCAGACCGGGCTGGTCGGCGCAAGGGAGGTGGCATTAAATAAAACGACGAGTTCCAGGGAGAAAACGGGTAAAATGCAGCATGCAATCTACCGAAGGATAACAACAAAACTGGGTGGCGGCAGGAGAAGGAAATTGGGCTGCGTCAGGCCCAAATCAGGGGAGGGGAGGAAGAAAAGAAAGAAAAAGAAGAAGGAAGAAAGAAAAAGGAAAAAGGAAAAAGAAAAGAAAAGAAAAAAAGAAAAATAATTAGGTTAGGGCTAATTAAATTAATTTGAATATTTAGGATATTTAAAAATAATAATATTTGAATAAAATAATATTTAAACCCCTTTTTAGTCTAAATTAGGATTTTTAAAAGATTTTCTATAAATTCCTTTTTAATTAGCAAAATACCCTAATTTTCTCCAATTAAATTATTTATAAATTCCATATTAATTTAAAACTATTTTCTCATTCTTATTTTAAATAAAATAATTTATTTAATTAATTTTTAAAATAAAATATTTAATAATCCAAAATACCAAAATTTCTCTAATAAAAATACTTACATATTTCTTCTTAATTTTTCCAAATGAATTCCTTATTATTTCAATAAAAGTAATTTATTTAAATAATTTTTCTAATAAAATATCATTTAAATAAAATTTATAAAATTAGAAATTTTTGGGGCATTTCAAAATTAATCATAAAATAAATCCTAGCCATGTAATCCATACAAGCCTTGTCATCCCCCTTTCTTATCATCCACAAAACACCCTAAAATAGGCCACCATTAGCTAAGTTTTTTCTCATAATTTTCCCACCCTTTTTAGCCCATTTTCCATCAATATTTTAGATGTAAAAATGCCACAAAAACATAGCCCATTCTTCACCCATAAGAACCCCACAAAATAGCCACAAGTCCCTCTCAAGTTGCAAGTCAAGTCCTTTTCAACACTTAGGAAGAACTATAGAGATTTTGTGGAAGAACAAAGAAGGTTAGAAGACATTCCTTACTCCCCTTACTCCTTTTTTTTTACTTAAAATATTAAAATGGTCTTTGTCTCTTTCCTTTTGAGTCATGTGGCTGGTATATGAGTTAGAGCATGTGCTAAGTATGAACTCATGTTCGAAATCTACTCACTAGCCCTACCTATGAATGAAACCCATGGATGAATTATTAAGTAGATTTCCTTCTTTGTTTTAGTTGAAATTGTGTGTATTAGTTTGATAAGTTATAACCTTTAATCATACACTTATTTTATATGTGTCAAGGGTAGAATAAAAGGGAAACACACAACTTATTGGTTGAAATTTTCTCTCAAGTAAACAAAGAGTTCTTCCCTTTAAAACTCAAGTACAATAGTTTGAAGTTTTGCAAAAATCTTCTAAGATTTATCCTAAGAGTTTATACCTTAAGTGGTTCTTTATGTATTGATTTAAGAGGTTACCAAGAATAAATTTTATTCTCTCAAATATGTCCCTCATTTCTCTTTTTGTTTCGACTGTTATAAGATATTTTGGAATATCACCTCCTAGCAAGACTCAAGTTAGATCTCATATGCATTTAGTTGATGACTATTGTATTTTTACTAAGTTGGTTGTTGACTTGTGTTGCTATCATAGACTTAATTTGTATTTAGAGATTTAGAAAACATGAGTATAGAGTTTACACAAATTAGAAACCAACTGAACAAAATTTAGCAACAAAAAGTTTATGATTTTTTTAGTGCTATGTCACTATTGTAGTGTTAAAATTCAAAAAGCAAAATTTTAGGACTCTGTAGCAAGAAGAGCGTTTTGACACTTATGATTTCTCATCCATTTCTAGTAGAGGTATTGATTTACCTTTAATCTTTAATATTAGTAATCTCCGTTACTTATTATTGTTTGATGAATTATATTATCTTTTATTATTTTCACATTTTTCAAAATTTTAGTCCATAATTCTAAAGATATTGAAAATTATCAAGTACATACTCGAACTTCAATCTCAATGCAATTGGTGATGGTTGGATTCCTATAAATCCAAAGGGAAGGGCGAAGGTATAGAAAGATTAAGATTGTTATGAAGATGTTTAGAAGAAGTTATATAGTGTATGTAAGCATTACTAAGAGATATCATATAAAGCTTAATCAAAACATGCCACTTCTAATTTTAAGAGGCACATAGTAAATTTTTCAAAGTATAAAAATATTGATGGATCATGCATGACTACATCTAAATTTGATTAAAAATAATATAGTGAGTTGGTTTGTGAGTCAATAATGAAGCATGGGTTGTCATTCTCACACATTAAGTATGAAGGAAAGATAATAGTCCACTAGTATTTGAAGCTAAATGTCAAAGCTATTTGTAAAAATACTATGAAGAAAATTTGTATGGAAAAGAAGTTCAATTTAAGGAAATTCTTAAAGAGGCTTTAACCAAAACTTCTAATAGGATTTATTTAACTTATGACATATGGATAATATGCACAAGACGTGGTTATCTTACTCTCACTTCACATTATGTTTATGATACTTGAAAAGTGAACTTTAAGATGTGAGGTTTTTCCTATTGTCCACCTCCTTACACTAGTGTAGAGATATACAATCTCTTACATTCATTGATAATGAATTGGGGTATTGAAAAGAAGCTTTTTAATATGATTATGGATAATGTATCAAATATGATCAATATGATTATAAGTATGAAATCCAAGTTTCTTGCAAACTTGGTGTGTGATAGGAATTTTTTTTTTCATATTTCGTATTTAGCTCATATTTTTAATTTGACAGTGAAATAAGGAACGAAAAACATTAAAGAATGTACGGTGAATTTTTAAGAAATTATAAACTATATAGATGGATCATAAGGTAGGAAAACTAAGTTTTATGAATATGTTGTGCAATTAAACATATCTATTATCTAATATCCAATATATACTTCTTTAATATATGCACCATTCAATGGTGCCTAGAGAAGGCAATGTTGTGTGATGATATAGATATTAGTAGAATGGCGACTTAGATGTATGAAAAATTTAGAAAATATTAGTCAGACTACTCTATGATTCTAGCTTTTGCTATAGTTTTTGATCCGTTTCACAAATTTAATTTCATGATATTTTCTTGCAGAAAATTGTATGGAACCAATAAGGATTCACGGGTGGCCAAAGAATTATGTTCTAAACTTCTTGATTTATACAAGTATTATGAGGATAATTTCCAAGTATATTTTTGCGTTCCAAGAACATTTACTCAAAGAGAAGTTAACACTTGTCAACAAAATGATGATACAAGGGTAAACTATTGTTATTAGATATTAAGTTTACTAATATATTTTATATTCATCTTATTATTTAGTTGAATTTTTTTATATATAATCTTATTATTTGTCTTTTCTTTTTATATATGAATTTAACTCTTCAATATTTCTTAAAGCTAGCAATATTGGAAAATCTAAATTGGAGAGTTGTCATGAAGTTAAAAGAATAGAGCGGTTGATTAGGTTTGATGTAATTTCTTATTGGAAGGATAAATCTAGTTGTGTTTTGATACTTAGTTCTATGTCAAAAGATATTCTCAATATTCCAATCACCACAGTTGCTTTAGAGTTTACTGTCAGTATTGGTGACAGTATATTGAATAAGTGGAGAAATTCTATTTTGCAAAATACTTTTGATGTGTTAGTAATAACACATAATTGGTTATTTAGATATGGAGGTAATTTGAATATGTAAATCCATTTATTTTATTATGGATTTTTTGTAAAATAACTTATATTTTTGGTATTTACACAAATCTTAAAAAAAAAAATGGTTCTATTGTGGACTTCTCTAAACTAAACAATGAGTTTTTGAAGAGTTAGAGGCAAAATTTTAAGCTACTATATTTTTATTGAGCTGGTTGTTCCTCACTATTGTTGCTAAGTTGATTATTATATGCCCTTGGTAGCCTAAATGTGTGCAAACTTTATTGAATATTTTGAGGGTTTATTGAAGTCATGGAATGAACTAGGGATGTTAGATCACCATTATATGAACTTATGTTGGACACTTGATTTTTTTTTACTCTTAAATTATTGTCCTCAGTGTAATTCAGTGTCTCTTGTTCCATACTTAATTCATATGCCGCTATTGCAAAATAAGCTAGAATCTAGGCCTTCATGAGGAAAAATTATGATTTATTGATATAAATGTTGACATTCTTAGATAACATATTAGAAAATTAGTAAAAACTCTTTGAAATGCATATGAGTCACTTAGACTATGTCTTTTCAAAGCAGCAATTGTATCTCACATCTTTGTATCATCTAATATCTTTTATTTGTTGAGTGAGAGCAATATTTGATGTTGGATAATATAATGTTAGGTTGTGTGATTTATGTAGGTTAACAAAATGTGGTTGCTTATATTTTGTTGTTGAAGGTTATGTTTTAATGTGTGCGTGGCTAGAATTATCCCCCAAGGCTTAGCAAGCAAATGACTTAAAACAAATTTTAGTTGATCATATTGCATACAATGGTGGAATGTAGACCATATTCACATATTTCATGTTGCCTTAACTATAATATCTTACCTTTTTTGTATATCCAAGATTGTAGAAAGTTTTAAATATTAGAGCTAGTTTGAAATGGTTTAGTTATATAGATTTTATTTTATTAGTAGAGCTATGAACATGAGATAAGCCTATAATCGTCATTCTCTAAGCTCCATGCTTTCGATTGTAGTGCTACCAACATGTGGCAAGCTAACTACTTTTTTATCTTCTAGGAAGATATAAGTGTCACTTATGTAGTATTATGAATTTTGAATTGGTATTTAACGCACAATATAATATTATGTTGGTTTATGCACGTAATAAAGAAGTTTGGGGTTAATATTTGGGATCTATGAGAAATGTGGGGTTCCTTGTTTATTAATATGAAACATGTTTTCTCACAAATTATTTTGATGTATTTTGGGGTAAAAAGTTGAAAGTAAGAAAATTAACATGGGGGATTCATGTTTACTAAATACGGACCGTGTTTTTTCTTTATTTTTGAAACAATTTGTTTTACCCTATAAGGTTTTTTATAGTATAAAAGAGATATGCGATAACCCTAACCGTGGAGTCGTGCAACCCAACTTTTTCTTCTTCATATAATTCTCCATTTATTAGAGAATTTTAAATCTTAGTAAATAATTGATTAATTAATTTAATCATCTTGTAATTACACAAGAACACGAATAAAGATCTATACTTTTCCCTCAATTGTTCTATTTTTTGATTGAATCCTTAATTGCTCATAATCTTATTAATTTTAGTTTTTGGTTTTATCTTTTTCAATCCATGCTATTTTCTAACTGTAACACCCTAAGTTGATACAATCATGTGGGGCTACCCTAGAGTTTTTTTGGACTGATTACCTGGCCCTACAGATCAACATGAGCCATTCAAGTGTGCTTTATCATCACACACTTCTCGAGACATTTTAAAAAAATTTCTAAAATTTTCCAAAATGATCACTCATCCTAAAATATTTTCCATAGCCAGCATGCTTACCTGTAGAGTTATTAGGACAAAATCACCAAAAGGATATTATACTATATTGATATAAGTAACCATATCAATTCTTATAACACTCCCCTCAATTTTGAGATATTATAACAACATTTTGGTATTAAAGCTGCATAATTGAAGAAGTTTGGATCGAGATAGGCACAAAATTTCATATTGATAAGTTCAATAATTCCATCAATTTTGAATTATGGAAATTGAAGATGCTGGCTATTCTAATTTCGAACGTAATGGAAAAAGCATTATACGATCATTCGATGAAGCCAAATTGGTGACAAATGAAAGATTTGAGTGAGTAGATCTAAAGGCCCTCTTTGCCATATAGCTGTGCTTGTTGAACTAGGTATTACAGAAAGGGGTAAATGAATCAATGACTGTTTCCTTATGGTTGAAGCTTGAGTTATTATACATGACAAAGTCAATATCAAATTGATTATTATTGAAAAGTCAGCTTCATGACCTGAAATTAGGTGAGGGTCAATATTTAACAAATCATTTAGATGAATTTAACTCTATAGTTATGGATTTTCATAATATAGTTGTTAAATTAGATTATGAAGATTTGGCCATTATGTTGTTATATTATTTGTCTATAAGATTTAAATATTTCTATGAGATTATTTTGTATGGGAAGGGCAAGTTAGTCCTTGAGGATGTGAACCCACCCTGCTATAATGTGAGTTGACTAATAATTAGTTGAATCGTAGTGGTACTTATATGGACTCGCATACTGAGTAATTGGTAGCTAGGGGAGGACACATGAGTGGGGATTTGGTGATAAGAATATGTCTAGATCTATGTCAAAGAGTTGGCAAAAGAATGTAGTATGCCATATTGCATGAAAGGCCATATTAGGAGATATTGTCCTAATAGGAAATTAATAATACTATTGATGGTGTATCTGACGAGGGTGATACTTGTAATATCCCAATTTGAGTAGAGTATTATAAGAATTGATTTGGTTGTTTATATCAATATGATGGACCATCCTTTTGGTGATTTCGTCCTAAGAACTCCACAGTTAAGAGTGTAGGTCATGGAGCAATTTTTAGGATGGGTGGCCCTTTTGGAAAGTTATAGAAATTTTGTAAAATTTCTCAAGAAGCTTGTGAGTGGGGAAAATCATGCTAAAAGGACTCATGTTAATCTATAGGTATAACCAATCAATCTAAAAGTACTTTAAGGTCGCCCTACGTGGCCATATCGACTCGGGGTGTCACAAATGCTATCAAAGTGAAACCAAAACCATGAGATGAACTTGGATGAGTTGGTCAGCCACCAAGCGGGATAATTCTTGTGATAAACTATATTATAGGACGCTGCATTATTTGAGTGGAGTTGAATGTAATACCCCAATTTGAGTAGAGTGTTATAAGAATTGATCTTACTACTTATATCAACATAGTGTACTATCATTTTGGTGATTTCATCCTAAGAACTCCACATTTAATTATGTTGGGTATGGAATAATTTTTAGGATGGGTAACCCTCCTAGAAAGTTTCGAATTTTTTTTAAAAAATTTCTCAAGAAGTGTGTGAGTAGAGAAAATGTATGCTGAAAAGACTCGTATTGATTTGTGGAATTAGCCGATTAATCCAAAAGCACTCAAAGGTAGTCCCCGTGTGATCGTATCGACTCAGGATGTTACAATGCTCTTATAGCTAATGATGATGGTGATGTACTGGCTACCACATATGCATAAACCAGATTAGATGATATGTAGATTTTGGATTTAAGGTGCTCCTACCATGTTTATCCCACTAGAAACTTGTTCCAGACATATGATATTATTCGAGGTGGAGTTGTTGTCTTGGAAAATATTACTTCATAAAGAGTTTCCAAGATTAGGACTGTGAGGGTGAGAATGCATGATGCTATGGTTGGGACATTGTGAGGTGTTCGTCATGTTTCTGACATGACCGAGAGCTTGACTTTCTATGTTTCTTGGATATCAAAGGTCATAGGTGTGTCCTTGAGAATGACATATTGAATGTTTCTAAAGGAGTTATGATGGCGATTGTTGGCAAGTGGGTCAAGATATTATATGAGCTTGTTGGCACAGCTATTAAAGGTGTAGTTAGGGAAACAATAAGAGTGTCTAACCCATATGTTGATGGCCTTGGTTTAATGCGAATGAAACATAGGAGTGTCATTTCTATGACTAAAGGGTCTTTATGCTATGACCTAATCACATCTAGAGCTGTTACCTTTTGTGAGTCTAAATTCCTTCTTGATGAAAAGGTAAAGCAAGAGAGTTTGTTAGGTGCTTTGGATAAAGTATAGGTTTTGTTGGTGTAGATGGTATCGATTCATCTAGTAAGGAGAAATTTGGGAAACAAGTGGTGCAAATGGGTGTTTCTCTAGGCAGAGTTGCGTAAGCTTTATATACTATGGTTAGTAGTATTGGTGTGCAAGAGTTATTCTTAGACTCATAGGTTATTTTGGGTGTTGATTCTATTCTATAGTATTTTGCTAGCGTTGTTGAAGAGATGTGGTCTCTTTGGCCGACTCATACCTTGGTATATGATGTTTCACTAGTTATTCTTTTGTTATATATCTATGTTTTTCTTATTGCAGCAAAAGAAATATCTGAAGATAATAAGTTGAAAACTTTGGGTATGCCCAAATCTAAAGTGGTTGTGGTGGCTTGCTTAGTCACTGGTTCATAATCTATAGATATGAGATACTTGATGTATAATGTGATTAGTACTAACTGTTTTATTACTCGTGTCATGATCATGTGTGTGGTAAGTCTCTTAAAGACACCTTGGTTAGGTGTGGTGAGAATTTTGAGGTACTTGGTGCTGATTTTGAGGTACTTGATGCATATAGTATAGGTTTGCATTGAGTATGTGTTGTTAACTATTTTGTTGACATGTTACTCTGATCTTAGTATGGTTATGATGATCATAGGTGCAATAGTTTGCTAGTGTTGACCTTAGAGGTTCTAAGGTTGTATGTTTGGCTATGATAGAGGCTTTTCAAGAATTAGTGGAGCTTGGAGGTTTAGTCTGAGAGCTTGGGTTTTGTCATGGTGCTCTAGTTGTTTAAGGTGATAACAAAAGTGCTATTTATTTCCATCGTTGAATGAAGCATATTGCCATCAGATTTCACTTAATCCAAGGTATTATTACTGTAGGCAAAGTTGTGTTGGAGAAAATGATTACTTTGGGTAATACGACTGATATGCCTATGAAGCCATTGATCGTGAGTAAGTTTGAATGTTTTTCAAACTTGATTGGTGTTCATAGGTGATGAGGACTTTTTTTGGGCTAGGGGTTTTTCATAGAGTCTTTATATGTCATTCGTCACAAATATTGAGTTAAAATGGATAATTGCGAGCTTTTACTGAATATTTGATGCACAATATTAACTTGTGTTGGTTCATATATGTAGCGGAGAAGTTTGGAGTTAATGTTTGAGATTTGTGAGAAACATGGGGGTCTTATGTTTATTACCACGGACCATGTTTTCTCACATATTATTTTGATGTGTTTTTAGCTAAGAAGCCAAGAGTAAAAAAATTAATATGGGGATCTCATATTTCCAAAACACAAACCATATTTTTCTTTATTTCCAAAATGCTATGTTTTTCCCCATAAGAGTTTTTTCTAGTATAAAAGAGATATAAGAGAACTTTAGCCATCAAGTCATGCAACCCAACTTATTATTCTTCTCTATAGAATTTTCCATTTGTTAGAGAATTGTAAAACTCTATAATTAATTGATTGATTAGTTTAATCATCTTTTAATTACACAAGAGCATGAATAAAGATCTCTACTTTTCCCTCAATTGTTCTATTTTGTGATTGAAACCTCAATTGTTCATAATATTGTTAATTTTGGTGTTTTTTTGGATCATTTTTAGTCAACGCTATTCCGCAACAATTATTTTGATATTAAAGCTACCGACATATGGTAAACTCAGTATTTTGATTAGTTCAAATACAACTGGTAAACCAAGTGTTTGATGTGTACTTTTTGTAGCTTTTCAAATGCTTATACAATGACTTTTAAGGATTTTTTTTTTAATATTTTGAGTTTCAAGTGTTGGATATATTTGTCTTATTATTATTATTGCTATTATTAATTTTATCATCACTATCATCGTCATCGTCATCTTATGGTGCCTTTTAAGGCTTGCATATTTATATTTTAGGTTACACAGGTGCTAGAAATGCTTATATAGTTCCTTTTGAGGGTTACATATTTGTATTTTGAGTTATCGATGTGGATAAAGTGGGTAATTTGGGTAATATAGTTGATAAGCTAATGAAGCCACTGACCATAAGTAAGTTCGAGTGTTTTTCAGACTTAATTGGTGTTCATAGGTCATGAAGAATTTTGTTGGGCTAGGAATTTTTTGTAATTGTCTTTACATGTCATTTGTCAAAAATATTGTGTCAAGGTAGTAAACTGTGAGCTTTGAGTGAATATTTGATACACGACATTACTTTATGTTGGTTCATATAGGTAGTAGAGAAGTTTGGGATTTGTGAGAAACACGGGGGTCCTATGTCTATTACCACAAACCATGTCTTCTCACATATTATATTGATGTGTTTTTAGGCAAAAATTGAAGATTAAGGAAATTAACACAGGGTCTCTTATTTCCTAAACACGTACCATATTTTTCCTTTATTTCCAAAATGCTATGTTTTTCCCTGTAGGATTTTTTCAAGTATAAAAGAGATACGAGAGAACCCTAGTTGTCAAGTCATGTAGCCTAACTTCTTATTCTTCTTCATAGAATTCTGCATTGTTTAGAAAATTGTAAATCTGTATAACTGATTGATTGATTAGTTAAATGTTCTTGTAATTATAAAAGAGCACGAATAAAGATATCTAATTTTCCCTTAATTGTTCTATTTTGTGATTGAATCCTCAATTGTTCATAATCCTGTTAATTTTGGTGTTTTGTTTGGATCATTTTCAATGAACGCTATATCTCAACAATTATTTTGATACTAAAGCTACCAACATGTGATAAACTCGAGATTTTGATATGTTTAGATATAACCGGTAAACTAAGTGTTTGATATGTACTTTATGAGACTTTTCAAAAGCTTATACGATACCTTTTGAAGCCTTTTTTTTGTGTTTTGAATTACAAGTGTTGGATATATTTGTGTTATCATCATCATCATCATCTGATGGTGCCTTTTGAGGCTTGCATATTTGTGCTTTGGGTTACACAAGTGTTGGAAGTGCTTATATAGTTCTTTTTGAGGGTTACATATTTGTGTTTTGAGTTATCGATAAGGAGATTGAACTTTTGAAGCTTTGTAAATGCTTAAATGATGTTTTTTGAGGTTTGTATGTTTGTATCTTGAGTTTATGGTATTGGATGTACTTGTATTATTATTATCTTATGGTTTAGATGGAAGTGAACTAATATTTAGATGGAGTAATAGAGTTTTTCCTTTCTTCTCTACTTTTATTTCTATACTTTAGTATGTGTATCAATGGATATTATACATACATAAGAAGTGATATACTTGTTAAGAAAGTATATTCTTTTTTAGAGTTTGATGTAAGTACTAGGTTCGATTTACTGCACATCTATATTATTTTATGTTTTACAAATTTTTAGAATTTTGAATTATTTTAGTCATGGGTTAATGTTAATTTTTAGATAGTACCATGTTGAATCCTTTTACATTTATAGTTTTTCATGTTACATTAGATTCCAGATAAATAATGGATCAAGTTAAGTTATTTCAGATTTATAGTTTTTTGGATTTTTCATGGTATAGGATAACTAGTTTATTTCAAACTTACGATTTCTCAGTTTGTATCAAATATCGGATATGTATCGAATCAAGTTAGATAAGTTTTGCATTCTTAATTATTCGAATAAAATCATATTGGATTTCTGATATATCAAGTCAGTATTTGCCGGATTTTTCGAATTTGGTCAACTTTTATCAACTCTAACTATAGGTACGCTAGTTCTAAGGTAAATGTGTGATTGTTTTTCCTGTTATTGTGCCGGGAGAAATTGGTGAGTATCTGAGTGGTGCTACTGTGCAAGCCTGGTAATGAAGATTATTGTTTAGAAGTATATATGGATTTATATATAATATACTTCAAACCTAATTGTAAGACTAATTTAGTTAGGGTGGTTAAATATAATCAATTTTATAAATATTTACATTTTAGATCTTGCTGTTTATGAAATTGTATTGTTTGGAGCCGCCGATGTACATGCAAACCACAAATACCAAAGTAGATGAAGTTAAAAACACTAGAGACCGAAAGAGTTTTTATTTTTATTTTTATTTGTGTGTGTGTGTGTTTTTCAAGGAGTGTTTGAAGAAGTCTTGCTAATTAAATATAATTGACGCCTTATTTATTTCTTTTTAGTGCAATTTTAGTTTCAAGATGAATATAAATTGACCTTTGCCGATCGTTGTTCGTCAGTTTGGTAATAAATTGTAAAACATCTTTATCAATGAAACTATAAGCCTGCACCGCACTTCATATTTTTCACTCTCGCTTCTCCTCTCCTCGCTCGTATATATATAAGTTTAAATTTGCAATTTGGCTTGAATAAAACCTAAAGCAATGTTCACTGCACGGGTAGCGGCAAGTCTCGTATGCCTCGATCAACTGCTGTGAAACGCTTGGTTACTTGCATGCCTCTTGGAGCAAGGTTTGAAACCGGTGAGTTAATTAATTACGGTAGATTCTACCCTTTTAATTTAGTCGCTTCATATTTCATATCTTGATTGGACTTTGTATTTTAATAGTGTTTTTAAATTAAATAAAAATAATTTAATCATTTAAATTACACTGTGCAATAATAATTATAATTTATATTATAATATATTATATTTTAAAATAAATTTATAGTTAGAATTTATTAATTTTTCGAACACGGTGAGTAATATTTAAAAAGTAATCATATCCATGGAGGCTGGAGCAAACTAGTTTTGCCTCCTTTTGAACATTTGTTTCCGTAGTTAATGAACGGATACGATAATACTCCTGACGGCTGACAGAACCCAACGCGTATCTTCTTTTTAAGGCGTTACCGGAAAAAATTGGCATACGATCTCTCTCCCCCCGTTAAATAATAAGCCTTTTCCTTGAGTGTTTTCTGCCACTAGCCCTCGGCATCAAGACCGCAGGTTATTTGCCGGCCGCGCATCGACTTGTTAGTATCTGGCATGTCGATTCATATTCTTCCGACGGAATTGATGAATGAGATCGTCTCATGTTTTGGGAGGAAGGACCTGTATCGATGTAAGCGTGTTTGCAGGAGTTGGTACAATTGGATTGGAGTGGAGTTCATGATAATTGAAATCTTCTTACGCCTACCTGCTCAATCTCTTCTACGTTTCAAGTCTATTTCTAAGTACTTCTACATCTTAATATCGGATATGGATTTCGTCACACTCCGTCACAAGCACCAAACCCGATTAAATCCCCTCGTCATTATGATTGACGAAGATTCTTATGTACTCAGCCCGGTTAATTGTCCCCAACAACACCGTCGTTGATGAATCCTCCACCGAGCTCTATTATCCTGAAGAAATTGAAAGATGGAGCCTTTCTTGGCGATTCGTAGGCTTTTGCTATGGCTTGCTTTTCTTCGATGGTCGCCCACATAGATTTTTCGTCTAGAACCCAGCAACGCGGGCTTATTTTATGGCAACCCCTTATCCTCGCAACTCTCAGGGCTCAGTAACCCCACATAGTAGGCTCTGTTATGATTCTGGGTTTGGATATGATTGCAAGGATGATGACTGCAAGATTGTGACATATGAAATAAATGAAAATGCCATCTTTATTTACAGTTTTAGAAGCAATCCTTGGAGGAGGAAGAGGAAGACTCGTAGTTCTGCCGGATGGTCTTGTGATATTGCATTTGTGAATAATGCTTTCTATTGGGTTTCTCGAAAGGAAAGGCGGATGATGGGTTTTCAACTCTCCAGCGGACAATACCATGATCTACCGATGCCTGATCTCCAGCCAGTATTAAATGTCCTGCCGTGGGCCCCATACGTATTGTGCGTATCAATCAATAATAGAATAACATGTAGGAAGGGCTGAGCTAGATCTATCATATCGTATATGTAGTTTTTTCTCAACTTTTAAATAATTCTCATCTTTGGCAATGAAAATAAATTTCACAATATATCATTATATCATGGATGAGGAAGCTCGAAGAGCATGAGGGTCGGGGAACATGTTAGGGCTTAGATCGGGGATTGTGAAAAGGACGGCTCTTTCAAATTGAGTTACGTTATGTTCCATGATATTGTTTTTCTATTGGCAATCGAGCATGGCTTTTGGGTCTTGCTTTATGGCTCTGGGAGTTAATTTTCTAGCTTTTTGCCTCCAGCGTCGCTGGTTTTGATGTCCAGAGAGGTTATGCCTAGCTTAATTATCTAAAAACCATTTGGCAATAATTCATTCCCTTCGGAACTGTAGGGGGTAGGGAGGTTGATGTAAGCCTGATAGTCAGCATTGTCCCTGGTGCCACCGAATTATATAAATTTACAAAAGCATCTACGTAATATCCTATGGTAGTCCAAATGGCTCGATGATGCTAGCTTAATTTTCACTTACGTTCAGGAATAACTGAGACACTGCTGCTATGCACTTAATTTTCATCCGTTAGTTTTGTAGTATGAAACCAAAGCAAATATTGCCAACTTAATTGCATAAGCCAACGGATGAAATGATATATAGAATCAAAACAAAGACTCTGTGAATGTTGGATTATTACCTATATTGTTTGGATTTATATGTGAACGATATAAATTATGGATTATCATATAAGTTAAGTCTGTATAAAAGTAATTATATTTAAATATAAATTATTTAAGCTAAATATATGTAATTGGATGTGGATTCTTATGTATAGATCCTTTGAATATTTTAAATTATTTATGAATTGAGATGAAATAGTCCCATAGATAACAAGTCAATTACCTGTATATTTAATCCTGGTCCTTAGATCACTTACACTTTATCTTTTTTTATTTCCATTGGTCCCGAAAGACCATAGTACTACTACTACCCATACAAATATTCTTTTGAATACGACGATGTCCAATGATTATCATCGTAATAGATTTAGGTGCATTTTAATATTATCCGTATCTATCTTGATGAATTGATATGTGATCCTGTCAGATCTATTATTAAATTCTATCAATTGGTATTAGAACATGAATGTTTAATTCACCAAGATTTGTTAATATGTGTTTGTTTAATTGTTACAATATATTACTATTCATTTTTCTCTAGTATATGTCGATACATTAGGCCTTATCGACCTCCTTCTTGACCTAATTATTAGTCTCCATGATTTGATTTTTATTTTATCTAATACTATTCGGAATGGTAATATTGTTTGCTTAGCTTCAGTGTGATGCACTACGTTCACTAGACCATCTTGGTCAACGCCACTACCATTGGGTTTTGGTGGTCGGGTCGATGCTATAATACCTCAAATTTTATCTAACTCTAATCTCAAGTAATTAACATATTAACCTATTTCTAATCTCAAAAAATTAATATCTTTTATCTTATCTTAACTCCTTAATCCTAAGCCTAGTCCAATTCTAAGTCATTAGTATTTTAACTAAACCATATCCTTGGATAACTGATAATATAATTCCTTAATCTTAAATTTAAAACTAATTATAATTCTAATCTTAAACTCTTTTTCCCATTTCCATTTATCTTTTCCCTTTTTCCCTTTTCTTTCCCCCTTTTCATTTTTCATTTACATTTTCCCCATCTTGATTTCCTTCTCTCTTTATTCCCCTTATAGCCATGCAACCCTCTTCCTTACATGACTTCTTATTTTTACCTACCCAGCCCTTACAGTGCCTTACACCTTTAGCTAGTCCCCACACCTGACATTTTCCCTATAACCCATCCTACACCAAAAGACATCCCTAGTCTACATTATTTCATAGGTTTCTATCAAGAGAAACCCACATCAACCTATACTCATCCCTACACCTTCATATTCCCATTTCACATCCTCACCTCATCCCCTATAAATACTCCTTCTCTCCACTCCTGATTTCACTTAGCAACTCACACAAACTCTCCCGGAACTCCTTCCTTCCCTTAACTCGTCTATGTTTCATTTGTCATTCATCTGCCATTTTCATCCAGTTGATCTCTACAATGTTTATATAATCTCACACAACTCAGCATTTGTTACATCAAAAACACACTATGAACACCCCTTATCTACCTCAACACTTCACACAACAAATAGCTTAGTTGCGCTAAACCATCATGTAACATTCATCCTTCCACACCCACACCTTAGCTATACCAAACTTCCACATTGCACTACTACTTCTTGAGTGGCATTTTCACTCATGCCACCCTCAATTACACCCTCAAACTCATGAAACCATCACCCCCTTACATCAATTCTTCACACAATAATCACTCTAAATACGTCACAACATCATGAAACACACTTTACAACCACACCCCCACCCAAAGCAAACTAGCCCTATTTGCATTACTAACTCACTCCATGTCTACCTTCTTGTTTTAATCCATTACATAAATCCACCCCATAAATGTGAGGAGCTCATGCAGCACCCCATAGCTGCATGAGTCTCTCATGCTATATCCCCCTTTGGTGCACCAACTTTTGTTGCAAGTGATTCAAACTTCATGTGACTTGGTCACTATAAAATAATTAATTTGTACCAACGGGGTCTTATTTGTTAGTAAAAGCTTTTTTCCTGTTGGCAAAATCTTTTACCAACAGAATTTTTTTTATATGATAAAATTATGGGTAAAAACTCTACGCTTAAAAGTTTTTTCCACAGATATGTATAATCTATTGAGAATAATTGATAATGCCCATAGATATTTATCGGTTAGTAAAACTTGTGCCCACACTTATATTTGTAAGTAAAGGTATTAATCACAAAATAATATTTGTAGATAAAAATATTACCCACAAAATAATATCGGTAACTAAAACTATTATCCATAAAACAATATCTGTGACTAAAGGTATTATCCACGAAATTATATCTATGATAAAATAAATTCACCACACACTCATATCTATGACTAAAAGTATTAAACACAAAATTATATCAATTACTACAAATTATTGCCAACATACATATTGTTGGTTATACATATTTTAACCCTGTATAAATATATGTTTGTAAAACTTTTATCGAAACGTACAAGATTTATTGCTATTATTTGTTACCACAATATCTACTTATAGTAACAACTTATTCACCTATAGTAACAATTTATCTTGTTATAAAATTAATTACACCATATAAAATTATCATTGTGTAGTACACAATAATTAGTTGTTTAGCTCCAAAATCCATAACAGTCTTTCCACTTACGCCATTCCCTTTACAAGTTCCAATTGGAACGAGTTCAAAGATTTATGGAATAGTATGCACGACATTAGCATGATCACCAATTGCTTATGACTTATATGGCCTCAAAGTTTTGGCCACTCCCTCAATAGTGTCCAAGAATATCATTTTCTACATAATTGTATATAATACTAAAATCAACAATGCAGCATAAAGCAATGTCAAAGAGTACGGTCCATAATTCTTACATAGAAAAGGTAGATTTAAGGTTAAAAATACACTCTCATTATAGACTAAGTTGGCTAACCAATCCTACATAATAAACAATCATCGAAAAATGTGGCAATAGCTTAAATATTCTCATTTCTTTTAAAGTTTACGAGACTAATCACCTTTAGTTTCTAATTTATTTCCTACAATCAAAACAAGCATTAACAAAATATATTGCAAGTGAACTTCTTCCTTTCAGGCCATATAACATTTAACATACTTGTGTGTCAGAAATGGCTAAGAGGTGTTCAACTGAAGGTATGACCTCAACTTGTATAATATAAACATTAAATATGATAAATTTTCTATGAATTCCTTTATGGGATTTCTTTACTTTTGTGCCCTGGGCAAGGTTCATACCTTTGGTTCCCGATACATTATGAAGTGAGTAAACAAGAGGGCGATCAATGTCAATCAACGATTTCCACAAAATGCAATAAATGGTACTTTGTACACCTGAGAATAAAAAAATGCCTACAAACGTAGTTTACAATCATATTAAACTAAAAATAAAACCATCACAATAACAGAACCTGAAAACACAATTAATGGAGTACACATAATCTAATTAGCAACCAAATTAAATAGTCAATAATTCCCTTGACTATCTTATAAATTATAAGAAGGCTTTTAGAATTTTCTAGATTCTCCCACACCTTAAACAAGCACATCAGCTTCCAGAAATACTCTAGATACAAGAGATGTATATTTGCAAATAAATTTAAACTTAGCAACATAAAAGTATGAATATGATGAATGAGGAGCAAGAAAGAAATTGATATCTCAAAAACAAAAGAAGAAAGAGGAGGAAATTATAAGATAAGATATTGTAAAGTTGCTTAATTTCAGCTCATATGAACCATTACTTCCAAGAAAATTTCATAGTAGCATACCTTCTATCACAATTTTCAACAATATATTATCAAACAAATAAAGAGTGTTAAAGTAATCAATATAAATCATTTATTTTATTTCATTTCACCAAATAATTACCAAAAAAAGTTAAAATAGTAACATAATGAAGTAATGTATACAAAAATGAAAACTATAAAGTAATAGGTGAGTAAAGTTATACTTTCAATAGCATACATTTACCTTTGCACAAACCCCACATATAAATAATGTTGGTGTGATAATCTCCTCAGTGCAGTCTATCTTTTCTACAATAATATCTGGCTCTCATCCAACAAATATCTTTAATAGTAACTCCAAAATAATTATTTATATTCTCTGCCTAACGAAGAGTAGACATATGTCTCCTATACTATTACTGAGGGAATGCTACTTATGCAACTACCTCAAAATTTCAATTTTATCATAATTGAGAGAAAAAAAATAATGGAAAATCATAGTGTTAACTATCTAGAATTTAATGACATTGCTAGATGATACATGAATTATTTCAAAGATATATAAGTATTTATAATGGTAAAACAAGATAGTGTGTTTTATTATTACAAGACAAGACCTTGCATGATTATATCTTCAAACTATCTAAAGTGAAGTTAAAATTCCATCACTTTAAAACTACCTTCATTTTCAAAGTACGTATCCATACTCACTTTTAAGTTCTCACACTAACAATACACTCACTCAGCACTACACATCCAGCACAATAGTTAATATCATAAATCACCAGTGATAATTTAGAACAATTTGACCCAGCATCATGTATATAGTGAAAACTTTTATAAACTATGGTCATAACCTTTAAATAAATTAGTCACATGATGAGAAATAAGGAAAATTAACCATGAATGGTAGTAGTTCACAAGAGAAATGACCGAGTATTCCATCTCTAAAATCATAGAATAACAATTTCCAAGGCAGAAGAATGACGAATGATAAATGTAGGAAAGCACTCCCTTAAGTGGAATATAGAAATTCATAAAAATGAAATATGTTTCACGATCAAATCCTTTTAGAACCCATCCATGATTCTGCATAGACGTTCATGAACAAAAATATCATTTTAAGTGTAACTAATTTCATAAGCCATCCAGTTCATTCTTAACTCCCTGCAAAAATTGGGATCCAACTTCCTTCTAAATATTTCTCAACCTTGTCTACTAGAAACAAGCAAAACCTTAATGAGGGAGAGAAATGAATCAGAATAAACATCTCACCATAACATATTAGTAGCATCTCAATAGTATAAGTTAGATCAAAATTACTATATCCTAGAAGTATTAACAAGAGAGATTAACCATTGCCGATAAGAAAACACCAGTTGATGACTTTGAAGTGACACCATCAACTCCTAGTAAATCAACCATTTTTAACGCATATATAGCTGCTGCTGATTGATTCTAATGACAACATCACAAAAAAAAGTATTTCACAGGAATATCCATTGAATAAGAAGAACAACGCTAAACAATGCAGGATGGAAAAAAACATGTATACAAGACACTCGTGAAGGAAATTAGATAGGGAAGGTATTGACTACAATACAGAACCTACAAAGAAAACAATCTTAATATTACTGGAAAAGGATAAGAGAATAAGATCTCAAGTTCTTACTTTTCCCGTAGCAATAGCCACTTTCACACCCATTGACAAGGCCTCTTTTAGAGCATTTGTAGTTGTCAAAGTAATTTGAGTTTAGTTGGGGATGTAAAAGGGGTAGGTTCGGAGATGGTATACCCATACTTGAGTTCATACTCGATAAGAAAATCCGTGCCCAAATTCATATCTATACCCGGATCTGTATCTCCTAACACATCTATATCCGTATCCATTGGATATATGTTACCCGACGGATTATCCATTTACCCATTAATGGATATTATCTAGCAAATAAATCTATTACCAGATAGATAAATCCATTTAGAATTAAGATGAATGATAATTTTAACCAAAATTTATACTATATTTATTTTAAAATTAAGGGTAAAAAGGTAATTATATATTCGGTAAATGGATACTGATATGGATATGGGTATGGTTACGAGTATAGGTATGGATATCCCATACCAGTATCCATACCTGAACCCGACGGGTATTTTTTTTCCATCATCCATATCTGTGTCTATCCATTTATCCATATCCATTTAAATATCTGTTAGATAAAATCTATCGGGTTTCAGATAAAATTTACCTTGTTTACATCCCTAAGTTTGGCTATTTAATAGGGTACCTTACATTCAGATGAAATCATCATATAAGTAAACAGTGAATTGGATACTTTACAAGCACTATGATGTTGTTCTGGAAAACTCACCATCCATATCACAGAAGATATATTTGAACGTTGGTTTATAGAAGTCCAGATTACCCTCTTTCATCCTGTCTTTTATTAATGATTAGAGTAAGATTTCTTACTGTAGACCTTTGCACAGAATTAATGAAGAACGCATGTATTCTTTCAGGTAGAAACTTCATCCTAATTGTAGGTGATGCTACCTAATCCTTAAACCAATATAAGATGACCATATAGTGTCCTTTACATGTTTGGTGAAGTGAATTTTTTCTTGCATGAATTGAACCATCATCAAACAATGCAAAAAATAGATACAATATCATAAAAATTATAATAACCAACCAATTCAACAGATGATTTTAACTTAATTAAATTGATTTAAGAAACAATTCCAAAAAATTAGGGTTTTAAGGCCCAATATATAAATCTAAAAAATTCAAACCAATTATTCCAAATTAAATGTTTTAAAATAAAATTAAGTTCATTTGAAATAATTCTATAAAATTAATTTTAGAAGAATCAATTATACAAATGAATATTTCCATAATTTCATTTCAAAGTTAAGGTTTTAGGCCCAAAAATATAATTCGGTCAAATTTTATTAATTTTTTTAAATTGAATATTTAGAAATGCAATTAGACCTATTTTATAATATATTATATACTCAATTGATTAAAATAATAAAGAGAATATCCAATTTAACATAATTAGACTTTTTAAGACCGGAATGTAAATCTAGTCAAATCTTATATTATCAACTTTTACAATAATACCTTTATTTCTTATATTTTTAGCAAAATTTGTAATTGGTTAATGTCATTATTATCAATATATTATTATTTTATCAAAAACCTAGTCTTAGAATAAAATAGTAAGGAATAGTATTTTTGGCAAGAGGGAATCTAAACTTTAGTTTTTTCCTCATATAAGTAAGATGAGTTAAAGCCCTAAGGAGGTATAGGAGCATGCTCCAAGACCGATGACATTTTAGGTAAGGGTGTAGCTAATGCCTTATATGTGTTGATGTGCATTATATACTTTGCATGCTATGTATTCTATATAATTACTTCATGTTTGGTAAGGCATGAAGTTAAAGTATGTTCATGTGTTATTATATGGCATATGTATTATATATATGTGATGATATATTGTGGTATGTGATGTTATGGTTTATGACCCTTTAGAAATGCATGTGAGGATGTATAAAAATGGTATTATGTGTGGGAAAAGGTTGAAAAAGGAAAATGGAAAATAAGTTAACTAAAGGAAAATGAGTTGACCATGGGATGTGAGTTGTTCTAAATATTTTTATGATATATGAGTGGAGGAATAAAAAGGAGATTTTAAATAAAATAAAAGAGTGGGACAATTTAATCTATGGATTTGTATGGGAGAATCTAATCTATGGTGTAACATGGGATAATCATATCTATGGTTTCGTATGGAAGAATCGAAGTACTTATGGAAGGATCTAGGGTGTTGTATGGCGGAGTATAGGGTTTTGTATGGTGGAATCTAAGGTTTGCATGGAGGAATATTAGGTTTTGGCATGGATGAATCTAGGGTTTTATATGAAAGGATTTAGGGTTTGCTTGGGTGAATCTAGGTTTTGCATAGGAGTTTAGGGTTTTGTATGAGAGAGTCTGAAAGTTTGTATGGAAAGGTTAGCGTATGCATGGGAGTAAAGTGTATGTATGAAAAGTTAACTTGGGATATAAGAAAAGTAATAGAAGAGTTATTTGTGTGCTTGGGGGTTTTGGGTGAAAAATAGTACGTAAGACAGTATAACGGTACATAGGAGGTTGAGCTAGGGTTTGGGGTAAAAACCCTAATTTGAGGAGGTATTTAAAAGAAGAAGTAAATAAGGTGAGTGGAGTATGAAAGAATGATGCAAATGATCAAGTAATGATGAGCATGATTGGAATGGAAAAATAAGAAGGGGAATGTGAGAAATGGGAGGGTAACATGTGGACAAAAGGGAGCTAAGGTTTTTTATGGCAACTTAGGGTTTCATAATCACCCATGTACTTAGTGATTAAAATGTGATGATGAGCATATAATCTATAGGCTATCTTGTGTGGAGTATTAAAATAATTTGGGTCATATGAAGTGATATAGGATGGGCCCTATAGGTCTAAATTAGGATTTTGGGTTAAAACCTGAGAGTGAGATATGGAGTGGACTTGGAATGTTAAGTAGTGGGATTTGACCCATATACTTAAGAGTTAGAATTCTAATGTGATATAGGATATGGAGGAAAGGATGTCGGGACAAGTTGGGAGGTACATGAGTCCGAGGATATGGAACGAGTTCGTTAGAGAATAGGTGTGGGGAGAGTGATTCATACATGTCTAGGGTAAAATTTTTGAATAAGACACTTAAAACATTAATCATGTAAAGTAAAAGAGTATTGAGCCATGCCCACACCAATCCACCGGCATAATAGTGGTCAAGTACAGAGGTATCTTGGAGACTGATCTACCGGCATATAATGGTGATAGGGTATGTTGCGCTAGGTATATCTGATCCAACGGCTATAATATTGGGGGATCCCAAGCTGAATAAACCAAACCCTATAGTTTGTTAAGACATGTAAAATATACTAATACTTATAGTGGAATACTATACAAACAGTGGCTAGACTAGTCCACGGGCATAAAATAGTGGTTAGGGAATGTTAATCTAAGTGATCGATCCACTGGCTAGAATAGTTGCTAGGGGTCGAAGTGCCCGAGAGACTGATCGACCACTAAAATAGTGGGGTTCCCATTCTTGTGTGGACTTAATAAATACTATGGTGTGAAAAGAATTCTGATAAGAGATTAATAAAGTAATTAATCCAAACTTAAATTGGACCTTTCTATATTCACCTAAATGTTTATATGCATTTATGTTATCATGTTGGACTTTGTGCTCCTTTTATTATCCTGCATGGTCTATGTGATTTTTTTTGAGTTGGCCTTAGCGCATGGTTATCTTGCTCAATACATAGCATACTGACCACCTTTTTTATGGGTACTGCTTATTCCCACTAGTAAAAAGCCCTCTAACTTTGTACAGATGAGCGAGGCATGAAGCAGAGCTGACTGTTGCTTTTGTGTCTGGTTCAAATTTCGAGAGTAGTGTGGCCCAATTTACTCTTTATGCGTTTTATTTCCTTTTATTATTTATCCTTTTTGGTTTATTACCGTATATTGAGTATTTTAAATGAACCTTTTATTGGTTGTAAGTTTATTTCTCTTTTAGATATGAATTACAGTTCTTTACACTTACTCTAATTTTGATGTTATGATCTTTCAAGTCCTTTATGAACTCTTAGTTTAAGTTTATTGACAATCTTTCCTTAGCCTTAGCACTTGGTACTAGAACAGTCTGAGTAACCGGTCTAGTACTAAGTGTGGTTGTACCATCCTCAGAATTAACGAGTTTTAATTTAAGAGTTTTTTGTTTTAAAAAAATAGTAGATGTTTAGGGTTTTACATAGATTCTATAAGAGGATAGGAGCATTTGATATTACTACTACTTAGGATCGATTGCATGAGGTGTTCAATTGTGGTGGCATTGCATTAGATCTCAATGTATGAGGAAGATAGATAACACATGTTGGTTGTGAAGCTAATGTTTATGGCACTAGTTGTAGCTAAAATAATACAGGTAAAATGATAGAAAAAAAAAACAAAAAGGAGACAAGAAGATTGGGGTTCTATTTTGAATGGAACAAAGTGATATAAAAATAAGAAGGTGAGAGGATGAAGGGGTTAGGGAAAGACTGAAAATGAAAATGAAAGGAGAGCAAGTGGTGGTTTAATAGTGTGCAATAGAAGAAGGTGTTAGGAATTTGGCTAAGAAAAGGTTGGGTAGAAAATAGAGGCATAGGGATGCATATAAATAGGGATGTAAAGGCATGGTCAAGGGTTTACATGAAAATAAGAAGGTTGGGTGGTGGTGTGTGAGGATGGTTATGGTTGGGATTTTATTTGGCTTATCAAATAAGGAAAAGTGGTTTTAAAACATTATAAAAGTGAAAAAAATTAAATACACCTAGGAAAATTAGGGTGTTACCACCGTACTTAACATAGGATAGATATCTACTGTCCTCCCATATTAGATATAAGGATAAGAAAAAACAACCACACCAAATACTAGAATAATGTGTGGAAAAGATATAATATATGAATCCCACAAAGAAAAAATTTTGCAAAAAAAACAAAAGAGACCACAATGAGTCCCTAAAATATCTAAATTGTTTAAGTAAAATAAGTTTTAAATATTCAAATACATTAGAAGCATAAGTGTTTGTTCAAGGTAAAACCTAAAATTAGTCCATAAAGGACCTACAAACCCACTGGATATCTATGTTCTCCTACCCCATGCCCAAAAAAGGTAAGCTGACTAATGGCTACCCTCAACAACCTACACGTGGCCCACTATTAGTAAGGCTGAGGAGGTATCTGAACAAACAGGTACATGAGTAAACTAAACATTGAGTAAATGAAATTTCTTCCTTAATAGGAGTCATAAGCATGCAAGGGAAAACATAATTTGGAGTTCATGCTAAACACATGTTATGATTGCACTATATAATTAAATATACATACCTTATTATGATTATTAGATGCATCAAGACTCCATGCCATATCAAACTTAGATAATTCATAACTCATTGTGGTTCACATCATTATATAGAGATCATGGATATGAACATATAATCAAGTAAGAAAGTTATTCAAGAGATTTACTTGGCTCTTCCAGAATCCCCTTACATAGATTTATTAAGAGGTTCACTTTATTAGATTAATATTTATAAGCCATTATCTTAATTATTTATATGCCATTATATTAATTACTTAGCAACCACTATTCCCTTTTTATTGATAAGCCATTAGCCTTTTTCTTGATAAACAATGGACTAGAGTACTATCTCATGGTCTCACATACCATGGAAGCCTATCAAAATCATAGGAGATAAAGTCTAACTAAAGTTAAGTAGCCAACAATGGACATAAAGTATGGCTAAAGCAATATATCAAGTCCTAGCCAAAGCCAAATAAACCACTTAGGTGACTAGACGTTTTAGTATTGATACCTCCGATACATAATTAGTGTCTATAGTAGGTATAGCATCGGGATCTTCTAGGAACCCACCCAAAGGCAAAGTTCGAATGTAACACTAAATACCCAAAGGTAGATTAACACCTACAAAGATCAGACTTTATTTCGACTTAGGCTCGGTTTGTCTTCTCTCAAGCTCCAGCCCCTTCCATGGTGCTTCAGCTGAACAGTAGACTTCTTTGATCCATCGAGCCTGGAGCTGCATTCTTCTCTCTTCCCTTCAACTTCTGCCTCTTCTTCTATGTTCTTGCCTCTGGTCTTCTTGGTGTGCTGTCCATGAAGTATGGGGAACAAAAAGAAAGTGCCTCGAGCTCGAGCTACCTCTTCTTCCTTCTACTTTGAGGACTCACTAGGGTCTGTGTCGAAGGAGTTGAAAAAGGCCTAGTGAACAGTAATGCTGGACTTCCTCCTTCAGCTCAAGTTGCAGATGTGCAGGGGGGATTCCTATCTCCCTTCTTGAAAAGCAAGTGGTGTAGGAGGACTAGATGCAAGGGTGCCCCCCAATTCTAATGCGTTGATGAATTCATCCTCTGACAACGGCCAACTGGAACAGACATTATCGATCACTGCAGCTCAGGCCCTAAGCTCAGCTAAGATAGCCATTGTGTCCTCAATGTCTGAGCTACTGTCTAACTCAGATGAGGATATAGGCACTAGAGGGCTCCAAGATTCTACTGGGGATGTCCACTCTCCCCCTCTGGCACAGGAGGAAAATCGAGCCAAAGACTCAGCTCCTCAGGTATCTCATCCCCACCAGAAATCCTTTGCGGAGCTTTTCCCTAAAATCTCTGCTAGAAAATGTGACTTTGTCCCCCCCAAGGGGAATGTGGTTTGCCTGTCTAAGCATAAAGTTCATCCTGTGGATGAATCTTGGGGTTCCTGTCTGCTTGGTTGTTTTGTTGGAACCACCCCAGATAAGTACAATCTAGGAATTGTTAAGCATGTGATGAAGCAGCCCTTTAGATATATCATTCATAGCTCAGGGTGGGTAGTCCTGAAATTTGATGACCAACTTCAGAAAGAGAAAGCTCTTGCTGGGGGGTCCTTACATCATTAAAGGGAAAGTGTTTGTGCTAAAAGATATCCCCAAACTTTTCTCCTTTGGTAAAGAGGAAATTACCAAAGTCCCTGTATGGGTCAGGCTTGTAAGCCTCCCTATGGAACTCTGGAATTGTGGAGCAATTAGTGAAATTGCTTCTTTCATTGGTAGACCCATCCTGATAGATGACTTTACCTTTCAAAAGTCCAAGATTGAGTATGGTAGAGTTTTGGTAGAGATTGATCTTAAGGGTAATCTTCCAACTGCTATTAAAGTAAGGGGGGAGGTTGAAGAATACACTCAAGTTATTGAGTATGAAGATCTACCCCTGGTCTGTGATATCTGTGGCACTTTGGGGCATCTGGAATATAAATTCCATCTTTCTTTGAAGAATAAGAAGGAGAACATTGTCAATCATGTCTCTAAAGGGAAGCAAACCCTAGCTACTGATGACAAAGCTAAGGACAAGCTTGCTCCAGGGACTTATCCCAAGGGGCAGGATCTGAAGAAGAAGACGAAGTCTAACCCTAAGCCTGTTCCTGCTGCAACTGATGTTCCTGAGTGCAGCAAGAGTAAAGATTAACACCTGCTAGATAATCAAGGATCAAGTAATCTAGATTGATGTACTACTTGATCATTTATCTCTGAGGATATGGTATCACATAAGGTCTATAAAATAACAATGAAGAAGTACATGCACATAATCATTCCATAATAATCATTGTTGCCCTTCAAACCATGTGGTGGGACTTCCATTTGTTATTATCCAAGTTTAATCTATCAATTAAGATAATTTAATTATTCCAAGAACCAATATTACATCATTTAATAGTAGCATCATAGCATATATAACCATTAAAAACCTTATAAATATACTTATTATATATGCTATGAATTATGAATTAATTAATCCATCAAATAGGTTAGTTAATTCAAGTGAAGATGCATGTTATCATCATTAAAAAAATCATGTTTTAGCATAATACCCAATCTTAAATCATACTAAGTTTAAGACAACAAAACACTCCCTTAGAAAACCAGTCAATCGGTTTGACTCACCCAAACCTTATAGTTCTTGTTGAAACCAATCAATCAGTGTTTAAATCAGTCAAATATTCTATGACCATTTAATAAGTTCTTATAAACTAGTTTATAGGTTTAATAAAAGACGACCAAGAATTCCAATCAAGAACTAGTTGGATGGTTAAATTGACCAGTCAGTTATTCTAACAACTAGTCAATCTATTAGACACTACCAGCCAATGGTTTCAAATGAAAAGCAAACAAGAACACCAAAGACAATCTAGTCAATTAGTTTAAGCTAACCAGTTGACTATTCTAAGGCCCAATCAATCAATTTGGCTTAACCACTCAATAGTTTTTCCCCAAATAACACATTAGAAGCATTTTTACTACGAGTAAGGCTTTGAAATCCAACCATACCAAATCATAACATCACCATTTATCGAAAAAGTGGTTACACATGCTCATATATTAATCATGTTGTATTTATGGAGAATCAATCATAATTTTCCTTCTAGATTCATATTTCCCTCAAAAAGCTTAAATATTTTAACATGCAACACCAATTACTTATACTATCATATATGCATAAAAAGATAAATTTTAAAACCCTACTAGTTCACATGCTCATTCAAACTGTAATTCAAAGGTAAGAATGGATTACTTGAAATCTTAACACAAACCTTTAGTAGAAATATTCTAACTTCCAAAACCTCCAAGAGACTAAGAAAAGAATTGCCCGAAACCAATAACTTAACTTTTTCCAAATCTAACTCTTTCTTGCTTCAAAATAAAACAAGAGGGAGCTATAGAAAGAATAATATAAATAAGCCAAGTTAAAATGAATGCTTGAGTTGAGAAAGAAAAAGAGAATACAAGTGTGGGAACTTATAGTATTTTTTGGTGGCTAAAAAGAGGTAAAGGAAATAGATGATTAGGGATACTTATAACCAACGAATCAATCAAGGAATGAGTGAGAGAGTGTAGCAGTTCATAAACCCTAATTTTACAACTCAAGTTTGGGTTAAATGGAAGAATTTATCAAGGATAAGATGACTTTTTTCCCAAAACTGAAATGGTGATTTTTTGAAGAAGATAAATTAATATTCTCATGAGAATAGTCAAATATAGGAAAGGAAATGGGAAACTTAGCATGGGAAGAAAATCTCTCAACCTTGTAGAGAAATTTTAGAAAATTTTGTCTATTTTAAAGTCGTACAAAGGAAAGATGAAGGAGAATACAAAGAAAGAACCCTTAAATACGTTAGAGACAATATTAAAAGTGGATAAATGATCGATGAGGTTAAAGACTACTTAGGAAATGACTTAAAGTTTGGTTAATAAGGTTTCATTTTGATGAAAGCATTTTTCCTAAAAAATAAAAAATAAATCAAACCTTTAAAACACCCAGCTCAACAATCTAATCAATTAGTTTGGTTAAAACAATCAATTGTTCTATAAACCACTTCATTGTTTTCCAAATAAGTCAATCAGTTTTATCGAACAATAGTTAAGCTTAAAATGATAGATGAATAAATTGCTTCAAGACAACTATTTTTTACTCATGTTTCCAAGCCTTATTCCAATTTCTTATCAATTCAAACCCAAAAAGTATTTCAAAAAAAAATCAAACATTATCCAAAACTCCATTAACCATAAGAATTTTATGCATTATAAGAGATCACATGAGGGAGATGGTGTAGTGAGAGGAAAAGGGAAAAAATAATGTTTTAGGGTTAGAATGAAGTTTTTAAGTAAGGGTTAAGGTTAAAATAAAGGTTAAGAAGGAGGTTAAGAAGCTAAACTAGTGCACTATCCTTATACACTAAATTTAATAATTAAATCCTGATCTCAAATACTTAAAAAATGGTAAGTAGGAGTCAAACCCATAAGAAATGATTTATAGTTGACGAATTCTATAATTAATATCAAAACCTTGATTGTTCAATAGCATCAACTTCTATTGCTAAATTCTATACTATTGATAAGTAAAAAAATTGTGTACTCAATAATGAATGAATAACGATGGGAGATAATCATTTATGGATTTAGGGTATCAAATAATTATCTACAACAGATGTATTCTAATTTCTCCAATGTTAACCTATGGAAACTCATAAAAAATCATTTCCTTGCATTTCTTAAATTCAAACAAATTGAATAAGCTCTTAATTTATCATCCAACAACTTAATAATCTAGGTTAAGAACACTAAATCTAATTAATGGTAACACCATGAATAGAAAATAATCAACTACAACAATAATCATATAAGCTTGGATCATATAATTATATGAATTAATAAAAAAGACTAATGAATAATCTTTTGCTGCTCTAGTGATGATAATTAATAAATATGTCTTATTTCCATCATCCATGATGGTATAATTTCGTCTATTAAATAAATTAGATTTCAATTAGAATTATACTCTAAATTTACATTTTATATTTGAAACCCTAATCTCATCATTAATTTCCCCTATCCTTTAAAGATTTACACTAACATCTTCATCATCAAAATAACACATAGTCTTATTTAATATTTCATAATTAATATCAATAATTAACAAAAAAAATCAAGTATAAATTCATAAATGACAAAAAATAAAGATGGAGTAAACATATCACACTTGCATCCAAATTGAGATTTGCCTTTCATAATTGAAAAAGGAATAGGAAAGAACGTATTATCTTTGAATAGTGTAATACTAAGAGTGTATTTGATTTCAAATAGATAGGGATTAAGAAAAGTGCAATGATGAAATGTATTCACTAATAGAGAGAAAAATAGAAATCTCTTAGTTCTGTTAAAACAAAAATATGACCTCTAATACATGGAAACAGGAAGTTATATCAGGGAGAATCCTACGTAAGTGATAACAAGATTTTAAAGAAACACAATTCATGTTCTTATAACACCAAGATACAATGTTCTTTTTCCATATTTTGCTAAGATTTAAAATTTCAGATTTTAAATACTGATGACTAAACATACCCCACAGTATTATGTAAATAAACACAGAGGTACCATGTTTCTTCTTCTTTCACTTTCTCTTCTTAAAACTTCAGCATGAGATCCCCTTGGATGTTTGTTTTCCATTTTTGCCATTTTCTTCCATTTTTTCCATGCTTTCTTCATATGTTCCTTCCTTATTTTTATTTTTCTTTTAATTTCTACTTTGAATTTCTTTATTTTATAATTTCTTATAAAATCTATCCAAAAGAGAAAAACTAAAGAAAAGATCAACTTTTATAAAAAAATAATGGTAAATAATTGCCATTTTTACATAGAATAATATCATATAAATCTCATGTATTAAATACCGCCATGCTTGAATCTTTACTTTTCCTCAAGCAACAACATCATATTATACACAATAAGAAAAACATCAAAAAGTATAATTGAATTAGTTTCTAATCATAAAAAATTATAAGATTGGATATATTTATTCATCAAGGCTAATAATATAGTGGGACTCAAGACATTTGTAAAAATAATAATAAACAAATGCCCGAAAATGTTTTAGATCACTCATCTAGTATGCCAAATCAACATTGTATAAAAATCTCAAGTGGTTAAGGAAGGATAATTATTACAATTAGCATCTCATCATTTAAACCTAGATTATGATTAATAAGAGTTAAATTAGTAGATTTTCACTTTTGACATGTGTAAACACTCACTCTCATGTATTTAGGATGAAATGATTTTAGTCTCAAATTTCTCTAAATAATTTTGATTGTCCATATGTTTACCATTATTCTCATTTTTCCACGCTTTAATGAAACTAGATTATATAAGAAGTAAGAGGTCTTAAATTGGTTTTAATGGGGTTAGCGTTCTAAGGTAGGGTATAAGTTTGGGATTGCAGCTAAGATCTATTAGCTAGAGGAGAAACAAATTCTTTTTTTATTTATTTAATTTTTTACTCCTCCCTCTTCCCCTTTCATTCATTTACCCATTCAACAACACAATCCTATTTTAATTTCAACATACATACATACATACATACATACATACATACATACATACATATATAGATATAGATATAGATATAGATATAGATATAGATATATACTCATTCTTTTTGCTTCGAAAACATCAATACCTACATGCTTAGATTTTACCATAGTAGCTAAACAACCTTCTCCTTTTAAAAATTATTGTTAGTTTAGACATAGAGTAGGAAGGACAATATATATGGATAATATTTTCTAACTTTAGTTAGAACAATTGAATAAGGTTTAAGGCTCAAAGGGGTTATATAATGGAAATCAATTTCAAAGGCATGCCATTTGGTATGTGGCTAAGAACAAAAAAAAAAGAAAGAAAGAAAAATGCCTCTATCATTTTCAAATATATTAAAGTTCTATGCAATCTTGAAGATAAAAAATCACAAATTCTAGTTTCACATTTCATTAGAGAATAAAGACACAAAAAAAAAATTTATTGGATAAACAATGTATCCAATAGTTAGGCTTAAAATCTCACAAAACTATGTCTATTAATTATAAATCTCAGTTCATCTCAATCTTAGTCAATGTATGGGTTGATGAATGATCATTCTAACTTTCTTTCCTTTTCCACTATCAAAATCATAATTTTTTCTTTTAAGGTTTGCCAGATGATAATCAAATTGGTTCAATAAAAATTAGAAAAATTATTCGTAAAAATATTTAGTCCCTTTACTTTGATTACTTAATGAATAAATAAACCTAATCTATTGCTTCTTGTTTACAAAAGGGGTTTTTTTAACACCCCATACACACAAACAAACAAACAAAAAAAATAGAATATAATTCAAACACACTAAAAGAAATTCACACTAAACATACTAACAAAGTGGATTACCCTGTACTTGGACTATATATTTTACCCATTGAACTAATCTAAATAGGAAAATAAAAATGAGAAGGAATTTATGGAGGTGGAGGAGATGGGGATCCCTAGACCTAATCTAAAACTCATATGAGAGTTTTCATCATCTTCTTCATTTGATCTTAGTTTTTCCAAATGGTATTCATTTGAGATAATACCTCTTAAAAGTGGGAGTTGAGTTGAGTATGGTATTAGAGATACCAATTAGGGATTATAGAAGATGAACTAGCCTAGGAATGGTGATGAGGAGGAGAAAGTGGGGTTGGATGCATGTAAGTTATCTCATACTAATATGGGTATGATTAACAGCATCATTTAAAAGTTACAAAGTCATTTGATCAAAAATATTCGTCTTATATAGATATGGCAACAAAAAATATGCATGATCTTAGTAGTGAATTTGCTATATATCATTCATTCCCACACTCAATGAAATGGTATAAACAACAATTTTCAATGCTGATGCACACACTCAAAGTTCAAAGGGCACGTCATTAGGTATAACAACATTAGGCCGATGCAAATTGTGATAATCAAACCACCTATGATAGTATCCCCTAGTTTAGAATTTCTTACCCTCCTAACTTATTTAGCTAGAGAGTAAGCAATGTCTATTTGTGTATGATCTAACATAGAACTGAAAAAAGCTTAGTGGTCCAATCTACACTTGTACTATCTCCTTTTCCAAAAATTGCGCAAGTAAGAATATATTGTAAATAACCTAAGATAATATTATAAATCCTTGAAGATTTAGATTCAGAAATTCTAAAGGTGATAGAGGTAGGAATGTTAGAAGTGTCATCAATTCCAGAGAATAAATGGTCTACATTAAAATATGGAGGTATGACATAAAAACCTCCATGAGGTAATAAAGAAATGTTAGAAAACTCATACAATGAGATTTGGTGATCAAAATTAAATAAGAAAAAATAAATAACATCATCATCCTGTGGATAAGTTTTGACATATAATTCATAGGTGCTAAGAAATTATAGCAGTAAGAATCTATATAAATGGTTAGTGCAATATATAAAGTGATGCACAACAATATTTCTTAGCAATTTCATACCTTGGTCATGAATTCCTAAAGTATGAAGTCATCCATCATCTAAGTAACTTGTTCTTAGAAGTCTCCAACAAGATAAATAGTCATACCTTTGTTGTTACTCAACTATAGTAAAAACAACACCTAACTCATTTTGGGTGTTTATTTGGTTGCATTGGCTCATAGGTGAATCATGATGCTAAGAAGATTCACCTTTATGTCTTTACTTCTTTATGGGTGCCATTCTAAAAAGAAAAAATAAAAAAACTAGCTCTAATTAGTTCCACTATAACCATAAAATATAGAGGTAAAGTACTCAAAATGATATTATCAATTATCATCCAATTTGGGTCGGTATCTACGAAAGAGATTATTTGTATTTGTGTATTGAAAGTTGCATTCAATTTCGAAACTATAATGAATCAGCAATTGAAACATATTTTTACCAATTATAGATTGCACAAGCATAGATATTAGGAATTGGAATTTTACATATGAAAATTTTCACTTATACATTGCTTGAAAATAAATTTCTCTGCAAAAGATGCTTAGAATATGCTTTAAAATGGAAGGAGAGAAGAACCCTAAATTGATTGAGTATAGTGTGAAAAAAAATTAACACTTGCAAAGTTAGGGTTGGTAACAAGCTACAAAAAAAAAAGGCATTCCTTCATAACAAATTTGAAATAAAATTGCTATGCATTCACAAAAATCTATAGTCAAATGGAAGATTAACATTTAGAGATAAGTGGTAAGGAGAAATTACTGACATTGAAGGGAAAAAATGCAGAGAGGGTTTATGAATGAGAGTAAGGAAGGAAGGTTTACGAAATGTTGATTATTTCTATGAAAAAAATGGGTTTAGGAAGTTATTCAGAGAAAACACAAATCGTGTTATAAAATATGGTGGCCTTATGTTTCTTGTGCTAGTTTTGACATGCCATGAAAATTTCTATATGGTATGAAACATGAGTAGTGTTGTTAAACACGAAAGCACCATGTTAATTTTATTGCATTTGAATTTTTGCAAAATAAAAACAATTGAAATGAAACAGGGGGTGTTTTGAAACATGATAACAGTATTACCTAATCCTCTAGTTTTTTTGCATCTTTCACACGTTTTGAAAAATTCATAAGTATCCTTAAAAAGGTGGGCTAATAAAATCCACTTTCTAGAATTTTATTTGCTATTCATTTTATCCTAAATTAACCCCCACAAGCATAATTATGGAAAGATTTTAAAATGAAGAAAATCTCATTATTGAGAATCCATCTTCTAATAATTTGGTCAACACATTGTTTCCATAAATAGGGATCATGCCACATAAAACTTTTTCTTGACTCTTCATTCTATCATTTCATGTCTTAGTAAAATATGAAGGAAATACCTTTGTAATAAAAAAATTTACCATGTTAACATACCATGGTAATTCATTTGCAATTGCATGAACTTATTTGTCTAGAAATGATTCACTAATGTGTGATTCTGCTTTAGATACCTTCATCAACCTATTTAGATGATCTAGTACTCCATTTATTATTCCTTTTCTATCTTTCATATGAATATTGAACTCTTAATGCAAAAGTATGCATATAATGAACCTCGGTTTTCCTTCCTTATTTGCTAATAGATACTTTAAGGTTACATGGTCAGAGTTATGATAATATTAGTGCCTAAAAAATAAGAATAAAAACTATCTAAAGCAAAGACAATGGCAAGAAGCTCGTTTCTCATTAGTCATGAAATTAGGCTGATCCACATTTAAAGTGTATGAAATATAGTATATCACATCTAGATTTTTCATGATTCTTTAACCTAAAACTCCACTGACTGTATAGTTAGATGCATCACACATTAATTAAAAAGGAAAATTCCAATAATGTAGTTGAAGTATATGTGCAATAATCAATTTATCCTTTAAATGGTCAAATTCTTTTTTATATGCATGATCAAAGTTAAATTCAGTTTCTTTTTGAAGAAGTTTACATAAAGGTTGAGTTGTCTTAGAAAAATCTTTAATAAACTACGATAAAAGCTAGCATGACCTAGAAATGAGCACACTTCTTTAACATTAGAGGGTTAAGGTAAAGAAGTAATAAGATCAATATTTGATTTTACTACTTCAATTCCTTTAGCAAAAATGATGTGCCATAAGAATATCCCTTGTTGAACCATATATTGGGATTTGCAAAGTTGAACACAGGATTAATTTCAAGATAAATAGAACATTAGAGAGAAAAATATAACTTTCTTTGTTCATTCAAAAATCAAAAAGTTGACCTCTAATACATGGAAATGGGAAGTTATATCGGGTAGGAGCCCAGATGAGTGGTTATAAGTTTTTAGAGAAATATAGTTTGTATTTATATAACACAGGGGTACTGTGTTCTTTTTGTTGATCATACTGAAATTTAAAAATTAAGATTTAAAATCCTAATGACAAAACACGCCCCCACCCCCGGGTGTAAATAAACATAGGAGTAGCATGTTTCTTTTTCTTTTACTTTCTCTCCTTAAAATATCACCACGAGATCCCCTTGGTTGTTTGTTTTCTATTTTTTTATGTATTTCTTCCATTGATTCCATGCTTTCTTCATATGTTCCTTACTTCTTTTTCCTTTTCCTTTGATTTCTCTTTTGAATTTCTTTATTTTTTATCTTTTTCAATAAAATTTATTTGAAAAAGAAAAACTCGAGAAAACATCAATTCTTATAAAAATAATGGGGAATAAATGACATTTTTACATAGTATTATGTCATATAAATCTCATATATCATGAAAACCCAACATTATGGTTAGGAAATTTTTGCATGTTACATTAAGGTATAAGATAGCTATAGAATGGTTGGGAGGAGAATCACTCAGCTACTGCAGCTTCTCATTAGTTGAGCATGATTGGATCAATTCTGTATCCACCATAGCTCATGTTCTCTTAATGAAAGCTACAAAAATGGCATGGTGATTTACATTGAATGTAAATCGACTCCAAGAAATTAGAGGACTTAGATAGCGATGAAGATTTTAGGGACAAAAGAGAGAAGTTCATTCAAGCTACTCGCTTTAGTAAAGAGATAATATATTTATTGTGCTTTTAGACCGTGGGCATTAGATATTCTAAAAGAAAATAAGAGCCACTAATATCCAAAATGGTGGTGCATCAAGATGCTAAATCTTAACAGAAACAAATGGAACGAGGAGTCTAGATTCCTAGTTAAGACCTAATGCTATTTTTTTTTGGGTTAATGATACCTTTCACGTAGAGAAGAAGGTTCAAGTGTGGGTGTGGCATGTGAAACCCACTCTCTGATGTACATGCTCTTAAATTTTGAGTAACAACCAGTGTTGCATGGGTACAAAAATGGCAATGAAGGAAACAAGGACCAAAGAAAATAAATAAAAAATGATATTTTTTAATTATAAAGTATATTTATGTACATTTAAAAAAAAAGAAAATTTAAAATGGATATAGAAAAAAAATTACAACAAAAATGATGGACTAAATAGTATTTTGGTGTATTAGTGGTAACAACTTTTGCTAGCTCAATATAGTTATACAACTCACTATATTCCTCTGGCACATTAGCCTACCCGTTTGATTGTTGTAAAAAGCAAGTTGTGTGTCGTTCTTTTAGAATCATCGTACTACAAGGAATAATTAGATGTAGTGATATATTTAGGACTATACATGAGCTAAAATAGTTTAGTATTCAACTTGACTCAACTCGTTAAAAGTTTATTTTAGCTCATTTGTATAGTTAAATGAGTCGAGCTCGAGCCTTACTTTTAGGTTTATTTATTAACCGAACTAAATCCAAGCTTCAAAAAGTGAGACTTAGTTCATTTAATAGCTTTAGTTCGTAAATTTGGCTTCTGAAAAGTTTGATCCTTATTTTAAACTCGTTTAGTTCAATAAGTCAAGGTTGAGTCCATAAGAATTTAGCTCGGTTTAATTTACTTACAACCCTAAATTTTTTATATAGTCACTATGTCCAAAAGGTAGTTGGAAAGTCATCTGGGCCTTGTAGCCCGGAGTTTGTGGCTACCCTCATCCTCCTAACCAAGCTCTGTAGGCTTGGTTGTATCAATATGCTTAGGCTTGGTAAAATTATCTAATCCACATAATTTGAATCCAAGCTCATTTTGGATTTGATAAAAAAAATTAAATTTGATATCAACCTAAAAATCTAAAGTAACCCAAAAATTAACAAATGATTAAAATCTATTCAAATATTAAATAATAATTATAATAAATATGATAATTATAACATTTATAATAATTATTATAATTATGTATGTAATAATATTTAGAAGAGTAAGTATAACAATAATAGCAAAAGTAACAACAACAACAATAATAATTTATTATTATTATTATTATTATTATTATTATTATTATTATTATTATTATTATTAAATATTTTATGATAAAAACTTATTATATCATAGATATATGATGATAAAAAATACTATAATAAGTATAGAAATAATAATAAATCATGAAATTCAATTCAATTATTATATTAAATTCATAAAAATCAATGCTAATATAAATTCTAAACATAATTGAATTGACTACAATCTTATTCAATCCAAAGTCTAAAAATAAATCAATCTGAATCAAATTCAATTCAACCCAGAATTTGTTAACTCATAGCAAACCTAAATTCAAAGAAATGCTAGATTAAATCTAAATGCAACTCAAATTACTATTATTTAAATTAGACCTAAATTTCAAAAAGCTTCACCAAACCTAATTTTAATCCAACACAAATCCAACCCATATCACATGTTTGCTACATTTGTGCCTACTATTTAATGATGACGGTGTTCAAGACCAATGTTGCATTTAGACCAATTTAAATGAACCTTCACCGGTGTGAGCGCAGATATATATGCATGTATATTGGTTCACATTATCCGATATCTGTTTATTTGATTCGATATATGAAGTGTTTTGATATGAAAAGTAAATAACCTATCCATTTTTTTTAAATCAAATATCTTATCCGGTCAAAAAAATTAAACAAATCGAATATCTGATCCGACAGATACAAATATTTATTTATTTATAAATTTTATTTTATATATAATTGTATATTAAAATTTTTGAATGTGTACATGTATAATTTTTACTTACTTTATTTATTATTGAAACTAAAATTTAATTTAGTTGAAATTATATTTTTAATATAATTCCTTTTTAAATATTTATAAAAAAAATATTCTTCGTGCTAATAAACCCCATCCACCCCTTCCTTATTTTATTTTTAATATCCAATATTTGTTGAACAAGTTGTATATTTGTTGAGCAAATCGAATATTGCACATCAAATTGGATAATATTAAATATACTTGTGATTTAGTGGTTTTTTATATTTAAAATTTAATTTTGATAATATTAGTTACATTTAATGCTCTATCCAAATATTTAGATATCCAAAATTTTAAATTAAATATTAAATATTTTTTTAAATATCTAAAATTTTAAATATTTAATAATTAAATATCTAAAATATTAAGTGTTTAAATCGTAAATGGCCCTAGGCACTGCAGTGATTTACATTACTACCACTCACAGGGTCACACCCCTTCATATCACATATGGATTACCCCGACCACGTCTTTGGGCTAGGGATGGCAATTTTCCCCGCGGGTTCGGGGCCCCGTCGGGGATTCTCCGTTCGGGTTCGGGTTCGGGGAGAGAATTCGGGGATCGGGTTCGGGTTCGGGGATTCTTAACGGGGATTTTTTCGGGGACGGGGCGGGGACGGGTTTGGGGTCCCCATCCCCGAACCCGCCCCGAAATTTTTTTTATATATATTTTTATATAATTATATATATATAATATATATATAATTTTTTTATAGAATATAAATTAAAAATATAATATAAAAAAATAGTTTGAGGATCGGGGATGGGATCGGGGATCGGGTATAAAATCGGGTTTCGGAGATCGGGTCGGGTTTTAAGAACGGGGAATAAATCGGGGATGGAAAATAGATCGGGGATCGGGTCGGGTATGGGGAGTTGATCCCCGCGGGGATCGGGTCGGGGAATCCCCGATAAAAAAATATCGGGGATCGGGTCGGATTCGGGGATTATTTTCCTTATCGAGTTCGGGGATGGGGATGGGGTCCCCGTCCCCGACCCGCCCCGTTGCCATCCCTACTTTGGGCATTCCAAATGCCCATATATATTATTAATACATGCATACATTACTTCCCCCGACCGCGTCTTTAGGCACTCCAAATGACCATAATGACCACATATATTACCTCAGCGACATTTTATTCGAGGAATTTTCTAGTAAAGGACGCAAGCCTTTTGAGGATAAAAGCCTTTGTGTGGCTGTACATATAAATAAATATCTATCTTTATATATAATATCAATTAATATTTATAAAATTTTAAACCAATTAATATAAAAAATTAACGATAGATAATAAATTTAAAATTTTAATTATTTATCGATAATATATTAATTATTAATCGATATTTATTGATACTTTTTATAAAAATAAAAAATTCGTTATGAAAATTGTAATATATAATAAAGGAAAAATTATTTTAAAGTCCATCTAAATCAAATTATTTAAAATTAAATAATTTATTTAGTTATTAGTTTATTTTTTTGATATTCAATATAAATAAATATATATATATATATATATATATATATAATATTTTATATTTAAAATTAAATATTTCAGAATTATTTTAATTTTTATTTTATTAATTCTAGTCAAATACACTGCGGTTTTAACCGTGATGAAGCAGCTGTGACTGCAATTGGATTGCTAGCGTCTCTCCTGCCCAGCAAATGTCGCTGTCGCCCTGACCACGCCTGCCCATATTATATAAACTGTCGCTGGACGACCCTTTTGCGCCTCAGCAACAGCCTGATTAGGGAAGAAGCTTACAACAGCAACCTGAACCAGAAGAATTAATAAGTAATCGCAACAATCAAAGGTTAGTTAATCCTAGCTGCACTGGTGGCCTCTTTTCTGCTTTATGTGTATATATATACTGCATAGTGTTGAACGTAATTTATTGATGGCGGAATCATTACCCGCCATTTAATGGGTGTAGCTAGCTTTAATAATTCAATTAACCTTTCTGAAATTTCTTAGTTAATAGGCATTTCTTGTATGCTTTATATGTATATATATATATATATATACTGCATAGTGTCGAACGTAATTAATTGATGGTTGAATCGTTTCCCGCCATTTCTTAGCTAATAGGCATTTCTTGTATATATGTATTTTGTATAGTTTGAACTTAATTACCTGTTGATGGGATCTTTTTGATTCCGTCAATTAATGGATTTAGCTAGCTCTGGTAGTTAATCCATGTCTAGCGGCAATGGTGGAGGATTAATTATTTTCCTCTTAGATTGATAGTTAGGGGTGAACTATCATTCAAAATTGGATCAGATTAAAACCGTTTAAGAAATATTAATAAAATTTTAGATCAAACCGAATAGTATAGAAATTGGTTATGGATCAATTTATCTTGTCCAAATTTTTACTTCAAAATGAATATTGAACGCTCTTATATTGAATATATGAATGCTTAGTATTGATTATTCTGAATAAGATATATAGATTATTTGCCACTCCCTTTAGCTCATATTAGATTAATTATGGTTTTTTTTATGTTAACTATGAGGAAGGTTTGGGCTAGTTCAATGAAATTGTTCCCCAGCCCCTTCTTTGTGATATAATCTTTTTTTTGTTTTTTTATGCAGCATAATGATAACCGCATTTCTTGCGATTGTCATCAACTTACTGGGACAAAAAGAGTTATTTGATAAGGAGCCTATGAAGATGTGGATGTTCTATCTTACTCTTTGCCTCTACTTTTTTATTGGAGCGATGAATTTACAGACCCAAAATCATTGGGTAGGACGTTTACATTTGATATTGGGCTATTCGTCATGTGTGTTTCACTTCTACATTTTGCTTCCTCTAACATTTGGACTTTGGTTTCCTATTACTGTAATCGTAATAACAACCGTGGTGGTAAGCTATGATATTTTGGTCAAAGCATACCATTGGGTCCGTGAATACGTTGCCCACTGAGGTATCCTCTAATTTGGAAGGGAATGTGATGCAAGTAGAAGTTTCACCTGCAGATACAGTGGCAGACAAAGTGTGAATGATTGAGACGACAATCTCCGATATGCATTTATTTATTTGATTGTGATTTTGTGGAAATATTTTTATTTATTTGATTGTGATTTTGTGGAAATAAAATTCTTGTGAAGTATTTTTGGTGTTCGATTTATAGAAATAAAATTGAATGTTATTATTTATATACTGTTACATATATAATTAAAATTAAAATATTATATTGACATATGAAAGAATTACATAAAAATTTTAAAAATTCTAAAACTCAAGAAAATTAATACTAATTCTAAATTTTTTTGAAATATTATAAAACATTACATAACTTACTATACTTTTTTTTTAAAAGAAATCTAAAAATATATAAAATATTCAATATTTCATTCCATTTCAAACATGATACAACAAACATAAAAGAAAAAAAAAATAGAGCTTTTACTAATGCATTCATTAATTCCGTAAAATATCAATAACCCACTATTTCATCCTCTATGAACTTATTTGATATATACCTTCAAACACATTACTAATAAGAGATAGACCAAATAGAAAATACTTGTTAAAATTCATCTTTGACATAGAACAAATCAAAGTGATTAACATTAGCTCAAAACAAAATGCAAAAGAAAGAAAAATAGCCACTTATATGACTCTACCACTTTGGACACCAATTCAAAAATTCAAAAACTAAGGCTCATGCCAACCAACAAGGTCTTTAAGTATCAATATATCAAGATTCTAAGGAAAAAAAGAAGAAAAGAAAATGGATAATTCATACTAGGATCATGTCTATTTTTCTCATGATATAATAAAAATAAAATTGAATAGGAACCTTCCATAAACTTCCATCCTATTTTTCCAGGTCCAAGTGTCCAAAAAAAGCCTCCTCTTATGACCATCCATTCCCTAAATGCTGCCACTACCCACTGGGTGTAGTGTAACTTATACTCTCCAATCTTTCAATCAAGCGATTACCCATAGCCAACTTCTCATTTCTTCCTAGCACCAATAATGAATCAGCAGTAGATGAAATTCTAGCAGAAGCAATGGAACACTATGTTCTCAAACAAGTAGCCGCCATTAAGCTCTTTGGTGTCTCTGACTCTATTATTCCTACTAACCTCAAAAATCAACTCTGTCGGCTTCAAACAATCCCTGTTTCAAGGGCCCGCAAAACACCTCCTTCTAGTTCTAGACTAAAATCTAAATCTAACTAATAGAAAATTTATTACTACCAATTATATTTATACCATTACAAGAGCTCAAAAAACACAGCAAAGATAGCAACCACAATCAATAGTGTGAAACCTGGTATAAGCAGAGGTAAGAGAAAAATATCATGACTCCCTAAAACCAAACATAAACATCCAAAGGGTCACAACTAAGAAAGAAAAAAAGGAGCAACCAATTAAAGAAATAATAATTAAAGAGCACATTGTATGGAAATGCTAGTAGATAGCTTAAGTATGAAGCATAGAAGATGTTATAGAAGATTTAGTGTTTGTGCTTTGGTTGATCATTGAAAATAAACATTAATGAAAGACATGATTATTCATGAACCTAAGACATAAAAATTAACCAGCTTGTTGTCCTCTCATGTAAATCTATCTGACAGCCCAAGTACCAAGAACATTATGGTGCAGACATGTTCTAGAGGTGTTTCGTGAGAGAGGGGGGCCTTTTCTATCAAATGTGAGGCATATATAACCTCCTATATCAATAAGCTTTTAATCATTAAATATCTATATACAATCAAGCATTCATACACAAGACATAAACATAATTTGAGGTTACAAAGACTGATAACCATGATTATTGGAGCTGAGAAGCTGTAACACTCCCAAATTTCCATTTTTATGTTTAAACTCGTTCTCGATCATAATTCATACTGTTATAAATAATACCTAATTTGAGTTTTTTAATTTGACCTAAAATCTATAGACCCGAAATAGACCCGAATTAGAAAAACTCGATAGATTTGATACTTAGTTGATCCGATTTACATCCGACCCATATAGTGACCCAAATCCAAACCTGAACCTAACCCGAATTCTATAGACTCGAGTCAAACTCGAAATAGACCCGAACCCGAGAAATCCGAAGAACCTAGCATTGACCCGACCCGTCAATTAACTCAAATCGAACCCGAACCCGACCCAAAGCAACATAACCCAAAACAAACCCAAACCGAATTAGACCTGAACCCGAATTGATTGTATAGTAAACAAAAGTTGACCCGACCAATATCAACCCAAACCTAACCCGACCCAAATGACCCGTTTGCCACCTCTACTCACATATGCTGCTTCCCGCTTCCCCGGTGTCAGTATGTCACCTATGCCCGCTGCCCTATTGTCAGTGTGTCACGTATGCCCGCTGCCCTTTTGCCAATTCCCTTTTTCTTGTCATCGCTTCCCTTTTGCCAATCCTTTTTCTTGCCATCGCTTCCCTTTTTTCCATGCCAATCCCCTTTTTCTTGCGACCATCGCTTCCCTTTTGCGAATCCTTTTTCTTGCCATCGCTTCCCTTTTGCCAATTCCCTTGCCAATAGCGCGTCAATTCCCTTGCCAAATGTCAATAGCGCTTTTGTGAATACCGCTTCCCCGGTATCTATATGTCACGTGCGCCCGCTTCCCTTTTGTCAATATGTCACGTGTGCCCATATTATATAAACAACTGTCGCTGGGACGACAGGGCCAATGACCCCTTGAGCGGCAGCAACAGCCTGATTAGTGAAGAAGCTTACAACGGCAACCTGAACCAGAATAATTAATGAGTAACTGCAACAATCAAAGGTTAGTTAATCCAAGCTGCACTGTTGGCCTCTTTTCTGCTTTATATGTATATATATACTGCATAGTGTTGAACGTAATTAATCGATGGTGGAATCGTTTTGTTTCCATCAATCAATGGGTTTAGCTAGCTTTGATAATTCAATTAACCTTCCTGAAATTTCCTAGCTAACATGCATTTCTTTATATATATATATATAGTGTTGAACTTAATTAACCGTTGATGGGATCTTTTTTGTTCCGTCAATTAATGGGTTTAGCTAGCTTTGGTAATTAATCCATGTCTAGCGGCAATAGTGGAGGGGTATTATTTTTCTTTTAGATTAATAAGTTAGGGATGAACTCTTGTCTAAAATTAGATCAGATTAGAACCATTTATGGACAGAAATTATTTTAAAATGGAATCTAAGATCAAAATAGGATTGGACCAGTTATTCCGGTCCAAGACTGGTTAGAATTAAAAATTATTAAATTATATATATATACATGTATGATGAAATATTAATAAAATTTTAGTTCAATTTGAAAGATTGAACCGAATGGCATGGAAATGAGGTATGGATCAATTTATTTTTATTTGGGATTAAAACTCAAAGAAAAGATCAAAATATTAGTCCAATTTTAAACTAAAAATTGAAATAACTAATTGATTTTATTTAAATTTCTACTCCGGACAAAACTTTTAACACCCTTATACTGAACAGATGGATGCTTAGATTTGATTATTCTGAATAACATATATAGATTTTGTGCCACTCCATTTGGCTCATATTAGAGTAATTATGTTTTTCTTTCTTACTATGATATAGGTTTAGGCTAGTTCAATGAAATTATTCGGCCCGGTGACAAAATATTTCTTTTTTTCTATGCAGCGAAATGATGGCTGGATTTCTTGCGATAGTCATCAACTTAGTGGGACAAAAAGAGTTGTTTGATAAGGAGCCTATGAAGATGTGGATGTTCTATCTTACCCTTTTCCTCTACTTTTTTATTAGAGCGATGAATTCACAGATCCAAAATCATTGGGCAGTGCGTTTACATTTGATATTGGGCTATTTGTCATGTCTGTTTCAAGTCTGCATTTTCCTTCCTTCAATATTTGGACTTTGGTTTCCTATAATTGTAATCGTAGTAACTATCGCGGTGGTATGCTATGATATTTTGGTCAAAGGATACTATTGGGTCCATGAATACGTTACGAACATCAACGCCGCTGAGGTATCCTCTAATTTGGAAGGGAATGTGACGCAAGTGGAAGTTTCACCAGTAGATACGGTGGCAGACATGGTGTGAATGATTGAGACGACAATCTCTGATATGTAATTAATTTGAGGGGAAAAAAATAGGAGAATTTTTTTTTATTTGATTGTAGGAGAAAATTTTGTCGAAATAAAATTATTGTTAAGTATTTTTGTGTTCGATTTAGAGAAAGAAAATTATAAAAAAATTGAATGTTATTATTTATATACTTTTATATATTTAATTAAAATTAAAATATTATATTGACTTATGAAAGAATTCCATAAAATTTTAAAAAAATTTATAAAACTCTAGAAAATCAATACTTATTCTAAATTTCTTTTAGAAATATTATAAAATATTACATAACTTATAATACTTTTTTAAATCAAAAAATATATATAATATTCAATATTTCTTTCCATTTCAAACATGATACAACAAATATAAAAGAAAAAAATTCATACATTTTTACTAATATACTCGTTAGTTCCGTAAAATATCAATAATTCACTATTTAATCTTCTATGAACTTATTTGCTATAGACCTTCAAACACCTTACTAATAAGAGATAGACCAAATAAAAAAAAATACTTGTTAAAATTCATCTATGAGATAGAACAATTAAAAGTGCTTAACATTAGCTCAAAACAAAATGCAAAGTAAAGAAAAAGAAAGAAAGAAAAAGAAAAACAACCACTTACATTACTCTATCACTTTGGACACCAATGCAAAAATTCAAAAACCAAGGCTCATGCCAACCAACAAGGTCTCTAAATATTAATATATCAAGATTCTAAGACAAAAAAAAACAAAGAAAATGGATAGTTCATAGTAGGATCGTGCCTCTTTTCCTCATGATACATTAAAAATAAAATTGAACATGAACCTTCCATAACCTTCCATCCCATTTTTCTAGGTCCAAGTGTCCCAAAAAAAAAGCCTCCCCTTATAACCGTCCATCCCCTAAACGCTGCCACTACCCACTAGGTGTAGTGCAACTCATACTCTCCAGTCTTCCAATCAAGCGATTACCCATGGCCAACTTCTCATTTCTTTCTAGCACTGATAATGAATTAGTAGTAGATGAAATTCTAACGGAAGCAATGGATCTCTGTGTTCTCAAACAAGTAGCCGCCATTTATCTATCTAGTGTCTCTGACTCTATTCTTCATATTAGCCTCGAGAATTGATTTTATCGGCTTCAAACAATCCCTGCATCAAGGGCCCAAAAAACACCTCTTCTAGTTCTAGATTAAAACCCAAATCTAACTAACAGAAAAACCATTACTACCAATTGTACTTACACCATTATAAGAGCTCAAAAAACACAGCAAAGATAGCAACCACAATCAACAGTGTGAAACCTGCTATAAGCAAAGGTAAGAGCAAACAATCACGACTCCCTAAAACCAAACATAAACATCCAAAGGGTCACAACTAAGAAAGAGAAAAAGGAGCAACCAATAAAAAATAATAATTAAAGAGTAGACTGTATGTCAATGCTAGTAGATAGCTTAAGTATGAAACAATCTTAGAGAAGATGTTATAGAAGATTTAGTGTTTATGCTTGGTTGATCATTGAAAAGAAATATTAACGAAAGACATGATTATTCATCAACCTAAGACATAAAAATTAAGCATCTTGTTATCCTCTCATGCAAAACCACTTTCGCACTACTTGGACTTTATACAAAAACCATGAAAAATCTATCTGACAGCCCGAGTACCAAGAACATTATGATGCAGACATGTTATTGAGGTGTTTCATGAGAGAGGGTGCCTTTCTATCAAATTTGAGGCATATATAACCTTCTATATCAATCGGCTTTTAATCATTAAATATCTATAGACAATCAAGCATGGATACAAAAGACATAAACATATTTTGAGGTTACAAAGACCGATAACCATGCTTAGTGGAGTTGAGAAGCTATAACATCCCCAAATTTCTCTCCCAAAAAAATTATTGTTTAAAAGAATAATGTGGAAGCTAAAAGAGGATTTGGGGGATGTTACCGCCACACTTAACACAAGATAAATGTCTACCATCTATCTCATGCTAGATGCAAGGCTAAAACCTATCTAACAAAATTCAACCAATATCTATGTAGTGAGGATAAACTCCCACAATGAGATATCTCCATGCAGATGGGAAGTGAACAATTTCACTGAATAAAATAATCATTGAATAAATCAACAAAACATGTGAAATAATCCTAGATTTTAAAACTTAAAAAGAAAAAGGATATAAAATCCAAATACGTCTCTAACAAAATCACAAACCAACTAAATACAAATCAATTGAATGATTTATATAACAATATAATACATTTGAGATACAATAAAATCTGATAAGATAACCAAGAGGAATCCCAACAGTGGAGCCAACTTTATTCACCAAATTGAATCACCGAATAGCCTACTCTCAAAATCAAGGAAAACATTCCTCCTAATAATAAGACATTCAATACTGAACCTACACAAATGGCCTGCTTCCCACCATCAATGGACCATTATAGGACCCAAGTAGTATCAGTACGGATCCAATACTGAGTAAATTTCACTACCTTATCTTATGGGAGAGACATAAACTACAACATCAAGTGCATATCGAATCATGTTGCATTACATTGATACAATATTATGCATACTCAATACCCACATGCTAAATTCTACCATACACATATAATAACATGGGAAACATATGTAACATCCTACTTAAACATGTAAGTGTGGTATCACATAAATGTAAAGTAGCTCATTCACCTTAGATAGGAATAATCTATATTATTGAAAACTCATTACATGACCACATAATTTTAGATGCAAACATCTTAAACCAATAAGAGATTTAAATAAACCAACGGGGCATTTATGGACAACGCTAAACCAAACCAATCGGGCATTTATCCCCCGAACATTACTCAAAGGCATATCTAGCCTCGAGCATTACTTAGGGACATGCTTAGCCCTGGATATTACTTAGGGACATGTCCAGGCCCCGAGCATTACTTAGGAGCATGTCCAGCCCCGAAAATTACTTAGGGACATGTCCAGCCCCCGACATTACTCAAGGACATGTCTAGCCCCGAGCATTATTTAGGGACATGCTCAGCCCCGAACCATGATTCAATCATATTCAACACTTTGTTACACTAAGAGAGGGATTAAATTATCAACATTCATTCATATCATTTCATAATGCACCATGCAGCTAGAAAACCATAAGGCGTGCTCCATCTCTTGGCAAACAATTCATGCCACACATTAAGATGCTTTTCGGTCAATTAATCAAGATATATATATTACGATTTTTAAGATTTCTTCCACTTATCCATTCTTAAAGGTAACAAGCTTAACATGCTTTGTTACTTAATCATTCTTGTAACAAGCTCTTTTACTCAATCATACTCCTAAACATAAAATGCAATCCCATTCCAACACATGTAAGCACATTCTTTTACATTCGTCCTCCTTAAAAGAGTCAAATAGTCCTATCATGCATATTTTTACCCTAACATGCTCAACAATAAACCAAAGTATAAATTACTTAAACCTCATGATTATACAAAGCATCATACAAGGCATATTAGATGTTTGACATACCAACCCATGTGAGTCACACAACTTTCACCTCTTAACAAACATGCACAATAGTTCATCCTTACGAAACACCCATAAGTAGAGGTAAGTAGAGACTTACATGGATCTGAATCTAGCTAAGTGAGATAAGAAGGAGAAGGAGATCACCAGCTCGAGGATCCACAATAATTCTTTACTAAATTGTCGATAGAAATCTAACACTAGGTTAGAAACTATCTTATCGATCAATAATTCAATTATTATGATTAAATAAATACAAATAGACACAAATAATCTTTCTTGGAAAACATATCCAAAACCTATTACTCGCGAGTGTAGCTCTATTAAGATATAAGATTAGATATTAATCAAATAGGATTAAACACATATCACTTGGAACATTTCAAATTAATTTAGAAAGTCGAGAAAAGAATAATAGATTATAAGTCATTTTTATCAAAAATGACTTACTCATTAGGTTTTAAAACTAAACAGGCAAACCAACCATTTTTAGGAAACCAATCTAACACGATAATGTAATAATACAATTCAAATAATTTTAAATCAAAGCCGGAAATTGAGTAGGCAAAAGAAGCATAGTCTAATCAATTTTATAAAACCTTTTTTAGAAATTAGGGTTTTTAATGCCTGGACTACGAACCAACCAATTCACTTTGATTACTCCAAATTGATAGCTTTAAAACACAATTAAATAAATTTTGGATAAATCTAGATAATCAATTTCAACAAAAAAATCATCCGTGTAGCCAATTCAAGACTATTGGTTTTCGAAACTAGGGTTTCAAAGGCCAAGACACAAACTCAGATAATTCAAATTAGTTAATTTCAATTGAAGGTACTAGAATGAAATTAGGATCATTTCAACTATTTCTATAAATTTAATTTTAGAAAAACAGCTATATAAATGATCAATTTCATAATTTCACTTGAAACCTAGGGTTTTAGGCCCGAAAATGCAATTCAGTTAAATTCTATTAATTTATTTAAATTGAATGTTTAGAAATAATTAGACATATTTTATAATATATCATATAATCAATTGCTCAAAATGAATAAAAGAAATACCCAATTTAGCATAATTAGGGTTTTTTAGCTTGGAAGGCAAATCCGATCAAATATTGCTAAAATATATAAATTGACGGTTAGGAATTGTAATTAAATATATTCTAATATAAATTATATAATCAATTGAATAAAATAACTTGATTATACTATTCAATTTAGACCCGCAAGACTTTTGACCTAAATACCCAATTCCAACTAATTTTATACAAATTTTACAAATCAACACTTCCGATATGAAATTAAATACATTTCAAATGATATTATAAAATGAATTGAGTAATACAACTCAATTATGCAACCCAATTTCATTACACATGAATTTTGACCTAAATAGTCAATTCCAATGGACTCCGCATAAATTTCTCAAATTCATGATTCCAATATGAAATTAGATACATTTTATAGAATATTATAAAATTAATTTATCGAGAATAGCTTAATCAGACTATTTAAAAATATTCGGGCATAACCCGGCCAAAAATTTGATTTTCACAAATCAAAAAACTACACTACAATTAACCACTCTAAATGAAGCATACAACATATATATACGTAATCAAACAATCAATTTAGCTTATCATAAGCTAATGTTAATTAATCAAAACAAGGATTAGGCTTTTTAGAAATTTATACCAAACGAAACTAACAAATCAGGACAGGTGAAGACTGGAGAAGATGCACCGGAGGTCGAGGACTGCTTAACGACAGCTAGTGAGGCTCGTTGTGGCTGGACAGTGGCGTGACTTACGCTCCCCGCCACTACATGCGGCTGCTGGCTACACTACTTTGGTGGTGGCGATTGTGGCTAACAGTTTGCTGGAGTGGGGGAGTAGGGAGGAGATGGTAGGCTGGGTTTGGGTGTAGAACAGGGATAGGTCGGGAAAGGGAAATAAAAGAGAAGGGAGAGAAGAAGGGAGAAAAGAAGAGAGAAATTCATATTTTTTTTACAAATACAAGTATATAATAAAAGTACTAAATATCTAAATTTATTATTGGAAGATTTTATCTAAAATTTGTTTAAAGAAAATCATTTCGTAAGGATTCGAACATATAAAATCGATATAAGAGCCACATAAAGAATTTAAGAAATATTTTCGGAGAATTTACCAACGAACGTAAAAATTTATATTATTTACGAAAATACATTATAAGACCTTAAAAAATTATTTAAAAGCACATACGAAAATATATAATTCAAATTCTAATAAACCGAGACTAATTTAAATAATTTTCAATTATAATTTTCCGCAAACCAATAATGGTATAATAGAAGAAAATTAATTTCGGAAAGAAATTCATAAATAAGCTCCGAAATCTTTTTAATTTAAAACTTTCTGAAGATTTTAATGACTTTGAAAATGAATAAATTCAAAGTTGAAAATATTTTCTACGGATAAACTCATTAAAATAAATTTGACTATTTTAAACGAAAATTTCATAATTTAAATAACATATTTTGTTAAATAAATATAACTCCAAAATAAATTCGTAATTGCACGACAAAGTTATAATTGAAAACGAATCTAAAATATTAAGAATCAAAAATATAAGAAAGAATGGAAATAAAAATTTTAATTGAAAATTAAAATCATATGAATATAATAAAATAATGGTCGTGAACGAATTTATCTAAAATGATCTGTAACAACAACGATTAATTAAATTCAAATATGAAGTCAAAATAGTCAATAAATTCATAAAATAAATCAAAATTAAAATAATTAAATATTTACATCAAATTATGCTAATAAAATCATTAAACTTAATAAAATTGGATATAAAAATTATGGGGTATTGTAGAAGCAGTCAACCTACTAATAGACCCACAAAGCACTAGATTTAGAAATTTGTTAACAAATAAATACCAACTAAAGCAAGATCTAATAGAACTAAATGAGATTTTGGTAAATTTTGTTTAGCAATCTAGAAAGTTAATTAGTTTAATGTAAAGTATATATTTGAAATACAACCAAGATTTGTATGTAAGGTTTTTCACTACTAATCTATTGTTAAAGCCACTAACATGAATACAAAACAACAAACAAGTTCAACCTAGGTTCAAGATACCAATAAAAACAATCAGCTTCCATATTCATTGAACTCCTCATTCTTAAAATCAAATATATTTTTCTCTTGTCCTGTTCCCTTTTGAATTCATCACATCATCCAATAAATTGTTGCCCATACCCACTTGATAAATAATTTTTTTTATCAGGCTACAATGGAGTATGGGCTCAATTATTAGGTTGCAGAAAAATGATCATGAGATTATCCCTGTGTCTCAACTACATCACAAGCAAATCCTCATCATGATAGCCTTTCTATAATCTAATCATCATGAAAGAATTATATACCTTTGGACGCAATTAATGAATCGTGGAGGAAACTATTCCTCCCATAGCTAGAAATCAAGTATGCACATACATATACAGCTTAAAAAAAGGCCGAGGACTTTTAAGATATATCACTCGTAATTGTACTTCACAGGCCTCTTTAGTTTCAATGTGAATCAAAAAAGATTAAAGAATAAATCTTCCTTATCTTTTAGTTTGAAAACTATAGGTGAAGCAGGATACCGCATTCATAAATTTTGAAATATACCACTAAAGTATACACACACACACATATAAAAAATTATTTGGTTTTTATCTTTTTCCTATCATAACAATAACTGAAGAATATATTTTATAATGCCACAATTTGGCTAGAAATTTTATTAGGACACTATAGAGATCCCAAAAATTCCAACTCGCATAAGCCATAAATTTAAAACACATAAGAACAAATTTATTTTGCTACTCATTCAGATGGCTTGGTTTATTTTATTTCATTCTATCTGCCATTCCTATTTGTTATCTACTACCAAAAATTAACTTAGCTAAACTACTCTCTTCGTAGCTAATTACTTACAGTATAACTAATTCGATACAGATGTAGTAGCTGTAGGTAATTAACCTTACCTAACCTACTAACCAAACAAGCTAGCCTCTTTCCATTTATATTTACTTTGTTTATTAGATATCTGTAGCTAGTGAACTGTACAAACCCACAAAATGGTTTGGTGAAAGGCATATGAAATTGATAGTTTTCTCATATCATTGTTGCTATACACTTATGCTTTAAAGAATGCCAAAACTCAAATATTCATTTTCTAAGTTCAACTCCAAATCGAACTATGAACCTATGCTTGAGAAAAAAATTAAGGTTTAGTAGATTATATTTTTTTTAAGTTTAAATTGACCGGTAATTAACCTTACCTGTTTTAATTGAGCTATTAGAGTCATAGCTTGATTTAGTTGAGACGATGGTGTGTTAATAGGAAGCTTGGAGCTTGAAATCAATAATCAACCGTGACTATTACACCATAGAGGAGTCTTGAGATGAGTCGAACATATGGAAGTTTGAAGAAGAAGATCAAATTGACTAGAACAAAAGGTAGATGAGGAGGGAAATGCAATTATGAATATTAGGCCCTAGAAGAAGAAGTTCAAAATAGGAGAAATAAGAGAAGCAACGATGAGGAGGGAGTGTTAGGGAGCAAGGAGGAAATTTTCTTCAACTTATTCTTTCTTTTCCTTGGCTTTAACTTAGGAAAATGGAATAGTTTAACTCTCTTTATTTTTTTCCCTTTCTATTTAACTTTTTAGGCAACCAAACAATAAAAATATATTTTCCTCTTAATTTGTGTTTCTTTTTCCATCTATTTTCTATAAGTCAAAGAGAGCCTAAATGATTTTATTCAATTATGGTCCCTTTTTTAAGAATAATTATGGAACAAATATAATTGTATTGTAGTTCATAGCCATGTTGTTGCAAATTCAAACTTAGTTTCAATATATTGCTTTATATTGTGACAAACAAAATATTTTGATGCAAAAGTATCATATTATTGTGACAATTATTATTATTATTATGGTTATTGGTAGAAAGGAAGAAAGGTCATTAGCAAATAGTCAATGATTACAACTCATTACAAAATGAAACATCTCACCATATCATCATAGGCATGGATCTAAGAAATGTATTTAGATCTAAGAAATGTATTTAGAGTACCTAAACTCATACATATATCTATACAATATGGTTATAATTACTTCTCTAAGGATAAGCCAAATGGGAGGAGTCATGCCACTGAAAGTGCGTGCATTTTGCTCATACCAAATATGAGCTATCATAGTACCATAAAGAGTTGTGATCATATCTTTCTTCACTAAAGGTTGTCTAATGTTTTTCACCAATATTTTCATTATAGGAAGCCATTGTTGAATTACATATCTCTGGACCATTGTAGAGAGGATAAAAATCCATAGGTTGTGGGCAAGGGAGTAGTCATGGAAAAGGTGTACACTATCTTCGATTGCATCATCACATGATACACATCCTAGGGAAACCAAAATTCCAAAATGAGTTAGCCAATCCTTAGTAACAGGGTATTGTTGAACGGCCAACAAAACTATCAATTGGTGCTTTAGGGCACTCAAAAGATTCCACACTAACTTCTGCCACAAAATAAAAAGTAGTTTTTTCCTTAATGGAGAGTAAGTCTTTTTAATGCTATAACCCCATCCATATTAATGCAACCACCATGCAGAAATAACTACTTGAACTAATTTTGAAGGGACAAGATCTTGAGTAAAGGCTAAGAGTAGGAATATTTGGGAACAAAAACCAAAATACAGACATTCTTTACGTAAATTGAGTGCACCTAGTGAACCTAAAGGCTATCTTTTTTTTTCTCCCGTATATTCCACAACAAGCAAGACACATCATATTGGTTCCAAATATGAATAATAATCACATCTAACCCACTTCGTGCTTGGGGAGATAGAGTTTATCCCAAGATGTAAGAGCCTTCTTATAAGAATTTGCACCTCCAAACTAGAGGAAGTTTCTCAAAATGGAGTTGAATTGATGGGTGACCTTAGTTTGAAGAATAAATACTTGGGGATAATATATTTATATGTGAAATAAAACCAATTTAATAAGTTGAAGCCAACCAATGTAAGAGAGGAATTTGGAGCTCCAATGATTAAGCTGAGCGATCATTTTCTCAATTAGGTTTTGCATTTGCACCACAGTGATATGTGAACCAGAGATAGGGAGCCCAAGATGGGATATGGGGATGGAGCCTTGCATAAAATTGTTTAGTTCCATAATCCGGTAACATATTATCTTTAACTTCATGAAAAAAGATAGTACACTTATGGGGGCAAAAGATAAGACCTGATGACTTGGTGAAGGTGCTCATATGATGTGTGAGTTGCCTAAAAAAACTCATGCCACCCTTACAAAAGACCAGCAAGTCATCAATAAAGGGAATATTAATGATGCAAAGCTTTTTACACCTTCTAAGGCTATAAAATTAAGTATTAAGCCATAAATTATTTAAGGAGCGAGTCAAATATTCCATCACAATAACAAATAAGTAGGGTGACAAGGGCTCTCCTTGTCTAGGGGTCTTTTTCCCAACAAAAGGAGAGGAAAATCTACCATTTAAGTAAATGGAATAAGAGACAGAATTTATATACGCCATGACCATATGAACAAACTATAGTAGGAAGCCAAACACATGAAGAATATGTTGTAATAAATCCTAATAAAAAGAATCATATATTTTATGAATGTTTAATTTCACCATTCAATGGGGGAAATATGTCTGCAACTATACTTCCTCATGAGTTCATGTGTCATAAGAATGTTTTCCTTAATTTATCTCCCTTTGACAAATGCCGATTGAGTTACATCAATAATATATGGCATGATGAGTTGTAGTCTTGGCATGCTAATTTTGGACACAATTTTGTATAAAATCTAGTAACATGCTATAGTATAAAAATTTGTAACCCTATCTACATTCGGTTTCTTGGGGATATGGGTAAGAGACATGGAGTTAACGGTGTGAGGGAGAAAATTAGCTGCAAAGAAATCAACAAATCCTTTAAACAAATCATTAGCAATAATATCTCAAGCCTTCTTAAAAATAAAGAGGAAAGGAATACCCATCTCTACCTTAGGCCTTTATATCACCTATCAAAAAGAATACCTCCTTGACCTCCCTGATGGTAGTGGAAGCTAAAAAGGTTCCTTCATAGCTTTTTAGTTAGCACAACCCCTTTTAAGATAGTGTTTTCCTCAATCAAACCAATGGAATCCCTAACAAATCCTAATAAGCCTTTGTAGAACTTCAAGAATGCATCTTGGATGGAAAAAGGATTAGTAAACACCTCACCCTGATCTAAAAAAAAATCCTAACGACACCATTTTTCTAAGTTTGATCCTTTTAAGAGGTAAGCATAATTGTTCATAGGTTTTTTTTCTCGTGATCTCAGTTTAGTAGTAGCCTGGCCATTCATCACTTGTTGAATATTGGAATATGTAGCACAAGGCTATTGTATCTTGGAATCCAAGCTACCATACATATGATAGTTAAGCCTATTAAAATCACAATGCATATGCCACAATTTGTGTCATATTCAAATAATGATATTCCCTAGTTGAGAATGATTCCACCCTTGTGTCCAGATAGACATGGACACTTCATCCAGTATCTAAAAATTAATTTAGAGGCTCGTGGCTTATGATGACCAGCATCAATGGTGAGTATGATGATTGGGAAATGATCTAAAATCATGGGGGGAAGGAAAACAAAATAGGAATAGTGGATAACCATATAAGGTTTACTAATTCATGATCAAGTTTACACGAAATACCCTCAGTACCTTCCCTCTAATTTATTCGCGTGAGGAAGCAACCAATTCCTCTCAAATCGTGGAGACATGTTTAGTGGTAGCGTTACAAGAATTCAACAATTTATTGGTGTTTTGAGGGGCCTCCTTTATTTTTCTCCACAAATAAAAAGGTATGTAAATCACCTAGGATGAGTCAAGATTATTACAGTTAGCTGATGATAGATAATGCTATAGTTCCCACCTATTATCCCCTTCATTATATCCATAAATAAAGGACACCATGCTATAGAAATTAAATTGGGTAGAGTGAACAAATCATAAAATTCCTTGAGAAAATATATTAATAGGGCTATCACACCTATAACGAGGGTTCCATAGGATCTAAATACAGCTATTGTGATGGTGAGAAATTTTTTGGCAAATACACCATCCTAATGAAATTTTATTTAAGAATTTCTCCATATTTTTTTTTCTTTAGCTCTAGTTTCTATTAAATTAATAAGCCATAAATCATTCTTTCTGATCTAATCCTTAACCTCTTGTTGTTTCATTGGATCATTTATTTCTTGTACATTCCAAGAGCTTATCATGGAAGTCTAATATTGGGTAAAAAAATCCCCCAAATTACATTTTAGGGTAAGGATAAGATCAATCACTATGTCAAGGAACACTTGTAGTACATCATGGGTATTTTCATGATCTAATCAATGGATATCATGGGTATTAGAGAGCCTTATTTGTAGGTTAGGAACACCATGAGGGGGTATGGGGGTCTTTTTTGAAATTATCATTGTAGTATTAGGGGTTTTATGCTTATTCCTATCATGAACAACCAACCACTCTCATTTTGTCTTTTGGTTTGCTAGGTAGGTTGAGAAACCCTCTTACATGATGACCCTAGATAGCCAAATTGGGGTCATAAATGAAACTAGAGCATTTTCCACTCAAAAATAAAATGATGTTGTAATAACAAACCATCAAGACCCTAGATGCAAATGGATGCAAGAGCATCCCCTACAAATAATATGAATACGCTAATTATTTTCTCTAAATTAGATAGTGCTAAAATACTCCTAACTTGCACAAAAACTATTAACTAGAAATGGAAGCTATACATGAATTAAATAAGCCACCATTCTTGTCATTGCTTATGTCAGCTTGACATGGCTCATGATCCAGCTAAAAAAATATGTTGACCCTCAAGATCAAAACATAAGATAGTTGAAGTTCCAGTCACAACTCTAGCCAAAGTTTTCATATATATATATATATACATACATACTCTGCCATGGAGCACTCACTTAAGCACTTTGGACCACAAAATGAGTGTAATTGATAGATCATATGCAGACTTGATTGATTGAATTAAAATGGAATCATAAACAAAATTATATTTGGGATAAAATGGGAGCTCAATAACTAACTAGATAATAGAAGAATTCACCATTTATGATTTGTCCACCTTTTCTAGTTTTAGTTAGTTGTCATTAAAATATTAATGTGTATAATCCCTTATAATTCCACATGGATAGATAAATAAGATATGTGATAGTGTATATATTTTTTTGTTTAGTAGTTTTAAAATTATCTAGGAGCAGTAGGTAATTTCAAACTTAAACTAGCTAGTTAGATTATTATGTAACTAAGTGTTGGGGGTAGTAATCTAGTTAACCATGGAGATTAGTATAGTCATTTTGTACTTCAAAGAGCCTTACACATCCCCATATATTTTTTATCTCTCCTTGAATCATAACACACTACATGTATGAAAATTAAATAGTTCCTACTCTTTCTCTTATTCAAAACTCAAGTGAAGGGTTTTATCTTAATATTCCAAATCTCACACTCTTTATCATTAGAGTTGTTACCTAAGGTGGTGAATGTGAGTAGTTGATATCAATGGTTACTTTTACATCAAATAAATACTATACACTTCTTCATACTCACCTCTTCATTTTTGTTTCTTGGTGTTCAACTTCCCACCCACCAACTTTCCTTGTTCAGCTTGAGCTATATGTTTAGCTTATGTATCAGAAACTTTATCATAAATTGGCTTTTCAATATCAACCTTGATGAGCACCCTTGGAAAGGAAACTTTATATTGAAGTTATGACATTAGAATATATTGGTCTTCCAATAGTGCTAACAATACGACTCAAAGATTTGGGCGACCAATGCTCCAAAGGAAGGCTAGAGAACTTGATCCACAAAGGAAGAAATTGCATGTCTTCCTCAACTATTTACAGTTTTCTATGCCATTATAAGGATTGAGGGTTGGTTATAATAGGACAATTAATGGAAGAGGAAAAGTATCTTAACCACATCAAAGTTGAATTTTGAAAATAAATAAAATTGATTTGTGTTGAACTAGGAGAGGAGTGGTACTCATGGTCCATTAAGATTTGATAAAGCCAATAATTTGGCCGAATGTAAGGTTTTCACTAAAAAAGAAACCCATAATTGTGTTTTTCCATTCATCAATCTCCATTTCAACATCCTCCTTATCAATTTGAACCAAAACTTGATCCAATTGAATCATGAGTATAATACCCCAAATTTTAGCTAACCCTAATCCTAAGAAATTAATATAGTAATCTAATTCTAATGTCGAAAAATTTATATTTCTACCCTACCCTAACTCTTTGATCAAAAATCTTAGTCTAACCCTAAACTTTATTTTGGATTAATAATATTTTTCTAAATCTAAAGCTAAAAATAAAAAGTTGATAATTAATTTATCCCATTTTCTTAACTAAAATTATTGATCCTAAATCTAAATCTAAAACTTTTCCTTTTTCTTTTTTTTTCTTTTATTTTCCCCTACTTGCTAGTCGAAATCTTCCGCCCACCTTATTTCCCTTCCTTTTTCCATGTAAATCCCCTACATTAGCCTTAGACCTTACCTCTTGTATGCTCCGTCCAATCACAAGCCAAACCCTCACTCCTCCCATTCCTTATGTTGCCTGTCTTGACCTTACTGACATCCTCGCCCTCTCTACCATTATCACCCTCTCGCCCCCTCGAGCATATATATACACCCAACACATCCACTTAGCCACTTTTCCTCTTCCTCCATTTTTCTATTAAAAACATCACCACCAAAGCATCATCTTATTCCTCCTTCTCCTCCTCCTTATTATCCCCAAACAATCTAAAAAACCACCACCAGTGAGGACCCCCAAGGCCCCTCCACCACCTATGACAACCTGCACTAAAAATTTCCCATAACCACTGGCTAAACCAACTGTTCCTACCGCCATTCACCAGCCAAACTTATTGCAGCTCACCTCTTCATTTTTCTTCCTTGGCTGTGGCACCAACCACCAAACACCAACTCCACCAATTTCAACCTTCACTCTACCTTCGGCCAACCACACCGTAGTTCCCACTTCATTTTCTTTATTTTCAAAAACAACAAACATACCACACCACCATATTTCATCAATAACAACTGTATCACACCACATCCATTCGACCCCAACCACTAAACACCACCCTCCACCTTTTTCCATTTCTACTGCACCACACCCTCCACCTTCAATCATTTCCATCAATGCCACCCTATGTTTTGGCCAATACCACCGGTGCACACCCCCTAGCAATGGCATCCCATTCCATTGCTACCACCCTCTTGGCACATCACATTATCGTTCTTCCTCTCCTAGTTAAGGAAGTTTTTCCAAAAGCACTTATTTGTTTTATTTTGATTTTCATTTGTTCTTTCTCCCTTCCATTACCTTAATATATCCATAAGTATGCAGTTTAATCCGAACGATTTTTTTTTGTTTTCTTAGATGACATTATAGAGGTTTTAGAAGAACCGGAATAGAATAAACATGCTTAGAGATTAGAGCCTTTTTGTAAGGACACTTGTCGTAGTTTAGGATTTTTCATTGTTAAGTGTTATGAGTGATTTATGTTATACCATATTATTGTTATCATGTGATTAAATGTATGATTTTTAATGCTACACTATGAGATTGATATTATATGATAGAACATAAGTAAGTTAAGGATTTTATAATATTGTATGATAATATTCTATATGGAAACCCTTAGTGTGATATATGGTTTTAATATGGATTTAATAAGGTATGATGAGTATGAAATGAGTGTAAAAGTTAAATGGAGATAAATGGAGGATTTGGAAAAAACGTTACCAATATATGTAAGATTTAAACAAAATAAGGGTTTTGTTATCGGTAACGGCATTTTGGTCAATATGGGGATCATGGTATTTTAATGTGTTAAAATATCTAAAATATGATGAGGAATTTATATTAAGTATTAGTGTAGTCATTAATGGCCTTTTTTTAATAACATATGAAAATGACCTAACTTAGGAATAATAACCCTAAAACGGGAAGATTATTATCACATGTGTGAAAAGGTAGAGTTAGACCACAAATTAGAATACGTTGTTAATATTAGTGTTTTAGGAATTTTTGTTGAATCTTTTGATTTTAGGATGCCTACAAGAAAATTTATGATGCATTTGTGAAATTAGGGTTTATAAGTCTTGAGGATAGTAACTTTTTGAGATAGGGTTATTATCGTATATGCAATACCTTAGATTTAGGCCTTGGAATTTAATTATATTAATAATAATGATATTTGGGTAAAAGGTACTAAATTTGGTGGGTAGAAGAGAAACAAAAGAAGAGTTATGACAAGGATGTGAAACTAGGGTTTTAGGGGGAATATAAGGGTCTTAACCCTAGAGAATAAATTTAAGAACTTGTAAATGTGTTATATAAGGTGCCTTGCCTACTTTAAATGTGTTATATACTTTTAAATAAGTCATGAATAAAACATTAATCACTTTAAATGAAAGATCATGTGAGTCGAGCTAAGGTATTTTATGGGTCTGTTCCATTGGAAGATAATAATGGCCCGGGTGTTTTATCCTTAAGAAGTATTTCAGACTATTAAATCAGTTTAAGAATAGTGGCTCCAGAGCATGTTTCCCTAACAAGTGTTTTATGGGTCCATTATACTGGATAATAATAATGGCTTAGAAGTGTTTTGTCCTAAAAGGTGCATCAGTCTGTTCCACCGGATTAAGAATAGTGGGGTCTCCTAAACTCAACGTAAAAGATAATACAACTTGATATAAATAAACTAATGGAAAAGATATTAGTGATTTAAAGTGGAAGATTACTTGATTCAGGAGCAAGATTTTGGGTCCATTTCACTAGACAATAATAGTGGCTTAGATGTGTTGTCCCTAAGAGGTACTTTATACCATTCCATTGGTTTAAGAATTGTGTCTCAGGAGAATTTTGCTTTAAGAGGTGTTGGGTCCATTTCACTAGAAGATAATAGTGGCTTAGGTGTTTTGTCCCAAAGAGGTTATTCAGACTAGTCCATTGGTTTAAGAATAGCGAGGTCCCTAAACTCAACGTAAATAAAAGAATGAAAATCGTTATATCTAATAAAGAGGCCGGAATCATTACTTAACTTGTGATATTTTATGTGTTTTGCTTATGTTATTATTTTTTGTGATGAATGCATGTATTCAATTTTATCTCTAACTAGATAGTATTATCACCTTACTTAGTACATAGCGCACTAATCACTTATTTCATAGATGTTGCCGATTCTGACGAGTAGACAAACCTGATGCTTTTATGCATGTCATTGAGGACCAGTTCGATGATTGTGTTACCTATGATGTATTTTATGGGGTGGAGTGATTTTATTGTATTAGGTATTTGGAAAACAAGACATGTTGTTTGGATGATGGTTTACCTAGATACCTTTTTGGACTTTTAGATCCATAGTATCCCTTTTGTCTTTATTTATCATTGTACTTGAAGTAAACATCCAAACTCGTATTTGTATTAATAAAATTTCTCTTATTTTATAATTATCTTGAGTCACATTTTACTAGTTTTAGCCTTGTGATTGATGTGAGGATGGTATGGTAAGTCAGGCTTACATTAATTACTGTAGTAACACCCAGTATTTTGATTATAAGCTTCTATTATCAAATGAAATCTTTTAGTAGTAAAATTTGAGGTGTTACAATGGGTGTTATATATTCCAAATGCATATGGTAATTAGGCATACTATTGGTAGAGATTTTGTCTTTCTATTTAGGGTTTAGACGTCATATCAAATAGGATCAAAAACCAAATTAAGGTCCTTCTCATTTGTCTCCATTAGTTGTGACTCCTTAGGTTTTAGGGCGATATTAGCATTCAAATTCAAGGGGGTCTTGTAACACCCCCAAATTTACAAACTAAAAATTTCATTCAAAAAGTTAATTGCTGAAGCCAAAATAGTAAATCATGGGATGTTACTGCCATACTTGATACAAGTCCAATTTCCTATACTATTCTATTACTAAGTGCTAAAGCTAAAAGCGTTACTCCACTTAAGCTAACAACATAATTATAAAATTAAATTAGACGGAGAGAGTTAAAGCAATTTAACATCAATCCAAATACAACCAACTATCAATGGTTGGAAAAAGAAAATATATAAAGACACTAAATGTGAATAATATTTTTGTGACATCTTAATTTTTACTACTTAAAATTTTCATTTTGCAGTGGAATCATATAAGTAAAATATTGGGGGTTACTGTTGTAATTAACATATGTCTGGTTGTTCAACCATCCTTACATCAATCATAAGGCTAAAATTATTATAATAAAACATGGAAATTAGAAATGGAAGAACATTTATAATATAATGTGAGTTTTGAAGTTTAACTCTGAATTACAATAAATGAAAAAAAAAGTAAGGGATACCATAGATCAAGAGTCCAAAAAGGTATCTAGGTAAATGCATCAACCGGATAACATTTCTTTACCCAAAAACTCGGTATATATAACATGTCACTCTTCCCCATATAGTACATCATAAGTAGCATAGTCATCTAAAGGATCTTCCCAGGCCTACACATAAGAATTAGAGTCTCTTGCTTGTGGGAATGAGCAACACCCATAAAAGGGTGGTTAGTATACTACGTACTGAGCAAGATAATAATACTAACAAATCAGGGATATAAATAACACATACATTCACAACTAATGATAAGTACATGTTCAGATAAGTGAAACATCTTATAAGATAATTATTGATCTAGGCCTCTTTATTAGGTATAACCATTTTCATTCTCTTATATATGTTGAGTATAGGAACCTCACTATTCTTAAACTGGTGGAACAGTCTGAAGCACTTTTTCAAAACAATACACCTGAGCCACTATTATCATTTAGTGGAATGAATCTAAAAGCATCACCTTCTTGGGGGAAAACACTCATAAGCCATTATTATCTTCAGTAGAATGGATATAAAAACATCACCTTAGTCCTTGCTCATATACTCTTCCACTTTAAATCTTTAGTGTCTTATCCATAGGTTATAAAGTTATGTTTTCATCCACAATAATTAGGAGCCCCACTATTATTAATCTGATGGAACAGACTAAAATGCCTTTACGGGTCAAAACTCTCTTGAGCCACTATTATCTTTGGTGGAATGGATATACAAAAATATCATTTTCTTAAGACAAAACTCTCCCCAGCCACTATTATTTCTGGTGGAATAGATATAAAAACATCACCTTGGCCCTAGTTACGTGTTCTTTCACTTTAAATAATTAGTATCTTATTCATGATTGTCTCACAAGCATTAAACACATTGAGGTTGATAAACACATCATACACCATGATCCTTAATTTCCTCAAACCATAATTTCACACTCCAAACATCATTATCTCATATTTATCATTCAACCACCAATTATAGTATATCATTCTCAAATATCATCATTATTGTCATACCCAAATTTCATGGTCTAACTCCCACGTCGTACACATACAACATTAATCTTATCCTAAAGTACTACTTATAGAATTATCACAACCCTAATTTCATAATTAGTCATAATTCTTCCCATGAGACTCATATGATTACCAAATTTAATACATATCCTTATAATGTCAACATTAACATCATATCTAGAATTTTGGACCAACTCTAGGGTTTTACACATAGAATAAGAAGATTATCGTGTTAGGTTACTATGCCCTAATTAAACCATTTTCACATTTTGAGGAACCTAAGACATATAATAATCCATCCAAACACTTCTCAAGATATCATTATCATATTTTAATCCACCATAAGTTATTAAAATACTAAAATTTTTATATTAAGCCATAATAACCAAAATATCATTAAGGATGACCAATAACCGTTATTTTATAATACCTTATACCTTCAGAAACCATTATTTTTCCAAATCCACCATCTATCATCATACCTCATAAATATACTTATGTCCACTTATCAAAGCTTATTTAGCCTATATTTCATGCCATAAAATCTTTTTTTCCACAATTACGTCATTAGCATATCAAAATCATATCCATACTTCTTACCCATTCTTACTTTCTTTCAAGCATATATTCCATATAATCATAACATTATCCTCAACAACAAAAATTAAATCATATAGCAACAATATTATGAAAATACACATATCCATACAAGCAATTATTGCAAAATCCATAAAATATCAATATGTATCCTCACTAACTAGGACGCTAGGCTCTAGGCATGTAAATCCTAGACCTCCTCCTTCGAGATCACTGAAATATCACCTTCAAAAAATAATATAAAATGTTGTTAGGTTCAAAAAGTATAGCCAAGGGACAAGTTAAGGTACAGGAGGGTAAAAATAGAAATATCTAGAGTCAAATGAAACCTTTACAAAAGTCAAAATACAGAGAATAATGGATAAGTATAGTGCTAGTTAAAAGCAACATCAATAGTCTACCAAAACTTAAAAGAAAAATTACAAGAGGATATGAAATTCAAATTACAAACGGAGACCAAATAGAAAAATAGACACCAAATATTCCTACGCTCTCAAAACCGTCTAACAACTTTCAACCGAACTCATAAGTTGACCTACAAAGTCCATTACCCATTGAATAGGCAGGGGCCTACGAAAATGAACTCTTTAGTGCTATAGTATTGAGTAACCTTTTATACCAAACTAATACGATAAACCAACATGGAACACAAGTAATGCATATAACTAACATGGTATATAAAATATACATACACATATGAGGATTGAGATAGAATAATCATTTAGATAATCAAATTTCATCAAGGTCACATACTACTCATATTCATTCATCTGAAATAAATGAACTTACTAAATGAACATCCAAGAGATAATCTCTATGGTATGATTAGAAGAAAGCCATCACGACAATACATGGTATAAATATTAAGACATACATAATATGATCCAAACACAATTATCATAACAAATAAGCAATAGTCACCAAACTATATACGGTTTATGCGTGTTCATATAGAACATAATAACACTTGTCAAATAAGCATCCAAGGATGGTCTCTGAAGAATTAATTAAAACCCAACTCTACCCAACAATTATAACCTTCACAGCATACTTCATGTCTCAACATTAATCCCAACCAAATACATAACATCACAAGTATGTTCACAGGTATTATATAATAAGATCCATAACATCACAGGTATACTTATAGGTATAGTATAATAAAATCTATAATATCATAGGTATACTTATAGGTATAATCTAATAAAATCCATAACATCACAAGTATAATTAAAGTTACAATATTATAAGATCACTAACATCATAGGTATACTCATATGTACAATATAATAAGATCCATAACATCATAGGTATGCCCAAAGACATAATACTAACACTGGTAGGCATGAAGGCTGCTATCTAAACTACAGGTGGGCACAAAGGTTTCCACCAAGACCATAAGTAGGTACAAAGGCTTCTACAGAAATCACAAGTAGGCATAAAAGCTACTACCTAAATAATAGGTATGCACGAAGGTTGCCACCAAGACCATAGGTAGGCACAAAAGGCATCTATAGAAATCACAGGTAGGCATAAAGGCTAATACTAAACCACAAGTAGGCACAAATGCCGCTACCAAAATTACAACTAGGTACAAAGGTTACTAACAAACCATAGGTAGGCATAAAGGCTACTACCGAAACAACAGGTAGGCACAAAGTTTACTATCAAAATCAATCCAATATCCAATAAGGATCAATCCAATGAAATCAAATCATTTTTGTTTTTTATTTTCTCTAGGGGGATAAAATAAATAACATGAAGACATAAAAGTACACCAGTCATACTGGCTCAAAATGCATCATGGTATCCTCCCAACCATCTAACCTAGAGGCATAACGACACTCTAGTCATACTGATTCATAATACACATAGTACCTTCCTCATCTCGGACACTTAATCCTTAAATATCCATACATTCTATAGAGTAAACTAGGGCCTTACTAGGGCACAATTGACACACTAGAAAACCAAAAAAATTGAGGACTCCTACCTCGTCTCTAGGGTAGCTACCCCTAGAGAGAAACCATTTCCTAACTCAAGGTCTTACTTTACGTATTAGTATTTTATAAGGTGATCACAGATATCACATAGTGCACAATTATTTTCATTTTCATATTTATCCATTTTTTCTTTATTTCCAATTATCTAAGTCAACCCTAAGGTCAACGGTCCAAAATAAGGTCAAAGTCAACACTAAGGTCAACCTATTAAAAGTCTAAGGCCATCCTATATCCAATTATTCACATTTGGGTACATTAAGTTGAAATGACCAAAATGCCCCTAAGACCAAGAATTATTAGATTATCATCCATTTAAATACTAAATCCATTTTATTTATTAATTTATCATGAAAAGGATAAAATAAAATAATTTAATTACTTATTATGCAATTTAAATTATCAACTATGTCAAAAGACTATTTTTCCCTTACACCTGTTTCTGCATATAAAACTTTATCATACACTTTTAAAATGTACAAAACACATGATCTCATAATCAACAATAGATAATACATATTAGATATGAATTTTAGGATAAATATCATCATACACTAAAAATGACTAAATTGCCCCTAGGGCACACATCCATAATTATTATTCCACAATTATATCTAAGCATGCTCACCTATTATTTTATACATACTTATCATACAAAATATTTTTCAATGATTAAAATCATTTTAATCATACTTTATTTTCCAAAATATTTTACATCAGAAAATATGCTCGTTTTACTTATTTTCATGATAATATTAATTAACACATAATTATATCGTAACAAATAATGCTTGATATATTTTCATACTCCAAAAGCCCTAATGTGCTATTACGTAATATTTATCATTTTAGTGGAGTATAATAGTTACCATATAACAACATACTTAATACAGATTGTACATAAGAATACCGATGTGCTAACATGCAATGTTTGAAATCTTAGTAAGGTATAACAGTTACATGAATTCTAGCAAAAATGTAAAAATAATTGTATCCTACTAAATTTATAAGGTCCTGCTAATCAAACTTTTGTACCTAAAAATAATACCAAAATTACCAAATTAATATCTATTAGATAAAATAATAATTATAATATAAAAATATTTATTTTTCTAAAATTACCAAAATACCCTTATATTTAATATGGCTACCAAAAATTTTATAAAACAGCACACCCAACTCACGTTGCATAGTAGTGTGAGCAATGCACGCCAATAAACGGCCAATTAGGCACGGTGGACTGGATGGCGATTACGGTGGTGGTAGGTGGTGTAGGTTTGGCCAGGGGGTGTAGGGTTAGCGGTTGGTGCTATTGAAGGGTTGCGCTAGAGGGTGACGTGGGCAACACAAGGAGCAGAGGAGAAGGTTGCAAGGCTGAAGTTGTTGGTGCAGATGGCTATGGTGAGGTGTTGCTCATGTTGGGTGATGGTCATGGTGCTTGGGTGGTGCTGACTACGGTGGTGTACGTAGGCTACAAGGTGGTGGTGGTTCGAATGGCAGAGGGTGGAGGTTGGGGCAATTCTGTTATGTAGGGAAGGGTGGAGGTTCTGTTGGGTTGGGGGGCTATGGATGGTGGGTGCAGTGTAGGCTGGAGGTGGGTTGTGGTGTGCGACAGTGGAGGGCTAGAGCTATGAGGGTGCCAATGGTCATAAGAGAAGGAGAAAGAAGAGGAGGAAGGGTGCAGATGGTTGGTTGTTGGGGTGGTGGATGGTGCTATAAGTGCTAGGATGGTGCTGGATGAAGAAAATGCAGAGGGAAGGAGGTGATATGGTGGCCCAAAGGGGCATAAAAAGGAAGGGGGCTAGGAGTCGATGGTGATGGCTGAGTGAAGGTTGGGGTGCTGTGGTTATAGGTTGTTGAAATACCCCAAAACCTAATTTTAATAATTTTAATTAAATAATGATTGATTATGGAAATTAAATAAATAAATTATTTTTATTAAAATAAAAGGAAATTTAATTAGGGAAATTTAAGAAGAAAATAATATATATATTTATCAAAAAAAACTTGGGTATTTTGCTAATTAAAATGGAATTTATGAAAAAACTTTTTAAAAATGCTAAATTAGCCTAAAAAAGGATTTAAATATTATTATTTTTAAATATCAAACATTCAAATTAATTTAATTGACCCCAACCCACCTATTTCTCTTTTTTCTTTTTTCCTTTTTTCCCTTTTTCATTCTTTCTTTCCTTTTCTTTTTCTTCCTTTTCCTTCTTCTTCTTCTTTTATTTTTCTTTTTTACCGTGATTGGGCCTGCCTTTCCATGGCCCAAGCCTCTCCTTCCTTATTTTTCTTCTAGCATGGGCTGCTTTCTTTCCTCCTTTTTCTCCTTCCTGCGGCCCATCTCCTTTCTTTTTCTTCCTTCGGCGTGGCCCAGCTTGAAATGCCGCTTCCCCCTGTTTTAACCTTTGTTGCTCGAACCAATTTTCTTCTTTTCTTTTCTTTTCCTTTTCCCGACTGACCGGTCCATGCACCCCCACCTTCTTCTTCCTCCCTCTTCTTCTCCTCCGTCATCGACCTGTAAGTGTTCATTATTTCCGCTGCTACTACGCCCTTTTGATCGGCCGTTTCTCTCTTCTTTTCCTCGTCATTTCACTGACCACGCTGATCCAACCCACTTCCCCCTCTTATCGTGTAGTTCCTCCTTTTCCTACGTAACACCCTGCTGTGATTTTCTTGAATTTCACAGGTAACCATCACCGTCGGTGAGCCTAACTGACCTACTTGATCCTCCCATTCTTCCCTTTTGACCTTATCCACCCTTTAGTCCTATAAATACCCCCTACCTGGTCTGAAATCGAGCCTTCCCCGAAACCTAGAATTTCCTCCCTTGTGCGCCACCTCCACTTTAGACGCCGTTGCCGCCACCAGCAGCCAACGCTGCCGCCTTCTCTGCCCACCCAACTAATCCTTGTATTGCCCTCTAACTAACTACACCTTCCATCTCCCTCGATTTGCCCTGCACAAGCCACCCTGGGTGTGCAAAATTTCCTTCTTAAATAACCCTTTCTCCACCTCTGCCACCCTTCGCGTCGCCGTCCACCACCACTTCCACCACTGCCACTACAACTTTTACCTTCCAAATACCTCTACAAACTTCCCTCTACCTTCTGTTTCCTCTTTCTCCACCTCCTCCTCTCTTTCTATCCTTCTTCCATTTTTGACCACCACTACCATCGTGCGCGGGGACCATTGGTTGCGCCGCCACCCTCATTCCACTCCTCTCCATCTAGGAAGTCACAAACATCCCTACTTCTACCTTTATTCTTCCTCTCCTTTCCCAGCCCTCGACTTTTCCCCTTTTCTCCTCTTTTTTGGACCACCACCACCACCGCCGTGTATCACTGCCAGTGACGCTTGTCACCACCAGTTTAAGGTGGAACCCTAAACCCCCTAAACCCTTTTACCCTATTTTTACAAGCTTTATTTACTTTATTGAATTTTATTTCCATTAATTCAAGTATTATATTATCATCATCATCATCATCATCATTGTTATTAATGTTACTACTATTATTATTATTGAGGGCCGAAGCCCGATTCAGTTTATTTCGATTTTCTTATTATTATTATTATTATTATTATTATTATTATTTTCAATGTTAATATTATTATTCTATATAGGGCTGAAACCCTATTATGCCTATTTTAAATTTTAGTAGTAGTATTATAAATATCATGACTTATTATTATTAATATTATTAATATTTTTATCATTATTATTTTTTATTATTATTATTAGTATTTATTAAGTTTATTATTATTCAATATAGGGTCAAAAACCTACTTCATTTTATCTTCGATTATTATCATTACTATTATTACCATTATGATTATTATTATTTTGCAACATTATTATTGTTTTTATCATTATTATTATTAATATTTCATTATTATTATTATTAATGTTACTAATATTATTATTAGTATTATTTTGGTGAAGGGTCAAAGCCCTTATTCCACCATTTATTTTTAATTATATTATTATTATTATTATTATTATTATTATTATTATTATTATTATTATTATTATTATTATTATTGGTATTTTTAGTATTACTATTATCGTTATTATTATTATTATTTTTACTATTACTATTACTATCATTATTATTATTTTTAGTATCACTATTATTAATATTAGGGTAAAGTCTTCAAACTGCATATTATCAACTTTTACAATATTACTATTATTTCTTATATCTTTAACAAAATTAGTAATTAGTTAATGTCATTATTATTAATATGTTATTATTTTATCAAAAACCTAGTCGTATAATAAATTAGTAAATAATAGTATTTTAGTAGGAGGGAATCTAATCTTTAATTTTTCCCTCATATATAAGTGAGACCAATCAAAGCTCTAAGGAGGCGTAGGAATGTGCTCCAAGACCGGTGTCATTTTAGGTAAGGGTATAATTAAGGCCTTATATATGTTATGTGTATTATATGCTTTGATTTCTCGTATAATGTCGTGTTGTGTATCATGTGCTATTAGTTGACTATTTTATGTATGGAGCAGCTTGAAATTATGGTATGCTTATGTGCTTTCTTATTTTATACGTTGATGTGTATATGTGGTGAAATGATGTGGAATGTGATGTAATGTGGTGTGACCCTTTAGACATACATGTGAGGATGTTTAATGTAATATTGTGTGGGGGAAAGGATGAAAAAGGAGAATGGGGAATGAAGTTGACCAAAGGGGAATAAGTTGACCAAGGGATGTGAGTTGACCTAAATAATTTAGTGATCCATGAGTGGAGGAATAAAATGGTGATTTTAAATAAAATAAAAAGAATGGGAGAATCTACTCTATGGTTTTGCATGAGAGAATCTAATGGTGTTGCATGGGAGAATCTAATCTATGGTTTTCTATAGGAGAATCTAATCTATGGTGTTGCACGGGAGAATCTAATATAGGGTTTTGTATGGTTGGAACTAAGGTTTTATATAGATGGAGCTAGGGTTTTATATGGATGAATCTAGGATTTTGCATGGATGGGTCTAAGGTTTTGCATGGAGGAATCTAGTGTTTGTATGGAAGAATCTACGATTTGCGTGGAGGAATCTACTGTTTTGCATAGAGGAATCTTAGGTTTTGTATGGATGAATCTAGGGTTTGCATGGGTGACTTTAGATTTTCACGTGGGAGTTTTAGGATTTCCCATGAAAAGTTCAAAAGATTCCATGGGATGTATAAATTCTGCATGGGAGTGAATTTTATGTATAAAAAGTTGATATGAGGTGTGAGGAAGGTGGTGGAAGTGTTGTTTGGGTGTTTGAACACTTTAGATGAAAAATAGTACGTGGAACAATATAAGGGTACGTAGGAGACTGAGCTAGGGTTTGGTGTAGATAATTAGGGTTGGGTATGGCTACTTAGGGTTTTCGTGGGAGTACATGTAATTGGTGATTAATGTATAATGATGAGGGTGGAATCTATAGGTTGTAATGTGTGGAGTGTTAAAATGATTTGGGATTGTATGAGGTGGAGTAGGATGGGCCACTTAGGCCTAAACTTGGGTGTAACACCCCCAAAATTCACTAGTGAAAAATTTTATTTAATTAACAGAAAATTAGCGGAAGCGATTTAATAAACCATAAACTTTGGGGATATTACTGCCATACATAGTACCAGACTGGTTCACTCATACCATTCCAGTACCAAGTGCTAAGGCTAAAAAGGTAAAATATAATTTTACGAGAAACTTAAGCATATATAAATTAGAGAAGTGCAGTAAATAATTTATGAGAGTAAAATCCAACAACCGTGGTTACAAAATAGCAATTACATTGAAGTTAAAAGAGACAAATTAAAACCCTAGAATTTACCGAATAGTACCTTACGCTCTTTCCCGAGAGCCCACTTGAATAGTACTTGAATACGACCTGCAAGGGGTAGTCCCCATTGAATAGGCAGGGGCCCCACGAAGGGAACCCTTCAGTACTACGATACTGAGTAACCCTTTAAAAACGCACTTAAAAACAGGCACGCAATGTAACACATGAAATACTACTGCATTCGTACATAACCATAGGTGTAAACATGATATTCAGATCCATTTATTCACACATCCAACAATTCGATCATATATTAATAGCGTATACGTAACATTCACTTTCATACATTCGCATACTTAACAAGTCAACCAAATATTAATAGGTCATAATGAATATCCAATACTTTTCGGGCCTTGAGGCCATTAGTCCATCATTAATCAATCATCTCAATGACTAGTATTTTTTCCATAATTTATTCACATCCAAAAAAAATTTTATTGAGCTCAGGACCCCCACTATTCTGGCCGGTTGATCGGAATACATATACATATACATATATATATATATATATATATATCATCCAGGGTAAAACATCCTGGGCCAATATTATTTCCAGTGGATCGGTACTCATCATATAACTCAACTGGTCTAGGCTCATTAATCTTTCACTTTAACGATTAGTGTTTTTCCTTTTTATTCAGCACAACAATTCCATTTATTTACCTTGATAGGGAGATCAAGATCCCGGGACACAAAGGTACACCAGTCGCATTGGTGTATAAAAGCTACTCAGTACCCTTCAACTATCAACCCAGGGACGCAAAGGTACCTTGGTCGTACTGGTGCATAAAGCTAACTCAGTACCCTACCGACAAGGATACCTAATCCTTAAGTATGCATACCTCCTAACTAGGTCCGTAGAGCTAGATAGAGTAGATATAGGACCTAGCTGGAGCACAAAGGCACTCTAGCAAATACCAAATAATCATGGGCTAAACCACGTCTTTAGGGTAACGACCCCTAAAGAGCCACAATTCCCGATTTCGAGGTCTTTCACATTAAGTATTAGTGTCTTAATTAAGGGTGATCATAGAGGCACAATAATCAGATAATTATTCACTTTTAATCGTTCAGATATCATCATACATTTCTTATTCAGATGGTCGTCCAAGGTAACACAGAAGAATCATTAAGGCCATCCTAATCTTATCAAATTTCGAATTAGAATTTGTTCTCGTGATACTTACTAATCATCAAATACTCCTACCTCGCTAATCAGCGTTATTTGAGTCATATTATAGATTTCCACAATCACAATGACATGTTAGATACAAACTACTCATTTAGCCCTTACTTATAAAATTACTAAGTCATCCCTTCCTTACTTGACAAATTACCATATTATCATCTTTGTTACAAAATTACCAAGTTACCCTTTACTCGATTTAGGTTACTAAATTATTTCTCATACTTATTAGGTCACTAATCCCCCTTCATAATTATTACACTTAATATACTTTCCATTTAGTTGGTTAGATTACCGCTTCGCCCTTTTTCCTTTTATTATAATTGATAAATTATCCTTGAGTTGGTCAAATTACCAAATTATCCTTCCTCATTATCCTAATTACCAAATTAACCCTTTATTTAGTTAACTACCAAATTACCGTCCCCTATTATCAATTACCAACTACCCTTCTCCATTATCAAAATTACCAAATCACCCTTTTATATGATCATAATTACAATTTTACCCTTCTCCATTATTAAATTTACCAAATTACCCTTTAGTTATCTAAATTACCAAATTGCCCTTCTTAATTGTCATAATTACCAAACTACCCTACTCCATTTTTAAAATTACCAAAATACCCTCTAGTCGGTTAAATTACCAAATTACCCCTCACATTTATCATATTTACCATTTTGCCCTTCTCTATTATTAAATTGTCATTTTACCCTTTTCTTTTATTAAATTATTATTTAACCCTTCTCAATTATTATAATTACCAAGTTACTCCTTTCCAATTTCCTCTTTTACCCCTTTGATTTACAAAATTACTGTCTTCCCCCCTTTACTTTCAAATTTACCATTTTACCCCTTAACTCTCAAAAATTACCACATTGCCCTTTTACTTATGAAATTTCCATTAATCCTTAATTATGAAATTACTATCTTACTTCTTTTAATTTCCAAATTACCATTCTTCCCATTAATCACAAAATTACTATTTTACCCTTTAATTATAAAATTACAATTTTACCTTTTTATTACAAAATTACCAAATTGCCCTTTTATTACAAAATTATTAGATTGCCTATCAAATTGCCCTTTTATTACAAATTACCAAATTTCCCCTTTTATTACAAAATTACCAAATTTCCCCTTTTATTACAAAATTACCAAATTGCTCTTTTATTACAAAATTACTATTTTACCCTCCTTACTTCCAAAATGGCCAATTTATCCCTTACTTCCAAGATTACCATTTTATCCTTTTATTAACAAATTTACTATTTTTCCCTTGCCTCCAAAATTACTATAATGCCCTTTTTAATCAAGAATCACTATTTTACCCTTAGTACACCCCTTTTATTAAATTATTATTATTACTAAATAAAATATTAACTTTAATACCTCATCCACAGCTCTTATAATTAATATAATATTATTAGCACCCCTATATATATATATATTAGGCCATTTTCTTGTACAAGATACATTAGTAAAATCCCCTAAGGCTCACAAAATATTAAACATGTATTAAATATCACAATAGCATAAAACAACATGGATAATACTTAACATTTTCCTTAATAACCAAATTATTACCTTAAATATTATTTCCATACATAGCAACAATCTATCATGCTTCCTTTTCATCAATCAACACAAGAACCACATATATCATATTAAATAACACAAACCAAGCATAATAATATATTAAAAATCCTAATGTGCTAACATACGTTAATTCATGTATTTAAGTGAGATTTAACGATTATCTTGGTTCCCACCAAAAATGAACCTTACCGGTATCCCGGTTAAAGGTCTAAACTTTGATTATCAAAACCAATACCTAAAAATAATATTAAAACTTGTTACATTAGAAAAGATAAAAACCAAACTTAAGGCTTTATAACACTTAATTAATCAAATAATTAAACTAAAATATTATTATACCTTAAAAATTATTATTTTCAACTAAATTAAAGAGGGTAGCAGCTCATACTACTCATGCAGCATGAGCTACATGCAAGGAAAGAAAATGGAAGGGCTCGAAGGTGGTGGAAATAGGGAAGGATAGGTATTTTCGGGTTGGTGGTTTGGGGCTAAGAAAAGGACATAGTGGGGAAGGATTTGGGGCAAGGGAATGGTGCAGAAGTGTAGAGGGGTGTAGGTGGTGGTCGGGGATGGGTTGAAGGTGGCTAAGGGCAGCAGAGGTGGTGGTCGCAAGGCTGCGAAGGTGGTGGCCGAGGAGGGAGGTCGAGATGGAGGCTGGTGAGGAAGGAAAATGGGGAGGGAAAACGAGGGCTTGTGGAGGATGGTTTCGGCCAAATGAGGATTGGGGGTGGTAGAGGGGGTTGCAGGGAGTAATGTGGTGGCTTATGTGGCGGCAGAAGCGGCGGGATGGCAGCGGAATATGGCAGTGCAGGGTGGCTACCGAGAAGGTTGGGAGAGAAGAGGAAAAGAGGAGAGGAGGAAGAAGGGGGCTGCGGGGTGGCTTGATGGGGACTATGATGGCTCGAGGGTGAGGTAGAGGGTGGCAGGAGGTGGTGGTTGAGGCGGCGGCAGCGGCGGAGATGGGTGGCGAAACAAAAACAGGGGCAGAGAGGGGAGGAGAAAAAAGGGAGAAAAGGAGAGGCTTGGGTAAGGCATAAGGCTCAAAAAAAAATTCAGAGTGAGTATGGAAGGAGGAATAAATAGGAGAGGAAGAGGAGGGAAGGGATAGGGGCTTGAGGGGTGGCTATAGGTGGTAGAGAAATGGGAGTTGCAGGGAGAGGGAGAAGGGATGGCGACAACAGGGAGAGGGAGAGGGAGACAGGGATGGTCGGATCGGGATGGCAGGAAAACGACGAGAAGGAGAGGGAGGGAGACCAGGGAGGTCAATGGGGGAGAGGGAGTTGCGGGTTGGGCGGCAAAAATGGTGGAGGATGGCCGGGATTATCGCCGGGGATGGAGGAAGAAGAAAGAAAGAAGAAGAAGAAAGAGTCGGGGGAGGGGTGCTGGGCGTGCGACGGGCGGCCAAGAAAAGAAACGAGCCTGCCCGGTTGGGAGAGAAAGGAAAGAAAAGAAAGAGGGCAGGTCGGCTTGCGTGGGAGAAGGAAGAGGGAGTCGGGCCAGGGAAAGGAAAAAGGAAAGGAGGGAGGAGGGGGAGAGAAGTGGGCCAGGCCCAAACACGCAGGGGGTGAGGGAGAGGCAGGCCAGCCAGCCGGTGGCCCAAAGAAGGAAAAGGAAGGAGAAAGAAAAGGGAAAAAGAAGGAAAAAAAAGGGAAGGAAAAAGGGAGGAAAAGGAAAAAGAAAAGGAAAATAGGATAAAATAATTTAATTGATAAAATAATAAAATAGAATACTTTTGGGTAATAAATTTATTTAATATTTTAATTTAAGATAATTAAAATATAAGGGTTAAAAAGGATAGTTTTTGTAAAATAAGGGTTTAAAAATTTATTTAAATAATAAGAGTATAATAAAATAACAAAATATTTATTTTAACTTATTAAATATTTATAATAAATTTTTATAAGCTCAAAGATTCATAAAATAATTAAATTCAAAATATTTAAAAGCTAATTTATCCAAAATAAAATTTATTTATTAAAATATAGGCTTTTAAAAATTCGGGGGATTACATAGGGTTTCTGAGGAAAACCCTAAGAATAAAGTAATGAGTGGACATCAAGGTGTATAATAGTGGGTCTTGACCCACATACATTAGAAATGGACTTCTAGTATGAGTTAGAGTATAAAGGGAAGGTTGTTAGTTAGGAGGTGCAGGGTTCTCATGATATGGTATAGATCAGTTGGAGGATAAGCATAGAGGGAGTGAGTCATGCATGTCTAGGATAAAGTTTCTAAATAAGATACTATAAGACATTAATCATTTAAAGTGGTTAGGACGCTTCGTCATATGCGTATCCGATCCACCAACTATAAGAGTGGCGGATTCTGAACTCAATAAACCAAATCCTAAAGTTGCTAAAATACATAAAAGATATTAAGTACTTACAGTGGAACACTATATAAGTCGGGACCAACCGATATATTATTGGTAAGAAATAGTGGTTAGGGTATGTTACCTATGCGTGACCGATCCACCGATTAATAATAGTGTAGGTGCATTGTGCCCTGTTCGTCTCCGCTTCACTCGCTATAATAGTGGGGGCTTCCGTACTTGCATGGACTTGATAAAGAGTATGGTGTAGAATAAGTTCTGATTAGAGATTAATTAATTAGTTAATCCGGACTGTAAATGGGCCTTCATATAATTATCCGAATGATTGTACGATATTATGCTATCATGATGGACTATATGCTCCTTTTATTTTTCTACATGCTTTATATGATTTTATGTGTTAGCCTTAGTGCACCGGTTACTTTGTTCAGTACGTAGCGTACTGATCATCCTTTTAACAGGTATTGCTCATTCCCACGAATAGAAGGCATCACATTTTTTGCAAGCGCGCGTGTTTTTTCAAGGAGTGTTTGAAGAAGTCTTTCTAATTAAATATAATTGATGCCTTATTTATTTCTTCTTATTGCAATTTTAGTTTCAAGATGAATATAAAGTGATCTCTGCCTATCATTGTTCGTCAGTTTGGTAATAAATTTTATACCATCTTTATTAATGAAACTATGAGCCTACACCGCACTTTATATTTTTCACTCTCGATCCTCCTCTCTCCTCTCTCCTCTCTCGTATATATTCTAATAGTGTGTTTAAATTAAATAAAAATAATTTGATCATTTAAATTACAATGTGCAATAATAATTATATTTTATATTATAATATATTATATTTTAAAATAACTTAATAGTTAGCATTTATTTCTTTTTCGACCACGTCGAGTAATATTTAAAAAATAATCACACCCACGTAGCAAACTAGTTATGCCCCATTTTTAATACAATTATACTCCTGACGGCTGAAAGAATCCAACACGTATCTTCTTTTCAAGGTGTTACCGGAAAAAATTGGCATACACTCTCTCTCCCCTCGTTAAATAATAAGCCTTTTCGACAAGTGTTTTCTGTCACTAGCCCTCGGCATCAAGACCGCAGATTATTTGCCGGCCGCGCATCGACTTGTAAGTATCTGTCATGTCGATCCATATTCTTCCGACGGAATTGACGAAAGAGATGCACTTATGTTTTGGTATGGTTTTTCTTACGCCTACCTGCTCAATCTCTTCTACGTTTCAAGTCTATTTCTAAGTACTTCTACAGCTTAATATCGATCGGACATGGATTTCGTCACACTCCGTCTCGAGTACCAAACCCGATTAAATCCCCTCGTTATTATGATTGACAAAGACTCTGTACTCAGCCTGGTTAATTATCCCCAACGTCACCGTCGTTGATGAATCCTCCACCGAGCTCTATTATCCTGAAGAAATTGAAAGATGGAGCCTTTCTTGGCGATTCGTAGGCTTTTGCTATGGCTTGCTTTGCTTCGATGGCCACCCACATAGATTTTTCGTCTATAACCCAGCAACGCGGGCTTTTTTTGTGGTCCCCCCCTTACCCTCGCAACTCCCAGGGCTCAGCAAGTGCGGCGGCACCGACTAGGCTCTGCTATGATTCTGGGTTCGGATATGATTGCAAGGATGATGACTGCAAGATTGTGACGTATGAAATAAATGAAAATGCCATCTTTATTTACTGTTTTAGAAGCAATTCTTGGAGGAGGAGGAAGACTCGTAGTTCTGCCGGATGGTCTTGTGATATTGCATTTGTGAATAATGCTTTCCATTGGGTCTCTCGAAGGGAAAGGCGGATGATGGGTTTCCGACTCTCCAGCGGACAATATCATGAGCTACCACAATAGGCGCAGCTATAGTAGAAAAATTCTTAATGAATCTTCTATATAAACTAGCCAACTCATAAAAACTTCTTACATCATATACATCTTTAGGGATAGGCGACTTTTGTATAGCTTTAATCTTATTAAGATCCACTTTAATACCCTCGCCACTAACAATATAACCTAGAAAAACTACACTTGAAAGCATGAAATCACATTTCTCAAGTTTTCCATAAAGTTTAGCTTCCCTTAGCTTATCAAATAATTTTCTCAAATGCACTAGGTGATTATATCTATTTTTACTATACACAAGTATATCATCCAAATAGACAATAATAAAGTCACCAAGGAAAGGTCGAAGAATTTCATTCATAAGTCTCGTGAATGAACTAGGTGCATTACATAGTCCAAAAGGCATAACCATCCATTTATAGAGACCATATTTAGTTTTAAAAGCGGTTGTCCATTCATCTCCGTCTCTAATCCTCATTTGATGGTAACCACTTCTTAAATTGATTTTGGAAAATACTTGTGCACCACAAATTTCATCTAATATATCATCTAACCTAGGCATAGGAAAACGATATTTGATAGTAATGTTATTTACGGCTCTAGAATCTATGCACATGCGCCAAGTACCATCTTTCTTAGGAACTAGTAGGGCAGGTACACTACAAGAGCTCATACTTTCTCTCACAAATCCTTTATCCATAAGCTCTTGTATTTGTTTTTGTAATTCCTTAACTTCTTTTAGGTTACATCTATAAGCAGGTTTATTTGGGAGAGGCATTCTAGGAATAAGGTCGATAGCATGTTCTATATCTCTTTTAGGTGGTAATCTAGGAGGTAAGTCATCAGGAAATACATCATGATACTTATCAAGGAGCTTATTTAAATTAGGATTATTATGTTGTTTCTCCCCAAGTTGAGATTCTTTAGCAACTAAGGCATAACAAATTCCCTCTTCTTCTATGCATCTCTTCATAGCCTTTTCATGTAGAAATAATCTCCTTTTATCATCACTTAAAGGCATATTATCACATAGAGAAGGTGTTAATTAATCTATACAGTTGCTTTTCCTTTTTCACAACATATTCATTAGTCACTCCATCATGAGTTGCTTTTCTATCATATTGCCACGGACGTCCTAAAAGTAAACCACAAGCATCCATAGGCAATACATCACACAAAACTTTATCATGGTAGTCTCTAATGCAAAATGATACTAGGGTTCGCTTAGTTACCTTAGCTCCTTTATCTTTATTTAACCATCGTAAAGAATAAGGTTTAGGATAATTAGTAGTCTCTAAACCAAGATTTTTTTACCATTGCTTCACTAGAAACATTAGTGCATGAACCACTATCAATAATGAGTCTACAAACCGTATCACTTATTTTACACTTAGTTTTGAAAATTTTCTCCCTTTGAGTAGGTGTCACATTAGGTTGTATTTGTAACACTCTTTGAAGCACAAAACATGGGTCTCCATCTTCTTCACCCATGGTTAAAATATCATTAGGAGATTTCTAGGTCATCATCTTCACTACATGGTTCCATTTCTTCTATTTCACTTAAGGTCAAAGTTCTTTGGTTAGGACATTCTCTAGCAAAGTGTCCATATCTTTTACATTTAAAACATTGTTTATTAGAAATCTTGACCATCTTGTTTTTACCCTTTTCATCTCGATTAGTTTTTTTTTTTATCATAAGAGGATGTAGATTTAGGCATAAATGATGTATTCGAATATGGTTTAGGTGAAGTCGAAGCATTAGATTTAATATAAGCCTTGGTTGATTTTGTTTTCTTCTCAAATTTTAATGCTAACTTAATCGAATCATCAAGAGAATCATATGCAACCATATCAACTTTGTCACGTGTCAAATTATTAAGTCCACCTAAGTATCTAGTACATTTTTGTTCTTTCCTTTATTGTACATCACATATAAGTGCTAGTTTTTCAAATTCCCTAGTGTACTCTTCCACACTAAGCAATCCTTGCCTTAGGGTTGTCATTTTTACATACATATCTTGTTCATATTCCCTAGGCACAAACTTTCTTCTTAGGTGCCTTTTAAGTTTTTCCCATGACTTAATTTTTGACTTCTCTTGCCTCTTTTTCAAGTTATCATACCAAATCCTAGCAAACCTTTTAAATTTAAGAGGATCAAGTTTACACTTTCTTTCATCATCATACTCTTTAAATTCAAAAATAGCTTCTATCTCATGCAACCATTCAAAGAATAATTCCACATTCAATTCGCTATAAAAATCAGGGAGATCTAGCTTTATACCTTGATCCTCATTATGTGTATGTCTTACTTGAGTCTGATGCGGTCTCCTATGGTTACTTGATCCGTGAGAACCTATTTCTTCTTCTCCATCATCGACATACTCCATTTTTGCCTTCCCACGTCCTCCTTTGGCTTGGATGGCACGTCTCACCATCCCCTTTACACTGTCTTGAGTTGCTTCCATTTGATTTTATAGTTGTTGAAGCCTGTCTTAGTCAGCTATTTTAGCTTCTACACTTTGAAGCTATTGTTGTAGTTCTGCATGGGTTTTAAGTTGTGTGTCCATGCGGGTGGTAAGGCTCTTGATAGACTCTACCAAAGCCCACACGTCTTCACTAGCCATGATGTGATATTAATCAATGCAACTCACAACCTCCAACAAAGAACAACAACTGAAGGTGTTCTTGGTAGATTTAAGTGCATCCATGGGGTGTAGAATGGTTCTTGAAAGGGTTTAATCGATTCTTGATGGTTTCTTTAATTCTTTGATCACGTAAGAAGTATAGGAAGGTGGCGAAATGATGTAGGATAATTATTAGACTAGTGTGGATGGTTTCTTGATGGAAGTTATGTAGAAGCACATATGAGAAAAAGGATAGGATGTCGAATGGAGTGTTTATCTTCAAGTTGAAGATGTTCTCTTAAGAAGAGCTTGAAGACGGTAATAGAGAAAGGGAGTGTAAGTATGAAGGATGGGAGATGAATTATAAGATTCGAATACTACAGGTAATATTCAAATTCTTAATGGAAATTGCTGGGAGTATATGATATCTATATTGAAGATACGTGAGGAGAAGTGTTGGTGGTGTCGAAGTGAACTTTTTTTTTTTTAAGATGGATAATGGAATTAAGGGAGATGTTTGAAGAATGGGAGATCAAAACATACTCAACTTGAGTGTGGTAACTTTAGTTGAAGGCGTGAAGATCTTCAAGAAAGACTTGTGCAAGAAAATATCTTCAACCTTTCTTGGATGCACGAGATTATTGCATGCAACTACAAGAAGGTCGAAGGAAAACCCTGGATGACCGAAATAAAACCAAAAGAACTTCTTTAGCTTTGATACAAAAAATGATGGGGATCAAAGTGGAGGGAAGCGTTGATCGTGAATTTCTTTGGTTGATCTTCAAGCAGGTTTGAAGATATAAAGAAAACAATGCTCGATTTTAGTTGTGTTAGGCTACGAAAGAGGGATCTTCAATCTAGAATTCAAAGGAAGGGAATAACATTGAATGATTCGGTAGACATTCAAAGGATTCTATGTAGGATGTTACCCCGGGCAATCTCCTATCTAGAATTCAATCTCAAAAGAGAGAATACTCAAGTGTTAAACTTGTGAATTTTATTAATTGGACTTCAAGATTGCGTGTACAATGACATAGGGGTATATATAGGAGATCTTAATCAACTAGTTAGCTGACTGACTTAGTAGGAAACTAGCTGTTAACCTCCTTAACTCAAGCTAGCCCTAACCAACCTAAATTAATATCATATAATGCCTAACCCTAGTCGTAATATCATCATTTAAATAATATTAATAACAAACATTACAAAACATTACAACCAAATATGGAACATACAAGAAATAACAACAAAACCCTAAGTTACATGAAATATATCTTAGGGTTTACAACATGTCTAATATTACTAATGAGATCACCATATCAATCTTGTTACATTGTCATCCCATGTATGCCATAGCTTTGCATGCTTTGAATGCATTGTACACTTTAGGTATCTTCATGTATCTTGACTTCTTCACCTTGTAAATATGTAACATACCTACAAGAACATCTTAAAGTCTTTTCAATATCAATGATAGAAATATTATCAAGAATATTTAAAATGATCTGCTCCATTATTAGAAATGCTAATTCCTCCTTATTTTGAGGATCACTAGATGCTCCTACATCATATGGAGCTGTGATTATTTGTTGGTGATAGAAAAAAATAAAGGTATTTTTTTCTTATATACGTATTATGTGTATCAATCAATAATACAATAACATGTAGGAAAGGCCGAGCTAGATATATCATATTGTATATGTAGTTTTTTCTCAACTTTTAAATCCTTCTCATCTTTGACAATGAAAATAAATTTCACAATATATCATTATATCATGGATGTGGAAGCCTAGAGAGCATGGGGGTCGGGGAACATGTTAGGGCTTAGATCGGGGATTATGAAAAGGATGGCTCTTTCAAGTACGAGATGTAGGTAGCTAGAAATCGAGTTAGGTTATGTTCTACGATATTGTTTCTCTGTTGGCGATCAAGCATGGCTTTTGGGTCTTGCTTTATGGCTTTGGGAGTTAATTTGCTAGCTTTTTGCCTCTAGCGTGGCTAGTTTTGATGTACAGAGAGGTTTTGCCTAACTTAATTATCTAAAATACATGATACTCTACTCCATTTGGCAATGATTCATTCCCTTCTAAACTGCAGGGGTAGGAAGTCAATGTAAGCCTGACAATTAGCATTTCCCCTGGTGCCACCGAATTATATAAATTTACAAAAGCATTCACGTAATTCTCGCTTACGTTCTAGCATACTAGAAATATTGCTACTACCTAGCAAGTTAGTTTGATGCATTAGATCACTGTAAAATTTTGTTAGTTTTGTAGTATAAAACCAAAGTAAATATTACAAACTTAATCGGATAAGCTAATGGATGAATTGACATATAGAATCAAAAGGGAGACTCCGTAAATGTTGGATTCATCCATGTTTGGGCTTATATGTAAACAATAATAATTATGGGTTATCGTATAAGTTAAGTCCGCATAAAAGAGATTATATTTAAATATAAATTATTTGGGCTAAATATATATAATTGGATGTGGACTCTTATGTGTAAAAGCTTTGGGTATTTTAGATTATTCAAGGACTGAGCAAAAATAATCTAATAGATAACAAGTCAATTACCTATATATTTGATCATGGTCCTAGGATCACATGCACTTTATCCTTTTCGATTCTCATCGGTCAACAAAAACAAATAGGGCATACCTATCTTAGAAGACCATAGTACCGCCCATATAAATATTCTTTCGAATACGACGATATCCAATGATTATCATTGTAGTAGATTTAGGTGCATTTTGACCTTATCCATATCTATTAATCTTGATGAATTAGCATGTGATCCTGTCAGATCTATTATTAAATTCTATTGATTGGTATCAGAGCATGCATGTTTAATTTATCATGATTATTTAATATGTGTTTGGAATATGTGATTAAATCATATTTGATTATTGTGATATATTACTATTCATAAGTCTCTAATATATGTTGATACATTAAGCTCTTTTGGCCTCCTTCTCGACCTAATTATTAGTCTCCATGATTTGATTTTTATTTTATACAATACTAATCGGAAGAGCAATATTGTTTTTTTAGCTTTGGTGTGATGCATGACGTTCACCCACCTAGGACAACACCACCATTGTGGTTAGATCTATGCTATAATACTTTGAATTTTATCTAACCCTAATCTCGAGTAATTAATATATTAACATATTCTTAATCCTAAAAAATCAATATTTTTATCTTATCCTAATTTCTTAATCCAAAACCTAAACCTAATATTAATCTTTATCCTAATTCCAAGTCATTAATATTTTAACTAAACCCTATCCCTGGATGACTGATAAATTAATTTTATCCTCATTGCTCAATCTTAAATTTAAACCTAATTCTAATTCTAACCTTAAACTCTTTTTCCCTTTTCCATATTTCTTTCTCATTTTCCCCTTTTCTTTCCCCTTTTTCATTTTTCTTTTTCCCTCTCCTTGTCTTGATCTCCCTCTCTTTGTTCCCCTTATAGCCATGCAACCCTCTCCCTCACATGGCTTCTTATTTTTCCCTGCCTAGCCCTTACAGTGCCCTACACCTTCATCTGCTCCATGCACTTGCCTTTTACCCTACAACCTAACCCACACCAAAAGTTATGCCCAGTCCACATCGTTTTCGAAGTTTCTGTTAAGAGAACCCCACATCAACCTATACTCGACCTTTCACCTTTGGCATCCCATTTCATACCCTCACCTCATCTCTTATAAATACTCCTTCTCTCCACTCCTCACTTCACATAGTAACTCACACAAACTCTCGCTAAACCTTTCCTTCCCTCAACTCCTCTATGTTTCATTTGTTGTTCATCTGCCATTTTAATCCAATTAAGCTCTATAAGGTTTATACAACCTCACACATCTCAGCCTTTGTTACATGAAAAACGTACTTTGAATGCCCCTTAGCTACATTAACACTCCATGCAACAACTAGCTTAGTTGCACCAAACCGTCATGCAAGATTCATCGTTTCACACCCAGACCTTAGATGCATCAAACTTCCACATTGCACTACCAATTCTTGAGTGTCATTTCCACTCATGCCACCCTCAATTACACTATCAAATTCATGAAATCACCACCCCTTGTGTCACTTCTTTACATGGCAACCGCCCCAAATACACCACAACCTCATGCAACTCACTCTAAAACCACACCACCCCCAATGAAACCTAGCCCTATTTGCATTACTAACTCACTCCACTTTCACCTTTTTGTGTTAATCCCTCACATCAATCCACCCCCATAAATGTGAGGAGCTCATGCAACACCGTATAGCTACATGAGTTTCTCATGCTGCACCACTCCTTGGTGCACCAAATTTTGTTGCAAGTAGTTTAAACTTTGTGCGACTTGGTTTGCTTCAGTTTTGCTCCATTTTCCACCCTCCTTTGCATTATATTTTTCTTGGTTGCATTTTTTTAGTTCTATTGATGCATTATACTGGATTCTTTGGTGATTTTTGGTGGTCTTAGAAGAGGACTCCAAGGGCTGCATGTGCTTAGAGTTCAAAGATGTTTTTGGTAAGGATACACATAGCAATTAGGGATTTTATGTGCAATGTGTATATTTTTATAAAATCTCATATTTGGTATTTTTATATGGATAATTTCATTCATTTTGTTGTATGGCATGTTGTGTTGTATTATGAAAAAGCAAGAAAAATGTAAAAGCATGTGGGTGGGTATATTATTAACTAGGCTTGGTTTTACAAGTAGAGAATGTTGGCATGAATTGTTGTTTAAATTGGGTCATGATGTTTGAATCATACATATATAGATTTGTGGTTATGTATTTTTATGAGGATATATGTTGGAAATTGAAAATATTTCATATCGGAACTTGTTGCGTTTTCGTAAAAATATGGGTATTTTGGTTATCTTAAGGGCAATTTGGTTTATATGTGTTAAATATTGAATATTTGGTATTGTAATGTGTTAATTAGTTCAAAATATTCTAAATATATTATGTGAAGTATTTGGAGTAATTATAAATGGCCTAAGTTCAATAAAATAAGATTAAATTAGATATAATAACCCTGGAGGTGGGGTCGCTATCGCATGTGTAAAGCGTTGGAGTTAGATCCTATTTTTTATATATGTTATTAATATTGGCATTTTAGAAATGTGTATTAAATTTTATGTTTATATGAATCTTATGGAAAAAGTTATGACTAATTTTTAAAATTAGGGTTTTGTAGGGATTCGTGAATAATAACCCTAAAGGCAGGTTATTATAACATGTGTAAAATGTTAGATTTAGACATTTATTTTCACATATGTCTTTAATAATAATATTTTAGGAAGGTGTAATAAATCTAAAAGTTAAATGAGTATTATGAGAGGAGTTATGCTCACCTTTTGAAACTAGGATTTTCTAGAAAAAATATGGCATGTTTTCTTAGGGGATGTCTTGATCTTCATGTGGATGAGTTTTACTAGCTAGTTTTGAATAATTATGTTAAGTTGGATTATGTGACATAAAAATCTACATATTTGTTTACACAATGGTCTTGAGAAAAACAACAATGGATATGACATTAATCACTTAAAGTGAAAGATTACGTGAGTTAGAGGTGAGGTGTTGTATCTGTTATATCAGATGATAATAGTGGTTCAGGAGCGTTTTATCTTTAGAGGTGTTTCATACCATTCCACCTATTTAAGAATAGTTCTTAGGAGCTTATTTCCCTAGTATATATAGTGTTTGTTCCACCAAAAGATAATATTAGCTCAAAAGCATCCTATCTAGAGAGGAGCTTTAGTCCATTCCATTGGATTAAAAATAATGGGGTCTGTAAACTCAACATAAATAAAAATATAAATTATGATTATATTAAATAATGCATTTCTAGAATCAACCCTTATCTTGCATCATATAATGTTAATCTTTATGCATGCTTATTATTCTATGTGACTTTATGTATTTTATTTAACCCTTCTATGATTGTATTATTTATTACTCTATACGTAGCATATTAATCATCCTTTTTATGGGTGCTACTAATTCCCACTAGCAGATAGCTCAAATGAGTTTGTGTAGGTCAATGAGAACCCATTTTTTGACTTTGCTACTTATGATTCTTTACCTGGGGAGGAGTGACTATGTTATCTTCGCAACTTGGGACGTAAACTCATATTATCTAGCTTATTAGTTTGGTCTAGATACATTTTAAAACTCTTAGTTCCAAAGTATCCCTTTTTATGTATTTTGGATATTGGACTTGGAGTTAATCTCCAAACTCTTATATATGTTTATTAATGTCTCTTGTTCTATATTTTATCATGTTAAAAGTGATAATTATTTTGCCTTATTATCAATGTAAGGATGGTATAGTAAGTCAAACTTATATTGAGTACAACGGTAACACCCTATTATATTATTACTATGCTTATGCTAAAATGAAAATTTTCATTAGCAAATTTTGGGGTGTCATAGATGATGACTTGATGCGTTTGATTTTAGGGGAGCCTTTTGGTGTGAGCAAGATTAACTATCGTTCGTTGATCACTACTTTGTTGATGCTTTTGTTGCAGGGTGTTATTATCGGCGATACGGTTAGGGTCGATGGTGGTGACTTGTAGTAGGGGTAGCGAAATTAATAGGTATAAGACAAGTTGAGTTAGATTAGAATTTAAAAGAAAGGGGGGAAGGTAACTTACCTATGTTGTGTGTAGTTTTAATGGTAAGAAGTAGAAGATCAATAAAGTCTTTTTTGTAGGATCTCTTTGGGTCATTTGTTCTTTGGGTCAATCTAGACCCTTATTTCTATTATTAGCCTATTCTATTTTTCTAGTCTTTTGGGTTATCATTTGGACTATGACTTGGACCCATTATTTACTCATTAGAATAATTAATTTAATAATATAAATAATTAAGATATGGTGATTATCATTAAGTAAATAATATGAGTAATTGAGTTAGGGTTTATTTATTCTCATTGGATAATCTAGTTTACTTTAATCCAATATATTATTGTATGGGCCTATTTATGTGTATTGCTTGGCATAATTTTTTTTAAAAATGCTAAAAATTTTATATTTAATAATTTTATAGATATTAAATCAAAATAAGGTTTGTCCAAAGGTTATAGGTCCAAACTTATATATAAAATTAAGGGATTAATTTATTTAAATAATTAATTTTCTAAAATTAGTACATAAGTTAGTTGATATAATATGTTGCAAAGTGGCCCCTGTTGTGAAAATTGGTTTATTAAAATTATTAGATGTTTATGTGTGTGTGTATTCATGGGGATATTTTGTTAATCAAAGGGAAGACAAATATATAGCAGAATTTTGTATACACATGTGGTGATAAATATGTATAAATTATTTAGATTTCATGTAGATAATAATTTAATCCAAAGATAAGTTTATTATTTGATAAGCCTTATTATCAGTATTTAGTCAATACAATAATATTATCACTTATTATTAATATTATTGTCCAAAGATTTGATATCAATGTTATACCGGTTTCTTGTGATGGGTTTACAATTATTTAATTTTTTTGATTGTGTGCTATGTATATTTTTGTGAACATGAATTGTTATGTTATTTTTATGTTTTCTGTATAGCTATGTTTACTACTACTATATCTCCCAACTTAAGTTTCATTCTCATGCTAAACGTGAATATCTTTAATGAATGGAAGGATAATGTTTTACATGTTATTAGCTATATGGATATATACCATGCACTTAGGCTTGCATAATTCTTTGATCTAACAACTCAAAGTTTCTCTAATGAGAAAATAAACTTTGAGAAGTGAAATTGCTTTAATAAAATGGGTCTTATGATCATCAAGTGTAACATTCCAAAGGCTTGTAGGGGTAAATTCTCTAATGAGGTCACCAGCGCTAAAGATTTTCTTGCTAAAATTGAGAGATGTTTTGTAAAAAAATAATAAGGCTAGAACAAGCACTCTTCTATAATGCTTGATTTCAATGAAGTATAAAGGAAAATCAAATGTAAGGGAGTACATCATGGATATATTTAACATTGCTTCATAACTTAAGACACTTAAGCTCAAGTTGTTATATGAAATAATTATACATTTAGTATTGATTTCGCTTCCCACACAATTCAGACAATTTAAGGTCAATTACAAGTGATAGAAGGATAAATGACCTCTGAATGAGATCATTTCATAATGTGTAAAAAAGGAAGAACGATTTAAGCATAACAAGACTCATAGTGCTCATCTGGCAAGTGCCTCTAAAGGTTAGGGAAATAAAAGGAAAGATGAAGATGCTCCTAAGGGTTTAATGCAAAAGAAACAACAAAAGGTAAATAAAATTGTTTTTTTTTTGGTAAAAATACTAGACATGTTAATAAGGATCATCAAAAGTACCATACCTGACACATGAAGAAATGAACAATCATTTATATTGGGAGTCATAAGGTTTTTGAGAAAATATGGGTAATTTGTTCAATATGGGTTAAAAATGAGATCTTGGGTAATTTATTGTGATAATTAGTTCAAAATATGTTAATTAAAATGTGTATAATGTTTGGGCTGATTATGAGTGGTCTAAGTCAAATAAATGAGAAATGTGGCTTAAATTGATAATATTAACCATAAAAGTAGGATTGTTATCACATGTGTGAAATGTTAGAGTTAGACCTTAATTTCTAGATATGTTATTATTATTGACATTTTAGGAATTTATATTAAATTTGGTCACTATATGAGTCTTATGGGAAAGCTTATGATTAGTTTGTGAAATTAAGGTTTTGTGGGGAATTGTAAATAGTAACCCTAAAGGTAGGCTATTATCGCATGTATGAGACATTGGAGTTGGACCATACTTTTTTGACATGTTGTTAAAATAATATTTTAAGGTTGGGTATTGACTTTGATGATAAAATGAGTACTAGGTAATAAGTTATGCTTAACTTATAAAATTAAGGTTTCTTAAGGGGGATATGGTATTTGTCCTTGAGGAAATATATAAATATTCTCATGGTTGTGTTTTATGTATTTCAAATGTTTATGTTAAGATGAGTTATGGGCCTTACATTTCTATATATGTTTTTTCATGATGACCTTGGGATAAATAATCATAAATAAGATATTAATCACTTAAAGTGAAAGATCATGTAAGTCATAATCGATTAGACATGTCCATTCCACTATACGAGAATAGTGGCTATAATCTTTTTGCTCTAGGGATATACATTATTGATATCGTTCCATTGGTTGAGAATAGTGGTCAGGAACTTGATTCCATGGGGTTGTATATTATTAATGCCATTCTACATGTTGAGAATAGTAATGTCCTTGAACTCAATTTGAAATACAAAATTAAAATGATCATAATCATTAATAAGATATTAATCACTCAAAGTGAAAGTTCACATGATTTAGGACTGGTTGTTCCACCATTGTACTCAATTTTATAACTTTTTATTATTATTATTTTTTAAGTTTTTAATTATTTTATCTTGTATTTAATGTAAAGGATGGCATGTTAAGAAATACTCATGTCAAGTTTAGTTGTAATACCCCTAAATTAAGGGGAGTGTTATAAGAATTAATATGGCTATTTATATCAATATGGTATACCATCTTTTTACTGATTCTGTTATAAGAACTCCATAGTTAAGTGCGTTATCTATGGAGCAATTGTTAGAATGGGTGATTTTAACACCCCCAAATTTACAAACTAAAAAATTTCATTTAAAAAGTTGATGGCGGAAGTTAAAGTAATAAATTGCAAGGTGTTACCGCCAAACTTGGTACAAGTCTGATTTTCTCTATTGTTCTGTTACCAAGTGCTAAGGCGAAAAGCGTTACTCCACTTAAATCAATAACACAATTATAAATCAAAGTAACGAGAGCGTTAAAGCAATTTAACAACATTTCAAATAAAACCAAATTTTAGCTATTACAAAATTTTTAGTGAAAGGAGATACATAAAAACATTAAGAGTACAAAATCTTCCGGATCAAAAAAATACCACGCAAAACACTGAATAATCCTAAACTCTTAACCAAAATAATAGCCTTCAACTTATCTTGTAAGCTAACCTACAAAGGCTACTATCCATTGAATAATCAAGATCCCATGAAAAAGAACCCTTTAGTATAATGGTACTGAGTAACCTATTATACAATACTAATATAAAAAACCCACATGGAATACTTGAATGACATCACAACAATACATGGTATAAAATATTTAATTATACATATAATAATTATTCATATAACCATATACCACCAAGGCCATATACTACTTATGCTCGTTCATATGAAATTAACTAAAACTTACCAATATAATATCCAAGAGATGATCTTTGTAGTATAATTAGAAATAACATCATCTTCAAATCATAAACATTATCACAAAGCTCATTATCAGTACCCACCAATCTCATAACAAGTAGGCTCACTAACACAGACCAATAACTACTACTCATATCATCACAGGTCGGCATGAAGGTTGCTACCAAAACACAGGTAAGACCACAAGTAGATACGAAGGCTACTACTGAACCACATGTAGGTACAAAGGCTGCTACTAACCATAGGCAGGAATAAAGGCTGCTACTGAACCACAGGTAGGCATAGAGGTCCCTAATGACCACATCTAGGTACAAAGGCTACTACCATCCAATCCAATAATCATTTCTACCCTTTTTTTTTATCTACTCGAGGGGAGATCATATCAAATAGGAGATACTAAGGTAATCTAGTCATATCGATACACACAAGTATCATAGTATCCTACTGACTATCAACCTAAGGGCACAAAGGTACCTTGGTTAAACTGGTACACGAAGGTAATATAGTACCCTACTAATAAGGATACCTAATCAATAAGTATGAATATCCTCTATTAGGTCCGTAGATATAGGGGTAGCAACACTAGCAAAATTCATAAACAATCATGGGATAAACCACATCTTTAGGGGTAGCAACCCCTAGAGAGCCACCATTCCCAATCTCGAGGTCTTTCACTTTAACGGTGACCACAAGACCACATATCAATAACATTAATCTAATTTTTCATGCTTAATCATTTTTATTCATTTCCAAACATATAAGACAATCATAATCAAGATTAATACCAAGGTCAACATTAGAGATCTACTAAGGCCATCCTAGGTTTAATTATTTACACTTGGGCACTTTAGACATAAAATGACCAAAATAACCCTAAGGCTAAAATTACCATATTATCATCCATTTCCATTACATATTACATTTTATTTGTTAACTTTTCATACAATGGGCTACATAACATAATTAAATTACTGATCATGTATTTAAATTTATCAGATACGCCAAATGACCTATTTACCCTTATACACACTTTTACACGTAAAATCCTAACATGTGTTTTTAAAACATCAAAACACATATTCTCATGTTCAACATTAAATAATATATATATCAGACATGTTTATTAGAATAACTATCATGATACGCTCAAAATACCCAAAATGGCCTTAGTCCATGTAATAATAATAATCATATTGAAACAAGTATTTATAAAACATCAAATCACGTACCACCATACTTAACAATACTTACAAGATATTAAGCATTTTGTTAGAATAAATAACATAATATGCTTAAATAATCAAATTACCCCTACGACACATGATTATAGTAATTATGCTACAAGTATATCTATACATGCTCAACCTATCATTTTCACCTATACATATCATATAAAATCTCTTGCCAACATTATAACCATTTTTATCATACTTTTGTACATATAATATTTTACATGAGATAATATTATTCCTTTTTATCAATTTTTATGATGATGATGATGATGATAATAATAATAATAATAAACAAATAATTATATGTAATGAATCATGCTTAATAACATCTACATATTAAAACCCTAATGTACTATCATATGATATCTATCATTTTATCAGAGTATAAATGTTACAATAACACATTTTATACATCCAAACCTAAATGTATTATCATGCGATATCGGAACATTTTAGTAGAGTATAAAGATTACCTTATTTCCAATAAAAGCACAATTTATTGATAGCCTACTAAAAATTATTAGGCTTCACTCATAAAACTTTTGTATCTAAAAATTATATCAAAATAAAAAATATTTATATTTAATCAAGAAAATAATAATAATTATTAAAATATTTATTAAATAGGAAATTATAAAATTATCTTTAGGTGAAAATTGGGTAAATTTTCTAAAATGAAAACTCATGTTGCTCATGCAATGTGAGTAGCTAAGGCATAAGGGGTTTTAGGGCATTGATTGACTAGGTAGAGGTGATGGCCATTGGTGGGTGGCAATGACGGCAGAGAGGTTGGTCGATGGTGGTAAGGACTCCAACATGAAGGGGTTTGCTTCGGTGGTGGTGTTGGAGCTGCAAGGATAAGGAATGGGGGAATAAGTAGATAAATATGGAAAGGAGGTGATTGTTGGCAAGGCTACCAAATGGTGCAAGGAGGAGGAAGAGGTTGGTAGATTAGGATGGTGTTTATGGCGGTTGGAGGTGTGTGGTTGTATAGAGGTGATGGCTATTGCTAGTGATAGTGAAGAAAATAAAAGTAAGGGAATTGGTCGGAGGCATAGTTGTATGGAAGGTTGTTGAGGAGTAGGGTGAACCATGGGGTCAGTTGTAGGGGAATTGTGGCATGAGCTAGGACATTAGGCGATGGCTATGTGGTGGGATGGGATGGTTGCTAATGAATGGCGGTGTTTAGGGTAAGAAAAACATAGATAATGGAAAGTAGCATAGGGAGCAAGAAGGGTGGTATAGCTCGGGGGGTTTGTGGTGTGTGGCTATATAAAGAGGAAAAGGGGGAGAAGAAGAAGGATAAGGCCGACATTGGAGGCTATGGTAGTTTTGTTGGGATGGTGGTGGTGAGGAGAGGAGAAAAGAGGAGGTTGTTGGTGGTGGTTGCATCAATAGTCAGGTGGTGAGGAAAAGGAAGAGGACAAAGGGAAGAGAAGGGCAGGGGTGTAGTGAATATATACACATGTATACACGTCTTGTTGGGGATAAAGGGAAGTATAATTCAACGGGAATGGGTCAGGCCAAAGCGTGACATGGGAGCAAATGAGAGTTATTGGGGAGATGGGTGGTTGCAGGTAGAGGAGTATGGTATAGGCAAAAGGTGAAAATGTGAGGAATTGTAGGAGGTTTAGGAAGGTAGAGGAGGTAATGGCATGGAGGACAAAAAGGAAAAAAATTACATGTAAAGGGGGAGGCATGCAAGGTTGTTTGGGTTGTAAGAGGAAAGGAAGGTAGGTAGGTAAGCAGTAGGAGTAGGTAAGGGACATGATGTGTGAAGAGGAACTGAAGGGGTTAGGGGTGTTTGGGTGTAGTGATATAAGAGGAGGCATTTGGGTGTTTTGGGTATAGATGGGGAGAAGGAGGAAAGAAAGAAGAAAGGCAGGTTGTCTAGGCAGCTTAGGAAGGGAAGAAGAAAAGAAAAGAAAAGGAGAAAGTGGGATGGCCGAGCCAGTTCGAGAGAGAAGGAGAGAAAAGAGGGGAAGGAAAAATGGGTTGGGGCTAAAGGAAGAGAAAGAGTAGAGAAAAAAGAAGAAGGTGAGTTGGCTGGGCTGAGCAAGCCGATAAGGTGGGGGACTGGGAAGGGAAAAAAGGAGAAGAAGTGAAAATAGAGAAAGGGAAGAAAAATGGAAAAATGGAAAAGAAGAAAAAAGAAAAAGAAAACAGATTTTGGGTTAGAATTAAAATTAGGTTAAATTTGGGTTTTACGATAATATTAATTTATTCAAATTTATGGTATTTGATTAAGAAAAAATAAATTAGATAAAACTATCGGTTGAGGGTTGATTGAAATAAAAATGGTAAGATAAAACAATTATAATAATTTATCTATATTTGTGGGTCATTGGTTAACAAATTATTTAAATTAGTATTTAAAGGTTAAACTTTTTAGATAAAAGGATAAATATTCTAAATTAAGGTTACTAAAATTTGGGATATTATAGTAACCCTCTTAGGAAGTTTTAGAAAATAGGAAGGAACCACCAAAAGGATGTTATACCATATTGATAGAAATAGGCATGTCAATTCTAATAACACTTTCCTTAATTTAGTGGTATTACATTCACCCACACTCAAAGAAGACAATGTCCTCATTGAGCCTTGATCACTAACTGTCTCAATATAGTGTGTGATTGAGGAAGAAATGCACAGAAATGACTTGTTTTGAAATGCGCAGTCAACCAATCAATGCAAAAGCGTTCCAAGGTATCCCTTGTGTGGTTGTATCGATTTGGGGTATTATAAATGCTATCAAATGAAACCACAACCACGAGCTAAACTTGGATGAGCCATTTAGCCACCTAGTGTGACGATTCTTAGGATAAATTGTATTGAGATAGTTGGTGGTCAAGGTGCAACAAAGTTTTGCCTTTTTTGAGCGGGGATGAATGTAATACCCCCAAATTGAGGGAAGTATTATAAGAATTGATATGGAAACTTATATCAATATAGTATAGCATAATTTTGGTGATTGCGTCCTAAGAATGCCACCGTGTAGCAATTTTTAAAATAGGTGGTTCTATTGGGAACTTTCAAATTTTTTTAAAACATTTCTTGGAAAGCTTGTGAGTGAGGAAAAATAGTACTAAAAGGACTTTTATTAATCTATGGGGTCATCCGGGGTTGCCCACGTGTGGTCGTATAGACTCAAGGTATTACAATAGTGCTAACACCTAATTATGTTGTTTTATGCTTCCTCTTAAACATTAACTTTTAGTAGTAACATTTGGAGTGTTCCATAGTGCCTAGAAATACTTGGTGGTTAGAATCTAGTAATTCTACTTACATAAGTGTTTCTATTCATGGTTTCCTAAGCTACTGAATGCTAAGTGATAGTGAAATACACATCTATCTGAGAGATAGCAAGGCATCATCAGTTGAAGTAGTTGAAACTTTTAGGTTATTTTAGGAATTATTTATTATTTGGATGTGAAAGATAATTTCATTGTACCATTTTTTTTATAAGGAATTTGACTTATGTTTTCCTATTAGATAAGTTTAGTTAGTATTTTTCACTTGAAAATTATATATTTAGTATTTTATTGAATTAAAATACTATTTATATTAGTTCATTGTGCATTTATGATAACCTATATATGATTGATGTAATCACTTCAAATCATGAAACCTTATGTGTGGAATCACGCGGTACTAAATATAAATTATGTAAACAAATTTCGGTCTCATTATAGCATAAGCACTTAGGTTGTATCTTAAATGAAAGATTTGAGAGGCTTGTGTTAGGTAACCTATACTTTGTAGATTTAAGAACTTGTGTTGAATGCATTAATGGAAAATAGACCTAAGAGAACAAGTGTAAATAGATATTTAAACATCTTAGAATTGATTCACATTGATATATATGGATCGTTCCCTATGACTTCTTATAATGGTCAATAGTATTTCATATCATTTGTAGATGATTACTCACATTATGGCTACTTGTATCTCATTTATGAAAAATCACAGTCATTGGTCATGTCCAAATCATTTAAGCTTGAGTTTGAAAATCAACTCAACAAAAGGATCAAATAGATATGATCATCATGGTGAGTACTATCGTAGTACAAAAGGACCATTTGCTAGATTCTTAGAGGAGTGTGGGATTTTCCCATAGTATACCATATCAAGATTCCCTAAAATGAACGATGTAGTTGAAAGATGAAATAGAACTTTTAAGGACATAGTAAGGACTGTGATTAGCCATTCTACCTTACTAGAGTCACTCTAAGGAGAAGCATTAAAGGCAACTACTCACATTATGAATCGATTACAATTTCTTATATTGTGTCTAGTGATGTGCAAGCCTCTACACATGTCATCGATTTGGAGGAAAATTAGGAGCCTTTATAAGATCATGTTGAACAACCACATATTGATAACAAGATGATTTTTCCACAACAATAAGCACAACAACCTCAAGAGTAAAGGAGATCCACCAAAGAAAGAAGAAGTGTTATTCTAGATGATTAAATTAAATTTCTCCTAGAATATAAGGTAGTTAATGGGGTGATAGAAGATGATCAAATTAACTTTCCTAAGGCCATGGACATTTCCAATTCTTAAATGTGGATTGATGCCATGAATGAGGAAATAAATTCCATAATGGATAATGATGTATGAGATATTGTCTCATTGCTTGAAGAAAGGAAACCACTCAGTTGCAAATAGATATTTAAGATCAAAAGATATTTAAAAGGTAATATGGAGAGATATAAGGTATATCTTGTGGCTAAGGACTTTAGATAAAAGATAGGAGAATGTTTTAAAGAAACGTTCTCTCCAATCTCTTCTAAGGATTCCTTAAGAGTGATTGTGGCATTAGTGGTACATTTTAATCTTGAGTTATATTAGATGGATGTTAAGAATATTTTTGTTAATAGTGACATTGAAGAAACAATCTATATGGTGCAACTAGAAAATTTTGTATCAAGAGACCTAAAGAATATAGTTTACAAACTTAATAAATCTGTCTATGGGCTCAAGAAGGCATCTCACCAATGGTATTTCAATTTTCATCAAGTTATTAGCTATTTTGGTTTTTAGATGAATTTGATGAATGAATGTGTATACTATAAGTTCTGTAGGAGTAAGTATATATATATATTTTTTTTTTGTATGTTGATGACATATTGGTGGCGTGTAATGACATAGGTTTGTTTTATGAGAAAAAATTTTCTAATTGACAATTTTTAGATGAAAGATCTTGATGATGTTTCTTTTATATTGAGCATAGATATGCAGCGGGATCATTTTTTAGGTATTCTTAGGTTGTCACAAATGGTCTATTTAGAAAGGGTTCTCAAGTGGTATGCCATGTAGAGCTGTAAACTAAAAAAAATACCCCTATTGCTAAATGAGACAAATTTAGGCTCAGTTATTACTTGAAGAATGACTATAAAAGAAAGAAAATGTAAAATGTTCCTTATGTTTCCGTAGTGGAAAGCTTAATGCATGATTAGGTGGGTGTGTGTATGGATATTTCATACATCACTAGGATGCTTGGCATATATCAGAGTAATTTAGGACTTGATCATTGGACAACAACCAAACAAGTCATGTGGTATGTAAGAAAACAAAAAAAAAATTGTTTGCTCACATATTAAAGGTTAGAAAATATTAAGATCATAAGATATCCAGACTCTAATTCTATTGGATGCCAAGATAGCATGAATTCTATATCAAGCTTTGTTTTCCCAATGGTTGGAGGTATAGTTTCTTGGAAGAGTACTAAACAAATAGTTGTGACCTCTTCCACTATGGCATCAAAATTTATAGCGTGTTATGATGCTTCAATTTGGTGTATATAGCTATAAAAAATTTTCATAGGGTTATGTATAGTTTATGGTATTGAAATATCACTTAAGTTTTTATGTGACAATAAGGTTGTAGTTCAGCATTCCAACAACAATCTAATTTATGCAAAATTGAAAGTTATTGATATCAAATTTTTTGTTGTTAAAGAGATTTTTCAAAGGAAGAGTTATCTAGGAGAAAATAAATACAAACTCTATGATAATCGATCCACTCATTAAGGCATTGCCGCCCAAATAGTTTCTCAAGTATATGTAGCTTGTATGGGTGTTATATTAATTCACTTTTAATGTGCTCACCAACCCTATGATGGTCTCGAGTAGGTGGGTAATTTTGAGTGTGTGTTTTGGTCTAAACTATGAAGGATATCCTCTAAGATATCAAGCACTCTTCTCATATCATTTTGAAGAGACTCAATAGCTCGATCCCTCCTTAAATTATTTGTCTCCTTAATGCTCCGACATCTTCATAAAGGGAGGCCTCCCATTGAAGACAAAATAAACTTTTAGAAGGTGAAAGAAGAGAAATTATTTTCGGTTATGGGTGGAGGAAATGGGTTGTGGTTAAAATGGTATGGTGTTTGGTTTAGAATTTTTTTGTGTGTGGGTTTAGGTTTCAAATTGGAGTATGGAAGACAAAGAAAAAAAAAGACCCAAATTTCTTCAACCCAAGTTTTGATACTAAGTTGATGCATATGAGATCCAACTTGGGTCATGCTAGGAAATGGTGCCTAATTAAGATTAGATCAACCAAAAATTAAGAATAGAATGAAGAGATATTTGAGAAGATGAAATTTATTCTTGGAAAATACTTGATTCAATACTTACAATTATCACATAAGGTTTAAACTCTTAGGATAAATCTTGGAAGATTTTTGCTCAACTTCAAACTGTTGCATTAGAGTTGAAGAATGAAGATTCTCAGTTTTTTGTGAGAAAAATGTGTAGCCAAGAATAAGTTGATTTCTCTTTAATTATTTCCTTAGCACTTATAGATGGAGTGAAAGATTAAAGGTTACAACTTAACTAACTAATACAAGTAATTTGAGCTAAAAGAAAATAATAAAAGAAACTACCTAATGCACCACCCTATGTTGCTTGGCCATAAGGTGTGTAACATGCTAATTTCAAATGGTAGTGACCTTCCATCATGTGTCCAACTCATGCAAATTCCACTTGATTCATAAGGAAATATATAAGGATCATTTTAATCTTATAAGGGACAAAAAGAAGTAAAGAATGTCTTCTAGCATTCCTAGTTCTTTCTAAAAATCTGCATCGTTCTTCCCAAGTACTGAAAAAGACTTATCATGTAGCTTGAGAGTTACTTGTGGTTTTTTTCATGTGGGTATTGTAGTTTTAGATTGGGATGAATTTTTGAGGTATTTTTGGAGCTAAAAAAAAAAAGAAAATTCACTAAAAAGGGTGGGAAAATGTGGCTTAAAAAGTTGGGGTTATTATGTGGATGTGGAAAAAGTTGACAAGGTTTGCATGATTTGCATGGATATTTTTCTTAGGAGTGATTAATTTGTCTAAGTGAGAAGACTTTTGTGACTCTCAAACTTGAGAAAATTAAGGGTAAGAGTGTGATCACTAGACAAGGATGCTCCTGCATCATATATCTGCTGTTGATGTTTAATTTTAATTGATTTATTTAAACACTTTGTTTTGGCTTATAGAAATTTTAACCATATGTTTTTTTCAAGAATAAAGTTTTAGGTTATTTCCTTTTTTTTTATGATTTAATCTCACTAAATTTTTAATATGGTTCAGTTGGAAATAATTATATTAGGATCACATTACATGATGCTTCCATGCTACAAATGCATATCTTAATCCATGTTATTTAGTTATATCCATATACATAATTATTGAAGGTTTAGTTGTAATGATATGTGATGAAAGAAGATTTGTTCCTATTTTTGTCTGACTAAGATTAAATCAATATAGATACATCTCATAATGACAACAATATTGAGCTTATTTAGTTATTTTACAATTCAAAGTTATAAGATTACACATATAGCCAAAGTAGGATATTGTTTGATTATTATCTAATGTTTAGGCTTATATGTGAACTATGAATTGCAAGTTGTTATATAATTCAAGACCATATAAAAGTGATTATATTTAAGTATAAATTATTTAGGCTAAATGTATCTATTTATATGTGCACCCATATGTGTAGAGACTTTAGATATTTTAGATTGTTGATGGACCAAGTTAGAATAACTCGATAGGTCATGATTCATTTGCCTATGTATTGGGTCATGGTATATAGGTTACATGCACTTATTTCTATTCGATTTTCATTCATCAATATAAATAGGCAGTATCATAAGACCATAGTATCATCAGTATGGATATTCTTTTGAATACAAAAGTATCAAATTATTTCTAGTGTAATGGATTGAGGTACACTTTCATATTATTCATTCATATCAATCTTGATAAATTGGCATGCAATCCTATCGGATCTATTATGTCATGGATTCCACAATTGTAAGTCAGAAAGACCCTTTTATGGTGTGAAAGGACTTTGATTATCTAACTCTTGAGTTTATCATCTCTCTCTACCAGATTAATACACTCCAACCTGTGCTCCATCGAAAGCTTTAGAAAGTTTGATAAATACTATAACAACTTATTTAAACCAAGAGTTGAAGATGTAGTGTAGAATAGAAATCAAGTATTTATGGATTATCTCTCAACACTATCTTATGATTCAAAGATAGACACCGAAATTTTGTGTGTCCAATGCATTTGTTACATCAACACTAACATGGTTAAGGATCTCAGAATGGCCTATTGAATTTTTTTAGCATTAGGGACAAATTGAGGGAGATAAGCAATCTTATTGAACATTTTATTAAGATTATCCATACCATATCAGTGGTGGAGAAGGGAAGGTTTGAGTAGATTGCTATTCAAATAGATTTTGGCAAACCTTTGTTTTTAAAAATTTTGGTTGGGATCTAAATTGTACTATATTGAATATGAAGGCATGTGACTTTTTTCTACCATTGTGGAAAGAATGGGCCTCTTATTTGTGAGTGCTTCACTTTCCAGAGAATATTTAGAAGCATTCTAGAGAATATTTAGAAGCACGTAGAGGCCAAAGAACCTATAGCCAAAGTGGCGATTGTTGCAAATTAGTAGAATACTTGGTCTCCTTTAGATTCAGATAAGCCCTATGGACCATGGATGTTGGTTCTAAGTGAAAATAAGATAGGATAGGGAATGAGGAAGAAGCAACACAAAACTTCTAATTCCATGAAGAATCTAATAAAGTTGACTAGCGACTGTGCCTCCCACAAACATGACTCATTTTCCCCTGATTAGGATGAAAGAAGATCTTCCTTCTCAATGCTTGATGAAATGAATGAAGAGACCTGGATATAAGAAGACCAAGCAGAGATGGTTGGCAGAGGCCATCCAATAGAAGCTCAAATCATTCAACTGAAAAAAGGGAAAATAATGAGTCAAACTCGGGACCCGCCTACAACTATAGGGTGAGAAGAGCTAAACTTTTGAAACTTAAAAACCCTATTTAAAGAAATTCAGTTAACGTGGATGGTGGCCCTTCAAATGTTATTGTCTCTGCATGGTTAGGGGTCAACTAGAAAGCAACATAGTTACCATAGGTTGCCACCTAGAGCCTTTTCTTGTGCAACCACATTGGAAACTTATGATACCTATCATTATAAATTAGGAGCCTCATCTAAAAGTGGCACTTCAATTCAACCAAAGGCCATTTTATCTTGAGGCTAGAATAGTGTTACATGTGGGGTGAAATATGGATTGGTAGATGATATAGCGTATCATAAGCCTCCTATAAAGGCTTGATTTTCCCCCTTTTCATCTATTTGTAATGGTAAGTTTTATTTTTGGGAATGTAAGGGGAACTAGTAATGAGGCTTTCTTTAACAGTTTTAAGAATTTGGTCCATTATCATAATCCTTTTGTTATGGTGCTTGTGGAGACTAGGCTATGTCATAACAGAGTAGAGATAGGTATTAGGAAGCTGGTTTCAAGGATAAAACAAGATTTGATGCTTTTTGGTTTTTTCACTGATGTTTGGTTACTTTAGAAGGAAGAAAAGATCGATTTTACTATCCTTAGCACCATGCGCCAACTTATTCATGTAAAAAACCATATGGAGGATGCCCCCTTCTCTATTTAATGGAGTTTATGTTTAGCCTCTTCTTCACCTCAAAGAGAAGTTTTGGGAAGATTTTATTTCAATTATAGAAGTTGTTTGCTTATCGTGGGTTGTTGGTGGAGATATTAATGGCAAAGGCTCCTTATCTGAAAGCAGAGGTGAAAGTGCCCACCAATTATCGAGATGTGTTATATTTAATAATAATCTTCATCAATGCAACCTTCACGACTTGGGGTTGTTGGTCCAAGTGTAACACCCCAAAATTTCACTATATTTTTTTTTCTTAAAGTGGAAGCAATTAAATTAGAAACACTTAAAACCCGTGAATTCTGGGGATGTTACCGCCACACTTAGTACCAGAACAGTTCTCCCCGACTGTTCCAGTACCAAGTGCTAAGACTAAAGGAAAGATTAATATTAACTTAAACCAATAGTTCATAAAAGAACTAGAAAGATCATATACAAAAATCAGAGTGCGCGTGAAGAATCACAAATCAAATAGAAATCAGAGTACACCTCAAGAAATGTAATTCATTTCCAAAAGAGAATTAAACTTACAACTGATAAAAGGTTCATTAAAATACTCAATCGAGTGATGAAGCAGAAAATGGTAAATACTATACCAAAGAAATAACAAAAGGAATGAAATCGCGTAAAGAATGAATATGGCCACAACACTCTCGAACTTCGAGCCAAACACGCTCAACACTCAGCCCCAACTGATATCTCGCCCACCTGCACAAATCAGAAGGGCATACTACTCGTGGGAATGAGCAGCACCCATGAAAAGGGTGATCAGTACACTACGTACTGAGTAAGGTAACCGAACACTAAGGCCAACACATAAGCACATAAAATCATGCATAAGAATAAAAGATCATAAAGACCATCATCATATCATAACAATGAAAAATCATCAGTACATACGTAAAGGCCCAATCATAGTCCATATTAATTATTTAATTAATCTTTCATCGAATTCGTTACACACCATGCTTTATATCAAATCCATGCGAGTACGGAAGCCCCCACTATTATAGCCGGTGGATCGGAGGCACATAGGGTATCATACCCTAACCACTATTATAGCCGGTGGATCGGAAACATATAGGACTACGCGTCCTAACCACTATTCCTAACCGGTGGATCGGTTGGCCCCGACACGCATGGTGTTCCACTGTAAGTAATTAGTGTCTTTTAGGCATTTTTAGCAAAACTTTGGTTTGCGGTTGTTGAGCTCGGGAACCCCCACTATTATAACCGGTGGATCGGTCACATATAGGACATCATGTCCTAACCACTATTATAGCCGGTGGATCAGTCACACATAGGGTAAACACCCTAACCACTATTATTACCGGTGGATCGGTCACACATAGGGTAAGAACCCTAACCACTATTCCGAACCGGTGGATCGGTTGGTCCCGTCTCAACGATCTTCCACTTTAAATAATTAATGTCTTAAGTATCTTATTCAAAGGCCTTCACCCTAGATATGCATAAGTCACTCCCTTTACACTTCACACATCACAAGTCATAAATTCCATCCTCATAATTTTACTTTAATCACCAAATACATATGATAACACCAAAAACCCTAATCAACCGCCACAGACCTCAATTAACCACAACAAACCATAGTCAACCATTCCAAACTCTATTTAGCCATACCAACCATAATTAGCCACACCACGCCTTAGTTAATCATAACAAACCACAATTATCCACTCCAACCTTAGTTAATCACAACAACCCAGAGTTCATTACTCTAAACCCTAATTCAGTCTCTTCCGTACCCTCATAATGCTCCACGTACTATTTTCCATCTAAAATATTCAAACATCCAAACAATGCTTACATTACTTTCCTCACATCCCAAACCAATATTCCATACATAAATTTCACTCCCATGCAGACGTTATACAACCCATGCTAATCCTTAATACCAACATGAAATCATTAATACCACCATACAAACCCTAATACCACCATGCAATTATTAAGACCACCATGTAAACCTTAATACCACCATGAAATCATTAATACCACCATACAAACCCTTAGACTTCGTTATACAGAATCCTAAATTCGATCCACATAAAACTAAAGATCCATCCATACCAAACCCTAGATTCAAACCATAGAAAACTCAAAGATTTGTCCATACAAGACCATAAGTTAGATTCTCCCAATTAAATCATAAATTATATTCTCCAAACAAAACATAAATTCGATCCTCCCATATAATATCATAATTTACCTTCTACCAAATAAAACCATATATTATATTCTCCGCAGAAAACCATAAATTTGGATTCTTCCTTACTAACCCTAAATTCTCCATTTATTCTTCCACTCATGAAACATTAAATAATTAGGTCTACTCACATCCCTTGGTCAACCTCTTTCTCCACATAAACCATATCAATATACTCACATGCATGTCTTACAGGGTCACAACACATATTATCATAAACAGTACACATGCCATATAAAAACATACTTAAACTCCATGTTATATCATATACGGCATAATTAATAATCATAAACATAGAATGCATAGCATATGAATCACATAATGCATATAAGCACACAATGGCCTTAGTAAACCCTTACCTAAAACGACACTGGTCTTGGAGCACGTTCCTACGCCTCCTTAGGGCTTTGACCAAAATAATAATATACTGATGACAATAACATTAACAAAATTATAACTTTTCTAAAGATATATAATTAATAGGAATATTATAAAATCTGATAATATAGGGTTAAAGACTTTACCCTAATAATAATAAAGATACTAAAATAGTAATAGCTAAGATACTAAAATAATGTAACAACAATATAATAAGTGTAATAATAATAACAAAACTAATAGTAAAGTATTTGTAATATTAATTACAGAATAATAATAATAATGGTAATTCGAAATAATCAAAATACTAATAATAACAATAATTATAATAACACCTTAATATTATTAATTAAGATAATGAAAATAATAATAATACTTATAATAATGAAAAAGTCGAATTAAAATATATTAGAGCTTCAGACCCTGCAGAAATAATAATCAAAACATTAATACTAATAATAATATTAATAACAAAATAATAGAAATAATAATAAAAGTAATAGTAATCTATTTTAAATAATTGAAATAAATTAAATTAAGGATTATAAAAATAGGGAGAAGGGTTCAGAGGGTCTAGGGTTCAACCTTAGACTGGTGGGGATAGGCGGCACCTGCGGTGGTTCGCGGAGGCGGCGGCGGTGGCTGGAAAAATAGAAGAAAAGAGGGAAAGATGGATGTTGGGAAAAAGATAGGGAGAATTGAGGTGAGGTAAAAAGTGTTCATGGTTGCCCAAGAGGAGAGGGACAAAATGATGGTGGTGGTGCAGCCAAAGGTGGCGGCGCATGGTGGCGGACGGTGGTTTAAGGCTTTCGGGGTAAAATTCTAGCGAAACGAGAAGCCAAGTTTGCACTGTTATGGAGGCTCGTACAAGACGAATCGAAGGTTGAAAATGGTTTAGTTAACTAGAGGAAGTTTCAGGGAAGAATTTGGCATGCGGTGGTGGCTCTGAGGTTGGCTAACGGAGGCGAAAGAGGCGTCTAAAGTCTCGATGATGGCAGCCCCCGCCGAGGGTTTTCGGGGAAGAAAAAATTCCAAAAATCCCATAACTAGGATATTTATAGATGGTGGATGGGATAATAAGGTTTTGGGGGTCGGCAGGAAGGCATTAGATGTGAGAATTTGGGTGGCCGGTGGTAGTAATTGATCGGGCATCGTTTGGTTTGCTTCAAATTTTCGCGAGGCTGGGGAGAAGAAACGGGCGAGAGATAACGTCGAATAATTATGCAAATTTACTCCTGAAATTAAGAGGAAGACAATGAGACAAGAAACGGCCGGTATTAATCACCGTAGCCGGAGATGCCATTGATGGCGGCCAGCGTTGCAGCGTCGTCGACAGCAGGGAAAGGAGGAAGAAGAAGACAGCTGGCCGGGCGGTTCGCGAAGGAAAAAGAAAGAAAGAAAAGGAGGAAGAATCGGGCAGTTCGGGCGCGGTCGAGGAGGCTTTAAATGAAACGACGAGCTTCAGTGGAAATGGAGGCAAAACGCGGCGCGGCACTAGGCAGAAGGAGGACGTCGCGCAGGCGCGGGCTGGGCCGAGGGAAAGGAAGAAGGGGAAAAAGATTGGGCCGCGGGAGAGGGCAGCCCAACAGGGAAAAAAGAAGAGGAAAAAGAAAAAGAAGAAAAAGAAAGAAAGAAAAAGAAAAGGAAAAAGGAAGAAAGAAAGAGAAAAAGGGAAAAAGGAAAGGGGAAAAATAATTAAGTTAGGGTCAATTAAATTAATCTGAATATTTAGGATATTTAAAAATAATAATATTTAAATAAAATAATATTTAAATTCCTTTTTAGGCTAAATTAGGATTTTTAATAGATTTTCCATAAATTCCATTTTAATTAGCAAAACACCCTAATTTTCTTCCATTAATTTATTTATAAAATTAAAATTAATTTGAAACTATTTTCTCCTCATTATTTTAAATAAAATAATTTATTTAGTTAATTTCTAAAATAAAATCCTTAATTAGCTAAAATACCCAATTTCTCTCCTAATAAAAATACTTATAAATTTATTTTTGATTTGCCCTAATTAATTTTCTTTTATTTTAAATAAATTAATATACTTAATTAAATTTTATAATAAAACCTCATTTAAATATACTATTTAAAATTAGAAATTTTCGGGGTATTTCACCAAGATTCTCTTAGAGTGGTAAGGCTAGCGGTCACTTTATTAGTTCACAAATTGATAAGATTATAGCTAACCAAGACTAAATTGAAGCTTTCCCTAATGCTTTTGTGACTCACCTTATGTTCTCTTATGGGTACCATCACTCTATTATGCTTCGACTTAATCGGGAAGTTGTGAGCCACTTTTCTAAATATTTCATATTTGAGGCGACATGGTTCTTTGATCCTATCATTAATGCAACAATTAAGTCACTTTGGAGTAATTATTAGAGTATTAAGGATAAGCTTCTAAGTTGTGCTGGTGGTTTACATGTTTGGAACCAAATCTCCTTTGGCAACATTCTTAGCAAGAAAAGATGATTGAAAGCTTGGTTGTATGGGATCCAAAAGGTTAATGCAGATTGATTCTTCCCAAGCCTTATAACTCAATTCTCTTACAAGAACAAATTCTATAGTGTCAAAAATAATGAATGGAGGTGTTTATTCTCAAGGATCATAACACTAAAATTTTCCATCAAATTGTTATTCAGTGTAAGAAAAAAAAAATATATAATTCTCGACTTGAAAGAAAAATCGAGTTGCTAGGTAATTGATGAGGCTGCGTTGCACAAAATGGTTAAGAGACACTTTTTATCTATTTTTTCTTAGGATATGGGGGCGTCGAGGATGGAGGTTTGTATAGTGGGATTCACACACTTTCTCGATGAGGATTATGAGTAGCTTAACTAGCCAGTGACCATTAAGGAGGTCCGTCATACTTTTTTGGTATGGGAGTTTATAAAAACACGAGGGTTAATGGTTTACAACTTATTTTCTTCCAAAAGTTATAGAAGGTCATTATTCATGACCTTCATGGAATGGTAGCTGCTACCTTTGCCTCCGGTGAGTTTGAGCTAGTTATGAATAAAACTCTCTCATTCTTGATTTTAAAGTGGAAGAACCTGTTGAGTGTTAATAATTTATAGCCTATTAGTTTATGTAACAAATAAATTAAACAAAAACATATTTTAAAAATATATATTAGAAATAGAAAAAAATAATTCAAATTAAATATGAATAAAATTTTAAAATTTTATTCAAATGAAAAATTAATTATTTTAATTTTAAGTGAACTCTTTCGGTCTCCATTCTTCTTTCCTATCTCCCCCTGTACTCTCTCCTCTCTCATTTTCTTCTCTCTTTGTATGCCACCGTCACTTCTACCTCTCTCTCCTCTTGCTGTGCCTATCTTCTTTCTTCTCTCTTTCTTATGCCGCAAGCCTTACGTCCTCTCTCTCTCTCCTTCATCTGGCTATTGTCACCTCACCTATGTCGTCATCATTTTTCTATTTCTTTATTCTTTCTTCTATTTCCTCTTTTCACACACTTTCTCTTCTCTCCTCACTCCTATGCTGCCGTCACTTTCTCTCTCTTTTTTTTCTTAGGAAAATTAGTTGGCAATCCATTTCAATCAAAGTATTTAAAGTTACACAATCCATTTGGTATTTAGTCCATTTTTTTTGTATCCAATATACATGTACATATAGAGAATATTATCTGTATATTTATGTATAATTAGGTGTACATATTAATATAATTATATGTACATAATATTTTGTACTTATAACTAAATACTTTAGGACCATTTTGATTTTTATTCTATTAGTTCCGCTCAAATGCACTGCAAAGGAATTTTCCTTTTTTCCCCCTCTATTCTCTTATTGTCCGTCTACTTCTTTCCCATCCACTTCTCTTCTTTTCCTTTTTCATTCCAGCATCCTTTGGTCCTTCCTATTTATTTTCTTTCTGCTCATTCTCCTATCAGGCTCGATTGGCTTACTGTGCTTGGGTTGTTTGGCGTTTAGAGTCTTTGGTAAAAAGGATCCAAATCTTTTTTTTTTATTTTAGCTATAAAATTTAATTAGAAGAATTAATAAATAATTTCATAGTTTAAATTTATTAATTAATATTATTTAAAATTAAATAATTAAATATATGAGAATATTATCACTTAAACATAAAATTATAATTATTCTAATATGTTATTGAAATAAAATTATAAAAATTAAGATTAAAAATGTATAAAATATATAAAAATATATATTGATGTCCTTGAAATTTGTGCAAGCATTCTGTTGAACTTATGAACGTGTGACAATGGGCTTGCCGGTGATGAAAGTATGTATGGATTAAGCCTTCTTTGCATGTATCAAGGTTCCCACAGATGTACGTACTTGAAACATTGCTGCTAGTGCTACCTAAAATTATGCACTGATACCCGCGCATCGAAGATTACAGGCCCCCAGCTGGCCCATTATTTTTGCTGTTAGTGCTAGCTAAAATTATACGCTGATACCCGCGCATCGAACATTACAGGCCCCCAGCTGGTCCATTATTTTCCTCTCCTCCTGTATGCTTAATGTGTAGGCAAGCCGGCATGTTTTCGATTCAAAAATCTGATATTTTAAATATTTAATTATTAAATATCTGAAATTTCAGATATTTAAAAATAATATTTGATATTTGATTTAAAAATTTTGATATTTGAAAGATCGAATATTAAAATTTTCAGATAAAATATCAAATATAATTGATATTATCCGAATAAAATTTTAAATATATAAAAATTATCAAATTAGAAATATATTTGATATTATCCGATCTACTAAATAAATATCTAATTCGCTCAGCAAATATTCAACTTGCTCAATAAATATCCAATGTTAAAACTAAAATTAAACATATTATATCATAAGATTTAATTGAACTCTATCAGATCTAAAAATATATTATATTAAAAATATAATTTCAACTGAATTAAATTTTGACTTAAATACTAAATCAAGTAAAAATTATATATATAGACACACATCTAAATTTATTTATATATACAATAAAAAATTATAAAAAATGTATAAATAGTTTTTTTTTGGGATCATATATTATTTATATTTGTTGAATTGGATATCTAGTTTATTTAACTTTTCATTTACCGGATCGGATATTTGATTTAAAAAAAATAGATCTGTTATTTATTTTTTTAGATCAAATCACTTCGAATATCGGATCAAATAAGCATATATCAGATAACATGATCAGTTCCAAGAGACAGTGAAAAGTTTTGGTTTCATGATATTGACTCGGTCCACATTGGGGTTATTGTTGGTTGAGCAGCAGACCGGCGGTGATTCAATAGATACTCCCTTCCTAATGGAGCATGTATGATTTATTTATATTTTTAATTGGTTTAGTTTCGATGGGTTCGTTTTGTTTCTTTAGTATGTCAACTGATGCATCAAAGCCTCAAAGACAATTCAAATGGTGTATTTCACTTGACTGTTTCGTAGGGACAAATTAAATCTTTGGCATTTGAAAGAATCTTATTTCAGGCTATGCGTTCTAAGGCTGGCGAGGTGACATTAGAGAATCAAGCTAGTGATCATGCTGGCTTCTAGAGGCAAGGTGATTTATGATACGAATAACTTTTTGTTTGTGTCGTTTGAATGCTTGAAGATGCTAATGTTTGTGTTGACAGATGACTTGATATCAGCTGCCTTTTTTCTTGAAATTTAATATTTTTCATGTTGGTTGTTGGTTTACGCTGCACATAATTCAGCTGCAAGCATGATCACCCGTTTCTTGCATGAATATCAGCTGCATAAATATTGTAACTCGGGTTTTATTCTTTCAGCGTCTCTGCATGTTTTCTTGTATAATAGTGATAACTTTTGCAAAATCATTTTAATTTTTCTGTCTTTTCTTTGTAGTTATAGCACAATTTGATAGGAAATTTATCACATCCTTAAACCTCTTCTGATTCATTTTTCCGGTGCATAGATTAGACATGTAGTCATTCCGTGCTGTTGGGCAAAGATGTTAAAAGGCAAGGAAGGCTTTTTGTTGCTTTATGTTACTTTTTCTTTAATGCTTCGAAGAGCCAAGTACTAGTGAGATACTCGTCAGTTCATGCTGTTCGTTCATTAATTATATTGATATAGGCTGCTCTTATTTTCCGTTTATTTAGGTATAAATTATATTCATACAAATCTGGGATGGAAGTTTCTGTTTTAGTAGCTGAGGTTGTACTTGCAGTGGTTTGTTCCCCTTAATTTGATATATTCAACAATGATATGCAGTTCTAAAAATATGTTGGTTTTTTTCGATTCTGGAGACATTGCCAAGAATAAAATTCTCAAAATATGTGAAGCTGAAGCATTTTGCGCAGCTTCTTTCAATGTGAACATTGGCAAACTGTCTCAAATGATAATAGAGGTATGCATATAATGCCTTTCTTATTTTCTGCTGATAGTTCTTAGGTTTGCTTTGTCACACCTGCATGCCCAAATTTTTCTCTGACAGTTCAAGTTATTGCTCACTGGAAAGGAAAGTTTCTTAAATCTAATTTCCAAGTACAATGATGCCTTTCAAGTAGTTATTTTTTGGAGGTATTCCAATAGTTAGATTAGTAGTTATATCCCAATGCTCGAACAAGAAATGTGATTACTTAGATCATGTGCTCAAAACATTTGCATCATATGAGAGACGTAAAGAGCTAAGGGAATGGCTTCATACAGTGGCGGAGCCAGGATTAAAATGTCATGGTGTCCTTCTATAAAATTAACTAGACAATTAAATAAGTTAATCTGTTAACAAACTAATTAGTAAATTGGGGTTTACCAAATTAATTAGGGTTTCTACATTTCAATTTCTGTAAAAGAAAAAATTCTAGTCAATTAATCAAATAGATACATTAACTACTCACAATTTATCACTAACAATTTAACTAACCAAAAATTAAACAAAATCTTACCTTCCTTACTGATGTGATGTGGCTTGCGGGCTGCTGCTTCATCCCTGCAATCAAGCGCAAGCTGCACTGGAGTGAAGTCTGGAGCCTGGTGTAGTCTTCCTCAACTCAATCCCCTCCCCAACTCCCCTCATTTGTTTTCGTTTGAAAAACACAGCTGATAGGCGACAACAGGCAACAATAGTCACATGCTGGCGGGGTAGGAGGTGGGGAGACGATGGTGAACAGTGAACACCGAACGGGCAGGACGAATGACTGACTGAGATTTTGAGGGACGAAGCAGGAGAACTGGAGAAGGAATAAGTGAAGGAAGAAACGTCATCACCATCGATGGAGCCCGGCACATCCAGTGGCGATCTCCGGAAGAAGTATTTTCGAGTGGTGGAATCATGGAAGAAGGGGGCGAAAGAAGTTGACGGACGAGGAGGTAAACCTGGGTTGGAAAAGTCGAATAAGTGGAGGGAGGGAGTTAGGGAGAACCAGGGAGTAACAGGTAAGGGGTAAGCAAAACGACGTCGTTTTGCTTACATAATTAATTCCAAAAACGGTGCCCGAAGGGATTCGATCCAGCGACCTTGTATTTATAAGATAGGGACCCAAATAATCGAACCAGTGATCCATTTAAGTTTACTGATATGGTGTCCATTATACATAATATATATTTAATGCTTCCAAAATATACATAAATTCTTCCTTCCTACCAGGGCTCCGTGGTGTCCCGGGACACCATGCGGAAGCCCTGGCTCCGCCGCTGGCTTCATAGAAACCATTTGACCTTGTTGGGATTATTGAAACCAGAGTGAAGGGATGTAAGGGCATATCCAATGCTACCCTTAAATTTGCATCTCCAATTATACTATTCAATCATTTTTTCTCTCATCTCTCTTACTTTTATCAATTTACCTTAAATTTAATTATCTACTCTATATCCCATTATCTCAAATTTATACTTTTATCAATCACATCACTAATCATTTATGCTTTATAATTTTAAAACTTTAATTTATATTAATCTATAATTATCAATTAATAATCTTATATAATCAAATTTCATTAAATATAATTTTACAAATAATTTAATCAATAATGACTAATTTTAAAAATAAAAAAATATTAAAAAAATACATCATATATGTTCTAGCCGTAAAAATCAGTCTAAAATGCGTATCAAATGTGCCTTATTTTTCAAACCTTGGGTACCTAAAATTTGAGGTAATTTTTTTTTTGCACTTGCAACCCTTTCCTCAAATTTGAGATTGGGAGTCCCTATTGTAGATGCTTTAAACGTGATAGGGTGTTTATAATGATAGTAAAGGGATGGTGCTAAATAATTATTCTCATGTTAAAGGAAGAATTGGGATCCTAAGATCTAGTTAGTGGACTGAGTGGCAAGACATGACCGGGGTGGTCATTATATGATGACTTCTTTCCAGACTCAGCATGTGGTTTGTGTTACTTTTATATATGCATATAGTAGTGGCCATGACAGTAAGAGGTTATGGCTATGGTTATAAGCATATATAAGCCATATATATTTTTTGGTTAGTAATAAGAACTTTATTAATTACCAAAAAGACATTATGTACAACCAAAAAGCAAAGTAAAACTAGGCAGCATGCAAGCTACGACCATATATCCAAACTATATAGTAACATTGAAACTCTATCTCATTTTCTATAGTGACTAATCACACAAAAAACTTGAAAAATTATCTCCTACAATATTGTCTTTACCACTAGAACTTGAGCATTGAAAATAGCTTGACCCTGAGCGTGCCATATGCCATAGAAAACAATAGCAAAAAAATATTCACAGTATGTTATTCTCTCCCTTATAGTTGAATTATCCATCAAAGGCCTTGGTTTCATGTGACAAATGGTTGATATAAACCTATAAATCTAGGTTAACTTCTTTCCCCAAGATTCCCTAGCTAGTTTGCATTCCCCAAATAAATGATCCAATGTTTATATAACCAATCCACAAAAACCAAACAAGTTCATAGTCACCACACTCTGGTGGACCAATCATGATGGAGTGAGGAGGGCCTGACCCTGTCTACACAATAGCCACCAAATCAGTTTCTATGTGGGAGCTCCAACATGCTTCCAAATTGATGCATGCTAAGGATGGATCTCTGCTTGAGGTTGAATCTTTTCATATACCTTGTTGAACTTAAGTTTTCCCAACATTTCACAATGCTCTAATGATAGAAAGGGTAACAACCACCTCCTTAAGTTCATGACCCTATGGATCACCTAAGATTGAGGAGTATAATACCCCCAAATCGAGCAGAATGTTATCAGGATTGATATGCCTACTAATATCAATATGGTATACCATCCTTTAGGTGATTACGTCTTAAGAATTCTATATTATCTCGAGAAGTACGCAAGTGATGATGAAGTGCTCTGAAAGGACTTGTGTTGATCTGTGAGACAAGTCGATTAATCCAAAAGCACTCTAATGTTAAAATGCCCTAAAAATTTTTAATTTTAAAAATTATAGTTAAATAAGGTTTTATTGAAAAATTTAATTTAATAAATTATTTTTATTAAAATAAAAAGGAATTAACTAGGGCAAATCAAGAAAAAATTTATAAGTACTCTAATTAGGAGAAATTTGGGTATTTTAGCTAATTAAGGATTTTATTTTGGAAATTAATTAAATAAATTATTTTATTTAATATAATAAGGAGAAAATAGTTCCAAATTAATATGAATTTTATAAATAAATTAATTGAACAAAATTAGGGTATTTTGCTAATTAAAATAGAATTTATGAAAAACCTTTTAAAAATCCTAAATTAGCCTAAAAATGGATTTAAATATTATTATTTTTAAATATCCCAAATATCCTAACTAATTTAATTAACCAAACCCAATATTTTTCTTTTTTCCCTTTTTCCTTTTTCCTTTTTCCTTTTCTTTCTTCCTTTTTCCTTTCTTTTTCTTTCTTTTTCTTTCTTTTCTTTTCCTTTTCTTCCTCATCTTCCCTGACCTGGGCTAGCCCAATGACCCAGTCCCCCTCCCTCCTTCCTTTCTTTCTATTTGGCCCAGCCCACGCAACCGTTGCCCTCCCTCCTTTCTCTTCTTCTTCCTGCAACCCACTCCCTTTTCTTTCTTTTCTTCTTTTTTTCGACATCCCAACGCTGCGCTTTATTTCTTTTAACCCATGGAATGCAGCGTTTCAGTTAAGCACTTCCTAATTGTCCGGTCGGTCTCCCTCTTCTTTCCTTTCTTTTCTTTTTTCTCGGTTGACCGGTCCAGACCCCCTTTCTTCCTTCTTTCTTCCTCCTCTTCCCCGACTTCGATCACTTACAATTGCTGCCCAACTCCCTTGGTTTTTTTACTGCCGGTAACGCCCCTTTGACCGGCCTTTTCCTCCCTTTCTCTTCCCCCAATTTCGGTGACCACTTAGAACCAACCCATCTCCCTTCCTTTTTGCGCACAACCTTCTCTTTCTTGCACATACCCCTGCCTTGTTTTGAACTCTAACGGCCTTCGTTGCCACCGGTAACCCTAACTGATCAGCCTTATTTTCACGGCACACCCTTCTGACTTTGGCCACTTCTCTTTTCTCTATAAATACCCCTTACACTGTCTTGTATCGAGCTTTTGATTTTTATCTAGAATTTCCCGACCTTGCCACCGCTGCCACTTTAGACGCCATTTCCGCCGCCTCCGGCCAACAACGCTGCCTGTTCCAGCCACCTAAGTACTCCCTGCATCGCCCTCTTACTAACCAAACCACCCATACCCCTTGATTCTTCTTGCACAAGCCACCCCGACTGTGTAAAGTTTTCTCCCCGATCAGCCTTCCTTTTCATCTTCGTCGCCCTTCGAACCGCCATTAGACACCACTTTTGCCGCTATTGCCACTTCTTTCACCTCCCATTCTATTATGTAGACCCTCCTCTATCTACCCTACCTTTCTTTTCCTCTTCTTCCCTCTCCTCCTCCCTTTCTCTTCCTTTTCCCCATTTGACCACCACCACCGCCGTCATGTGCCGCTACCTTTGGTTGCGCCACCACCTCCATTTTGTTCATCTCCTTCTAGGAAACTCTAAACACCGCATCTCCCACCTCCTTTCTCGTTATCCTTTTCCTAGCATCCAACTTTTTCCCTTTTCTTCTCTTTTTCTGGCCACTACCGCCGCCGTCGTGCACCACCACCGGTGCCGCATATCACTACCAGTCTAAGGTTGAACCCTAGACCATCTCAACCCTTTATCCTATTTTTACAAGCCTTAATCTATTTTATTTTATTTATTTGAAATATATTATTATTATTATTATTATTATTATTATTTCTATTATTATTGTTGTTGTTATTATTATTATTATTATTATTGTTAATGATTTTATTATTATTTATATTGAGGGCCGAAGCCCTATAATATTTTTAATTCATTTTTATTATTATTGTTGTTGTTGTTGTTGTTATCTTTATTATTAATAATAAAATGTTATTATTATTATTACTATTTCAAAATAATAATAATAATAATAATAATAATAATAATAATAATTATTATTATTATTATTATTATTTTCGTTGTTGGTATTATTATTCTTTATAGGGCTGAAATCCTATTGTGCCTATTTTGAATTGTAGTAGTGGTATTATAAATATTAAGTCTTATTATTAGTAATATTATCATTATTTTTATCATTAGCATTTATTATTATTATTAGTGTTATTATTATTGTTATTATTTAATAAGTTTATTATTTTTCATTGTAGGGCTTAAGCCTTCATTTTGTCTTTGATTATTATCATTATTACTATTACCATTATGATTATTATTATTTTGTATTATTATTATGGTTTTTATCATTACTATTATTACTAAATTTTGTTATTTATTTTACTAATGTTATTATTAGTATTATTTTGGTAAAGGGGCTGAAGCCCTTATTTTACTATGTTTTTGAGTAATGCCCTTATTATTATTATTATTATTATTATTATTATTATTATTATTATTATTATTATTATTATTATTATTATTATTATCATTGATATTATTTTTAGTATCTTTGCTATTATTATTTTATTATCATTATTATTATTAGGGTAAAGCCTTCAACCCTATATTATCAACTTTTATAATATTTCTATTATTTCTTATATCTTTAGCAAAACTAGTAATTAGTTAATGTTATTATTCTATGAAAAACCTAGTCTTAGAATAAGTTAGTAAATAATAGTATTTTGGTAGGAGGGAATCTAATTTTAACTTTTCCTTCATATAGGTGAGAGCAGTCAAAGCCCTAAGGAGGCATAGGAGCGTGCTCCAAGACTGGTGTCATTTTAGGTAAAGGTGTTACTAAAGCTTATTATGTGTTGATGTTCATTATATGCTTTGTATGTTATGCATCCTTTGTTTATTATCGTGATCATTTCGTATGTGGTATGACATGGAGTTGAAGCATGTTCTTGTGTTGTTATATGGCCTGTGTGTTATGTATATGTGATGAACTATTGTGATATGTGATCATTGGTTTGTGACCCTTTAGACATGCATGTGAGGATGTATAAAAGTGGTATTATGTGGGAAAAAAGGCGAAAATGGAAAATGGGAAATGTGTTGACCAAAGGGGAGTAAGCTAACTAAAGGAGAAATGAGTTGACCTAAGTATTTTAATGATCCATTAGTGGAAGAATAAAATGGAAAATTTAGGGTTTCATGTGAGAGAATATAATTTATGGTTTTATATGGGAGAATCTGATCTATGATTTTGTATGGGAGAATTTAATCTATGGTGTAACATGGAAGAATCTAATCTATGGTGTAACATAGGAGGATCTAATCTATGGCTTATATGGATTGAATTTCGGTTTTGTATGGAAAAACCTTGGCTTTTGTGCGGATTGAATTTAAGGATTTGTATGATGGAATCTTAGGTTTTACATGAAAGAATTTAGGGTTTTATATGGATGGATCTTGGGGTTTATATGGTTGAATCTAGGGTTTCACGTGGGAGCTTAGGGTTTGCACGAAAAATTTGAATGGTTGCATGGGATATGTAACGTTTGCATGGGCATAAATTTTACATATGAAAAGTTGATTTGGGGTGTGAGGAAAGTAATGTAAGTGTTGTTTGGGTGTTTGAAAACTTTGGATGAAAAATAGTACGTGGAACAATATAAGGGTATGTAGGAGACCGAGCTAGGGTTTGTGTGGACAATTAGGGTTTGGTATGGCTGCTTAGGGTTTTTGTGGTATCATATGTATTTGGTGATTAAAGTGTAATAATGAGGGTGGAATTTATGAGTTATGATGTGTGGAATGTTAAAATGATTTAGGCTGTATGAAATGGAGTAGGATGAACCACAAAAGTTAAAATTAGGGTTTCGGGGTAAAACCCTAAAGTGAGATGTGGAGTGGACTTGGAGGTGTGTAATAGTGGGCCTTGACTCACATATTTTGGTGTTGGAGTTCAGGTGTGATTTTGAGTACAGAGGAAAGGTTGTTGGACAAGTTAGAAGGTGCATGGTTCTTATGATATGATACAGATCGGTTAGAAGATAAGTGTAAGGGAGTGAGCCATGCATTCTAGGGTTAAAATTTTCTAAATAATACACTTAAGATGTTATTCATTTAAAGTGGAAGATAGTTGAGTTGGGCCCAGACCAATCTACCGGCCAATAATAGTGGTTAGGGCATGATTTCTTATGTGTAACTGGTCCACCGCCTATAATAGTGGGGGACTCTTTGCTCAACAAAACCAAACATATTTGTGTTAAGACATAAGAAAGACACTAAGTACTTATAGTAGAACACCGTATAAGAAAGGGGCTAGATCGGTCCACCGGTGAATAATAGTGGTCAGGAGCTTTATGTCCTATGTGTTTTCCGATCCACCGGCTATAATAGTGGTTAGGAGCTTTATGCCCTATGTGTTTCCGGTCCACTGACTATAATAGTGAGGTTCTCGTACTCATATAGATTTGATAAAAAGCATGATGTGAATCAATTTCCGTTCAAAGATTAATTAAGTAATTAATTCGGACTATAAATGAGCCTTTATGTATCTACCCGAATGATTGTTCGATATTATGTTGTCATGATGATCTTTATGTTCTTTTATTCTTATGCATGCTTTATATGATTTTATGTGTTAGCCTTAGTGGTTAGTTACCTTACTCAGTATATAGCGTACTGATCACCCCTTTTATGGGCGCTGCTCATTCCCACAAGTAGTTGGCCCTTCTGACATTGTGCAGGTGGGTAAGACATCAGGCGGAGCTGTGTGTTGAGTATTTTTTGCTCTAAGTTCAAGAGTAGTGTGGCCGGATTCACTCTTCTTGTTATTTTATCTTCTTCTAATATATTTTTTGTATCAAATTTGCCCTCTTATGATTTATTACTTGTATTGAGTATTTTAAATGAACTTTTTATCCGTTGTAAGCTTAATTCTCTTTTGGATGTAAATTACAATTCTTTACGTATACTCTAATTTTTGATGTATGATCTTTCTAGTTTTTTCATGAACTCTTGATTTAAGTTTAATATTAATCTTTTCTTAGCCTTGGCACTTGGTATTGAAACGGTCGAAGAGAGCCGGTTTAGTACTAAGTATGACGGTAACATCCCCAGAATTTATGAGTTTTAATTTAAGTGCTTCCTTTTATAAAAAAAAAAAGTAGTGAATTTTAGGGTGTTACAAATGTAGCCCCCATGTGGTTGTATCGACTTGGAGTGTTACAAGGAGTACACACATACCCTACGATGTTAGCTTGCTTAAGATAATATCAATGTACCCACTTTATCCACAAGCTTTCCTTGTGGTTTATGAGTTGTCATAATTGCTTTTCAATTAGCTCTACATTTCAATATCTTAGGTTATTCAGACCAAGCCCTCCCTCCTTAAGAGGTAAATAGACTTGATTCCAAGTAAATGAGGATTTTTTTTATTTATAAATCATTCTTATCCCTACAAAAGTCCTACATATCATCTCCACTTTGTGAATATCAACTTTAGGCAAAAGGAAAGCATATGCCTAGAAATTTCACACTCCAAATATATAACACCCCCAAATTTAGAAACTTAAAAAATTTTACTTTAAGAGTTAATAGTGGAAGCTAAAACACAAATCTTAGGGGTGTCACACCACATCCAACATAGAAGAGGCGCTCCCTATGTCTAGTCTATATTGGATGTAAGGAAAAAGTAACCTTATACCTAGGAATCAAGTGAGGGAAGCACTTGATTCCACCATAATGTAGGATACAAAATGAGGAGAAGGAAATAAATAGTAAAAATAGAAGGCTAAGATTGAAAAGAGAGATAAAGATATTGAAATAACCTTACCCTATACCAATTTTATTAGAGCTCACATAAGGTATGCACATCAAACTAATAATCATCGATCACTTACAAAATAGGGTGGATTTGCTCATTGGAATGAGTAACACCCATAAAAATGATGGTCATTATGCTACATATTGAGTAAAATAATAATATTTTCGAGTAAGGGGTACAAATAATTTCATAAGTTCAGATCAAAGAATAAGCATATATGCATGATACATAAACATCATTAGGTAAATACCTTTTATTTATGTTAAGTTTAAGGACCCACTATTTTTATACTAGTGGAACGGTCTAAAATACCTCTTAAGGAAAATTTATAGTCTGGTGGAATGGATCCAACCTCCTAGGCAAAGTGCACCTAGGCCACTATTCTTAAACTAGTAGAAAAATCTAAAGCACTTTTTAGGTACAACACACCTGAACTACTATTATCGTCTAATGTAATGGACCGAACACCTCGATCTTGACTCATGTAATCTTCCATATTGAATAGTTATTTATCTCAAATCATATGCTCATTCACATAAAATATAGGGGCCCCCTATTCATAATCTAGTAGAATGGACTTAACCACCTCTTAGGGACAACACACCCGAGCTACTATCACTACTACGAAAACGGGTTATAATAACGGGACATTAATGACGGTAGTTCGAAAACCGTTGTCAAACGCATGAAAATTAATCGGCGGGAAGTTTTGATAACGGTTCTATTTAAAAACCGTTATTAAAAGGGCAACGTTAAAATTTGGACGGATGTTTTAATAACGGTTTCAGGTAAACCGTTTTAAAAGTGGATTTAATAACGGTTCATATTAGAACCGTTGTCAAAAGTCAGAAGCTTTTAATAACGGTACTGGAAGAACCGTTATTAAAAGATGTTTTAATAACGGTTCCTGAGAGAACGGTTATTACATCCTCTTTTTAATAACGGTTCTCTCAGAAACAGTTATTAAAACCCCAAAATTAAACTTATATTTCGTTCAGTTCTGTTTCATGCCAAAATTTTCAAACTCTCTGCACCTTCGTTCTCTTGCTCTCCTTCTCCTTGCAAACCCTCGCACCACCACACCGGCTCCTCTCAAGTAAAGGAAACCCTCGCACCGCCAACTCTCCACCACGCCTCCTCCATTGCCGACTCTGCATGTGCGTGCTGTCATTGTTCCGAAGCTAGCTAGCACTTGCACCTTCATCCTCTGTCGTGTTTGAAGCCCTTGCCTCTCTCAACATTCTCACCGTCGTGTTTGTAGCTAGCTCACTTTATGTATGTGTTTGTTCTTCCTCTCGTAACATTTTATCTACTTATATATGTATATATATATATAAATGCATGCATGTTGGTACAGGGTTTCGTTTGTTTGTTATTGAAAGATTGTGGTTTGTCATTCGAAAATGTGTTGTTTAATGTATTGGCTGAAAATTTTGCTGTTTTTTGTTGAATTTGTTGCATTATTGTTATATATTAACAAATGCATGTGTTGGCCGAGACCTTTACAGATATATATATATAATATGAATGTGAGTGTAGAATTATATACATTTTCACTCATAAAAACTATATACACACACACACACACATTTTCATTAATAAGTATAGGAGACTAGCAATAAGATATAGGAAATGTCATATAATGAAATGCAAATATATTTTACATATGCATATGTTAATGATTGCTATTTGATGAGGATTAAATAGATATAGAGAATAAGTAATATATAAAAGTGAATAATTAAATAGAGAGAAATAATTGTGTATGATAATAATAATAATAATAATAATAATAATAATAATAATAATAATTAATAATATGATTTATATATTATGCTTTAATTACATTTAGCTAGGTTTAGGGATTAGGTTTTTTTTTTGTGGTTTAGGGTTAGGTTTTATTATAATAAATTATGGTTAATTAGCTAGGGTTAGGGTTAGGGTTTATCATTTATTATGGTTAATTAGGGTTAGGGTTAAGGTTAGTATTAATATCTTTTTGGAAACGTGTTAACATGATTCGTATATATATATATATATATATATATATATATATATATATATAGAATAGCATGATACATTTGAGATTAATTCTTTCTAAGCATGATTCGTATCGATAATATAATGGTACATTATTATGCTCAATACATAACATTCTAACATAATTTATTTATTTATTTTTTGTAGAGATATGGCCAACAAAAACATTGATAGGGATAGCAGTGATGAAGAAGGGAAGAGAGGACCTACGATTATGAGAATTATCATAGACATGAGGAATAGAGGAGAAGTAGTCGATTTGGGATGGAATACTTACAATCTTCCCATCGGCCCTTACGCAGATATGTTCTTGACCTACATTTCACTTGTGAACCATAACCGTGTTCCTATCTCCTATAATAATTGGAAGCAGGTTCCACAGGGTCATAAGGAGCATATTTGGCAGGAAATCACGTTAAATATGCTATTTTATGTAATCATTTTTGTATGTCAAATGTTATTAATTTTATTACATTAACATCGGTATACATCTACATGTCTTATTTTACAGAAAGTGTTCAATGTCCCAAAGAGTAGGAAGAAATGGCTTCTTAGACATTGTGGGGAGCGTCTAAGAACCTTTAGGTCATATTTAGCTCGTAGAAAAATGTATAGAAAGAAGGATGGTTCTGTACGACAGAACCCACCCAAACGATACGGTTTCATCGATCAAGAAAGTTGGAACCAATTCATTGCTTATCGTCTTACGGTGGATTTTAAGGTACTTGTTAGATAACAATTAAACTTTTTGTATTAATCCCAGTATTATGCTTAATATTGAAATAACCATGTCATTATGTTTTGGCTTGTCACATAGGAAAAAAGTACCCAAAATAAAGAGATTGCCAAGCAAAATAAATACCGGCATAATATGGCTCGCAAAGGCTATGCGGGTCTTGAAGAGGAGTTGGTATGCATTTTGTGATTATCTATTTACATGTAAATGTTGAATTTTATAATAATATTCTTAATTAAGAATATTTTTTGATTTGTAGCTCCTAGCCCAAGACTAGGACCCGTTTACCTCGTCCATCAATATTGGTACATTATGGAAGAAGGCTAGAGCAACAAGAGATGGATATATTAATGAATATGTTGATGTTGCAGCCAAAAAAATTGTAAGTTTGTAGATTTCTAGAACCCTACTTACTTTTCTTTTAGAAAACTATTATATTATGCTTATTCCTATAAGTTAAATTTACAGGACAAACTTAAAACGTCAGAAGGTGAGGAGGTGGACCAATATAGCATTGTGGCCCAGGCTACAGGAATTGTAGAACACCGTGGAAGACACAGGGGCATTGGATTGGGTGTTACGAGAACGAGCATATGTGGTCGATCTCGTGGTTCTCGTAGCACTAATGAGCAAGTCGCCATCCTCACCCAAAAATTGAACGTGGCATTTGAACGAATGGCAACAATGGAGCAAAAGTTGTCATTTATTAAATCTCAAGGGTATAAGCCATCCGATTCAGTAGACCATGATCAGCTTCACATACCTAATGTAAATAGCGTCAGAGATAGTTGTGAAGCTGATGCATTTCTTTCTACTCTTCCCGAGGTAAGCATTACAAACTATGAATTGTTATTCAATGTATTCAGTGCAATAAATTATTAATAATGTGTAATATTTTTGTTTAGGGTTTGCATAAATGTGACTTATTAGCGAATGACCTTTCAACAATTTTGGCGAAAGGAAGGGTCCGCATCAGTCACAGTATTGAAACGCAGACAATCCACGGGTACAATTTAGCCCTAAATACAAGGCCGGTGAGTATTGACACTCCAATCATTGGCAGTGCACACTTGCCTTGTTATAAAGAGGGCGATGAGGCAACCACAGTACTAGAAGCTCATGGAAGCTTCGTGGCTTGGCCTGCGGATCAAATACGTCTCACTACTGAAGAGGTATTGACATTTGACATCTTCATTAGACCTTGTTTAGTAGTTACACTATATATACCTTTTTCATATATATATATTTATATGCTCAATATATATTTTGTTTAATATTATCAATTAAGGAATCAAAAAAGAAGACTGCTTCTGCTAGTAAAACCAAGAGACGTACTAGCAGAACGAGCAACACAAAATAGGGCGCTGCTAAAGAAAAGAGAGCTAAATCTAAAAAATCAGTTGCCCCACAAAAGATTCCTTCTTCAGATCAGCAAAGCCAACCTCCACCAGCATTAGCTATATTATATTTTTATGCCCAAAACTACCTCAGAGACAATTATATTTTCATTGATTGTCATCCTGAGTATGTTGGGAGGGACGATGCTACTTACATGGTATCGACGGCTGACATAAGCGACATTTATAATCTAGAATGGATGTCAACCATAAGTGTCGCCGTCTATGTCACGTTAGTATTATTTCATTTTGAGATTTTAGTACTCTTAACTTATACAATTGGAATTTTTATGATCTCTTATATGAGTTATTATTTATTAACAAATATGCATTGTTTTTGTTGTCCATAGGTTGGTAGCTACTCGAGCTGCGATGGAGGGAATGTTGTCCTCTATTGTGTTTGTGTGCCCATACTACATAGCTGACGGTAGTACAATAAGAGAGGGTAAGCACATAAACTATTTAGCGGATCGCATTTTGATTGAGGGACACAACAAGCTCTATCTCATTCCTCACCTCGCAACTGAACATTGGGTTTTGTACGCCGTCCGACCTGATCTTAATAAAGTCTATGTGTTTGATTCCCTTCGAACCTATGACGTGCCTTTTGAAGTCGCTCGTCGTGGAGGGAAGGAATTTATTGACATGTTAGTATACTTTTCACTTCTTACTTCATTAGCTTATTTATACATATATTCACCTAGCTAGCTTTCATTATTTGAGGTATATATGCATACTTACAATATTGTGTATCCAACTCTATTTATTAGGGCACTACAGACAGCGTATCAAAGGAGAGGTGGGAATGGTGTCCCAGACCCAAAGAATGTTCAATACGAGCCTGTCATAGTAAGTAGGAAGACAACTATTTCGTATTTTATTTTAATTAAAATTAATATCTAATAGTTAGAGAGCTAACTGAATTTATATGACAGTGTCCACAACAACAAAACGACAAAAATTGTGGATACTATGTATGTAGAGCAATGGATCTGATAGTCCAAAATAGATCGGTCAACATAGATCCAAGCCATGTATGTTTTCTTTTCGATATTTTTCCATTAATGAATCATGACATATATGTTTGATACTTGACGTAAGTGCTAACTGTATATTAATCAAAACTTGGGATTTGTAGTTTTTCACCGATGATTATGCACAAGGCCAGCAATACAATGTTGAAGAAATTGATGAAGTGAGAGAGCAATGGGCCAAGCATGTGCACTCATTCATTCGATATTAGGTAGAGATCTATATATTCTACATGCATGTTCAGGCTTGTATTTTGTCTATGTCTTTAAGTCTTCTAATTAAGCTAGATTTATAAACATGTTGCTTTGGCGTGTAGAGCTACCATGTTGTGGTATGCCTACTAATTTTGATTCTTGAGTATATATGTCCGGTGTATTAACAAGGGATTGATTGAAATTATGGTGTGATTGCAGATTTGTTATCAATTGATGTTGTTTTACAATGCAGATTTGGTAATTATTTGAACATACAACTGTGTATGTGGGCAGGAACAAAACTGCAAAAACTAAAAAAAAAAAACTGGAGTTTTAATAACGGTTCTGATGAAAACCGTTATTAAAACCTACCTTTTAATAACGGTTTTTAGTAGAACCGTTATTAAAACCCTCTTTTTTAACAACGGTTTTTCTCAAAAACCGTTATTAAAAATGCATTTTATGCTCATATTGGCGGGTTTTTTTATATTTTTGATAACGGTTATAAACCGTTATTAAAGATTTAATAACAGGCATTTTAATAACGGTTGAAAACCGTTATTAAAACTGTAAAATAACCGTTATTAAAACTACTTTTTGGGGTAGTGTATTATTATCTGGTGGAATGAACCCAACACCTCTCAAGGAAAAATACACATGACTATTCTTAAACTGGTAGAACGGTATAAAGCACCTCTTAGGAATAGTACACCTAAGCTACTATTATCGTCTGATGGAACAGACTTAATACCTAGGCCTAACTCATGTGATCTTTCACTTTAAATAATTAATATCTTATTCAAGATTGATTTGATAGTTCAAACACATAACTGAAGCAGGTAAAGCACAACCAGATAGATATCAAGGTCGTCCCCAAGGAAGAATCCCATAAGCTCCCTAAGAAACCTAAATTCACAATATATGCATAACTTCCTCCATATTGATTATCTCTCCACCAAATTTGGAACTTATTCCTCAAATATTATCATTATCAACATATCCAAACTAAATGTATAAAATATATGTATTACACATGTGATAATATCCTTATCTCAAAAGTTACTATTTACAAGGCTTCCAAGACCTATGTAATCATCAAATTTAATATACATTCCAAAAAATATAAATTTAGCAACATATCTTAAAATTCTGGTCTGACTCTAACATTTTAGATATACGATAACAACCCTATCTTAAAAGTTTCTATTCACAAATCCTATAAAACCCAAATTTTACATGTAGGTTATAGCATTTTTCCTATAAGCCTCATATAATAAAAAAAAAACTCATCATACAATACTAAAATGTAAATATTAAGAATATATCCAAAAATTGTAGTCTAACTCTAACATTTAGCACATGCAATATTAACATTGCCCTTTTTTAGGGTTACTCTTCCTAACTTATTTTATATGATTTCTTTAAAATTTTCACATGATATCCTTAGCATATTTTAAGGCATATAACACATTAAAATATTAAAATTTTCATGTTAAACCCATATTGAACAAAATTCCATTTAAAGATAACCTAACACCCTTATTTCATAAAAACCTAACATGTCTAACATAATTATTTTCAAATCCTCAAATTATACATCACCATACCTCTTTCATATACTCATTTCCTAATTACCTTATTTATTCAATCAAAAATTATATTTCCACACGTTATACTAAACCACGAAATATGACTTACCATAACATCATCATATCAGTACATCTTTCTTCATTCCTACTCTCTTTCCATCATATTATCCACATTATCATATCATAGAATTAAAAAAAATGAATTTATCAACAAACTATTAATACAATGATAATATACCCAATCATATAGGACATTTAACATAAAATCCCTATATAACAAATACTATCCTTACTAAAAAAGGCACCAGCCTCTAAGCATGTATATCCTATCCAGTCTTCCTTGAAAATTTTGGTGAAACATCTACGAAAAAAATATAAAAAATATATAGATAACTTAATGATATAATTAAGGAAAATTTAAGTTAAGGAAGAGTAAAAGAATGGAGGAAAAACCAAACCAACACTAGGTAAGGAATTTAGTGGAATATTATGCCATAAAGGGAGGGGATCAGTTGTGGTGGCTGAGTGTTGAGGGGTAGAAAAGGTAGTTTGTGCCATTGATAAAGAGTGGAAAAATATAAGAATTCCTGGTGCTCAAGGAGGATATATGGAACAAAGGGCCAAAAGGGGTGGTGTGCAATGGGGGAAGTAGCCGATGGGTGGGAATTGGCTGTGTTGGTTTTGGTCGAATGTAGAGGGTGTGCTATGGTGTTTTTTTTTAATTCCTCAAATTGAGTAAAGTATTATAAGGATTGATAAGGATATTTATATCAATATGGTATACCCTCCTTTTGGTGATTATTTCCTAAGAACTCCACAGTTAAGCGTGCTAGCCATGAAGTAATTGTTAGGATGGGCAATCATCTTAGAAAGTTTTGAAAATTTTCTAAAAAATATCTCAAGAAGTTTGTGAGTGAGAACAAAACAAGCTAAAAGGACTTGTGTTAGTGTGTGAGGAAAGCTAATCAATTCAAAAGTACTCTAGGGTATCCCCCACATAGTCTTATCAACTCAGGATGTTACAAATGGTATCATAGTGAAACTATAATCACAAGCCGAACTTGGATGAGCCAGTCAGCTACCTAGCAGGATGATTCTTGGGATAAACTGTAATAAGATATTTAGAGGTCAAGGCGTAATGAGGATGTTGTATTCTATGAGTGGGGGTAAATGTAATATCCCAAATTAAGCACAATGCTATAAGGATTGATATGGATACTTACATCAACATGGTATACCATCCTTTTAGTGATTCCATTCTAAAAAATCCATAGTTAAGTGTGCTTTCCATGGAGTAGTGTGCTTTCCATGGAGTAATTTTTCAGATGGTTGAGTCTCCCAAAAATTTTTAAAACTTTTATAAAAATTTATTGAAAAATGTATGAGTAAGGATGAAATGCTCTGAAAGGAATTGCGTTGATATGTGGGGCCACTAGTCTATCTAAAAGAGCTTCATGGTGATCCCCACATGGTCGTATATACTTGAGGTGTTATAAATGACATCAAACAAAACCACAATTGTGAACCAAACATAGATGAGGCTGTTAGTCATCTAGTGGGATGATTCATGGGATAAACTAGATTAAGATGATCAGTGGTTGAGCTACAATGAGCACATTGTATTCTTTGAGTGGGGGTGAATGGCATACCTCTAATTAAGTAGAGTGTCAGAAGAATTGATATGACTACTTATATCAATATGATTTACATTCCTTTTGGTGATTTCATCCTAAGAACTCTATAGTTAAGCGTGTTAATCGTAGAACAATTTTTAGGATGGATGACTCTCCTAAGAAGTTTAGAAAATTTTCTGAGAAATTCTCATGAAGCACTTAAGTGAGGACAAATCACGTTCAAAGGACTAGTGTTAATCTGTATGACCATCCAATTAAACTAAAAAAACTCTAAGGTAGCCCCTGTGTGGTTGTATTAACTTGCAGTGTTACAATTTTGGATGAAAGGAAGACAATGGTGAACAAGTTCTTACCCGCAAGCGCATGGGTTTAGAGTAGTAATCAAGGTCGATCCCACAAGGATTGATAAATGACCACTAAGACAATGGTGTAACTTAACTATGTCTAGAGTACGAAATGATGAGAAGTGATTTGTAAACTAAAATAACTAACTTAGCTAAAAAGGATGGAAAATGTCACTCAAGTGACTCAACTAAATAGAAAAGATAAGGTTCCGGTTCATCAACCCCGATCCTCTATGTAATTGAACACCACATCACAAATTGATTCAACAATCATAATCAATCATGCCAACAAGGATAGAAAGTTTTGTGCTTTCATAAACCATAGACACCCTATTACATTTCTATGGCCCTAAATATCTCTAACTTAGGATCTAATAGAGTGTAATACTTTAAAGTCCAAAAAGTTTGCTCCTTCATTGTTGTAAAGGTTAAATCGATTATCTCTCAACCTATAATCTATTCTCTAATTGTGCTATTGTGTCTAATATGGGATTATCTATCGATAACACCTATATTTCCCACACCAAAAATCGAAACCCAGCCATAGTTCATCATTCCATTAATCAATCAACAACACCAAGCAAGAATCATGAATTGAATAAAAAAGAGAATGTAAATATTCAACACATTTGGACTGGGGAAAAATCCCCTTCACCCTAGAACAAAAATCTAGCCAATCAAACTCATATTAAGAACATTAAAAATAATAAGAGGTTCCATAGATAGATAAGAGAGAAAAGAAAATACCCTTGAAATCTAATGATTCTTACCAGTGTTTAACTTTTTGCACTTAGATCTCTAATTTACAAGAGAATTCTTGAGGTATTGGGGAAGAGGATGGAGGAGAGAAAAGATAGAGAGTGCAGGCCGATTCCATGAGAATTAGAATGAGGGTTTAAATACTACCACCTGTCAAATCCCTAAGATATTAATAAACACGAGCTTCCCGTGTCAGCTTTGACAATGTTGGGTATTTTGACCATAACTTTTTCATCAAGACTTTGATTGAGATGATTTTAGATGAGTTAGAAATTTATTAAAAATATATACAGCTTTTATGTTGAAACATTCTCCACATTAAGTATTTTTCTTGGTATAAATTCCACTTTTTTCATGCTTGTATTCTTTGAGTATACATTCTTGGTTTTATTTTATTACAGAATTTACATTTTAACTCTAAATTTTTTCTGCTTTAATTTTTACTCCTCTTTTCTCATTTTTTTCTCCTTTATTCTCCCTTTAAGATTATTTTTTATTTCATCCTTCATGATTTTTTGTTTCTTGAGATCCTGCAAATTTTCACAACACAAAGACAGTAACAAGAACAAAAAGGGAGAATTCCAATTAAAATTTGAGCTAAAAACTCTTGTAAAACTAAGGAATAAGATGCAAAAGCCACACTTTTCACATAACCCTCCTGAGAAGTTAATACAATTTTCTAAAATATTCTCATTAAGCACTTGAGTGAGGATAAATCATGTTAAAAGGACCAGTGTTAATCTATATGACCATCCAATCAAACTGAATGTACTTTAAGGTAGCCCCTATGTACTTGTGTTGACTTGCGGTGCTATAGTTTTAGACAAAAGTAAGGGTAGGGAATGGTGTGGATAACCAAAGCTTGGGGAGGAAGAAAAAAATGGTGGTTTTGGCATAGTTTTCTAAAGGTTAGGGGGTGTGTTTGCTGGTTTTTACTAGTGTAAAGGAGAGGTGTTTGGTGAGTTTTACTGGTGGGTGTGGTGAGGTTTCGATGGAAGTGGTCGGGCTAAGGGGTTAAACAACACAAGGGTTATTGCTGGTGGTTTATGGGGTGTGTTTGGAGACGGCGAGAAGGAGGGATAAGGTACATTCGGTGGTGCAAATTTTTGATAGAAAGTAGAGGGAGAAGGAGGTTGGTTAAGGCATTTAATGTGGGAGTTTGTGAGTATATATATACATATACATGCATGAACAAAGAGGGAATGAGATAGGTGAGGCATGGGTAGAATTTTCCAATAAAGCCCATCAACGCAGGGTATAGGTGATGATGTGCTGATGAGGTAGGGTGTAAGAGATTGAGGTATAGTAGGGGTAGAGGTATGTTCGGGTGATATTTTATGTTAGAGAAGGGAAAGGTAGGAGAGAAAGAAAATCATGGTTAACTAATAGGGAATATAAAAAGAAAAGGATAGTAAAGGAGAAGGGAAAAAAGAAAAAAGGAAAAAGGAGGGAGGAAATAAGTGTGGATTTACAATTAGATTTAGGTTAACAAATATTTTGTTTAGGTTATTAGGATAATATAATTATCGACCACTAGGGTTAGGTTTAGGTTGAAAAATTATATTAATAATCCAAAATAAACATTAGGGTTAAGTTAATAATTAAGATTAATGATTTAGGGTAAGATAAAAATATAAAATTTTTAAGGTTAGAATTAGGTTATAATATTTGTTACTTGGGATTAGATTTAGCTAAAATTTAAGGTATTATAAAATAAGGCTGAAGCTCAAATGCTTGTTTGCCTAGCTTTTAATCATGCTAGTTATTAAGTCCACCATTTATTGGAGGCGATGAATGCCTAGTTTGGCAATTTCAAGGGCAAGCCTAGATAAAGAAATGGGAAAGTTCCCTCCTTATACCCTAAGAATTCAAAAATAGTCACCTTCGTTGTTGTGGGGACACCTCCTATATAAACTGCACTTTTAGTTGGATTGGATTTAAGGCAAAAGAATAGAGTGAACTCCTCTAGTTTACTCTGTATCAATCTAAAAGATGTGATATCACCTCTATGGAAAAAAAAAAGATTGTCTACAAAGCAAACATCAATAATTTTATGTAGTCGATAACTAGGGTAACTAGAGGAATCACTTCAATGTAGGTACTCCATGGCTATAAAAAACAAATAAGTGGAAAGAGGATCTCCCTATCTCAAACCCCTTTTTGTTATCAAAGGTCTTGTAAGAGAACCATTTAAATTGAAAGATAATCTACACTAGATTTATGTTACATCACCTTCCCCACAAAATGTGCAGGGAACTCAAAAGTTGTCAAAATTTGTTCAAGAAAAAGATCACTGTATTGAATCATATGCATTTTGGATATCAACTTTTAACATTAATTGTGGGATAATATGCCTTTTTTATAATGTTTAAATAACTCAATGGCTAACAACACATTATCCCTTGATGATCTCCTCTTATTAAAAGCACTTTGAGAGTCTCCCACTATCTCATGAAGAAACTCAAAAGTATGTTCATCATAACCTTAGAAAAGACCTTGTATATAGTATTGTAATAGATAGTTGGTTGATATTCCTTCACTCTGCTAGCATTCAGTATCTTAGGAATCAAGGCAACTACTATATTATTTATCTACTTAAGTATTATACCAGAAGACCAAAATTATTACACTACCTCGGTCAAATCATATCCAATAATAACCTAAGTTTTCTAAAAATAAATGGGTTTTATCCATCCAGCTCAGATGCTTAAGGTTACCCATAGAAAATACTACATGTATGACCTCTTCAAAGGACAGAGGCATAAGTAGGTACTGCCTATGCCCTATAGAAACAAGTGGACCTATACGATAGACTTCCTAGTTGGCACGAACCAATTACTCCACAGACAAGCTCGGTAAATACTTATAGAAGCTAATGATCTCCACCTTAATCTCAAGAGATCTTATAAGATTTATGTTATTTGCATCAAGAATTTTTGGCTCTCTACCCTTGAAGGCTAGCATAAAAAAAAATATTGTTTTGCTCCCCTAGTTTCACATAGTCAATGTGAGATTTATTTTGGAGAAAAATTTTCCCCTCCCTGTCCCTTTGCTACCACAATATTCTATCTTATCTTTCCTCTTGTAATAGGTCCTGATTGAACACTAGTTGATGCTTTTGAGACAAATTTTCCTCCCATTTATGTTGTACTTCAATAACCCTCTAAAAGAGATTTCCACATTACTCCTATGTTAAAAACAAAGTTGAGTAGACTAATATAGGATCAACTACAACAATTATATCTAGACCAAATGTATATAAAACATATATATAGAGAGAGATAATTGTGTTCCTCATACAATACAAAACCACAAACAACAATGATATCAAAGGTACACTTCTAGAAATATATAAAATACATCTCATAATAAAAATGAGGAAGCACAATAAAGTCATAATTAGTAAAAGCATAGTAAAATTGATAATATATATCATAACAACAATAAAGAAGAGTAAAGACAAAAAATCCAAAACTCTAAGATAAGAGCAACAACAACTAAAAAAAAAAAAAGACGAAGAAGAACAAAGAAGGTTGGCAGTGTTGACTATTACAGAGATGATTGGTGGAGAAGGAGAAGGAGAAGGTGGAGGAAGCAACAATGGTGGAATAAAAAGGAAAACCACTAGTTTTTGCAACAACTCTTTGTGAGTTTGTATGAATGATGGGTTTAAATGGGGGCCTATTAGGTTAAATATGAAGAATAAATAAAAAAAATCATGAATACGCATAGTCGACAATTTTAATTCAGAACCTCCATTTATTCCATAAAAAAAAATTATCCTACTAAGTAATAGGTGATACTTTAATTTGGAACCACCATCTACAGACTAGAAAAAGTAGTGGATGTAGACGAGGATTTTAAGTTCGTAATTGTCATATATATTATTAAAAATAAAATTCTCTCAATCTCGCTCGCTTTTCTTTTTACTAGAAAAGCTATATACAACTATATTTATTATAATAGCTATATATATATATATATATGTTTCTATCTATTTTTATTTTTGTAGTAGTGTAAGATATAGAGTACACTTGGACCATGGAATCTCCCTCTATACTATTAAAAAAATTGGAAAAAAATATAGGATGTCTAGGGTGTGTTCTTATATAGCATGGTCGGGTGGTTCCTTATACCTCATGTTAGTTGAAGCATCATAAGTAGAGTTATCTGACACATGATCTTGATCTTGTAGCAGTAATCTTATCATAAAATATTTAGAGATACCACTTATACAGGGTTAAATGTAAGTTCTATATTGACCATAAGAGCTCGTAGTATATATTCATTTGGCATGTGCTAAATATGTGATAGAGGATATGACTAAAGTTGGTTATGGACTATCACCTTAAGTTGATATACCAAGAGGGTAAGGCTATCGTAGTTGCTAATGCTTTGATTGGAAATATGATTGATACATTGAGTTCATGTCATACATTAAAATTTTGTAATCATTATTTTTGAACATTTAGTCTTTTACCCAAAACATAACCCTCAAATCTAATTTAATTATATTTGTTAAACTTTGACCGGTAAACTTAGATAATTTTTTAAATAAAATTATCCTAATTATTTTATATTTTTCCCTATTATTTAAATTCACCTTAAACCGATAATTTTTACTGATGTATTATTCTAGTCAAGTACCCTACACTCAGATAAATTAATTTTTTCCATAATCCTAAACCTAAACCTAATTCTAATTATAATCTTAAATTTATTTCTTTTTATTTTTTTCTTCCTCCATATCTTGCTAGTCTAGCTCGACTCTTTCTTTCTTTTCATCCTTTTTTTCCTTTTTCTTATTCCCCCTCAACCTTTCCCATCCCTAATGCTCGTACTTACCCCTTACCCCCCTTGTGCATGCTTGTATCCTTTTCCCCTTTTAACCAAATAACCCTCTTGCATGATCTCTCACATTTATTTCCCTTTTCCATTTGTGAATGAACCCTCTACACCATCCTAGCCCATATGCCAAGGCCTTCCACTACCAACTCCTCTATACTCCTACTTTGTCTATGTCTACACATACCCATCTCAAGCATACTATTCCAGCTGATTGAGCCATTCCCTCACCTCACCTCCACTGATTATGAACATATTCATATACCTCCCTTCTCCTTCCTCTTTCTCCATTCCCCTGCCTCTATTTTTTTCCCTTCACCACCACCATTCACCACCTAACCACCTATATCCATTAGCGCACCAACACACCACCCATCCCATTTCCTGCGACATGCCTCACCTCCTCATGTATCCCTTTATTCTCCTTGCTAATTTTACCACCACCACCATCGAATCCTAGCCACGTCTCCTCCTCAACCACCCTTAATTCATTGCTAGGCTTAGCACAACCCTTTTCCTAGCACCGATGCCCACAACCACTGCCTTCCTCACTATAATGTCACCCACAACCATTTCCTTCTAACTAGTTTGCGTCACCAAATCATCTACCTCACAACACCTCCCTCTCACCTACCCTACAATTGAATCTGATGCAGGAGCATCTAATGATTATCATATTCATCTTGATTCTCAAGGTAAGGAAGAATTAGCTTTCTTAATATTGGATCCTTTCATATTAAATATTCTTGATAATTTGTCTATGCTTGGTGTTGAAAACAATTCAAGTTGTTCTTGTGAGTATGTTACATATTTGAAAGAATAAGATGTTAATATACCTTAAGTGTACAAGCATTCAAATCATGCAAGACTATGGCATACATGGGATGATACTTTACAACAAGAAGATATGGTGACGATTATCATTAGTTGTATTAACTTGTTGTAAACCTTAAGTGTATTTTATGTAAGCTAGGGTTTGATGTAATTTCATCACTACAAGAAAAGCTATTTTTGGCAACGGAATATGTCGTTGCCAAATATATATTTGGCAACGATATAATATTTTTGGTAACGACAAATTGTCGTTGCATATGATAGCGTAACTAAAGGTTTTTGCAACGACTTTTTTCCGTTGCCAAAAAAGGTTATTTTCGCAACGATAAACTTGTGGCTAAAAATAGTATTTTGTTGTCTTAAATATTTGACAAATGTTGGAGCATAATTATATTTCGCAACGATTTCCTTGTTGCGAATAAGATATATTTTTTGCAACGAAATTGTTGTTGCGAATAATATGTTATATTTTTCAACAGATTGATCGTTGCCAATAATGTACAATATTTAGCAACAATGTTCCTGTTGCGAATAATATGCTATTTTTTGCAACGCTTGTTTTGTTGTCAATAATCTAAGATATTTTTGTAACAACATTTCTGTTGCAAATAATGTGCTATATTTTTGCGGTTGCTTTTTTTCCAATAATGTAAGATATCTTTTGCAACGGTTATTTTGTTGCCAATAATATAAGACATTTTTTGCAACGGTTGTTTTGTTGCCAATAATGTATGATATATTTTTTGCAATAACATTTCTGTTGCGAATAATATGCTATATTTGTGCGGTTATTTTTTTTCAATAATGTAAGATATTTTTCGCAACAACATTTCTGTTGCCAATAATGTACTTTAATTTTTGTAACAACATTTTTGTTGCTAATGAAATAATTTCATCCACTATTATTTTTGGCAACAATTTCTTTGTTTCCAAATAAAGAAATTCCTGCAATGCTATAAATTAAATAAATTATCACTTTCTAGCATGTCACATTCACATACATATATTAATCAAATATAATTGTCAATATATAGTAAATTCATTTCATCATTAATATGAAATGCATCATACATTAATTGTATAATTATTTGATACAATTGTCAAAAACAGAAACAAAACATCCAACATGACATCACCATAATAACACCAAGAGTTTTCGGCAAAACACTCTTGTAAAGTGTTTTTTGGTAAAAAGGACAACAAAAATTACATCGGAATCTAAGAATGCAATCTTGATTAGATCTACGCATCAACTAATAACAAAAGTCATCTATCCACAAATAAATCAATAATCATCGTCAACACCACCATGAAAAGCATCACCATCATCCTCAAGTGTATTCCTGGACCTGAATAAATAACAAGATTAATACATGTCTCGTGCGTACATACATACATATATATAGACGTAAATATGTGTACGTCTATATATGTAGACGTAAATATGTGTACGTCTATATATGTAGACGTATATATGGGTCCGTCTATATATGTATATGTATATCTACACACGTCTATTTATGTATACTTATATATATACGTATGTATATGTGTGTGTGCGTGTGTGTATATATATATATCACTATAAGAGACAAAAATATAGATAGATAGTCATGTTTGATAATCATTTTTTCCGATTGATTTTGGTGATTACATATGCCAACTATATGTGGATAAGTGAAAGGGTTTTTCGAAAGTATACCGGTATATGTGTTGCATTGATATAAGTAATACTATAATGCAAAGTAGCTCATATCATGAAATAAATACAAAGTTGGATTACTCTAGAAATTATAATTTACCTGATAATATTGGTAGCCATCATTTGACTCATTTCTAACATCCTCTTCTCAAAAGCGGCCATAGATTGATCTTGTTTCTCTTTAAGCTCGTCTATTTGACTTTGTAGACTACATATCTTATTTTGTTGTTCATCTATCTTGACTTGTTGCTCATCTATCTTACTTTGTTGTTGTATGATTTTCTGTTGTTGTTCTTCTTGAATCCTTGATTTGAGGGAGCCGCCATAGCCACTACCTTTCCCCCTTGTGTATCCAGACTTTGGGCCCAAAACTTGAAGTAACATCTCTTCCTGTGTTTGAGGGGCTCCTTCTTTATCCTTGTTAGTCACAAGATGGTGAAGGTCTCCCTACAATAAACACAACAACATTTTACATATGCATAGATTCATAGTTGTTATAATCAATTCTTTGTACGAACTAACATATACTAATATATATACTAATACAAATATAAGAATAATTTACATGAATTTTCTTAGAGCGTCCATCATTAACCCACTCTAATACTCCTTGATCATTTGTTCGCGTGTGTTCAGCAAGCCAAATCACATCAGCACTCGGCTTGACATCACCATTCTTCTTTGTCTGTGAGGACACATTACTTAGTCATTTTATCCATGAAGATGAATAAATATACCGAATATAACTATTTGATATTCTTACCATGATAGTTTCCACTTCTGGAAAAGATAAGTTTCCTGTGGTGTGTTGGCACCATTTATCTGACTTTCGATTCTTGCTGTTTTGTTCACTCATTTTCTACAATTTAAGAATAAAAGAAATGAAGATAAATAATTCATACCTACAATTTAAGGCAGAAAACTTATCAATAAAGAAAAGAATTACCTTAAATTTATCAGAATTAAAAGTTTCACAACATTTTATCCAATTTTCTGGATCGAAATCAGTAGGTGGATTTTCCAAACGTTCCTCATGTGTATCTCCACATTCTTTGTAGTAAGAATGCAAGCGAGCTTTCCAATACCGATATAAGCGTTGCATTGCAAACAACACAAACGCTTTTAATCTAGGTAGTTGATTATTATCCATTATGCTGAACTTGTTCTATAATGTCACAACAAAATAATTAGTTGGTTAAGGATCATAGATTAGGATTTATAAAAGGAAAATAATGCATATCTATATATATATACCTTGACAAGCAACCACATTGCATCACCGTGTTTAGCTGCTACCTGAATCCAAGGTGATGCATCCATGAGGACTTTGGTCCGCACAATATGGCCACAAAAATTTACTAAATTTCTGGCATTTTCTCCAACGGCTTGGAGAACATAGTCAGGTATGTCAACGACAAGCTTTGCAGTACCACCTAATGTCTTCTTCTCAATCACATAAGATTTATATTTGCCTCTCTGCCCCCTTTTCCTTTTAGCATTAGAAGTAGATGCTATTACAAAAATAAAAATAAGATAATAAAATCAAGGCTTAGCAAATCTATACATCATAGGAGTTTAAAAGAATAAACAAGGCTTAGCAAAAATATATATACAAACATGATTAATAAAAATTACTGTACCTTGACTACTATTGCCATCATTTTCTGGGGTCACATTTCTTGTAGATATATTTTCATGCATATATTGAGTTCTAATTCGAGGTAGAGTATTGTTAGATTCATTTGTTTCTCTTGGAATTGGATCAGCAACCTCATGCACAGTCAACGTCATCTCAACTCTATCAACAAACTTCCTTGTTGCATTCCTTTTGCTTCCACCTTATTAGTCATGTAAACATATCATAGAACCAAGAAAATAGAGTTACAAGCAAATTGATAGGCCATAACAAGATTGATGTTTAAATTTCAAATATTCTCAAATAAACACAAACATTTGTGATTTTAAGTATGTATTGAGAATTTACCTGGCTCATTCGAAGGCATAATAGTTAAATCAATATTTTGATTTTCTTCTTGACCAGGACTATGATTATTAGAACCAACAGCGTCCACAAAATCCATATTAAGTTCACCTTCAAGACAATTAACTTCTTCCACTTCATTGCGTTGAGGTCTACTCTGTTGGGATCCATTGGAAACAAAGTTTAACTTCTGCTTACTTCTCACGTTGCCATTTTTTCCAGCTCCCATGCACTTACCTTCATTATGAACAAAGTCATTGATAAAAAAAAAAGGTACATTTAAATTCACCATAGGTAGTAGAGTTAAAAAATAATCAAATGGGTAGAAATATCTACATATTTGTTATTGCAGCTTGTTGGTTGAAAAAATCTACATATTTGTAAAATATCTTGGTTGGTTGCATTTTAGTAAAATATCCTGGTAAAAATCTACAAAGGTCTTGGTTGCATTTTAGCTCATACAATGGGTCTGGGGAAAATGCTGCAGGTATATTGTGTAAAATCAATAATTATGAGCTTATTACAGCCAGCCCAAACACTCTTAAACTTCTTATTCTAATACTTCTGTGGTAATATAAGTATAGGTTACAATAATTTTGATTGCCTTTTCTCCAATTGGCTTATCTCTGCACCCTGCAGTTTTGTTGATATCTTTACTGTCTGCAGGTCATAGCTTTCTTCTACACTACTATGAATTTAGTACACTTTCTCTTCTATACACTTCTGCCTGTTCACTTCTTGACCTGGGGAAGAATTTTAGGAGGTCTTTTTGGTTTCCTCAACATTATAGATGTTATGACTTTCAGGTCTCTGTTCTTTTGCTGGTTCTATTTCTATTGATGTTTCTAATAGCATTTTTTTTAAAAAGTGCCCAAATTTTGAACCTTCTCATGTTAGGGATCCTGGTCACTTATCATTTTTTAAACCAAAAGACAAGAACTGTGAGTTCGTTGTCAAAAGTGAGAAGCCAGAAAGCATGTATGGTATTTCTTCCTATGCTTAATGATGAGTTTGGTTGTTATTAACTTACTGAAGAACCAGAAGAAAAGATTGAGGAAGATATGTCTGACAGGATTGCCCGAGAGAAGGCTGAGGAAGAAGCAAGGCAGCAAGCATTGCTCAGAAAAAGATCAAAAGTCTTGCAGAGGGAGCTCCCCCGGCCTCCTGCTGCTTCTGTGGAATGGATTAAGAATTCTTTAATTAGAGCTGATGTTGATAAAAGTTCATTTGCCCCACCAACCTCAATTGAGCTGGCTGATGAACTGATTAGAAAAGAGCTGTTAAGCTTGTTAGAACATGACAATGCAAAGTATCCGCTTGATGGGAAGTCAGAGAAGGATAAAAAGAAAGGAGCTAAGCGATCTGCTAGTGGTAAACTGGGTCAATCTGTTCCTGAAATCGAAGATTTTGAGGAAAATGAGCTTAAAGAGGTACTTCATCTGATTGTTAGTTCCCTTCTTTAATATTATCTAGTACCTGCTTGCATCCATTGTCTGATATATGCCTGTCTAATTTCTGAAACTGGAGTCAGTGTGGCGATATGCATTTAGTGATTTGAATTAGAATATGTTAATATAAGTTAACGGCTTGATCTTGCAATTTTGCAGTACTTTCATCAGTGTTGTGATTGCTCTGTCTCCTTGATCACCATTCATGAGTATAAAATGTGGATGCATATATAGTTATTTTATATATAAAAATCTTAGTTTTATTATTATTTAATTGTGCATGTTTTATTGTTTTCAAATAATGCTCTGTTTGCAATTTTACTGTTTAATTAGGCATGTTTTGGATGCACTCTATTTTTTGGATGAGCCTGTAGCTAAAATTATCTCTTGACTGGTTTTCTTGCATTGTGGTTGTTCATCATATTTAAAACACAAGTCCCTTGACATCTGGTTTGCATTTTAAGCCTTCAAGATAGTCAAGAGAATTCTTAAGAAAACTACACAGAAAGTAAGTTTCTTGTGTGGGTAACCTCAGATTTTGGCTATACTTAGTGGACCAAGATCCCTTATCAGAGTCAGTTAAACAAACCCTGCCAGATGCAAAACTCCTAAATAAATCAATAAAAATCCTAACCGACCAACTTCTTATCAAGCTGCTTCTATAATTATATACTTTACATTATTCTGACCACATAAAGATTGGATCTTAATTAACCACATTTGTGGCATTCTCATTTGCAGTGTGTTGACCATTTAATTGCCTGTCTTCTCTGTTTTAACGCTCGTAATCTTACAAATTGAAGCAGAGTTAGCTGTCATTCTTTTCTTTTTGCTTGCTTGTTCAATGCTTAATACAAGGAGAAAAGATCTGGGCTATTCACTTTTCCCTTTTTATTTCAGTCTCTTTACCTGCTTGTAGAGGGTTTCATGAATCAATATGTGCATGTCTCTGCTAATGATTTTATATCTATTCATTTTGACTTTGATTTGATATAAAGGAAATTTCTTAGTTTATTTCTTTTGATATTATTGGATAAAATAATAATAATAATAATTATTATTTTGCGCAACTATATTTGTGATAAAGGAAGTGGCCATTTTCTAATTTTCCTTTCAAGAGTTTACAGTTGAACATTTTATATCTAGTTCTTCTCATGATGACCACACCTGGTTATGTGCATTGAAGTTTGGTTGCCTCCAGCACCTTTGTATAGCTCTGGTCCTGATAAAAATTATAAAAACAGTATTTTTTTAAAGTACTTATATGCTACATACACAAAAATTACTAAAGGCTCTTTCTCTACTGCAAGGAACAGAAATATGCTATTATACATCTGGAGCACCTTATCCATCAAAATATGCTGTACACTGGTTTTTTTTCCTCCAAAAATACCAAACCCATTAAGTGTGTGTGAAAGGAAATGTAAGTTAGCTTAACACAGGCAACTTTTCTTAAAACACATTGGTTTCAGTGAATTTAAGAATGGAACAGTGGGAAAATTATGAGAGAAGGGAGAGAGAAAGTGCTGTAGTAACAGAGAACTAGCAGTAAGTGATAATCCAGGAGTTCAGGGACCTGGCTCTAAGCAGAAGATCATTTAGATTTTCTTCACCAAAGATCCTTACGAGGAATGATTCCTCTTTTCTGTTTGGAGCAAAGGATACTTTTGAGAAGAAGAAAAAGACCAAAACTAGCCACGCAGAGATACTTAAGAAGAATTCAGGAATTTCCACTAATTTGCCTAACGTGCATCAAAACCTCAAATTTTAGCTCAGAATCAGGTAAATCAAGGAGTATTTTTTTTAGTTTGAACACATACTTTGATGTTAATTTGCATGATCTGCATTTTTTATTTTATTGCTCAAATATTTTGTTAATTTTGCAGACAAGGACTGCATTTGCTTGTAAGATGGCATCAGCTATCAAGCCTAATAGAACCATGCTAGAAAATTTCTGCTCAAAGTCCAGTCTGAAATTTAGTTCAAGTGTACAGGATCAATTTGTATCAGGATCAATTTGTATCAGGATCAAGTGTACAGGATCAATTTGTATCAGGATCAAGTGTACAGGTCACTGTTTATCAGGATCAATTTGTATCAGGATCAATTTGTATCAGGATCAATTTGTATCAAGATCAAGTGTACAGGTCACTGTTTATCAGGATCAATTTGTATTACAATAGTTATTTGGTTTATGGTTAAGTTGGGTTGATTAGTTTTCAAGTTTCAGGTAATTGTGGCCTTGTAATAACCATTTTTGGAAACAAATTATATACACCATTCAGCAGATTAGTAAGTAATAAACAAAAGAGAAGATATTATTACTTTAAACTTTGGAGGGTCATAACTTTTTCATGGGACCTCGGATTTAGGTGATCTAGGAGGCTATTTTGGGTATTTTTTCGAGATCTACGACGTGGCAAATTGGCGTAGCCGGTTTGGGCAATTTCAGAGCCCAGAAAAGGCCATTTTGGCCTCTAAATTGAGGTTTTTGTTACATACAACCTTTTTAGGGCCTTTTTTTACTGAGCATTCCAAATCTCAAATTGAACCATGTTTTTATACATGCAGGAATGGTTTGCAGGAATGGTTCACTGTCTTTATCAACCAATTGGGTTTTCTGAAAGGAGCTTAGGATTGGTTGGGACTTGATGACATTATTTGGTAGAATTAATTTTTCCATAAGACCAGGAAAGGAGATGGGATCATCTCTTGCATTGACAACTTCAATTATTTCCTGATAATAAACTTTAACTCCATATAGATGACAGAGGAAGGTAGCAGGAAGCTGAAAAAAATATATAATTGGATCAAGAACTGAGCTATTGACACCATATAGATAAATAACAGAGTTGATTCAGTTGCATAAGCTACTGATATACAATATATAGATACAATTTGTGGGTAATAATAGGAACTACTTTGATGATAATCTACAGTTAGCAGTCTGCCCTCACTCTCCTCCTTGCCATTTTCTACTATACCTCTTTCAGACCTCAATTAGATTCCTCAAATTGCCAATACTTTCTTAATGGAGGAGGATTACTAAAAATATCATGAAAGTGCCCTATGGTACAAGAGATATGGACACCTAAATTACAGAAGTTTAGGTCACTTAAGGTATGAAAATATTGTGCTAGGGATTCATATAGTTGCTGCTAGTGATAAGGTCACTTGAGGTCTGAAGTGTGCATGAGAAGCAAACAAGCCAGATTACTGAGTTCAAGAAAATGCAAGAATTATGCAGAGAATTAATGGTAGAGTATAACTCTACTGAGAACAATGATATGGCTGAAAGAAGAAATATGATGATTTTGGATATGGCTACATGCATGTTGAAGCAAATGTCCCTACCAAATAAGCTATATGGAGGATGCAGCCTACATCTTAAATAAAAGTCCAACAAATTTAAATGATCTTAAATTCAATCCAAACTTAACCATATATGTCCAGAACTTTTTTTCACAACCAATAATGTTTCAACCTTCATATCATGCAAAAAAGTGACATAAAAGAAGGTATTCTAAGTGTACAGGTATTCAACCTTTTTTTCAGACCTTTTTTTCAGATCTTTTTTTAGATCAGCTTAATTTTACTAACATTTTTTTTTACTTATTCTAAGTCTACAGGGAAAAAAATCAAGTCTAACAAGCAGGAAAAAAAAACTAGATTATATGTGCACTGTCCATAGCTATATAGTTAACTATAAAATGATTCAACTTTTACCTTCATACGTAATTACCAATTTATCAAACACAATACTGAAAAACATATAAATGTTATCTAAGATATCAAGAATATAATTTTTCCTATATTTTAACCCTACACTATATCCACAAAACAATAAATAACATGAATAACTTACCTTTGAAAGTGCTCAAAAACTTTTCTAAACTTATGTCACTTGATAGTGTTCTTTATATACTGGATTCCTTAGTGTACTTAAGGTCTACTCATTTTTAAAATTAAAAATAATCTCATTTCACATCTGAAAATTCAGACATGTAGGATATCACCCTACTGGATCCTATAAACTGTATAATCTACAATCTAATAAGATTGAATTCAGCGGAGATGTGATTGTGAAAGAATCAGAAATGTGGGACTGGGACTGGGACTGGGACTGGGACTGGGACTGGGACTGGGACTGGGACAGTAGCAGTGTTAGCACTACTAGATCAGAACTATAATTCACAGTGTTAGTGATGATACACCAGGAGAAGTGAAGAGCCAGAGGTAGCTGATGATGAAGAGCAACATCCACAGAGAACACTACATATGTTTATAGAAAAAATAGAAAGAATAAAACTCAAATTTGACTAAGTTCTTAAATAGGGCCTATACAATAAAATAAAAATAAGGGTATACTGTCACCAAGAATAAAACTCTTAAATAGCTAAGTTTAAAACTCTACTACAAATGGAGAAAGAAGCAGATTATGAAAATAATAGGATCCCATATTACAAATTTAAGTATAACTAAAAATTGGGTAGCATTTTAATTACCTGGTGGTGGCAAGTGTTTGCAATTATGTTGATGTGCTAGTTTAGAGACACTCCTCGTGATGGCGGGTGTTTGTATGTCAGCTGAGTTTTATCATGGAAGAAAGAAAAAATATTGTTAATTAATTAGAATACATTATAATAACATCCAAACTAGGTAAAAGAATAATACCTTTCCCTATACGACCACCAACACCTCCATTTACAATGTTCTTACCCATATTCTTTGGTCGATCTTGCTCTGACATATATGCAAGCTAAAACAAAGTAATTAGATTTCATAGATTTCATAGATTTCATAAATTTCATAAATTACATAAAATTTCATACAATAACTAAAAAAAGGAATAAAAGATTTTATATATTCAATGTCTACACACAAATAAATACTTAGAAAAAAGTTACAAAATAGTCACATCTTAGTCCTCAACATCATTAGCAACAATAAAATCATCCAAATCTGAGTTTTTCTTCTTTCTCTTCTTTCGCTTCCCCTGACATCCTTCCCTTCGTTGACTTATGCTCTTCATTTTACTTGTTACCCATTTGACGACTTTTTCTCCTCGTTCTACTTTGAAATGATTAGTTGCTAAAGAAACATTTTCCATATGTCTTATGGATTGCAAAACATAATTAAAACCCTGAATCTCTCCTTCTTGCACAACTTCATCATGACTCTGATCTAGTACTCGCTCTTCTTCCGGCATGCTATACAAGTCTCGAGGCTCTATCTTAATCACAACATTCCAATCATCATGTCTTGGATCTTGAACATAAAAGACCTGCTCCACTTGAGATTCTAATACAAAAGGCTCATCTGTTTTTAATGAAAAGCCTCTATGTATGCTAGTTATGCCATATTCATCTACTTTATATCCTCTACCTTCATGTTGCATGTCATACCAATTACATTTTAAAACAACAACATGATTTTCACCGGGATATTGCAACTCATAAACATCTTTTATTACACCATAATATAAGTCATTTGAATGACCATCTCCTTGCACCATAACACCGCTATTTTGGCATTTCTTATCTACTTCTCGATCAAGTGTATGAAATCTAAACCCATTAGCGATAAGCCCACTATAGCGCCTTGCGGTGCGTAACGGACGACACACCAAGTGATACAAACTTTCATCAACTGATCCTTCATTATATAGTTTCTCCACCTATTAATCAATGAAGAAAATATGAATACATTTACACATCATAGGTAAGATTTTATCACATCATAGAAATTAAGGAGAGATGACATACACGATTATAAACCCAATCTGCAAATTGAGTCTTATGTCTCCTCTCTACATTCCTAGGATTTGGATTTTCAATCACTAGTTCTTCTTTGTGCATCCTAGCATGGAAGATAAAATTGAAAGTTTTATGAATTTACATATATAACCTTAATCTACATATATGATAAATACACTTATGAATTTTAGAATAACAATTGACTTACTTTACAAATTCTTGAAGCTCATCACAATTATGGAGGACATATAAGTGAGCTTGATCAAACTCCTCGAACCCAAGTTCTTGAAGGATAGGCTTTCCCAATGGACGCCCAATACGTTTAAAAATGTCTATTTGATTTCTTTTGTCATCATTCCCAACTTCATCATTTCGACTTCTACGATTAAACATAGTAGTCATGTCATCTATATACCTAGAACAAAATGTAAGGCATTCATTTGCTAAATAACCCATTGCAATTGATCCTTCGGGTCGTGCCTTGTTTCGAACATTGGATTTCAAGGTACGCATATACCTAATAACATAAATTTTGATACAAAGTTAAATGCAGAACTAGGTTATTTAAATATAAAAGTAAATGAATGTAAAACTTGTAATTTAAAAAGTACCTCTCTATTGGATACATCCAACGATATCTCACTGGCCCAGCAATCTTCGCCTCTTCTACCAAATGAATGACTAAGTGCACCATACAAGTGAAGAAGGATGGTGGAAAGACCATTTCTAATTTACACAATGTGTAAGGGATTTGACATTCAAGAGAATCCAAATCCTTCATGCTCAAGTTCTTTGAGCACAATTTCCTAAAGAAGGAACTCAATTCAATTAATGGTTCGTAAACATGTTTTGGAAGGAGCCCACGAATAGCAATAGGAAGAAGTTGCTCAATAAAGATGTGGTGATCATGGCTCTTCATACAGGAGATCTTCCGGCCATTATCTTTCACACAACGGGAGAGATTTGAACAATAGCCATCAGGAGTCTTCAACTTTTGAAACATCTCGCAAAATGCTGTTTTTTCATCACCCCTCAATGTATAGCATGCTATAGGCACTCTTACTCTATCCTCTTCAACAATTGGATGAAGATCTTCCCTTATACCGATGGACACTAAATCTAATCGAGCCTTCAAGTTATCCTTAGTCTTATCTTTGATATCCATCAATGTCCCTATAATATTCTCAGAAATATTTTTTTCAATGTGCATCACATCTAAGTTATGACGTAATTTTAGCTTGTGCCAATAAGGTAGCTCAAAAAATATGCTCTTCTTCCTCCAACCATATAAGCTATTTGTATCATCCCACTTCCTCTTTGTACCTGTCTTTCCAAATGGTACTTGGATAAACTGACTACACTGCCTCAAAACATCATCACCAGATAATGGGATAGGAACTGTACCCTTTTCCTTTGTTTTGTCAAAGGAATTAGGTAATTGTCTCCATCTATGATCCATTGGCAACCAACGTCTATGCCTCATGTAACATATCTTATCTGTTATTGAACGTGATCCAGCTTCCATATGACAACATGGACAAGCATAAAATCCACTAGTACTCCAACCAGACAGGTCTGCATAAGCCGGAAAATCACTAATAGTCCATAGTACTGATGCACGCATAACAAAGTTTTGTTTAGCATGGGCATCATATGTGTCAGCACCAACTTCCCATAATTCTTTCAACTCTTCTACCAAGGGTTGCAAATAGACATCAAGATCCATTCCCGGTGAATTAGGACCATCAATCAACAAAGATAACATAAGATAAGGAGATTTCATACACATCCATGGTGGTAAATTATAAGGAACCAAAATGACCGGCCAAATGCTATGAGATGATCCCCCAAAATTATTAAATGGTTGGAAACCATCTGTAGCTAACCCAAGTCTCACACTACGAGGATCTTTTGCAAATGATGGAAACTCCTCATCAAAAGACTTCCATGCTTGAGAGTCCGCTGGATGTCGCATTATCCCATCATCAACCCTATCTTCTTTATGCCAACGCATATCCTTTGCTGTCACAGCTGCCATAAATAACCTTTGCAATCTACGCTTTATAGGAAAATAGCGTAAAATTTTATGGGGAACCCTTTTGCCATCTATCTTCCACCTTGAGGTATGGCATTGCGGACATTCTTGTGCATCGACATGTTCACGCCAATAGATGATGCAATCATTTGGACATGCATGAATTTTTATACAATCTAGGCCTAAATCACGGATGATCCTACGACACTCGTCATAGGAATTCGGAAGATTACAGCCTAATGTCCCATTTTGAAGCTTCAACATTTCAGTAAAGGAGGTATCACTCCAATGGTTCATACATTTAAGATGTAGCAACTTCATAAGATACCCTAACTTTGAAACACTAGAGCCATCCAAAGTCAAATGCTCTTTATACTCCTTCAAGAGGCGATAGAATCGAGCTGCTTCGCTATTAGGTTCTTCCGAGGTGAAGTTATGTTCATTTCTACCATCATTCTCTAAAAAATCCATCCCAGTCAAACCACAACCAACTTCTAACATCTCTACCATGTCATCATGATCAATAGAAGTCTCATGGTCTGATGAAGAGACATTAAACACCTCACCATGGTTATCCCACACTACATAGCTTTGTAGAATTCCATTCTTCAACAAATGAAAGCGAACTTCAGTTCTATTTTTGAAATGCACGTTTGCACACTTATTACATGGACAACTAATCATTCTTTCAGATTCTAACTGTTCATCTGAATGTGACATGCTAAAAGCAAAGTCTAGAAAACGATCAATCCCTTCCAAATATTGAGGCGATGCTCGATTCAATTTCATCCATTCTTTATCCATTTGCATTACCTAATTTTTATTTCCATAAAAAGTTAAACAATTTTGGATGATACAAAGAATAGCAATTAATAGAAAAATTATCATAACTTAAAAAATTTCCATATATACTTTCTTCATGTAAACTATACAAAACCAAATGGAAAACTATAGAGTAATCATATGAGTGAAAAAGAAGATGGACTAAAAGAAAAAAATACATGTAGTTGTTAAAATAGATATATCTACTTCCATATTTTTATATATTTGGGTTTCTAAAATTATTTCAATTATTTCCACAAACTTTCAAAATCTTCGGTGTCTAGTTGTAACTAAATTTCTAAATATATCATTTTATCTAAACCAAACCCTTGAATATACCCGACTTTGATTACCCTCATATTTGATTTTTTTAACCCTCATATTTTATTTCTAAATATAATTTTTTAAGAGACGCCTATAAGAATGCTGAAAATTAAAAACATCATCAGTATTATAATGCTAATATTATTGTATGAAAATAGTATACTACTGAACTCCACAGCCACAAAAAGAAATTATAAATTCAATCACCAAGAGTACAATAACTGAAAATAATAAACTAACCTCACAGCCACAAGGATAATTTTTCTCTCAGATTGTTCGAACCCAATATTTCTCTCTCAGACCTGCATATTCTCAATGTATAGCATTCAGAACATTTTTCCCTTCCTACACACAAGCAGGAAAGTATATACCAATTGCTAAAAAATGTACTAACTAGCAGGTTCTTACCTTTCAACCATGCAACAAAGCTATTGGTGGACTACTTTAGCTTCAATCAAGTCTCCTTTTATTGCCAAGCAGCTTAACCAAGTAGGAATGATCTATCAAAGTTGGAAACAATTGGAGCTTAGAATTGAATGGAAGTCCACAACAAATCAAGTCATTATGTCATACTCATAATATGCTAGATCAAACAAATTTACTGACTTTGATAATACAGCCCCAATTCTGGATTTTTCCTCATAATATGCATGATGATAATGTAGTAGAATATGCTAAAAAAACAGAGAAAGAAAAAGACAACCACATTTTACTTGATGCATATTCAATCCCAAACTTACAAATTCTTCCATTATATGGTCCTTATGCAATTGTAACTCCTACAATCTAATATGGTAACTACCAATCTTAAACATCATTAATATTCTTTGTACGAACTATATCTGATTCACAAAACTATTATTAAACCACAATTTCCCAACTATATCTGAAGTATATATAAACCCGCAGGTCCTTATGCATATTCAATCTAAACCTAAATTCAAAATTGGACAGATAAATCCAACAAACATATCAAACAATGAATTATGCTTTCAATTAGGCTTAATTACGGTTATTATCTTCAGTTTTGCAGCAAAAAATACCCTTTTCCGCCATCTTACCTGACAGAGTTTGCAACAATTAATGTTATTCGAAGCCCAGCGCCCATCTTCGGAATCACCACCCAGCCGGACACCACCAGTCGTTGTCGGAAGGAAGCAAGGCTGTGTGCGTTGCAATGTCGAATGGGAAATTTTAGGTGGTGAAGCCAAATGTTGTTTCGAATGGTTGTTTCTTTGTGGTTCTGAAAATGTGGTTCCGAAAAGTTGTTCGGATGAACAGCCACAAAAGTTGTTCCGAAAACTTTGTGGTTGTTTCTTACCGCCGAAAAGTCCCGCTTAATGTGTTTTAGCAGAATAAACATGTATGGTAACGGTTTTGTCCGTTGCAAAAAAAAACGAAAATTTGAGGTAATTTATTTTCGTCACAACTAATCACAATCGTTGCCAAAAATTGCACAGTTTTAAGTTTATAAAACTATTTTTGACCACAGTATAATAAATCCGTTGCTAAACATATATTTTCTGCCACAATTAATAAATTCGTTGCTAAAATTTTCTGCCCTCAATATTTCGTAACGATTTTATCTGTTGCAAAAGTTAATTTGAAATTTAGAAAATTATTTTTAGCCACAGTTTATCGGTTCTGTTGCGAAAGTTAGTAAAGTTTGAAAATTGTCAAATTATTTTCCGCCACAATTTAGTAAAATTCGTTGCTAAAGTTATATTAACATTTCTAAAAATATTTTTTCCCAACAATTAGAAAAATTCGTTGCTACATAACAAAGTTAATTTTAGTATAATCTTTTCAAATCATTTTATTCATTTCTTAATTCATTTTAATTGGATAAAAAATAGTGTAATATTTTATATGACTCTTATAAATTTATTTTTTTGGCTAATATTATTTTTCTTAAATAAAGCTATAATAGTAATAAACTATTTTTTTTACCAACAACAATATCTCGTCACGATAAATAAGCTATATGAAACACCCTCTACCCTCGTAATAATTTTAGTCACGACCTTATAGATTGTTACAAAATACAATTTTTTGCAACAAATTTATCGTTGCAAAAGTTATATATTTTTTAGCAACGATTAATTATTGTGGCAGTAAAAGTATTTTTTATAGCAACGACATGTTATTGTTGCAAAAAAATGGCGCATTTACGGCAACAAGCTTTTGCCACGAAAGTTATATATTGTTGCAAAAAAATTATTTTTTCGCAACAAAATTATCGTTGCAAAAGTTATATATTTTTTAGCAACGAATAATTATTGTGGCAGTAAAAGTATTTTTTATAGCAACGACATGTTATTGTTGCAAAAAAATTAGGCATTTACGGCCACAAGTTTTTGCCACGAAAGTTATATATTGTTGCAAAAAAATTATTTTTTCGCAACAAAATTATCGTTGCAAAAGTTATATATTTTTTAGCAACGAATAATTATTGTGGCAGTAAAAGTATTTTTTATAGCAACGACATGTTATTGTTGCAAAAAAATTGGGCATTTACGGTAACAAGCTTTTGCCACGAAAGTTATATATTGTTGCAAAAAATAATTTTTTCGCAACGAAAATTTTAAGTCGTGGCTAAAACCCGTTGCCAAAAATAGCTTTTCTTGTAGTGCATGTATGTATCATAGTTAATTGTATGGTTTTGTAATGATTAGTCATTAGTATCATTTAAATGATGATATTATGATTAAGCTTAGATTTTATATGGGCTTAATTCAAGTGATTAAATGGGCTTGAATTAAGGGGAAAACTTGGTTGAATTAAGCATGAGTTGAGCCTTCCTTTCCTATATATACATCTACTTGTACCATCAAAAAGAGGATGAAAAGAATAGTATTTTTGAGCTAGAATCTATTCGACATATTACTGGTTGTATTCTCCTTTGGAGTCTCCTTTGATCAAGGAAATCCTAGGGAATTCCTTCTTCATTTGTTCTCCTTCATTCGAACATTGAAACCAGCTTCAACCTTTGAAGAATTTTAGCTTGAACGTAGCATTTGTATCAGTTTAATCAACATTAAACCAAGTGTTTCTACTACATAATCTCGTGATTGACACAACCAAACAATAGCAACCAATCCAACTCTTCCTTCCATTTTGATTGCACATCATAATCAAACCAACATTCCTTCCTCAGTCCCCCACGACTACAACATCCTTATACCACTACCCTCCCCATCACACCAGCACACCACCATTTCCCTCATTTGTTCCTCTCTTCACCTTACCACCATCAAACTTGCCCAGCCATGGCTCATGCTAGTAGCCTTGCCTCCACCATCCACTTCTACCTCATCATTGTCATCTCCACCACATACCATGCATCTCCCTCTTGGCCATCACCTCCACCTAGCTAACGAATACCCTATTGGAGCCTTCATACATTACCCAACTCACATTGTTTATGCAGCATGAGGATTTCATTAATTTTACCCCTTTTTCAATATAAGAGGAATTTTGGAACAAAATTTTTATTAGTTTAACTTAACAAGTTTTAGTAGGTTGCCTGTTATTTGTGCTTTTAATGGAAACTAGGTAATTCTTATATTCCACTAAAATGTTTAGCTATCACATGATAGCACATTTGGGGTTTCAATGTATAAACTATATCAAGTATTTTCATTACATTGTAATTCCTATACTCTACTAAAATATGAGATATTACATGATAACACATTAGAGTTTTTGATGTATAGATTATATTAAACATTCTCATTATATTATAATTATTTGCAAAATAATGCTTGTATAGAATTCTGTGAAATAGGACATATTAATTTGTGTAAAGTATTATGTATATGAAAGTATGATAAAATGAATTTAATTCTAGAAATAAATTATGCATGATAGGTACACGTAATATGATAGGTTAGAAAAAGTTAAGTGTATTTTTAACATAATTATTATTATTGTGTGTCCTAGAGGCAATTCAGTATTTAAGCGTATCATAATATGTATTCTAACAATAGTAGTTGACAAGTCTTCATTATTATTCAGTATAGCGGTATATGATTTATTGTTTTAGAAATGCATGTTCGAGCATTATTATTATTATTATTATTATTATTATATGTCCTAGGGGTATTTTGGTCATTTTAATCATATTAGGATAATTATTTTGAAAAGCATTCCTAAGATGTATTATTTATTCACTACCCTGAAAAAGAGGTTTTAATAAGAGTTATTTTATAGTTTTAATAATGGTTTTAAACAGTTATTAAACCGCTCGTTATTAAATCTTCAATAACGATTCATAACCATTATCAAAAATATAAAAAAAAACCGCGAATATGAGCATAAAATTTATATTTAATAACGGTTATCAAGAAAAAACTATTGTTAAAAAAAGGTTTTAATAATGATTCTTCCATAAAACCGTTGTTACAAACAAGGTTTCAATAACAATTTTCAAGAAAAAACCATTGTGGAAAACTAGGTTTTAATAATAGTTATTACAAAAACCATTGTTAAGACATAATCAAATTAGGGTTTTAGTCATTGATTATGCATTTATTAAACCCTAATACATATCAAATAAGCATAAATTTGAGATTAAATGCACATTTTTAATAACGGTTCTGAGGAAAACCGTTATTAAAACTCTATCATCCAATTAAGGTATCTTAGATTGATTATGCATTTATTAAACCTAATATGTATTAACTGACCATGAATTTGAGATGAAATACGTGGTTTTAATAATGGTTCTGAATAAGAACTTAAGAACCATTATTAAATCTATAATTTTTTTTTAATGTTTTTGTTGTTTTGTTCCTACCTACATACACAGTTGTATGTTCAAATAATTACCAAATCTGCATTGTAAAATAACATCAATTCATAACAAATCTACAATCACACCATAATTTCAATCAATCTCTAATTAGTATGTATGTCTTAATACACCGAACATACTTAGGAATCAAAATTAGTAGGCATACCACAACTTGGTAGCTCTACACCCCAAAGTAAAAAGTTCATAAATCTATCCTAGAAGACCGAAAGACACAGACGAAATATAAACTTGAACATGCATGTAGAATATATAGATTTCTACCTAATACCAAATGAATGAGTGCACGTACTTGACCCATTGGTCTCTAACTTCATCAATTTCATCAACATTATATTGCTGGCCTCGTGCATTGTCATCAGTTAAAAACTACAATTCCTAAGTTTTGATTAATATACAGTTGGCACTTACGTTAAGTACCAAACATATATGTCATGATTCATTAATGGAAAAATATGGAAAAGAAAAAATACATGGCTTGGATCTTTATTGACCGATCTGTTCTAGACTATCAGATCCATTGCTCTACATACATAGTATCCACAATCATTGTTGTTTTGCTGTTGTGGATGCTGTCAAATAAATTTAATTAGCTCTCTAACTATTAGATATTAATTTGAATTAAAATAAAATACAAAATAGTTGTCTTCCTACTTACTATGGGAGGCTCATATTAAAGATTCTTTGGGTCTAGGACACCATTCCCACCTCTCCTTTGATGCGTGGTTCGTAGTGCCCTAATAAATAGAGTTGGATACACAATATTGTAAGTATATATACCTCAAATAATGAAAGTAGAATATATGTATAAATAAGCTAATGAAGTAAGAAGTGAAAAGTATACTAATATGTCAATAAATTCCTTCCCACCATGACGAGCGACTTCAAAAGGCACGTCATAGACTCGAAGGGAATCAAACACATAGACTTTATTAAGATCAAGTCAGACGGCATACAAAACACAATGTTCATTTGTGAGGTGAGGAATGAGATAGAGCTTGTTTTGTCCCTCAATCAAAATGTGATCTGCTAAATATTTATGTGCCTACCCTCTCTTATTATACTACCACTATCTATATATTATAGGCACATAAAAAAAAGAGGACAACATTCCCTCCATCGCAGCGCGATTAGCTACCAACCTATGGATGACAATAACAATGCATATTTGTTAATAACTAATAACTCATATAAGAGGTCATAAAAATTCCAATTGTACAAGTTAAGAGTACTAACATATCAAAATGAAATAATACTTATGTGACATAGACAGCGACATTCATGGTTGATATCCATTCCTTATTATAAATATCTCTTATGTCAATCGTTGATATCATGTAAGTAGCTTCGTCCCTCCTAACATACTCAGGGCTACAATCAATGAAAATATAATTGTCCCTGAGGTAGTTTTGGGCATAAAAATTAAAATAAAGCTATTGCTAGTAGATGTTGGCTTTTCTCTGAAGGAGGAATCTTTTGTGGGGCAGTTGATTTGTCAGGTTTAGCTATCTTTCCTTTAGTAGCACCCTCTTTTGTGTTGCTCGTTCTGCTAGTACCTCTCTTAGTTTTGTCAGTTGGAACAATCTTCTTTTTTGATTCCTTAATTGATAATATTAAACAAAATATGTATTGAGCATATAAATATATATATGAAAAATGTATGAATAGTGTAACTACTAAACAAGGTCTAATGGAGATATCGAATGTCAATACCTCTTCACTAGTGATTGGAGCGTCAATACTCACCGGCCTTGTATTTAGGCGTTGTATGGGTACTATGACTAATGCAGACCCTTCCTTTAGCCAAAAGTGTTGAAAGGTCATTCGATAACAAGTCACATTTATGCAAACCCTAAACAAAAATATTACACATTATTAATTATTTATTACACTGAATACATTTAATAACAATTCATAGTTTGTAATGCTTACCTTATGAAGAGTAGAAAGACATGCATCAACTTCACAACTATCTATGATGCTATTTACATTAGGTATGTGAAGCTGATCATGGTCTACTGAATCGGATGACTTATACCCTTGAGATTTAATAACTGACAACTCTTGCTCCATTGTTTCCATCCGTTCGAATGTCATGTTCAATCTCTGGGTGAGGATGGCGACTTGCTCATTAGTGCTATGAGAACCACGAGATCGACCACATATGCTTGTTATCATAACACCTAATCCAAGACCCTTGTGTCTTCTAGGGTGTTCTACAATTCCTATAGCCTGGGATACAATGTTATATTGGTCCACACCTTCCTCACCATGGGACGTTTCAAGTTCGTCCTGTAATGTATATAATATATGTAAATTTAACTTATAGGAATAAGCATAATATAATAGTTTTCTAAAATAAAAATAAGTAGTGTTCTAGATATCTACAAACTTACAATTTTTTTGGCTATAACAACTACATATTCATTAATATATCCATCTTTTATTACTCTAACCTTCTTCCATAATGTACCAATATTGATGGACGAGGTACATGGGTCCAAGTCTTGGGTTAGGAGCTACAAATTAAAAAATATTCTTAATTAAGAATATTATTATAAAATTTGACATTTACATGTAAATAGATAAATCACAAGATGCATACCAACTCCTCTTCAAGGCCCGCATAGCCTTTGCGAGCCAGATTATGCTACTATTTGTTTTGCTTCGCAACCTCTTTATTTTGGTTACTTTTTTCCTATGTGAAAAGCCAAAACATAGTCACATGGTTATTTCATATTAAGCATAATACTAGAATCGGTATAAAAAGTTTAATTATATCTAAAAAATACCTTAAAATCCCCCGTAAGATGACATGCAATAAATTGGTTCCAACTTTCTTGATCGATGAAACCGTATCATTTGGGTGGGTTCTGCCGTAGAGAACCATCCCTCTTTTACACATTTTTCTACGAGCTAAATATGACCTAAATGTTCTTAGACGCTCCCCACAATGTCTAAGAAGCCATTTCTTCTGACTCTCTAGGACATTGAACACTCTCTACAAAATAAGACATGTAGATGTATACCGATGTTAATTTAATAAAATTAATAACATTTGACATACAAAAATGATTACATAAAATAGCATATTTACCGTGATTTCCTGCTAAATATGCTCCTTATGACCCTTTGGAACCTGCTTCTAATTATGATAGGAGATAGGAACACGGTTATGGGTCACAAGTAAAATGTAAGTCAAGAACATGTCTACATAAGGGCCAATGGGAAGATTGTAAGTATTTCATCCCAACTCAACTAATTCTCTCTTATTCCTCATGTCTGTGATGATTCTCATAATCACAGGTCCTCTTTTCCCTTCTTCATCACTGCTATCCATATCAATATTTTTCATGGCCATATCTCTACAATAAATAAATAAATACATAATATTAGAATGTTATGTATTGAGCATAATTTACCATTATATTATTAATACGAATCATGCTTAGAATGAATTAATCTCAAATGTATCATGCTATTCTATATATATATATATATATATATACAAATCATGCTAACACGTTTCCAAAATGATATTAATACTAACCCTAACCCTAATTAACCATAATTTATTATAATAAAACCTAACCCTAAACCTCATAACACCCTAATCCTAAACCTAGCTAACTGTAGTTAAACCATAATATATAAATCATATTATTATTATTATTATTATTATTATTATTATTATTATTATTATTATTATTATACACAATTATTTCTCTCTATTTAATTATTCACTTTTATATATTCCTTATTTTATATATCTATTTAATCCTCATCAAATGGTAGTCATTAACATATGCATCTTTAATTGAAATTTTCATTTAATGATGCGCATATGTAAAATATATTTTCATTTCATTATGTGATATTTCCTATATCTTATTGTTAGTGTCCTATACTTATTACTGAAAATGTGTGTGTGTGTGTGTGTGTGTAGTTTTTATAAGTGAAAATGTATATAATTCTACACTCATATTCATATTATATATATCTGTAAAGGTCTCGGCCAACACATGTATTTGTTAATATATAATAATAATGCAACAAATTCAACAACGAACATCAATATTTTCAACAAAAACATTTTTGAACAACAAACCGCAATTTTTCAATAACAAACAAATGCAATCCTGTAGCAACATGCATGCATTTATATATATAAGTAGATAAAAAGTTACGAGAAGAAGAACAAACACATACGTAAAGTGAACAATCTACAAACATGACGACGATCAAGTTGAGAGTGGAAAGGGCCTATAAACATGACGGAGGATGAAGGTATAACTGCTGGCTAGCTAGGTTCGGAACAATGACATCACGTACATGCAAAGCCGACAATGGTATAGGGGTGGTAGAGAGTTGGAGGTGCGAGGGTTTCCCTTACTTGAGAGAAGCCGGAGTGGTGGTGCACGGTGTGGTGGGGCGAGGGTTTGCAAGGAGAAGGAGAGTAAGAGAATGAAGGTGCAGAGAGTCTGAAAGTTTTGGCATAAAACAGAACTGAGTGAAATAAAAGTTTGATTTTGGAGTTTTAATAATGGTTCTTTCAAAAACCATTATTAAAACCTCTTTTAATAACTGTTTTATGTGAACCGTTATTAAAACATCTGTGCAAATTTTAACGTTACCCTTTTAATAACGGTTTTGAACTATAACCATTATCAAAACTATCCCGTTCATTAATTTTCACGTGTTTGACAACAATTTTTGAACCACCGTTATTAATGTCCCGTTATTATTTTCTAGAAACACATTTAAGGTTTTACGTGTAAAATCCTGTATATAAGCAAAGCGGTCATCTGGCGTGTTGGGTAATTTATTTGTATGTTAAATAATTTAATTATTTTATTTTAGCCTTTTCATTACAAATAAATAAATAAAATAAAATATGTAGCTAAGATGGATGATAATATGGTGATTTTGGCCTTAGGAGCATTTTGGTCATTTTTTACCTAAAGCGTTGAAGTGTGAATAATTGAGCCTAGAATAACCTTAGTAGATTTCTAATGCTATCCTTAGTGGTGTCCATGATTATGATTTTCTTGAGTAATTGGAAATGAGTGAAGGTGGTTATATATGAAAGTTGAACCTTTTCGGTATTATGTGATCTTGTGATCACCTTAATATAAAACTAATATTTAAAGTGAAAGATTTGAAGACAAAAAATGATGTATCATTAGGAGTACCTATCCCAAATATGTGGTATAGCCCATGACTAATTATAGATTGTTGCTAGTGTGTCTTAGTGCCCTAGCCAAGCCCTATATCTCACTTTATTTAGCACTACAATATTAAAGAGGGTATGTATACTTATGAATTAAGTGTCCTTTTTGGTCGGATACTATACTAATTTTGTGTACCGCTATGACAAGGATACCTTAGTGTCCTTAGGTTGATAGCTGGTAGGATATGATATTGCCTTGATGTACCGGTATGATTGGAGTACCTTAATGTCTCTCGGTTTGATATGATCTCCCCTAGAGTAAATAAAAATGGAAATGATTATTAGATTGGTTTGGTAGCAATATTAGTGTCTAACTATGGTTTGGTAATAGCCTTTATGCTTATCTATTGTTTGGTAGCAACTTTTGTGTGTACTTGTGGTTCTATAGTAGCCTTTTTGTCTACCTATGGTTCGATGGTAGTTCCATTCCTACCTGTGGCTTGATAGTAGCCTTTGTACTTACATATGTTTAGTATTATATATTTGAGCCTTATTTCTGATATTATGGACTTTATAAGTATTGTGCCTTTGAGACCTACCTGTGGTGTTATGGATATTATTGGCTTTGATATTGTGGTATGAGTTATATTGTGAAAGTTTTGGTTATTATGTTAGGATTGGTTTCAATCATTACTTCAAAAAGCATCTCTTGGATGCTTGGTTGGTAAGTTTTGTTATGCTCAAAATAAATGGGTATGAGAAGTACGTGGCTTTGGTGATAATTAACTATTTGATTTATTATCATATTTCAATCATTACATGTATATTTCAATATTTTAAACCATTTATTATTGTGATGCCTTTTTTGTGTTCTATACAAACCTTTCATATTAGTTTTGTATAATGTTTTGTTTAGTACCGTTATATTGAAGGGTTTCTTTTATTGGGCCTTGCTTATTCAAAGGGTCGTAGTTATTGCCAGTTATCTTGTGAAATCAATTAACGACTAGTATCTTGTGTTAAGAGTTAGGGATATCCAGTTTACTATCCAGTATCTTGTACTATTATGCCCTTATATATTTTAGTTTCACTAAATTTTGTAACCGCTAATAGTTTTTTTTATATTAAGAATGATATTAATATGTGTTTAGATTCTCTATATTTTGGTTCTTACAATTGTGCTATCTGTCTAAGCGTAGTAACATTTTAGCATTAGCACTTAGTATGAGAATAGTAGAGGAAACTAGACATATGCCAAGTGTGGCGGTAACACCTTGCATTTTTTCTATTTTAGATTTTGCAATTAACTCTTTAAATGAATTTTTTGTATTATAAATTTCAGAGCATTACAGTTTGATGGTGGCTACATGTTATTTACTAGATGAGGTGAGAGACAAGGGTGTTGAACCATTATTACATGGAGATTTGGAGATGCAGATAAGCGCCCTTACGCTTACATTTTCTTTAATTGATGAGATTTGAGCTAGTCAGCCTAGTGATGTCAATCTTTAGTTCATTTGATCAAAGATACAGAAGGGTAGAGAAAATGGTTTCTAGATTCATGATGATGGTAATATTCGGTATAGACGTAGGTAGTAGATTATGTAGGAGGATCATTGTAATCTTTATTTTGTTCACCCCTGAGGACATAAGTTGTATAAGGACTTGAGAAACATATATCGGTGGCCTCATATGAAGAAGAGGTGGTATACTTTGCGATGAGATTCTTAACTCTTAGAAGGTTAAGATAAAGCACTAGGGACAAGCACGACTAGTTTAACCTTTGGTTGTTCCCAAATATAAGTGAGAATTCATCTTGATGGCCTTTGCTCTAGAGTTATCGAGGATGCATAGTGGTTGTGATATGATCTAGATTATTGTGGATAGATTTACGAAGTCATCAATGGTTGGTACTTAGAGTATGGATCAACTGGACACAATGTACATGAGATACGTGGTGAGGTACTAAGGTATCCCTTCACATATAGTCTTCGATAAGTACTCAAGATTCATATCTATCTTTTGGGACAAGTTACAAAAGGCTATGGGCATAAAGTTAAATATGGGTATTTCTTTTCACATAGAAACTAATGGATAGACTAACTGTGTAACTGAGACATTAGACAATGTGTTTTAGTCCTAATCACTTGATTTTTAGGGGGCTGGAAGGATCACTTAGATTTAATTAAGTCTCATATAACAAAAATTATTATGTGGCAATTGGATAACAGCATTTGAGGCCTTTTATGGATAGAAGTGTTGTAGCACCTTATGTTTGAGAGACATCAGTGAGATTATAGTGTTGAGAATAGATCTGATTAAGGAGACCACTTGACACATGCATTTGATTTAGGATCGGATGAGAGCAACTCAAGATATACAGAATATTTACACTGAAAAGAGACGGAGGTTAGAGGGATATATGGTGGGTGACCAAGTTTTGTTGAGGTTCTCACCCACTAATGGTGTTTGGAGGTTTAGTAAGAGAGTCAAGCTTATTCCATGGTAAATTTTTTCATTCAAGAGTATAGAGAGTGTGTGTGAGGCTTCCTATAGAGTTATCTTAAGTCCACGATGTCTTCCACATTTTATAGTTGTGAAAGTACATTGTCGATCATTCACATGTTATCTATCATGATGAGGTTGATCTTGATGACTTATTGACCTATGAGGAGATACCATTAAAGATCCTTTACGCGAAGGTATGACAAACCTAAATGAGCAAGATTCTGCTCATAATGGTTCTTTGGAGTCACCATAGAGCTAAGGTGGCCACATGAGAGGCGAAGAGAGACATGAAGGAGTCACATCTAGAGCCTTTGGTTGGAGGTGTGTTCTTAGAATAAATATATTTTAAGGGAAAGTACCTTTTGTGTCGCTAACCTTTGATTGATCACCTTTACTCGTTATCCTTTGTTCTTTTTGACTTTAAGCACAAAGTCTCGTATAACGAGTAATAATGTAATACCCAAAATTTCTAACCCTAATTACCCTATGCAATTATAAGTCATTAATCAATCCTAAACATTCTAAAACCCTCAATTTAAAATTTTCACTCAAAATTCATTTGTTTCTCTCGAATTGTTAAATCGCATAAAATCCATTTACACTATTAGACAGTTTAGATATTTTTGTCCATTTATATTTTTTTAGATTAAAAACAACTCTAATACTCAATATTTTTATATATTTGATTCATAAAATTATTCATCACTTTTTCATAATTTGTTTGCTATTTTTCTTAATAAATGTTTATTTCTAGCATTTCTACCTATTTAATTATCCTAAAATTTTTAAAATACCTATTCTACCCCTATTATTGTTTTCATGTGACCATTAAATGTTGGAAAATCATATTTCCATGTCATTTTTTTTTATTCACTCAACCAAAAATATTTTCATAATCAAATCCCACTAAAATCTACCAACTCTCTTATAATCTCTCTTCCCTAGTACTGTTTGTGATTGTTCAAGAATGACCCACTACCGCCTTCCTATTCAATTAAAAAAATGGGTAGAGGATAGGGTGTTGATTTTGATCAAATAGCTTTCCAACAATTTCATGTTGCATTTCTAGACAAAACCCATGAAAGTAAGCTTATACCACCTAATTTTTAGGTTGATTTCTATCCAACTTCTAGCAGCTAGTTCTCTCTAGTTAGCCACCCTCCTTTATCTTGTTTAATAAATTTTACATTTTACACTACAGTACTATACCTTTTACTTCCTTGAAATCAAGTTCCATCATCTCTTTTACCCCAATATCCCCTATGTCAAGAAGCTTTGGATTGTTGTAGATGATTTTAAGATGAGTTTATCCCTATGTTTTGGCTACAACATCTTTAATAATCCTTTATCTTTCTATAATGTCTTGTTCTTTTCATGTTTGGATACATTTAACCCCTATTTTCCCCATTCTCATTGTAACTCCCCAAAATTTACTACTAAAAAATCTTGATTTATTTAAGATTTAGCATAAGTAATTAAATCAAACCTTGTAAATTTCGGGGATGTTGTCGCCGTAATCAGTATAAGCCCGTCCACCGGATGTTCCCATACTAACCACAAGGCTAAAGGAAATTTAACAACCATCATAATTCAAAATCCATGGAAGGCTTCAATAAAGCATTAAAGCAATCATAAGACAAAAATCATAGTGCATGAAAAAGGGTTACAATCTAGAATACATAGTTAAAATTCCTTAAAAGGAATAAGGTCTACATAACGATAAAAGTTAAGTATGGAAAATCCAATACAAAATAGAATAACATAAGGAGGAATCCTGGCCATGCCACTCTTGATCTTTGTGCCAAGTCCATGCTCAACCCTCAGCCCCGCCCGATACCTTGTAAGCATCGAAAACATAAAAAATAGTATCATCGACTTGCACAAAGTCAGAGGGGCGTTCTAAATGAGCAGCACCGATGAAACGGATAGTCAGTATACTACGTACTAAGCAAGGTAACCATGCACTAAGGCCAACAGATAAGAGCACATAATACAAGCATGATAACATGACAACATACAATCTTTTAGATAAATAAAGTCCAAGCTGTAGTTCGGATAAAATGATTATTTGACCTCTAATCATTACTCATTTCACAACATACTTTTTATCGATCTATGCGAGTATGAGAACCCCACTATTATAGCTGATGGATTAGGTCAAATACAGGGAATAACGCACCTAACCACTATTATATATTGGTGGATCGATCTCTAGGGCAAGATGCTTTTGGCCACTATTATGCTAGTGGATTAGTCTGGCCATGACTCTCATGGTGTTCCACTATAAGTACTTAGTGCCTTTTATATATCTTATAAAACTTAGGGTTTGGTTTATTGAGCTCGAGATCCTCCACTATTATAGTAGGTGGATCGGTCACTTATAGGGCAAAATGCACCTGACAACTATTATATGCCGGTGGATCGGTCTGTAGGGCACTCTAGCACCTGGTCACTATTATGCCACTCTAGCACCTGGTCACTATTATGCCAGTGGATTGGTTTGGGCCTAGCTCAATAATCTTCCACTTTACATGATTAATGTTTTACCATGTCTTATTCAACAAGTTTCACCATACACATGCATAACCAACTCCATCTAAGCTTATCCTTCCAAGAGGGCATGTCCCATATCTTGAGACTCCTACACCTCCTAGCTACCCCAACATCCTTTCCTTATTCCACTACTCACACTGGAGGCCCAACTCCTAGGTGTGTGGGCCAAGGCCCACTACCTAATACCACTAAGCCCATTCATAATCTTCCCTTAGGTTTTCTCCAGAAAACCCTAATTTGGGCTTATGTGGCCCATCCTTCTCTACCTCACACAACCTAAATTGTTTTAACACCCACACATCACAACCTTTAGATTCAACCCTCATCCTCTCACGTTACTCCCTCAAATACATGTGTGACCACGAAACCCTGGGTGACCACACCAAACCCTAGCTTGCCCCGCCAAATCCTAGCATCCTCCTTCCCACATGTCACCCCTCCATTTCTGACCTTCCACTCTTACTTTCACATGATACCCATGCTCACCCCACACATGAAAATCCTCCATCCTCATCTCATACTCCATTCACCCTCATTTATTTTTCCTTTTTCCACCTTCTCAAATTGGGTTTTCTTCCCAAACCCTAGCTTAGTCTCCTATACATCCTTGTTTTGTCCCACATACTATTTTTCACCCAAAGCCTCCAATCACCTAAGCAACTTTTCCATTACCTTCCTCACACCCTACGGTGACTTTCCATACATAAAGTTCACTCCCATGCGGACTCTATCCATCCTATGCAAACCCTTAAATTTTTCATGCAAAACCCTAAAATTCCCATGCAAACCCTAGATTCTTCAATGCAAAGTTCACCCACTCTTTTATTTTATTTAAAGTCCCCTTTTATTATTCCACTCATGGATCATGGGATATTTAGGTCAATTCCAACTATGTTGGTCAACTTACTTCCCTTTGGTCAACTTACTTTTCCATTTTCTTTTTCATCTTTCCACCCCATATTATCATATTAAATATCCTAGCATGCATGTCTTAAACACATGCCACATCATATCACATCACAATTCACACCATATACATATTAAAAACATGCCATAAGAAAGCACATGAGCATACCTCAACTCCAAGTTATGCTACACATAAAACACTTATAACAATAGCACAAGATACACAAAATATCATTATACCTGGTATCCAAGGCATATAAGACACATAGCACACCTAAGGCCTTAGTTACACCCTTACCAACCACGTCACCGGTCTTGGAGCACACTCTTATGCCTTCTTAGGGTTTTGATTGATTTCACCTATAAGAGGGAAAAACTAAGGATTAGTTTTCCTCCTAACAAAAACACTATTATTTTCTATTTTATTCTAAGATTAGGGTTACTATTATTAAAGGAAACTTTACAAGTCAAAAATAGGGGTTTTATCCACAAGTTAGCCTACTAGATTATTACTAGTCAAAATAGGTTTATGTTAATATTTATAGCCATATTTATATTATTAAACATAATAGCTTTATTTATTCTAATAATATTACTAACACTAGTTATAGCAAAAATAGTGATAATAATAATAATAATAATAATAATAATAATAATAATCAAAATAATAGTAAATAGGATTTTCACCACTCAATAATAATAAGATTAATATTTTGAGGTTGTAAATAATAATAATAATAATAATAATAATAATAATAATAATAATAATAATAATAATATTGTTATTATTAATATGAATGATATGATAAAAATAAATATAATAAAGTTTGCATAAATAGAACTTAGGGGTTGAGAGGGGTTAGGGTACCACCAAGGGTGGGTGGTGACTGGCGGCGCAGGGGGCGGGACCAAGAGGGAGAAAAGGGGAATAGTTGAGCATTGGGGATAGGAGAGGGGGAATAAGGGTGGATGTTGAGGTGGTGGTGGATGCCCAGGTGGAGAGGGTTAGAGTGGAGGTGATGGTGTAACCAAAGGGGGAAGCACACGACAATAAGGGTGGTGGCCGAAGGTGGTAGAGGGAGGAGAAGGGAGAAGGAGAGGGTGTCAGGGAAAAAGGGAGGTGTGGGGAGGTAGAGGAAGCTCCCCTAGTTTTTTTGGAGGACAGAGAGGGTGATTGTTGTGGCAGACGGTGGTGAGAAGGGTTGCGATGGTTGATGTGGGGTTGATCGGGAGGGGGACTTTGTACGGTTGGGGTGGCTCGTGTAGGACAAATCAAGGGTAGAAGAAGGAGTAGTTTGGTAGAGGGTGATGCAGGGAACGGTTCTGTGGGTGGCTCGTGTGGCGATGCTGGGCGGTAGTGACAAGGCGATCGTATGATCAAGAGGTGGCGCAAAAGGGGGAATTTCTAGGCTATGAAAAGAATCCAATTTTTGGATACTTATGGGGTATGTATATATATATATATATAGGCTAATTAGAGGGGAAAACTACAGAGGGGTAGAGGAAAATAGGAGACAGGTGAGGTAGGCACACCGGCCGACAGTGATAGGCTAGCGCAGGTCTACCATTGTTGCAGGGCTATGTTTGGTCAAGGAGAAGAAAAGAAGTAGAGGCAAGCACACATGAGGAGAGAGGAGGGTCAGTCGGGTCAGAATGATAGGAAATAGGCAAGGAAGAGAGGGAAGGGACAATCGGTTGGCGGTTGGCGGTTATCGGAGGAAATTGAGCTATATGTCGGGAGGTTTGCAGGTCACATAGGGGGCTGGGGAAGAAGATAGGGATAGACCGGGTGGTCTGGGAAGAAAAAGAAAAAAACAAAGGGGAGAGGGAACCAGGCGGTCGACAGGAAAGGAAGAGGGAGGCGGGCCTTGGGTTGCACGAGATGGGGGAAAAAGGAGGTGAGATTGGGCCATGTGGGCTGGCCCAATTCAGGGGAGAAGGAGAAAGAAAGGAAGAAAGGAGGGAAAAGAAAGAAAAAGGAAAAAGGAGGAGAAAAAGGGGGGAAGGGAAAAGGGAAAGTAATGGGTTGGTTGGGTGTTTAGGGTATTTTATGATCCTTAATTATTCAAAATAATAATAATAATAATAATAATAATAAAATTCTTTTTTAGGTTAATTTGGGATATTTTAAATAATTATTTCTTGAATTCCATTTTACTTAGCGAAACATCCCAATTTTTCCTAATTAAATTATTTATTATTTTCTTCTTAATTTTTATTAATTAATTTCATTTTATTTTAATAAAATAATTAATTTTTCTAATAAATCCTTATTTTGCCATACTTTTCTAAAATTAGGATTTTAAGGTATTTCACTCATGACCTTTATTACCTTATTTACCATCTCCTTTCTACCATAGTAAGCCTTTCACATTATACTAGATTGCTTGAAAGGCTTTCATGCATCACATAGGTGCCTTTTATGAGCTTGTGTCATAAGTTATAAGGTGGTGGAGTTAGGGTAGCATGAAATAATAAGGTTCATATGAGTGATGTTGATGGTGGGTGGTTATGGTAGAGTGGGGTTTAGACAATGAGGACAGTGGTGTTGTGTGAAGTGTTGGCAAAGGAGGTAGTGGTTTGCATGTGGAAAAATATGAAAATAGTAGATACATTAAGAACGACATGGAAAAATAGTGGAGGAGGAAGAAGAGGAGAGTGTCAGGGTTGAGAGATGAATGAAATAGAGGAGGAGGAGCTATGAATTAGCTAAAAGGTCCACAAAAAGGGAGAGAAGAAGGGAAGATGTAATGTGTCTTGTTTTGTGTTGCATGAAAATGGAGATGGTGTGAGGAGGTAATGAATACAATAGGGGGTTAGAGAATTTGTTATGAAAGTGATAGGTTTCTTCATGTTGCGAGCTCGAGTAGAAATGTTGGATATACACATAAATCTTAGAAGGTGTGGGTACCTAATGGAACCATACTTTAAGAATTGATTACTAACTGCTTAAGAAATCATTTAATAGGTACCTAAATGATGACATTTGTGTAATACCCCATTTCCATAAAACACTAATTATAATTGATAATTATATGTAATAGTTGTAATAATTATTTTAGGATATTTGATTATAATTTTATAATTTATATGTGTAATATTCTTACAATTTATTAGTTAAAAATTTTAATTAGGTTAAAATATACTGGAGGGTGCGTATTAAATTTTTAAACCTAAGTCGGGTCTTAACTAGTATTTGTTTCATTGAATAAACCTAACCTAATAACCTAATAATTCCTAACAAATATTTTACCCTAACCTATCCCTTAACTTATGCTAGACTTTCCCTTACTGTCACCCTACTCCCCCTACCCTGGCACCTTACCCTCGAACCTTCACAGCCTACCTCCTACGCCTTATCTCCCCTCTCCCCTATGTTTTCCTCTTCTAGTTTTTCTCCTCTTTTCCCCACACACCACCCCTTTATTTTATCACTTATCTCTCTCACGTGTTGTGCTAGAAACCAATGAGAAACCTGTAGTCTCCTACCTCACTAGAGCCCCCTTGCACACAGAAAACTCTCCTCTCCATTCTCCCCTGTCATTGCTCCTTCCACCACCATTTTTATTTTGCAAATGCAAACCCCCAGTCTCCTTACCGAGAAATAGGCTACCTTCACCAATCTTTCATACCCTACACTGGCCACTGTTGTTGTAGTCACCCCTACACCTATGCACATACACCCCAAAACCATCCCTTCCCTATGCTAACTTTCCCCTTCATTTTACCTTTAGCTCTTCTCATAGAATCAACCACACCACCACTAGCCATAACCACCACTCCTTCCTCTTATTCTTCAACCAAACTTATCATTCCTCCCCATGGAAAAATCCACCAAAGCCCAACTCTCTCACCTTCGGCCATTTTTATCGAAGTTTCCCTCATTGTCTTACACTCATAACCACCATATGTCTAATATTTTGTTAGGATTTCCATCCTTATCACATTATGATTCAAATTTCATGATATATACCTAATGATTTCCCATGTATGGAAGTTAGGGTTACGGTAATACACATGGATGCATTTGCACATGATTAGGGTTAGCTTATGATAAATCCTATTCTTGTGGCCTAAGGTCAGAGATATTCTCCTGTATTAACTAAGATGATAAATTACCTAGTTAAATGATGTCTTGTGCTTTAAATGTGTATGCACATATTGCATGGAAGATGTGGTTTGTAAGAGTCACGTGATTAGGGGTTTGGTAGGTGCAACCTATTAAACACATGAAAAGTAAAAAATACTGTTAATCGCCAAAATACAAAGATTACTTACATACTAAAACGATATGGAATATTTCCTTTTCACATCCTCATGATGTGTGGTACAAAAAATGAATAAAATTGTGAAAATAGGTTTAAAGTGTAGTTTGAAAATTTTAACCTAAAGTATCTCTTATATATATTTGAATGTTAGGATGACCTTGGGCTTTGATAGGTTGACCTTAGCTTTGCCTTGGTATAACATTGACCTATGACCTTAAGGTTTATCTAAATAATTGGAAATGAAAGAAAAATGGTTAAGTAAGAAAAATGAAAATTTTTGTGTTGTATGTGACTTATATTATCTCCTCATAAAATATTCATAATTAAAGTGAAAGACCTCGAGTTGGGAATGGTTGTTCTCTATGGTTCTCAACCTTAGAGGTGAGGTTTTATCCCTAGTTATTTTGGTTCACTAGTGTGTTGTTGTGGCTTAGTTTAAGGCCCTACTCTACTTTGTAGGAGACCTAAAGGCCTAATAGAGAGTATCAATACTTAAAGTCTAGGTGATTGAGGTTGGGAAGATACTTTTTTACCTTTATATGCTGGTATGACAAGGAGTACTGTTGTGTCCCTAAGTTTGAGGTAAGGATATTGTGTTGCTTTCAAGCACCAATATGACTGAGTGCACCATCGTGTCCCTAGGTTAAATTGTATCCCCCAAACTATGAAAGTAAAATTAGAAATATTGTTGTGTAATTAAATGAAAGGAATGTATTTGTTTGTTTGGTAGTCTCCTTAGTGTCCCACCTTGGTATAGTGATGGATTTGTTTGTTTAGTAGACACCTCAGTGCCCTATCATGATATTGTTTTGGTTGGTTATTTTAGTAGTGGCCTTAGTGCCCTACCTCTACGATTGGAATGTATTTGACTAATCGAATATGAATTTATAACTTGAAATGATTGGTATGTCTTACTATTGAGTTGAGACTTAAATATTGTTATATGTGGTCCCACGAATATTATTTGTTGTTATGGTTCCTATGTTGTGCTCAAATATGCTTTCAAAATCTATGTGAATATGTGAAATGTGGGTATCCTACCTCTTGTGAGATATTTTGATTTACTGGGTATGAGAAATTCATACTAATACTACTTTTGTAGATGATTATGTGAGGGTCGTAGAGTGTCATGAAGCTTATAAGAGCGGGTAGAATAAGTGGAGTCCTTGAGAAGAGGTTATATTTTCAAAACAGGCCTTTGGGTCTACGAGTTAGGGTAAACTGGTATCATACCTTCAGGTATTAGTTTTTGTTACGATCGGTTTTCCTTTGGACTCTTATGTCTCTTACTATATTTTGATTATATTGTTGTACTACGACATTTATCCATAACTTGTATTATGTATTATTTCTATTTCCATTGATTTACTTTGGTTATATTTTGTTTTAGCCTTAGCACTTGACATAAAAAAGACGAGGGAGTCGGACTTATATTAAGTGTGGAGAAACACCTAGTAATTTAGTAACTAACGCTTCTATATATATATATATAATCAGTGGGTAAATTAGGGGTGTTACAATTTATTTTTATAGGCTTGCTTTAAGATGAAAACATAAAGCCACAACTAGCTCTCAGATAGCGAGTTCTCTATTCACATGATGGAAGATCAATTTATATCCTCAAAGTTGGCACCCTATGACGGGGGCAATGTCACTTTTGGAGTCAACTCAAAAGGTAAGATCATTTGAGTTGGTAGAATAAGTATCAATAAATTGAAACCTTTTTTTAATGATGCGTATTTGATTGATGGTCTTAAGAAACATTTGATTAACATTAGCTAATTATATGATAAATCAAATTCCATTAGTAAATCCACAATATTTGTATGCTTGTAAATTAATAATATATACATGTTTTTATGTTAAATCAATTAAGTTGTGTTGACCTCATAGGTTAATCAACCTTTGTTTTGATGATACCAAACTCAATTATAAATTTGACTTATCTTATAAACTTTACATGTATAGCATAGCAAAAAGTGAAGTATTCAAAACTTAACTAAGTTAGGGAGTGCTATAGACACCATGTTTACAAATAAAATCCCCATCATAAGCCAACTATCAATAATGAAGAAAAAATAAGACACTAGCTTCATTTACTTGAATTTCATATGATTAATACACAAACCATGAAGGGCGAAAAAGTATACACAAGATACCAAGACTCAAGCTTCAAAAAATATGTTACAGTCTTAGGATTTATGTACATATGATTTACATATTGAGCACGTAGATTTTCCAATGGTTTTATATTTATAATCCTATTTAAAAATAATTTTGAAAAATATTAAAGTGATTTCATGCATAAAAAATATTTCCAAGTATTTGTGCAAAATGTTGTCATAAATTGATTTTAATTAAGGAGTTTTGCATATGATATAACTTGTAAAATTCATAATAAACTACATAAACATTATTTTTGGGTGAATAATATTTTATGAAAATCTTAAGATGTCTACTTTATAATTAAAAAATAGCATTCAATTTTGAGCCTTTTAACTCAAGTTATGGCCTTTTTTGTAAAGGTGCACAATGCTAAAAACTAGTCGATTGATCAACTAGTTTTAAACCAATCGATTAGTTTCCAAACTAGTCAACTAGTTTTCAAACTAGAGAACTAGTCTAGGCATTTATGAGATTTTTTTTTCTTATTTTAATTTGACTGTTGTAGTGCTTTTTACACCCAACGACTAGTGCCCATTCTTTCTATCTTTTAACACTATAAATAAGAGTTGTTAGGCTTTCATAAATATCAATTAAGCCAACAAAACCCTTCTAAAATAATCATTTTCACATCTTACAAAGAATCAAAGATATTTTTTATTTGAATCCAAATGCTCAATTTGCTTTTCAGATTTAGCTAAAGTGCTCATACACTTGTAATTATTATTTCTCTAGTTAAATAAAAATCTTCACTAGTGATTATTCACTTTCATATGCTATATAGTGAAGATTCTTATTGTATTTATTCAAACTCATCATCTCAAACCCAAGTGAAGAGTGGTGTGTTATTTAGCATTCCTAAGAGAATTCATTGATATTATAGTCTCATAAACCTAGAGAGGATAATTAATCAAAGTGTAAATCATATCCTAAAGGGTCATTGAAATTATAGGCTCATAAACTAATAGAGAGTGATCATTACGGATGGCAATGGGTCTCGGACCTGACTCAAACCTACTAGACCCACCTCATTTTTAGCGAGTTTGGATCCATCATTTTTGGACTCAACAGGTCTGGGTTGGGTTTGGGTCCATATATACCTTAATGGGTCTAGGTCCAATAGTTGTAGACCCAAACCCAATCCACCAGACCCATTTAGTGTATATATATGTGTGTGTGTGTGTGTGTGTATACATATATAAATACGCACTAATATTATGTTTGTCATTGTTTTCATAATTTTAATTAAGCTCCTTATTTATATTTTTTAATTTTATTATTGTATATTTACTTTATAAGCAATATGTATAATATTGTATTCTAAAAGTATTAAAACACCATTTAAAAAGTTAACGTAACTATTTTAATATATTTATTTTTTCATATGGAGGATTTTTTTAACAAAAAATACATGGTAAGTTATATAAAACATAAATGAATTTGTATTTACATAGATTATTAATTATTTTTTAAAAAAATAGTCAGACTAGTTTAGGACCCGTTTACCTGCTATACCAGATAGATCTAGGTCTAGGTCTAAACTTTTAAGATCTGACAGGGGTCTAGATCTTGGTAATATAAATGGATTTGGGTCTAGGACTAGCTGGACCTAACCCATTGCCATCCCTAGTGATTATCATCAAACACATACTATAAATAAAGAGATATTCAAATCCAAAAGGCAAAACCTTTTGGTAGTAGATGTAGAGAAACTTTGTAAACTTTCTTGAACCATAATAAATTACTTTTGTATTGTTTGTCATCCTTCTACTTATTTCTCACAAAATTTTTATTTGACATTATTATTACAAAATACTCTATTCACTCCCTCTAGAGCATTTATATAATATTCCAAGTTAGATCTTGAATGATTGAGTGTCATTGATATTGATGCATGGTTATGACATAATCGTATTTCTCGTGGTAACATGGATTTGTTAAATAAAATTTTAGAAAATACCTACTGCATAATCTTCCTAAGTTAAATTTTGTAAAGAAATCACTTGTGTAAGGCATGTGAATAAGGAAAACAATGTAGGGTTTATTTTAAACCCATAAACATTATGAAAACATATAAACCATTTGAGTTGCTACATATGGACTTATTTGGGCCTACTAGGATCTGTGGTATGGGTGGTTTAAGATATGCACTTGGTATTATGATTACCTGCGTTATACATGGATATTATCTCTTTTAACATGGTATGACTACTTATATCAACATGTCATACCAATCTTTTGGTGATTTCATCCTAATAACTCTACAATTAAGTGTAGGGGTTGTGGAACAATTATTACGAAATGTGTGAGTGAGGATAAAGCGTGCTGAAAGGACTCTAGTTGATCTATGGGGTTAGTTGATCAATCTGAAAGTACTTCAAGATAATCAAGTGTGGTCGTATTCACACAGGGTGCTACATATACTTTTATTCAAAATCACATTTTCATGTATTAGTATTCATAATGTTGTCTTGTGGAAAACATAGAATGATGCTTGTTGTGGACCACAATGATAATTAATTTTATTAGTTTAACTCCTTAATATTACAATAGTAGAAGCTGAGAAGAGAAAATGAATCAAAGAAAGAGGTAATCAAAGAGACTTTAACTTGTGTTATATTATTTGTGACTAATACACTTATATATAAGCCTTTACATGGACGTATATGGGTCGAGTATGTCTACATTTATAACACTCCCCCTTAGACGTACACTACTAATATTGTCTCATTAAAAACCTTACAGGAAAAAGCAGTAGGCTAAGAACCATGGTTAAGGAAAACCATATCTAAAACCACAATTTTGAGGACGAGAAGTAATTATAAGAAGGGTATAGTAATGATCCCATTAGTCCATGCGTATTTATTAAGAGGATAAAGTTAGGTTTTGTAATCATCATTGTCTATGTTGAGGATCTAAATATCATAGGAGCTCCTAAAGAGATACGACAAGTAGCAAATTACATAAAGGAATAATTTGAAATGAAAGATTTAGGAGCTACCAAGTATTGCCTTGGACTTCAGCTTGAACATACTAAGGATAGTATTTTTATCCATCAATAAAACTACATTGAAAAGGCCTTAAAGTGCTTTAATATGGATAATGCAAATCTATTGAGTACATCAATAGTAGTTCGATCACTAATGTTGATAAAGACCCATTCTGTCCTTGGAAAATTAATGAAAAAAAATACTTGGCCATGAATTATTATATCTAAGTGCTATTGGTGCTTTATTATATCTTGCTAATACTATCTAACCTGACATATCATTTGCAATTAATTTGCATTCAACACCTACATAGACGCATTGGAGTGGTATAAATCACGTCCTTCATTATGTACTAAAAAAATTTTATATGGGACTATTTTACAAAGAAAACGAGGAAGGAAGACTTGTCTAGTTAATTGGCTATTTCGATGCAGGTTGTCTATCCGACCCACATGAATCCATATCTTAATCAGGTTATGTCTTTTTGCATGGTGGATCTACCATTTCCTAGTGTTCAACACCTACATAGAGGCATTGGAGTGGTATAAATCACATCCTTCATTATGTACTAAAAAAATTATATGGGACTATTTTACAAAGGAAACAAGGAAGGAATACTTGTCTAGTTAATTGGCTATTCCGGTGCAGGTTATCTATCCGACCCACATGAATCCATATCTCAATCAGGTTATGTCTTTTTGCATGGTGGATCTGCCATTTCCTAGTGTTCAACAAAATAAACTATAGTAGCCACTTCATCGAACCATGCAGATTTGATACCATTATATGAAACATGATGAGAATGTGTGTTGCTCAAATCATTAACACACCATATACATGGATCATGTAGACTAGAAGAAAACAAAAGAGATTTGACAATGATATATGATGATAATGTAGCTTGTATTTCACAAATCAAGGAGGAATACATAAAAAGTGACATAATCAAGCATATATCACCCAAATTCTTTTCAACTCACAAAATTTAGAGGAAAGGAGAATTTGATGTTCACCAAATCCAATCCAACCAAATCTAGCAGACCTCTTTACAAAGTCCTTGCCAACAAGAATATTCAACCAACTTATGCATAGCATTAGAATGTGACGTCTAAAAGAAATATGTTAGATTAAGGGGGAGTAATGCCATTTGGGCTATGTAATGCACCAAGTTCCTTCATGAGATTGATGATCGAGGTACATAGACCATTCCTTGGAGTCTTTATTGTTGTTTACCTTGATGATATCTTGGTATATAGCAAGAGTGAGTTCGAGCATATAAAACACTTAAGGAGGATATTTGACAAGGTTAGAGAGGCGAGAATCTATGGTAAGATGGAGACATGTGATTTTATGATGGAAAGGGTGGTTTTCCTTAGTTATATTATGACTGGAGGTGGTATTAGAGTTGATCCATCAAAGGTGAAAGCTATCCAAACCTAGCATATTCCTACTAATGCCCATGAAGTTTTAAGTTTCCATAGGTTGGCCTCATACAAGCGGTTCATCAAAAACTTCTCTACCCTTGCAGCACCTATTACACAATTAATGAAGAAAGGAGAGTTCCATTGGAATGATCAAGCGAAAAAGGCTTTTGAAGACTTGAATACAAAGCTCTCAAATGCACCAGTATTATCTTTACCTTGTTTTGATAAATTGTTTGAAGTAGCATGTGATGTTAGTGTTATAGGCATTGGGGGCGTGCTCTCACAAGCAAGGAAACTGATTACTTTCTTTAGTGAAAATTTGAATGGTGTGAGACTCAACTATTCAACCTATGATAAAGTGTTCTATGCTATCATGCATTTTTTGGAGACATGGAGCCATTAATTGAGACCCAAGCCTTTTATACTTCACTTAGATCATGAGAGTTTGAAATACCTTTATGGTCAAAAGAATGTGAGTCCAAGACATGTTAAGTGGATAAGCTTATTACAAACATTTGTGTTCTCTACAAGACATGTGGATGGCAAAGATAATGTTATAGTGGATGCATTATCTACGAGGACCATGGTACTTACCATGATGGATGCAAAGCTTTTGGGATTCAAGATAGTATATGGTATTAATCCATATATGCTGAATGATAAGGTACCATTGAAAAAAGGTGAAGTGAAGAGTTATGATGCACAAGAGAGAGTGGAGTTCTTTCAAAAACTTCATCAACAAATCAAGCACAATATTGAGAAGGATAATAAAGTATACAAGACAAGAGCAAGCAAGCATAGGAGTCAACATGTTTTTTTAATTGGGAGATTTGATATGGTTGCACTTGAGGAAGGAGAAATTTCATAATTTAAGGAATAATAAGCTTATGCTAAGGATGGATGGTCCTTTCAAAGTACTTCAAAAATTGGAAAAAGTGCTTATGAGCTAGATTTTCTAGATTCATATGGTGGGATATCAAGGACATTCAAGTTTAGAGACATTAGCCCACTGTTATAGCGATGCAAATTTGAGGGCAAATTCAAGCCAACAATGAGAGAATGATGTAGGAGCAAACACTCAAGAATTAGCATTTATTATTATGGAACCAATTTTTCTTCATTTAGAAAGGATCTCCTATAAAATTAAAGATAAATGGATAGTTATGTTACTAGTTATAGATAAGACGTACCATACAAGCTACTAGGCATATACGTATATGTGCATGCCATGCATGGAGGGTATGGCTAGAAACATGGGGGAAATAATATGCAGCTTGGATGTGCATATTAGTGGGTTTAATTAATTAATTATTAGAGTTAGAGGTTAGCTAGAGAATAAAGTAGTATAAATCTATCTTTTTGAAGAATATTCTATATTCTAGTATCTTTTAGAATATTTCATATTCTAGTATCTTTTAGCTAGGTATCTTTTGAAGAATTATACCTTTTAGCTAGTATCTTGTAATCAGTAGCCTTGGCTATATAAAGATATAGAACCCACGATTGAAGATAGATCATTGATTGAATTGAAGTTGAATACAAATTGCAAGCATTAAATTCTGTATGAGTTCATCTCAAGTTTAATCAAATATATCTGAATGATTAATCTTGAAACCCTTAATCTCTTCATCTGTGAGAATTAGAGATTAATTACTATCTTCCTAAACTCCATAATCCATGCCATTATTAGCCATTTTCATTGCCCGAACACATCCCACAATCGAAGCCTTAATTTGAAAAACTCTAACCCTAATTTACCATTAGAAACCATACTCCTAATTTTTGAAACTAAACCCTAACCCTAACTCTAACACATGAAACCATCCATCATCAAACCCTAATTATCAAATCATCATCTTCATTATCACATCATTGTTGAATCATCATCAACATCGTCTCATAAAATTTGAATCACCTTAATCATTCACTCATCATCATCATCAAATCATCATCTCCATATTCGAATCATCATCATCATTATTCTATCATATTCGAACATCTTCATACTTAATTCACCACTTTCAAATCATCATCTTCCTAATTACAATATAATCGAGCATTAGTTTTACATATTTAGTAATTCCACATTCCCACACACATCAGATAATATATAATTTTAACAATTGGAACACATTAACCTAAAAAAATATATGTTAACTTTACATACAAATAGTAATCGTCATTCTTAGTTGGAAAATGAAGAAAAAAGGAGATTGAATTACAAATAGTACTATTGCAAATAATCAGATGCACATGTAAAAAAAGATAGAGTAAAATATTAATGTTCAATAATATATGAAATAAAAACAAGCAAACTCCCAAAAAACTAAAATCTAAAAAATAAACAAAATAATTACAGTTAATGATTACCTAGAACAATTTCGTATTGATAACATATTATAATAGTAGAAGCTTAGACGAGAAAAGGAATAGAAGAAAAAGATAATAAAAAAGACTTTAATTTGTATTATATTATTTGCGATTAATACACATATATATGAGCATTTACATGGACATATATGAATTGGATACGTCTATATTTATAACACTTAGAGTAAAATTAAAGGCATAGTATTACAAAAACTATATATATATGGTACACCTTGTTGCTTGGCATATTATCTATTTCTTTGTAGTCTAACTCCACATGTGGCCCTCCTTCTGTTTCACTAATGGTCCTTTTGAATTGGGGTGAATTAGGATGAGAGTAAATATTAAAAATTAATCTAGGTAAAGGAAATGGAGGTGATTCGGAGTGAATGTTTTAAAAATGTTGTTTAAATGATATTAACCTAATTTGAGTAAATCAAGGTAAATGTTTTCAAATTTTCGTTTAAATTGAAGTGAACGAAGGTTAAAAAAATAAAATAAATGATATTTATACCCTTATATTAAATAGATAAGTCCTGTTAAGGGATATTTTAGTCTTATTGAGTCAAAAATTTACTTCTTCTTTCACCTTTACCTCGGTTATATCTGAAATCAGAGATTAATAAAAACAAAGTTAATTGAGGCGAAGGAAAATGAAACATTAATTCCGATTCACCTAGGTAGAGTTATTAAAAATAATACTCAAATGAGATAATTAATTTACTTCCGATAATCTCCTTTGGCCCCAATTTACGCGCAATAAAAAAAAAAATTGACTGTGAACCATAATCATTCGGTAATTAGAAATCAATTACGTGGGACCTGTTCTCGTCTCAAATGTAGCAGGTAGAAGTCGGGCGAGGGCATCGCGGATTCGCGGCAACTTCTCACAAAAAGTAAATTCCCGGCTCGCACGGGAAAGCCCTGGCATACTTTATCTATATGATCTATGATTCTTGGCGGTACTTACACCTCGTGAAGCCTCGCAATTTTCGGTCCCCGAAAACATTTGGTTTCGATTTTTTTTTTTGCCGCCGTCCTATTAATTTTATTTATGTTTAAAAAACAATTGTTAATAATTTACAACGGCTAAGTATGTATTACTCGCTCCTTTTTTTTTTAAAAAAAAAAGGGAAATTTGCATGGATTTTGTGAATAAGTTTTAATTATTAATTTTTTGATGTATATTATTAAAATTTATATAATAAAACTACATTATAAAATTATTTTGAAATTAGAATATTATACTTATATTTTTTTTTATCATAAAGTATTATAATGAATTTGAGAAAAATAAATAGTAAAATTTTGTCGTTAAAAACTGTGGCGACTCTATTTTAGAAACGGGTGGAGTATTTTTCTCGTCCTATGATTTTTTTTTTATTTTTTTGTTATTTTGATTCACCATTTTATTGGTATTTATGTTGGACTCATGCATAGTGAGACTAATTAATTACTTCTTATATCATATCCGGATGAGGAGCATTTGGTTTTATTTTATGAAATGAGATATGTATATCTTGTGCTAATTTCTTGATCTTTGTTTTGGTCGAGAAGCTGATTACTTTGGTAAGACGTGGTTCTGATCACCCCCTTATTAAACATTTCAGACGAACAACTTGATGCGTATTCGAAGGTTTGGGGTCAAGTACTGTTTTAATGTTCATCCAGTTTGCTCGATTACTTGTAGATTATAATAGTAAGGGTCATGTTTGCCAAGTCGGCGGCTGTGTACCGAACTGAATCTTAGTGTGATCTTCGTTGGACTCATCTCTATGCCTAAATAATGTTTATAAGTGCATTTTTTTTTTTTGTAGAATTGCTTTGTTTAGACTTTAGCCTTGCTATCCTTTGAGTAGCTTATAATAAACAAGTAAGTGTTAGGGATCATAATTTTTTCCGTGGATTTAGAATTTTTCATTGAAGTTTGAATTTAGAGAGAGATTTTAGAATTCGAATTTGGGTTTATAAATTTTTATAAATTTTCTTTTTCAGTGACATATTTAGAATCTCGATCTCCAAACCTATTTCAAAATTATATATATTTTTAAATTATAAATATAATTTATAATGTAAAAAATAAAAATCAAATATGAGGTTGGGGATTAGATTTTGAATATTAAGTTAGATTTTAATGTTGGAAAATAATTAGAGACGGAGAATAATTCAGATATAAGATCAGATATAAAAATTTAAATTCCATCGGAAATTCCTTAATGAAAAAAAAAATCAAAATAAATTCTAGGAAAAGACAGAACCGACCGTTAATTGCCATATGAAAGGGACAGCAAGCATGCTCATTAGTCATTACGATGAAGTTGCAGTGTGTAAAGCCCACGTAAACAAATAAGAATCAACCGTACTGCTCCGTCAAAACGCGTATGCACAGTCTGGGGAGGGGCGTAAGGGCACTTGAAAGGGGCTGTGTGGGGCCTCTGGGCACTAACTCATTACGATGAAATTGCATGACGGGAAGTACAAGTGTCGATACATACCCAAGATCCCATGGGGATTTCATGTATGTATGTGTCTGTGTGTGTCTATATATATATATATATATAAGCAGCGTTCTTGCACCTACTTCTGTTTTTTCTCACAGAACGGTAAGAGCGGCAAGCACCGAGAAACTATAAACCTGTGTGATACGCTCACGCTTATACAAAAATAAAAATGAAAATGACTGTTGTTATCAACAATGAAAGGTCAGTTAATCGAACCCCCTTCATAGCCGTTTTGAGTTTATAACGCAATTTAACTTTTTTTTTTTAAATGCAGCACCATGCCCATTTCAATCAACAAGTTGATCATCAAATTTCTGGCAACAACCATCACCTTAGTCGAAGTGGAGTCGTTGATCGAAAAACAGCCAACGATGCTGTGGAGTTTTATTGCTACCTTATGCGCTTACTTTGTTATCGCAACGGCGAACGTGCCGGTGAAAAATCCCTGCATCAGATTACAACTGACGTTCGGTTATCTTTCATGCATGTTGGTCGTCTATATTCTCCATCCATCGAGATTTGCATGGTGGTTTCTTCTTGTTGCTGCTTTAATGGCGGGCACGGTGGCAAACCATGATACAGTGGCTAAAGGGTGCCGTAGGGTCCATGGATGGATCACTAGGGTTATTCAGGTATACTCTAAAAGGAACGAAGCATCTTCTGAGTTGGAATTGGAGAGGAACGTATCACAGGGGGACGACCATATGGTAATAAACATAGAGTGAAGAGCGGAAAAGGGGAGTGAGAGACAGTTGATCGGAAGTTAATGGGGGGTACGCTATTTCTTTTCTACGTTTTAAACATATGTGCATTTTACCATGGTGGGATGCAGGGGTTTCTGCTTATTAAAAAGGCGTTGTTCTTTCATGTATTAATTAGTTTTTAAAGCCGTCTTGCCGTGATCGGATTATAATAACGGCTTGTGATTCACCTTTTTTTTTGGAATATATTGTAATATATAAGTACCAACTTCTTCTTCTTCTTCTTTTACTATAATTTCCTTATTAAATTAAATAGATTTAATTAGGTACTGTTAATAAGTTAAATAATACATTTGGCTTGGTGTTTAACTTTATGTATTTCTCGGAGAGATTACGGACATATGGCTTTGTTTAAAATATGATATGATTGGTGGATAAGCAAATTTGAGTGATCTAGCCTCATGAATAACTAGATTAGAAACGAGTCCTTCTTCCTAATTTTAAATGGACTTTCAAGCTTGAAATGAAAGAAGACATGCATCTTCGTATTTGTAGAATTTTTTATTGTATCTCTCAGCAAGATTCACCGGCCCTTAGTCCTCCTTCGGCAACAAATTCTGCTTTATTTCTTTTCATTGTTTAGTTAAATTAAAAAGGTTTAAAGTCTTGGTTAGTTGAAGCTAATATTACAAAGGGTTGTCTCTATTTATGGATAAGGCACACATATTTAAATAACCACAAACAAGGCTATAAATGGCACTTCCTATCATTTGGAACAGCGGTTTGTTTGTTTTTTTCCTTCCATAAATAACCAAAGAAAATAGCATGTTTCTATTTTCCTTTATTTCCATAATTTCCTTCCCCACATGAGTACAGAACATAAATTTGTATTTATTATATGGAGTCTTATTATAGTAGTAGAGCGCCGCTTCTAATAAGAACAAAAAATTCTCTTACTTTTTAAAATAATTATTCGGAGCCTTGCATATCATGTGATAGATCAATATTATTTTAATAAAACAACGTGATTTCATTCGACCCTATATTTTTTTATCTGTTCTGCTATATTTTATATTCGATTATCGTTACCACTAATGAGCTAGGCACAATCTTTTATAATTAATATTATTGTGAATATCATTATTATTTGTTATTAATAAATTTATTATTATTTTAATAGTGGTCTCTATACTATGCCTGCAACAAAGTTAAGACAAGTTTTATATATGGTATGGATTATGGTCTTTATGCGTACTTAATGTTAGTTATTTATGCCAATTAATTATTTGTATTCATGTTTTCGTAACATGCATCTCTATATTCATATGTTATTATGGCGGTAATAGGCCTGCTTATACGGATTCATACTTATTCTAATAATATATCCACGTCCATATTTGTTTTCATTATCATTTCATGAGAAGCATGGCTTGGTGATATATAATATTATGGATTTTGGTGACCTTTGTACGTGGATGGTTAATTATTCTTTCGATTACGACTGAAGTCTTCATAGGCGTCAATCATATGGAAAAGGGTAAAGGGATTTAGCCATTTTGTTATTATGCTGGTCGGCCACTCATTTTAATAATACTAACTTAAATGTCAATCAGTAAAGTAGTCTTTGATATTGCCATTAATTCAAAAAGTTCCTTATAAGAATGTGCGATCCAATGCAAGTAATTAACACTGTTACAGAACTAACTTTTACAACAGGACCTTAATAACAGTACCAAACGAATTGTTATAAAGAGTACTATAATATTTTACACCGAGATTTTAATAATATTTTTAATAAATAATTGTTATGAAATATTTTTTTAATAACAGTTATTTTAACAAACATTTTCATGTGACCTGCATGTATTACTTCTTTTAAATTTTTGATAACAATTGTATTTAACAATCATTATTAAAATATAATTTAATAGCAGTAATAGGCAATTTTATAGGGATTCATAGTTGTTAAAATAATATATCCACTTTCGTATTTGTTTTTATTATCATTTCAAGAAAAGCATGATTTCATGATATATAACAGTATGGATTTTGGTGACCTCTGTACGTGGACGGTTAATCATTCTTTCGATTACGAATTAAGTTTTTAATAGGTGTCAATCATATGGACAAGGCTAAGGGTGTTTAGACACTTCGTTATCATGCTGGTGGCGACTCATTTTAATAATACTAACTTAAATGGCAATCAGCAAAGTAGTCTTTGATATTGCCATAATTCTATAAGTTTCCTTATAAGAATGTGCGATGCAATGCAAGTTACAGAAACTAACTTTAATAATGGGACCTTAATAACAGTAACAAACGAGTTGTTATAAAGAGTACTATAATTTTTGACGCGGAAATTTTAATAATATCTTTCTTAAACAATTTTTAACCATAATTATTCATAATAACCACCGTTAAATGTTCACGCACAATTTTTAAAATTCACCCCCTCCCTCTTTCACAAACATTCTAAACCTCGAATAGCTAAACTCATTTATCTTTTCTTCTTTCTCAACTCTAAAATTTCTTAACCCTTCCCCCCTCCCCCAGTGCCCATTCTCCATAGCAAACCCATCCCCACTGTCCATTCTTCGGTGATAATATTTGCTGCTAATGCTATTTTCAATTAGTCACCCATTGTTCTTCATTATACAAATATGGTTATATGGTAGAGAGGGCTTTTAGATCTAATTCTTCAATTCTCTTAGTTGTCATTGGTTCTAGTTTCTTAGATGACCGAATAAAGCCTTTTCCAATCTGTTTAGAATTAGAATTGTGTGCATCTTTAATTTTTATAATCCAAAATAGACAGATCGATTAAACTTCGTAATATCAAATCTTATACCTATCTCGATAGGGTTGTAAACGAGCCGAGCCGAGCCAAATACCCCTAGGCTTGAGCTCGACTCGTTTAACTAAATAATCCTAAAATAAGATGTGGGCTCAGCATGTTTAATAAAGAACAAGCTAAATCAAGCTTTTAATGAGTCGAGACGAGTTCACGAGCTAAAGCCAAAAAATGAACTAAGCTGAGCTTTTTCAAGCTCGGGATTGGCTCGTTTAATAAATGAGCCTAAAAATAAAGCTCGATTTCGACTCATTTAACTAAACAAATGAACTGAGCTGAGCTTTTAATGAGTCAAGTCGAGCTAAATACAGAACTGACTCAACTCATTTACAGCCCTACATCTCAGTAACCAGATCTCTTCAACAAAGCAGCTCTGATGCCAAATTGTTGTAGAATTAGAGATCCTAACCAAATCAAAATTAACACAAATATGAACAATTAAGGATTCAATCACAAAATAGAATAATTGGAGAAAAAGTAGAGAACTTTATTTGTGATCATGTGTAACTACAGAATGATTAAACTAATCAACCAATCAATTACACAAACCTACAATTCTCTTTGAATTTATAATTTTATGGAGAAGAAGAAGAAGCTGGGACATACGACTCTCAATGTTTAGGGTTTCATTATGTCTCATTTTATAGAAAGGAAAAATCCTATGGAATAAAATAGTGTGTTTCAAAAATAAATAAAAAATACGGTCCATGTTTAAAAAACGCAAGACCCCCACGTTTATTTTTTTACTCTCAACTTTTTCCCAAAAAAACATTAAAATTTTTTGTTAGAGACACACACTGTGATTATTAACACGGGACCCCTGTGTTTCTCACATATTTATTCATACTATAGAAAACTTCTCCAACACCAGCACCAACCAACACATTATTATGTTATACTCAAATACCCAATCAAAACTCACATATTCCTATTTTCTAGGACTTATTATGTGAACCTAAATCTTAAAGGGGGTCTTGGAATCAAAAAACTTGAACACAAATCCCTCATTAATAAAAATTACTTGGAGTTTTCTCATCGGACATGTTAAGCATATGCTAAATTTTTTAAAAACATATATTGTTGTCATGATAGTTTATAAGATACCAAAATCAAAGTAGGTTGATCCCCTACTGAGAGACCAATGCTATCAATAAGGGAGGATATTAAACCTTTTGTTTGTTGGAAAATTAATTCTAGCTTTTCTGTTAATATTTAGGAAGACCCTTAGGTTCCTTTAATTTGTTTATTAGAGTCCATGGGTTACCTCCTTTTTTAGGAGGACATTAGGCCTTATCATTAAGGAATCATTCCGATGGAATGGGGACATTATCCTTCAATGCTTTTCCAATTTCAAAGGTCATTGCATCCTTCTCACCCCCTCTTCACATATCTAGACCTTCGGAGAAGGATATTCTCATTTGGAGACTTCACCCTAATGATCTTTTTTCTGGTATGTCAGCTTACCAAACTCTCCCAACACTTTCACCTTCGTCCTCAAATAAGAATATCTCGCTCAAAAGTGGTTTCAATCGACGGGGTAACTATTGGGCTCATTTATTTTTGTGGTCTCCTCTCCCGTACTCATTTATTTTTGTGGAGAGTTTCTAGTCATTCAGCTACTAGATTATACAACCCTGAAACCCTATGTCCTCTATGCTGGGATAAGGTAGAAGGTTGCACCCACCTTTCCATGGGTTGCAAAATTGCCCGTTTAATCTTGTTTGCTTCTCCCTTATTTCTGCATATTGATGACTTCCGAACATCTTCTGTATCTCTTTACGTGAAATAATATTCAACTTTCCTAATTGTGTGGTGGATATCCAAAGGTTTGTGTTCGGAAACAATGATGTTTGTTTGCTTCCAAAGAGCCCAAAGAACAGCAATACTCCACCGATCCAAGAACTATATATTCATAGATTCGAAGAAGATGGGGAAAAAAGAAAAAATAAATAAATAATGCACCTTCGAGACAAGAGATTCCAGCTAGTCTCTTCCATCTTATTTTCCAGCTATCGAAGCCAGAAAACCAGATTAAAATTAATACCTGGACGAGACCAACGCTAAATTTCCTAAACATTAACACAAATGTAGCTTGTGCGAATAATACGATTACCTTTGGTGTTGTCATCAGAGACGATAGTGGAAGAGCTGTTCATTGCTGCTCGGATTTTTTAGGTTCGAATTTCTCTCCCAAATACCCTAGTGCTGGGAAAAGCTCGAGCTTGCCTTCTTGGATTGCAGAAAGCAGTAAGCAAGAATTACAAGCCACTCATCTTGGAGAGTGATTTTTCGAGAATGTTCGAAATGAATAATGATGGTAAACGCTGTTGTCTGTGGAGTTTGTTTCCTTTGGTGGAACAATGCAGAAATCGGCTTCTTGAAAATAGAGGATTTGAAAGGACCCAGGTAGTATACGATAACACTCACAAGGATCAATACCAAGACAATCAACTAAATAATAGAACCCAAATCTACCACAAATAATTCACAAAGTAAATCACCAATTATGGGCAGCAAGAATAAGCGAACATATCAGAAAAATAAATCAATCAACACACACAATTTATACGTGGAAAACCCCTTCGATGTGAAGAGTAAAAACCATGAAAAGTTTGAGGAGTCCACCCTATTTCCTTCTCTTATTATGATAAATTGGGGGGAAAATGAACCGCCCAAATTAGGTTCATAACAATTCACAACCCACCAACAAGAACATATATAAGATATTAAGCAAGAAGAGATCAAAGGTGAAGAATATCACCACAAATTAGAGGTTCGATCCCACTGCAACAACAGACAACCATATCTCAAAACAATGATCTAACCATTCAAAATGAGGCCCTATGTGTCTCCAATAATCTGACCAAATTTCAGTAAAATCCAACGGTGGAAACTCCAGCGATTGACAACTTTCTGAATGCTGTCCTTAAAAAATCGCAAATAACTCTTCTCCAAACCCTTTGTCTTCCTCTCTTCTTTTACTTCTAATTGTGTGTGTGACTTTCTGATTTCACATCCTCACTTGCTACCCTAATTTGTACAGCAAGTATTTATACGAAAGGCTTAATGTAACACCCCCAAATTTCACTCCTAAAAAATTTTTTTTTTGAAAGAATAAAGCGGAAGCTAGGAGAGAACTTGGGAAATGTTACCGCCACATCTAATACAAGATAAATGTCAACCATCTATCTCATGTTAGATGCAAGGCTAAAACTTGTGAAATAATTAAATCCGAATTTTAAAAGCTTATCAGAGTACGAGAAATTAAAAGTCAATTACAAAGCCCTTGGAAATTTAAATACAATACTTGTAACTTCCAAAGACGAATACAGTTGAACAAAACAAATCCCGAAGGATCAATATCCGGATTGCCTACTCACTCAAGTCAGGCATTCCACCCCAAAATAGTATCTGATCTTAAACCTGCACAAGAGGTCTGCTCCCCACCATCAGTGGATTATCACAGGACCCATTCAACCAAGGTAGTATTAGTACGGGTCCAATACTGAGTAAGTCCCACTACCCTATCTTATGGGAGAGACGTAAACTACAACATCAAGTGCATATTAAATCATGGTACATTATGTTGATACAATATTATGCATACTCAGTACCCACATCATAAACCCTACCATATACATATAGTAACATGCAGAACATATGTAACATCCTATTTAAACATGTAAGTGTGGCAGCAACATCTTAATCCAATAAGAGATTCAGATAAACTAACCGAGCATTCATGGACAATATTAAACCAACCAATCGGAAATTTTTGGACAACGCCAAACCAAACCAAGCCGAATCGAGTCCTCTGCTCGTGAAAATGATCAGCATGTAGTAATATAGATAATAAAAGCCAGCTATGGTCTGAGTATACTCATTCTTTAGATCTCTGGTAAATATAGTCGATTCACATCATAGTCTTTATCAATTCATGTGAGTGCGGGAACCCCACTATTATAGCCGGTGGACCGGTCATGCAGGGCAAAACGCGTCTGGCCACTATTATAGATGGTGGACCGGTCATGCAGGGCAAAACGCTCCTGGCCACTATTATTCGCCGGTGGACCGGTCTGGCCTCGACTCACATGATGTTTCACTGTAATTACTTTGTGTCTTTCCCATGTCTTATCGTTATTACGTTCGGTTTGTTGAGCACGGAATCCCCCACTATTATAGCCGGTGGACCGGTCATGTAGGGCACCCTGGCCCTAGCCACTATTATAGCCGGTGGACCGGTCATGTAGGACACCCGGGCCCTAGCCACTATTATTCGCCGGTGGACCGGTCTGGGTCCGGCTCAACATCTTCCTCTTTAAGTGATTAATATCTTAACATATCTTATTTGAAAGTATCTACCCTTACATGCATGGCTAACCATATCTACACTTATCCTCGTAGGAGGGCCCGTCCCATATCTTAGGACTCTTGCGCCCCTTATCACACCTCGGTATCCATTCTCCTTTACATTTACACATAATAAAAACCAACTCCTAAGGGTGTGGGTTAAGGCCCAACACCTCGTGACATCAAACTCCACCCGCTATTAGCCTCTAGGGTTTCCCTTGAAACCCTAATTAAACCTATGACCCAACTTCCTCTTACTTTACTAATATTAATTCATTTATCGTCAAACACCTCATCTCATTTAGGTTCAATCCCAAATCATATCACTTTACTCATTGATTTCGTAAGTGATCGAAAAACCCTATTTAGCCACTCCAAACCCTAGCACATTTCTTCCCCACAAGTAATCTCTCTACTTTTCACCTAACATTACTTACTTCCCATGGCACCCATACTCATCCTTCGTATATTAAATTTCCACTCTTAACACATCACTCTACTCTTCCTTAATTGTTCTTACTTCCACATTCTCCCCCATTTTATCCTTTCACCACACATCATATTATTAATATCCTAGCATGCATGTCCTAGAGGGTCACGTCATAAAATATCATAAACACAATAGAACAATCATTACACACATGTCGTAAGGAATACATATGAGCATACCTCGGCTCCAAGCTGCGCTACAAGTAATTAGTCATTTAAAACATAAGGTACACCACATGGCATAACACATGGTACACAAGGCACATAACACATGCATAATTGTTCTTAGTCACATTCTTACGAAACACCCATAAGTGGAGGTAAGTAGAAACTTACTTGGATCCGAAGCTAGCTAAGTGAGATAAGAGGGAGAGAGAGATCACTAGCTCGCGGATCCACAATAAAGCTTTCCTAGATCGCCGATAGAAATTGGAACTAGGTCAGAAACTATCTTATCAATTAACAATTCACATATTATAATTAAATAAACGCAAACGAACACAAACGATCTTTCTTGGAAAACGTGTCCAAAACTTAGGACTTAAAAGCATAGCTCTATTAAGATTTAAGATTAAATATAAATCAAAACGGATTAATACAAATACCACTTGGGACATTTCAAATTTATTTGGAAAAACGAGAAAGAATAATCAATCATAAGTTAATTTATTAAAAATAACTTATTCATTAGGTTTTACAACCAAATAGGTAAACCAACCATTTACATAGAACCGAATCCAAACCAATTAGATTAAAACATAATTTAAATGATTTAAAACCCAAAGACAGAAATCGATTAAATAAAAGACGCATAGCAAAAATTGGTTTTATAAAACAATCCCCAAAGATTAGGGTTTTTAATCCCTAAACTACGAATCGACCAAATCACTTCGATTACCTCAAATTGATAGTTTTAAAAGACAATTAAACTAATTTTAGATAAATCTCGATAATTAATTTCAACAAAACAATCTTCCTAGTAACCAATTTAAGACTATCTATTTTCAAAATTAGGGTTTTAAAGCCCACAACACAAACTCGGGTAATTCAAATTAATTAATTCAAATTAAAGGTATTAGAAAGCAATTAGGATCATTTCAACTATTTCTACAAATTTAATTTTAGAAAAACAATTATACACATGATCAATTTCATAATCTCACTTGAAATCTAGGATTTTAGGCCGGAAAATACAATTCGGTTGGATTCTATTAAGTTAATCAAATTGAATGTTTATAAATGCAATTAAACACATTTTATAGCATATCAAATAATCAATTGATCAAAACTAATAAAAAAATACCCAATTTAGCACAATTAGGGTTTTTGGACCCGGAACGCAAATCCGATCAACTCTTGCTAAAATATATCAATTGACGATTCAGAAATGTAATTAAACATACTCTAATGTAATTTATATAGTCAATTGAATAAAACAACCCGATTACACAATCCAATTTAAACCCGGGGGAGTTTTGACCTAAAAATCCAATTCTGATCAATTACGCACAATTTTCCCAAATCAACACATCCAATATAAAATTAAATACATTTTAAAAGATATTATAAAATCAATTGAACGAAACGACTCAATTATACGACCCAATTTTTTTCACACACGAATTTTGACCTAGAGGTCAAATTCCAACAAATTCTGCATAAATTTCTCAAATTGATGATTCCAACATGAAATTAGATACATTTAAAAACATACTGTATAATCAATTTATCCAAAATTGCTAAATCGGATGAATCCGAAAAATTTGGGCATAACCCGGCCAAAAATTCAAAATTTCCAAAATTCCAACATAACCATACAATTAACATATCTAAATCAATCTCACAGCACATATATACATAACCAAACAATTAATTTAGCTTATCACAAGCTAAATCATACTCAATTAACCAAATCCATATTAGGGTTTTTAGGAATTTATACCAACAAAAATCAGCAAAAATCGAAGCAAAGGAAGGCCGGGGAAGCTTCGTCGGGGAACGGGGACAACTCGCCGGTGGTCAGCAGGGCCTGCCGTGGCCGGACGGTGGCGCAACCAGCGCGACCTGCTGTTCCTGCTGCTGTCGCCCGTTGCTGTGTCGGTTGCTGCCGTGCGGCTTCAGCTGCTGTTGCTACGGTGGTCGGTTGCGGCTGCTGTGCAAGTCGGTGGCAGTTGGAGGTCGACCGGTGTGGAGGAGTTGAGGAGAAGGTGGCCACTGGCTAGGGTTGTCTGGGCACAGAGAACAGGGAGCAAGGTCGGGAGCTGCAGAGGGAAGAGAAGAGAAGAGAAGAGAAAGAAGAGAAGAGAAAAAGGAAAAGGGAGAGGGGGTCGGCTAGGTGCGGGGTTCTTTTTTTTTTATACAAATACACATAAAATAAAATACTAAAAATATCAAAATATTATTGGAAGATTTTATCTAAAATTTATTTAATGAAAATTTATTTCGAACGGATCTGAAGGCTTAAAATTAATAAAAAGCTATATAAAGAATTTCGGAAACATTTTCGGAAGAATTTACCAACGAACATAAAAATTTATATTATTTACAGAAATATATTATAAGGCCTCAAAAAATTATTTAAAATCATATAATAAAATATTTAAGTCAAATTCTAATAAATCGAGATTAATTTAAATAATTTTCGAAATCGGTTTTCCGCAAAACCAAAACGCATAAAACGAAAGAAAATTAATTCCAGAAAGAAATTCATAAATAAACTCCGAAAATATTTTTAATTTAAAACTTCTCAAAAATATTAACGATTTCCGAAAATGAATAAATTTAAAGTCGAAAATATTTTCTATGGATAAAATCATTAAAATAAATTTAACTATTTAAATAGAAATTCTATAATTTAAATAATATATTTCGTTAATGAAATATAACTCCAAAATAAAGTCGTAATCACACGACAAAGTTAAAATCGAAAACGAATCTAAAATATTAAAAATCAAAATACGAGAAAGAACGAGAATATATATTTTTAATCGAAAATCCTATTATAAGAATATAATAAAATCATTGTCGTGAACGAGTTTATCTAGAATGGTTTGCAACGACAATGATTAATTAAATTCAACTATGAATTCGAATCGTCGATAAATCTATAAAACGAATCGAAATTAAAATAATTAATTATTTACATCAAATTACGTTAATAAAATCATTAAACTTAATAAATTTGGATTTTAAAAATACGGGGTATTACACTTAATTAAGAAGCTCAGATAATAAACCCAAGTTGGACTTAATCCAAGATTAATAAAATGCTATCAAATACCCATTTATTAGGACAAAATAAAATACACACTTTACTAATACATGTGGGCTAGACCCACAACAGGATTTAGGGGTTGTTATGTTTCTCGTTGTTGGGGTCAAAGCATGGCGACCCACACTCTAGCCTAGTTTGCTTTTTTAAAATGTCATGTTTCGTATATCTGGAAAAACCGTTTCCCAACTTGTTTGACAGACTATATTTTGTAACTTAGTCCTCCATTTAGTAATAATAGGTTTATTTAATTTTTCATACAATTATACCCAACCTTAAGCTGGTAGTACATTTTATAATGTTTTTCTTCATATCTATAATTATATTTGTAATCCTTAAAAAAAATAAAAATTTAAAGCTCCATATTATGTAACTAATTACTTAGGATATCATAAGAACTATGACTGTAACTATATAATTAATCTATATTTTTAAAAAAATAATAGAATAAAATCAATGAATGCAGAGCCAACAAAATGCACGGCCTAACCTTCTTTTTTTTGCGATGAATATCTCATTCGATCTCTAGTCGACCTTAGTTAAGCCTTATCGATTTGCTTCTACTCCTATCCAACCCCAATCATTCAAAGTTCATTGGCTCTTGCCATGGCTTCCTTTGCTTTTGACACTCACCGTTCTATTTTTGGGGTTACGAATAGATTTTTTCTTTATAAGGGTTGCAATGGGGATAGGAACGAGAAAATGAAAATGAAGAGAAATATAAAAATATTATACACAATTTGAAAAAAATAGACTAAATTTAGTAAAATTAAGAAAAAAATATTATTTATATTAGTTAATTTAAATTATTAATAATTTTAAAAAATAAATTATTTATATATTTTCGATATCAATTTTAATATTAGAAAATTTTTGAAAAGAACAATGTTTGCCGAAATATTTTGGAAACGATGCTTCGGTGCTAGAACAAGGGCATTTCTTAAGGTACCGTCTTTTGCTGGCAATCCTTCTTATATCTAGGGTAGGGTAGCTGCATTACTATGAAACATAATAACGGGACATTAATAACGGAAAATTTGTTGCGTTATTGTTATATATTAACAAATACATGTGTTGGCCGAGACCTTTACATATATATATATATATAATATGAATGTGAGTGTAGAATTATATACATTTTCACTCATAAAAACTATACACACACACACACACACACACACACATTTTCATTAATAAGTATAGGACACTAGCAATAAAATATAGGAAATGTCATATAATTATGAAATGAAAATATATTTTACATATGCACATGCATCATTAAATCAAAATTTCAATTAGATATGCATATGTTAATGATTTCTATTTGATGAGGATTAAATAGATATAGAAAATAAGGAATATATAAAAGTGAATAATTAAATAGAGAGAAATAATTGTGTATGATAATAATAATAATAATAATAATAATAATAATTAATAATATGATTTATATACTATGGTTTAATTACATTTAGCTAGGTTTAGGGATTAGGGTTTTATGAGGTTTAGGGTTATGTTTTATTATAATAAATTAGCTAGGGTTAGGGTTAGGGTTTATTGTTTATTATAGTTAATTATGGTTAATTAGGGTTAAGGTTAGTATTAATATCTTTTTGGAAACGTGTTAGCAAGATTCGTATATATATTTATATATGTATGTATATATATATATAAAGAAATAGAATAGCATGATACATTCGCTCAATTCATAACATTCTAACATAATTTATTTATTTATTTTTTTTGTAGAGATATGGCCAACAAAAATATTGATAGGGACAGCAATGATGAAGAAGGGAAGAGAGGACTAACGATTATGAGAATCATCACAGACATGAGGAATAGAGGAGAATTAGTCGAGTTGGGATGGAATACTTACAATCTTCCCATTGGCCCTTATGTAGACATGTTCTTGACTTACATTTCACTTGTGACCCGTAACCATGTTCCTATCTCCTATAATAATTGGAAGCAGGTTCCAAAGGGTCATAAGGAGCATATTTGGCAGGAAATCATAGTAAATATGCTATTTTATGTAATCATTTTTGTATGTCAAATGTTGAAAATTTTATTACATTAACATCAGTATACATCTACATATCTTATTTTGCAGAGAGTGTTCAATGTCACAGAGAGTAAGAAGAAATGGCTTCTTAAACATTGTGGGGAGAGTCTAAGAACACTTAGGTCATATTTAGCTCGTAGAATAGAAAGAGGGATGGTTCTCTACGACAAAACCCACCCAAACGATACGGTTTCTTTGATCAAGAAAGTTGGAACCAATTCATTGCACATCGTCTTACGGGGGATTTTAAGGTACTTGTTAGATAACAATTAAAATTTTTGTATCGATCCCTGTATTATGCTTAATATTGAAATAACCATGTCACTATATTTTTGCTTGTGACATAGGAAAAAATTACCCAAAATAAAGAGATTGCGAAGCAAAATAAATACTGGCATAATATGGCTCGCAAAGGCTATGCGGGCCTTGAAGAGGAGTTGATATGCATTTTGTGATTTATCTATTTACAAGTAAATGTCTAATTTTATAATAATATTCTTAATTAAGAATATTTTTTGATTTGTAGCTCCTAGCCCAAGACTTGGACCCATGTACCTCGTCCATCAATATTGGTACATTATGGAAGAAGGCTAGAGCAACAAGAGATGGATATGTTAATGAATATGTTGATGTTGCAGCCAAAAAAATTGTAAGTTTGTAGATATCTAGAACCCTACTTAGCTTTCTTTTAGAAAACTATTATATTATACTAATTCCTATAAGTTAAATTTACATATATTATATACATTACAGGACGAACTTGAAAGGTCAGATGGTGATGAGGTGGACCAATATAGCATTTTGTCCCAGGCTACAGGAATTGTAACATAGGGGCCATGGATTGGGTGTTACGAGAACGAGCATATGTGGTCAATCTCGTGGTTCTCATAGCACTAATGAGCAAGTCGCCATCCTCACCCAAAAATTGAACATGCCATTTGAACGGACGGCAACAATGGAGCAAAAGTTGTCATTTATTAAATTTCAAGGGTAAAAGCCATCTGATTCAGTAGACCATGATTAGCTTCACATACCTAATGTAAATAGTGTCAGAGATAGTTGTGAAGCTGATGCACGTCTTTCTAGTCTTCCCGAGGTAAGCATTACAAACTATGAATTGTTATTAAATGTATTCGGTGTAATAAATAATTAATATTGTGTAATATTTTTGTTTAGGGTTTGCATAAATGTGACTTATTAGCGAATGACCTTTCAACACTTTTAGCGAAAGGAAGGGTCCGCATCCGTCACAGTACCTAAACGCAAACAATCCACGGGTATAATTTAGCCCTAAATACAAGGTCGGTGAGTATTGACACTCCAATCATTGGCAGTGCGCACTTGCCTTGTTATAAAGAGGGCGATGAGGCAACCACAATACTAGAAGCTTATGGAAGCTTCATGGCTTGGCCTACTGATCAAATACGTCTCACTACTGAAGAGGTATTGACATTTGACATCTTTATTAGACCTTGTTTAGTAGTTATACTATTCATACCTTTTTCATATATATATTTATATGCTCAATACATATTTTGTTTAATATTATCAATTAAGGAATCAAAAAAGGAATCAAAAAAGAAAACTGCTCCTACTAGTAAAACGAAGAGAGGTACTAGCAGAAAGACCAGCACAAAAGAGGGCGCTGCTAAAGGAAAGAGAGCTAAATCTGAAAAATCAGTTGCCCCACAAAAGATTCCTTCTTCAGATCAGAAAAGCCAACCTCCACCAACATTAGCAATATTGTATTTTTATGCCCAAAACTACCTCAAGGACAATTATATTTTCATTGATTGTCGTCCTGAGTATGTTGGGAGGAACGATGCTACTTACATAGTATCGACAGTTGACATAAGCAATATTTATAATCAGGAATGGATGTCAACCATGAGTGTCGCCGTCTATGTCACATAAGTATTATTTCATTTTGAGATTTTAGTACTCTTAACTTGTACAATTGGAATTTTTATGACCTCTTATATGAGTTATTAGTTATTAATAAATATGCATTTTTTTTTCGTCCATAGGTTGGTAGCTAATCAAGCTGCGATTGAGGGAGTGTTGTCCTCTATTGTGTTTGTGTGCCCATACTACATAGATGATGGTAGTACAATAAGAGAGGGTAGGCACATAAACTGTTTGGCGGATTGCATTTTGACTGAGGGACATAACAAGCTCTATCTCATTCCTCACATCGCAATTGAACATTAGGTTTAGTATGCCGTATGACCTGATCTTAATAAAGTCTATGTGTTTGATTCCCTTCGAACCTCTGACATGCCTTTTGAAGTCACTTGTCGTGGTGGGAAGGAATTTATCGACATGTTAGTATACTTTTCACTTCTTACTTCATTAGCTTATTTATACATATATTCTACTAGCTTTCATTATTTGAGGTATATATGCGTACTTACAGTTACAATATTGTGTATCCAACTCTATTTATTAGGGCACTGCAGACAGCGTATCAAAGGAGAGGTGGGAATGGTGTCTCAGACCCAAAGAATGTTCAATACGAGCCTGTCATAGTAAGTAGGAAGACAACTATTTCATATTTTATTTTAATTAAAATTAATATCTAATAGTTAGAGGGCTAACTGAATTCATTTGATAGTGTCCACAACAGCAAAACGACAATGATTGTGGATGCTATGTATGTAGAGAAATGGATCTGATAGTCCAAAACAGATCGGTCAACATAGATCCAAGCCATGTATGTTTTCTTTTCGATATTTTTCCATTAAAGAATCATGACATATATGTTTGGTACTTGACGTAAGTGCTAACTATATATTAATCGAAACTTGTGCATTGTAGTTTTTCACCGATGACTATGCACAAGGCCAGCAATACAATGTTGATGATATTGATGAAGTTAGAGACCAATGGGCCAAGCACGTGTACTCATTCATTCGGTATTAGGTAGAGATCTATATATATTCTACATGCATGTTTAGGCTTGTATTTTGTCTATATCTTTCAGTCTTCTAGGCTAGATTTATGAACTTTTTACTTTGGGATGTAGAGCTACCAAGTTGTGGTATGCCTACTAATTTTGATTCTTGAGTATATATATCTGGTGTATTAAGATATGCATATTAACTAGAGATTGATTGAAATTATGGTGTGATTGCAGATTTGTTATGAATTGATGTTGTTTTACAATGCATATTTGGTAATTATTTGAACATACAACTGTGTATATGGGGAGGAACAAAACTGCAAAAATGTTAAAAAAAAACTGTAGTTTTAATAATGGTTCTTATGAAAACCGTTATTAAAACCTAGTTTTAATAACGGTTCTTTTCAAAACTGTTATTAAAAAGTAGGTTTTAATAACGGTTTGTATAAGAACCATTATTAAAAATGTATATTTAATCTCAAATTTATGCTCATTTAATACGTATTAAGGTTTAATAAATGCCTAAATAATGTCTGAAAGCCTAATTCGATGATATTTTAACAACAGTTTTTGTAGTAACCATTATTAAAAACCTTTTTTTAACAACGGTTTTTTTTTAAAACCGTTATTAAATATATAGTTTATGCTCATATTGGTGGGTTTTTTTTTTATATTTTTGATAATGGTTAGGAATCGTTATTAAAGAGTTAATAACGAGTGGTTTAATAACGATTTAAGACCGTTATTAAAACTATAAAATAACCATTATTAAAAAGCCTTTTCGGGGTAGTGTGATCAAGTTAGACTTCGAGAAGGATTATGACAGTATAAAATGGGATTTTGTGGATGATATCTTAAGGATTATAGGCTTCGGCGGAATATTCAGGGGATGGATTAAGGAGTGTATTTTGACTGCTAATATCTCGATCCTCGTGAATGGGTCCCCTACCCCTCCTTTTTCTATGGGAAGGGGGATTCGATAAGGGGATTCGATATCTCCGTTCCTGTTCGTGCTAGCAATGGAGGCTTTTAACCAAATTATCAGAAGAGGTGTTGACAAAGGGGTTGATTCAAGGCGTAAGAGTGGGGAGGCATAGGTGTCATGTCACTCATCTCCAGTTTGCTGACTACACGATGATCTTCTACAGGGCATCTATAAAGAATATCAAAAATTGGAGGAGACTGCTTGATTACTTCTTTTTGCTATCGGGGCCGGGGATTAATTTTATGAAAATGGAACTCATAGGTCTTGGTGTGGATGAGCACTTTCAGAGGGAGGCAGCTGATATCTTAGGATGTGCAATTAGTAAATTACATTCCATTTACTTGGGTCTTCTATTAGGGGAAAAAGCGGGAAGAAGTCAGACTTGGGATCCTGTGATTGATAAAGTGAAAAAGCAACTAGTAGGGTGGAAATCAAAAGTCCTTTCTAGAACAGGAAGATTGGTTCTAATAAAAAGTATTCTTAACAGCCTTCCCATGTATTATATGAGTCTTTTTTGGATTCTAAAGGGCGTGGTGAAAGAAATTCTTAGTATTCAGTGTAAGTTCTTTTGGAGCCAGAATGAAAACTGAAAAAACTTACCTTTAGTCAGGTGAAGTGTGATCCAGAGACCTAAATGTTTGGGAGGTCTTGGAGTGAGGGATATAACCATGAAGAATAATGCATTATTATTCAAATGGTGGTGGAGGTATTTCACTGTTGATGGTGCTTCGTGGAAGAACGTGATATCCTCGATTCATTATGGGGACTAGGGTGGGGATATGCATAGCTTTGTGAATCAGCGAGGTTGGACGCTGTGAACATACATAGTAAAGGTAGGAAGTGGGAACCCTATTCTGAAAGAGGGTTTATTGTTCGTTGTTGGGGATGGGAGATCTGTTAGATTGTGGTATGATGATTGGATAGGATCGGGAGCATTGCGAATCGTTTTCCCTAGACTATTTAGAGTTTTTAGACAACAGAGAGAGAAGGTAGCTGGTATGGAGCGATGGGAAGGAGATCAATGGATTTGGATCCTATGGTGGAGACAAGTTCTTTTTGATTGGGAAATTGAGCAATTGGAGTAGTTGGAAGGGTTTATTAGACAGTTTCCCATAAGCAGAGAGAAGAAGGACACGTTCAGATAGACTTTTGAGGATAATGGGTCGTTCTCAGTCAAATCGTTTTGCCAGGCAACATATCAAAAGATTGATAGGGGTAGGCCTAGGAACCTGGATCTTAGCTTCCTTTGGAGAATTTTAGCTCCTATGAGGGTTGAGCTTATTGTTTGGTTTGCGGTCCAACAGAGGCTTAATACTAAAGATAGATTAGCTAGATTTTAGATTGTGGAGCCTTCGAAAATAGGGTGCCCGTTTTGTAAGGTGGAAAGAGAATCAGTGAACCATGTGCTTCTTCATTGTTCTTTGGCAAGGAAGATTTGGTATGAAATTTGTGATTGGTTGGATGTTGCATGGGTGATATCAGGATCTATTGAAGAGCATGCTTATGCTTGACTTGGTATAAAAGGAATAGGATTGAGGAGAGATATATGGCGTACAAATTTTTTTGCTATAATTGGAGCTTTATGGGAGTTTAGGAATAAAGTGGTGTTTGATAACTTCAAAGTGTGTGTTAGATAGTTGATATTGCTTATTAAAGTTAGGATAGGTTCCTGGATTAAAGCGAATAGGAGCGAGTTTTCCTATAGAGTTTAGGAAGTGTTACATAATATCCAAGCTTTCTTATAAGGCTTTCTTATATTGTTGATCTTGGTTATTATTTATATATCAAAGAAAAAGATCAGATATAAAAATTTAAATTCCATTGGAAATTCCTTAATGAAAAAAACAAAATCAAAATAAATTCCAGGAAATGACAGAACCGACCGTTAATTGCCATATGAAAGCGACAGTAAGCATACTCATTACGATGAAGTTGCAGTGTGTAAAGCCCACGTAAACAAATAAGTAATATGAACAGACAGAATCAACCGTACTGCTCCGTTAAAACGCGTATGTGAAAGGCACAGTCTGGGCAGGGGCGCAAGGCACTTGAAAGGGGCTGTGTGGGGCCTCTGGGCACTAACTCATTACGATGAAATTGCATGACGGGAAGTAAGTACAAGGGTCGAGACATACCCAAGATCCCATGGGGATTTCATGTATGTATATGTGTGTGTGTGTGTGTGTCTATATATATATATATATGTAGCGTTCTTGCACCTACTTCTGTTTTTTTCTCACAGAACGGTAAGAGCGGCAGCACCGAGAAACTATAAACCTGTGTGATACGCTCAAAGTTATACAAAACTAAAAATGAAAATGACTGATGTTATCAACAATGAAAGGTCAGTTAATCGAACTTCCTTCATATTATGCTCATAATTTATAATTCAGTGGCATAATTTAACCCTTTTTTTTCTTAAATGCAGCACCATACCCATATCAATCAACAAGTTGATCATCAAATTTCTGGCGACAACCATCACCTTAGTCGGCGCGGATTCGTTGATCGAAAAACAGCCAACAAAGCTGTGGACTTTTATTGCTACTTTATGCGCTTACTTTGTTATCGCAACGGCGAACGTGCCGGTGAAAAATCCCTTCATCAGATTACAACTGATGCTGGGTTATCTGTCATGCATGTTGCTCATCTATATTCTCCATCCATCGAGATTTGCATGGCGGTTTCCTCTTGTTGCTGCTTTAATGGCGGGCACGGTGGCAAACCATGATACAGTGGCTAAAGGGTGCCGTAGGGTCCATGGATGGATCACTAGGGTTAGTCAGGTATACTCTAAAAGGAACGAAGCATCCTCTGAGTTGGAATTGGAGAGGAACGTATCACAGGGGGACGACCATATGGTAATAAACATAGAGTGAAGAGCGGCAAAGGGGAGTGAGAGACAGTTGATCGGAAGTTAATGGGGGGTACGCTATTTCTTTTCTACGTTTTAAATATATGTACATTTTGCCATGGTGGGATGCAGGGGCTTCTGCTTATTAACGAGGTGTTATGTACTGATTAGTTTTTAAAGCCGTCTTGCCATGATCAGATTATGATAACGGCTTCTGATGCACACTTTTTTTTTTAATATATTGTAATACTAAGTACCAACTTCTTCTTCCGCTTTTTCTATAATTTTATTATTAAATTAAATAGATTTAATTAGGTACTGTTTATAAGTTAAATAATACATTTGGCTTGGTGTTTAACTTGATGTACTTCTCGGGGAGATTACGGAGATATGGCTTTGATTAAAATATGACATGTTTGGTGGATAAGGAATTTTGAGTGGTCCAGCCTCATGAATAACTAGATTAGAATAAAAAACGAGTCCTTCTTCCAAAATTTAAATGGACTTTCAAGCTTGAAATGAAAGAAGACATGCATCTTCCTATTTGTGGAATTTTTTATTGTATCTCTTAGCAAGATTCATTAAAAAGGTTTAAAGTCTTGGTTAGTTGAAGCTGACATTACAAAGGGTTGTCTCTATTTATGGATAAGGCACACATATTTAAATAACCACAAATAAGGCTATAAATAGCACTTCCTATCATTTGGAACAGCAATTTGTTTTTCTCTTTCCAAAAATAACCAAAGAAAATAGCATGTAATTGCTATTTTCCTTTATTTCCATAATTTTCTTCCCTACATGAGTACCGAACATAAATTTATGTTTATTGGAGTCTTATTATAGTAGTAGAGTGCCGCTTATGATAAGAACAAAAAATTCTCTTACTTTTTAAAATAACACAACGTGATTTCATTCGACCCTATATTTTTTATCTGTTCTGCTATATTTTATATTCAATTATCGTTACCACTAATGAGCTAGGCACAGTCTCTTATAATTAATATTATTGTGAATATCATTATTATTTGTTATTAATAAATTTATTATTATTTTAATAGTGGTCTCTATACTATGCCTGCAACAAAGTTAAGACAAGTTTTATATATGGTATGGATTATGGTGTTTATGCGTACTTAATGTTAGTTATTTATGCCAATTAATTATTTGTATTCATGTTTTCGTAACATGCATCTTTATATTCATATGTTATTATGGCGGTAATAGGCCTGCTTATACGGACTCATAGTTATTCTAATAATATATCCACGTCCATATTTGTTTTCATTATCATTTCATGAGAAGCATGGCTTGATGATATAAAATATTATGGATTTGGTGACCTCTGTACGTGGATGGTTAATTATTCTTTCGATTACGACTTAAGTCTTCACAGGCGTCAATCATATGGACAAGGCTAAGGGTGTTTAGACACTTCGTTATCATGCTGGTCGGCGACTCATTTTAATAATACTAACTTAAATGGCAATCAGCAAAGTAGTCTTTGATATTGCCATAATTCTATAAGTTTCCTTATAAGAATGTGCGATGCAATGCAAGTTACAGAAACTAACTTTAATAATGGGACCTTAATAACAGTAACAAACGAGTTGTTATAAAGAGTACTATAATTTTTAACGCAGAAATTTTAATAATATCTTTCTTAAACTATTTTTAACCATAATTATTCATAATAACCACTGTTAAATGTTCACGCACAATTTTTAAAATTCACTCCCTCCCTCTTTCACAAACATTCTAAACCTCGAATAGCTAAACTCATTTATATTTTCTTCTTTCTCAACTCTAAAATTTCTTAACCCTTCCCCCCTCCCCCAGCACCCATTCTCCATAGCAAACCCAACCCCAGTGTCCATTCTCCGGTGATAATATTTGCTACTAATGCTATTTTCAATTAGTCACCCATTGTTCTTCATTATACAAATATGGTTATATGGTAGAGAGGGCTTTTAGATCTAATTCTTCAATTCTCTTAGTTGTCATTGGTTCTAGTTTCTTAGATGATCGAATAAAGCCTTTTCCAATCTGTTTAGAATTAGAATTGTGTGCATCTTTAATTTTTATAATCCAAAATAGATAGATCGATTAAACTTCTTAGGGCTTGTTTGGTATGAGGGTAATAGGGGTGGAAATTTTTTCCCTCTATTTTGTACCTCTTATATTAAGTATTTAATAATAATAAATATATTTTTAATGAAATACCTATTTTAGATCAAATAAATATCTAAAATGGGTATTTATTAGAATAAAAATATTTAATTTTTAATAAATTATATAATATATATAAAATATGAGGGTAAATTTTCCACCTCTTTTACCTCCATACCAAACGAGCACTTAATATCAAATATTATACCCATCTCGATAGGGTTGTAAACGAGATGAGCCGAGCCGAATACCCCTAGGCTTGGGCTCGACTCGTTTAACTAAATGATCCTAAAATAAGATGTGGGCTCAACTCGTTTAATAAATGAACTGTAACACCCCGAGTCGATACTTACCTCCACTTATGGGTGTTTCGTAAGGGTCTAGCTAAGGCCACTTGTGTGATATGTGATCTACTTGCCTTGGATACTTCGTATATATATACCATGTCCTGTTGTGTATCACATGTTTGTCCTTAACATGTTTTATGCGTAGCGCAGCTTGGAGTTAAGATAGGTGGTATGTGTTTTTCTTATAACATGAATGTAATACCCCAATTTGAGTGGTGTGCTATAAGGATTGATTTGGCTACTTATATCAATATGGTATACCATCCTTTTGGTGATTCCGTCCAAAGAACTCCACAGTTAAGCGTGCTGGCCGTGGAGCAATTTTAGGATGGGTGACCTTCTGGGAAGTTTCAGAAATTTTCTGAAAATTTCTCGGAAAGTGCGGGAGTGAGGACAAAGAGCAATTTTAGGATGGGTGACCTTCTGGGAAGTTTCAAAAATTTTCTGAAAATTTCTCGGAAAGTGCGGGAGTGAGGACAAAGCGCACTGAAAGGACTCGTGTTGATCTGTGGGGCCAGCCGATCAATCCGAAAGCACTTCAAGGTAGCCCCCGCATGGTCATATCGACTCGGGGTGTTACAAAAGACTTGTGTTGATCTGTGGGGCCAGCCGATCAATCCGAAAGCACTTCAAGGTAGCCCCCGCGTGGTCGTATCGACTCGGGGTGTTACATGAACAAGCTGAATCGAGCTTTTAATGAGCCGAGTCGTGTTCATGAGCTAAAGCCAAAAAATGGACTAAGCTGAGCTTTTTCAAGCTCGGGCTTGGCTCGTTTAATAAATTAGCCTAAAAATAAAGCTCGGGTTCGGCTCATTTAACTAAACAAATGAACCGAGCTGAGCTTTTAATGAGTCGAGTCGAGCTGAATACAGAACTAACTCAGCTCATTTACAGCCCTACATCTCGGTAACCAGATCTCTTCAACAAAGCAACTCTGATGCCAAATTGTTGTAGAATTAGAGATCCTAACCAAATCAAAATTAACACAAATATGAACAATTGAGGATTCAATCACAAAATAGAATAATTGGAGAAAAAGTAGAGAACTTTATTTGTGATCTTGTGTAACTACAAAATGATTAAACTAATCAACCAATCAATTACACAAACTTACAATTCTCTTTGAATTTATAATTTTATGGAGAAGAAGAAGAAGCTGGGACATACGACTCTCGATGTCTAGGGTTTCATTATGTCTCGTTTTATAGAAGGAAAAATCCTATGGAATAAAATAGTGTGTTTCAAAAATAAATAAAAAATACGGTCCATGTTTAAAAAACACAAGACCCCCATGTTTATTTTTTTACTCTTGACTTTTTCCCCAAAGACATTAAAAAATTTTTGTTAGAAACACAAACCGTGATTATTAACACAGGACCCCTGTGTTTCTCACATAATTTTTCATACTACAGTAAACTTCTCAAACACCGGCTGTAACACCCCGAGTCGACATGACCACGCGGGGGCTACCTTGGAGCACTTTCAGATTGATCGACTGACCCCACAGATCAACACGAGTCCTTTCAGCACGCTTTGTCCTCACTCACGTGCTTCCCGAGAAATTTTTAGAAAATTTTCGAAACTTCCCAGGAGGTCACCCATCTTAAAATTGCTCCACGGCCAACACGCTTAACTGTGAAGTTCTTAGGACGGAATCACCAAAAGAATGGTATACCATGTTGATATAAGTAGCCAAATCAATCCTTATAACCCTCCGCTCAATTTGGGGTATTACATTCACCCCCACTCAAATAACGCAACGTCCTCGTTGCACCTCAACCAATGACTATCTCAGTACAGTTCATCCCAAGAATCGTCCCGCTAGGTGGCTAACTGGCTCATCCAAGTTCAGCTCACGGTCGCGGTTTCGCTTTGATACCATTTGTAATACCTCGAGTCGACACGACCACGCGGGGCTACCTTGGAGCACTTTCAGATTGATCGGCTGACTCCACAGATCAACACGAGTCCTTTTAGCACGCTTTGTCCTCACTCACGTGCTTCCCGAGAAATTTTTAGAAAATTTCCGAAACTTCCCAGGAGGTCACCCATCCTAAAATTGCCCCATGGCCAGCACGCTTAACTGTGGAGTTCTTAGGACGGAATCACCAAAAGAATGGTATACCATGTTGATATAAGTAGCCAAATCAATCCTTATAACCCTCCGCTCAATTTGGGGTATTACACCGGCACCAACCAACACATTATTATGTTATACTCAAATAACTAATCAAAACTCACATATTCCTATTTTCTAGGACTTATTATGTGACCCTAAATCTTAAAGGGGGTCTTGGAATCAGAAAACTTGAATACAAATCCCTCATTAATAAAAATTACTTGGAGTTTTCTTATTGGACATGTTAAATATGCTACATTTTTTAAAAACATATATTGTTGTCATGATAGTTTATAAGATACCAAAATCAATGTAGGTTGATCCCCTACTGAGAGACCAATGCTATCAATAAGGGAGGATATTAAGCCTTTTGTTTGTTGGAAAATTAATTCTAGCTTTTCTGTTAATATTTAGGAAGACCCTTAGGTTCCTTTAATTCGCTTATTAGAGTCCATGGGTTACCTCCTTTTTTAGGAGGACATTAGGCCTTATCATTAAGGAATCTTTCCGATGGAATGGGGACATTATCCTTCAATGTTTTTCCAATTTCGAAGGTCATTGCATCCTTCTCACTCCCCTTCACATATCTAGACCCTCGGAGAAGGATATTCTCATTTGGAGACTTCACCCTAATGATCTTTTTTCTGGTATGTCAGCTTACCAAACTCTCCCAACACTTTCACCTTCGTCCTCAAACAAGAATATCTCGATCAAAAGTGGTTTCAATCGACGGGGTAAATATTGAGCTCATAGTCTCCTCCCCCGTACTCATTTATTTTTGTGGAGAGTTTCTAGTCATTCAGCTACTAGATTATACAACCCTGATACCCTATGTCCTCTATGCTGGGATAAGGTAGAAGGTTGCACCCACCTTTCCATGGGTTACAAAATTGCCCGTTTAATCTTGCTTGCTTCTCCCTTATTTCTGCATATTGATGACTTCCGAACATCTTCTGTATCTCTTTACGTGAAGTAATATTCAACTTTCCTAATTGTGTGGTGGATATCCAAAGGTTTGTGTTCGGAAACAATGATGTTTGTTTGCTTCCAAAGAGCCCAAAGAACAGCAATACTCCACCGATCCAAGAACTATATGTTCATAGATTCGAAGAAGATGGGGAAAAAAGAAAAAATAAATAAATAATGCACCTTCGAGACAAGAGATTCCAGCTACTCTCTTCCATCTTATTTTGCAGTTATCGAAGCCAGAAAACCAGATTGAAATTAATACCTGGACGAGACCAACGCTAAATTTCCTAGAGATTAACACAGATGTAGCATGTGCAAATAATACGATCGCCTTTGGTGTTGTCATCAGAGACGATAGTGGAAGAGCTGTTCATTGCTGCTCGGATTTTTAAGGTTCGAATTTCTCTCCCAGACACCCCAGTGCTGGGAAAAGCTCGAGCTTGCCTTCTTGGATCGCAGACCGCAGTAAGCAAGAATTACAAGCCACTCATCTTCGAGAGTGATTGCTCGAGCATGGTCGAAATGAATGGCGTTTGTTTCCTTTGGTGGAACAATGCAGAAATTGGCTTCTTGAAAATAGAGGATTTAGGGGTTGTTATGTTTCTCGTTGTCGGGGTCAAAGCATGGCGACCCACACTCTAGACTAGTTTTCTTTTAAAACGGCATGCTTCTTATATCTGGAAAAACTGTGAGGTATGCCGACATTGTTGTCCCTCAACTGCAACAGCCCTTCACAGTTTTTGTGGATAACTTGGCAAAGATCGTCTCCGCCGGGGAAGTCAAGGAGGTGTTTGGGGAGGCTGGAAGAGTGGTGGATGTCTTCATCAGTAGGCGGGAGAGAAAGACATCAAACCTAAATTTTGGGTTCGTGAGGTATGCCACCGAAGGAGAGGCAAGAGAAGCTGTGAGGAGATACAACAACATGCCGATTCATGGTGTGCGTATTTTCGTGCGTATGGCATTATTTGATAGGGGGAACAAGAAGGAGGAGCAAAAGAACGGGCCGGTTAGGATAGCTTCGGCCATCCAAGGGCAGGGAAGAGGAAAGGCTACGACGAGAGACTCCAGAACGTTTGCCATGGTAACAAGGGGGCCAGTAAACAAGCACCCCCAACCACACAAACGCATGCTGGAGCTGCAGGAAGACAGGGAGGCGATAGATTGGCTGGAGCGAAGTGTAGTGGCTGAGTCCTATCAGGCCCTCTGCCCCGACATTGTTGTCCCTCAACTGCAACGTGATTGGAGCACAGCAACAAAGGTAAGAGATCTTGGCCGCTTTAAATTCTTGATTACATTCGAATCTAAGGTAGAGTGTTGTAAGGCCATGGAGGAGGAAATCCTGTTAAGGGACCATTTCCCGGTGGTTAGGAAATGGAAGAGGGACGACGCCTGCAGGTTAAGGAGAACGTGGGTTGAGGTTAGGGGTGTGCCCGTGTTGGTGTGGAAGGAGGAGACAATGCGCTCTTTGGTGGCTCCGTGGGGCTCGTGGGTATGCTGGGAGGAGGAGGAGGATTTCGGTGCAAGTTTGGCAATCTCTTGGGTGCTGATCGACACCCCATCCATGGAAGATATTAATGAAACCGTAGAAATAAGGTGCCGGGAGGTAGCGGTAGAGGTGACAATAAAGGAAGTGGGGGAGAGCTACATGCCATGGCAGCATTCCAAGGTGGTTGTGGCCGGAGGTCGGAGAATCGGCAAGGAAGTGGATGACCGGCGGTTCTTGCAGGGGAACATGGATGCGAACGGGTCAAGTGCCTCGAGCAGTTCTAGTGCTACGGTATGGCAGTGCATGGGAGGGCAGGTGGCAGGGAGTTCGAAGCTACGGTGTAGAGAGGTGGCAGTGCTAGCAAGGACGAGTCAGACGGGCCGAAATACAGATTTGATGTGTGAGGCGACGGGCAGTAGCGTAGGAGGGAGAGAAGAAGAATTGAAGGGGGAGGATTGTGGGCAGGGAAGGGAGCCGAAGATAGTCAGTGGAAGGAAAGAAGGAAGTGGAAGGACAAATGGGCAAGGTAGGGGGAATGGCCAGGCAAGTGGAAGCAAAAGTCGAGCAAGCCAATCCAGCGGGGCCATGGACAGGCTGCAGGATGTCGGGACAGTAGGGGACGGCGGCTATAAGAAGATTCAAAAGGCTGGGACGGATAGGGGAATGGAGGAAGTGACAGGGGATGGCAAAGTCTCGGTGGTAGGAGCTATCCGAAAGGTGGCAGATTGGGGGGAAGGCTACCTTACGCTGGATATTATTAATAAAAGGCCAGCTTTGTTTTGGGAGCCGGTAGGTCAGGGGGACGTGCATGAGGGAGAGGGAGAGAGGGTCGTGCATGTGATGACAGGGCAACAACAACAGAAATTTCGACGGGAGGAAGGAAAAGTAGAGGAGGCCTGTCGGGGGAATAGTGGAAAAGAGGGAGAGTTGGGTGAAAATTTTTTCGAACAGAATAGGGAGGGAGATGGAAATCGAGAGGCTCGCACACAAGGAGACTGTAGTGTCGAAATAGGACTTGGCAGTTGGAGGAGGGAGGAGATGGAGGAAAATATAGGAGGAAGTGAGGGGGAAGGAAAGGAAGGGGAGTCGGGTTCCGTGAACACGAAACTTGCGGGTGTCGACCATGATCTTGAAGAAGAATTAAGGCTAATAAATAGGTGGAGGCATGCTGAGGGAGGAAAAAATGATGATCGTGTTGTAGGAGAGGAGGGATCGGGACAACAAATTGAAGAGGAGGAGAGTGCGGAGGTTTCTCGGGAATCTCTAAAAGAGAAGCCACCGGGGTTTGAAAGTGTGAAGCATAGGATAGGGGAGAAATCGGCGAGGGTGGAGATGGAGCAAGTACAAAACGAGAAGGACATAGTGGAAGGAATTGATTGGGCAGAGATAGAAGAAACCTGGAAGTTCGGGAAGGAAATCGGTCTAGAATCAAAAGAGGAGAACGCTTGCAAGGAGAGACTACGAAGTTTAAGAAGAAGTCATAGGAAGATCATTAGAAAGAAGTTTTGAGAAGGGTGGGCTAGAGGAAAGGAGTAAAGGTGTGGTTAGTAGTGGTTATGATAATAGTCAGTTGGAATGTGAGGGGGATTGGAGCTTTTGGAAAATTATCTAGTATTAATGGGGTGTTAGAGAAGGAAAGACCGTGGGTTTGTGGTTTGGTTGAAACAAAACACCAGTCCTTGCGGGATTCGTGGAAAAAGAAGGTGTGGAGGAGTCCATCAATTGAATGGAGAAACTCGAGTGCCCGAGGTCGGAGTGGAGGTCTCATTATTGGGTGGGATACGCAGTTCTTCTCTTTGTCTAATTGTAGGAGTGGTAGCAGATGGATCCTGATCGAAGGTCAACTGGGCCCAAAGGCCTTCCAGTGTGGGGTGTTGCTAGTCTATGGGTGCTCAGATACTAGTGAAAGGAAAGTCTTATGGGAGGAACTGTGGGATATCGGTCAAAGTTGCACTAGACCACTTTTGGTCATGGGGGACTTTAACGAGGTCAGAGGACCGAATGAGAGAAAAGGGGGTTGGTTCGATAAAAGAAGCGTTGAGGCTTTCAATGAGTGGATAGATAAGATGGGCCTCATTGATTTTAAGCCTGCAAACTTGAAGTTTTCTTGGCAGAGAGCAGACTCAGCTAGTTTACTCGACAGATTCCTAGTTAGTCCGGCTTGGGTATCAGTATTCCCTACGATCTATTGTAAGGGGTTAGGTAGATCTCTCTCGGATCATAACCCGATTTGCCTCAGAGAAGTGACTAGAGGAGGGGGGAAAAAGCCGTTTCGTTCGTGGGATATGTGGTTCTCTCACTCTAAGTTTCGTAGTTTCGTTACAGTGTGTTGGAACAAGATGGAAGGGAATTCTTGTCAGAGCAGGCTAAAGGATATGAAGGGGATGTTGAGGAAGTGGAACAAAGAGGTGTTTGGGGATATTGAATCAAGGATTAGCTCGTTTGAAGAGGAGATGGAAATAGTGGACAATATTGTGAATGGAGGCGCACCACTTGAGGTACACTTTGCTAGAAGAGCCGCCTTGTAGACGCAATTATGGAAATGGCACAGAAGGAAAGAAGAGTATTGGCGGCAGGTATCCAGGATAAGAGGGTTTCGAGAGAGAGACAGAAACACGAGATTTTTTCACACTATAGCTGCTGTCAGAAAGAAGAGAGCCAACATTAGCAGGTTGGTAGTAGAAGGCCAGGAGGTATTGGAGCCAGAAGGAATAAAAGAAGAAATTTTATCTTTCTTTAAAAAGCTTTACGAGAAACCAAACCTTCCACAGGTGAGCATCTCAGCCAACGGGTTCCAGAGAATATCAACTGAGCAGAGTCAGAGGATGGATAGCATACCTACTAGGGGAGATGTGCAGAAGGCAGTATGGGCGTGTGATCCAGACAAAGCGCCGGGATATGACGGGTATCATATGGGTTTTATCAGGAAAATGTGGGATGTTATTGGGGGTGAGTTTACCAATTCGGTGCTGGAGTTCTTCAGAACTAGTAGGCTACCCCGGGCTATCAACACTACTCTGATTACGCTGATTCCAAAGGTTGAGGAAGCAGAAGAGGTACACCAGTTCAGACCCATCAGCTTAGTGGGGTGTATCTATAAGGTGATTTCAAAGCTTATGGCCCAAAAACTTAAACTGGTGGTCAGCGATTTGGTTAGCGATTCTCAAGCGGCATTCATCGAAGGAAGAAGCATTCTGGATGGGGCATTGATAGCCAATGAGATAGTACAATGGGCTAAGAAGAGGAGAGGAGCGAGAGGCGTAATGATTAAGTTGGATTTTCAAAAGGCATACGACAGCATCAGATGGGATTTTGTGGACAACATCCTTAGTATTATGGGGTTCGGGAAAGTCTTTAGAGGTTGGATCCAGGAGAGTATCACGACAGCAAAGATATCGATCCTTATTAATGGAGTACCCTCGGAACCTTTTGAGATGGGTAAGGGTCTAAGGCAGGGGGATCCTATATCTCCGTTCTTGTTTGTTATGGCTGTAGAGGCGTTTACCCAACTCATAAGAAGAGGAGTGGAGAAAGACTTACTACAGGGCATTAGGGTGGGAAGGGATGGGTGCATAGTCACTCACTTACAGTTTGCAGACGACACAATGGTATTCTGTGGGGAGTCACTAGAAAAAGTCAGAAATTGGCGAAGACTTATGGACTGCTTCTTTTTACTGTCAGGCCTTCGGGTTAATTTTGAGAAGTCGGAGCTTATTGGGCTCGGAGTGGGAGCGAGCTTTCAACTAGAGGCGGCTGGTATTATGGGGTGTCAAGTTGGAACGTTACCTATGAACTATCTAGGCATTCCGTTGGGAGCAAATGCAGCCAGAAAGGAAGTGTGGAAACCGGTAGTGGACAAGATAAAGAAGAGGTTAGCTGGATGGAAGTCTAAAGTTCTTTCACGAGCAGGGAGACTGATTTTGATCAAAAGTGTGTTAAACAGTCTACCTCTATACTTCATGAGTCTGTTCAGAATGCCTAAGGGTGTGGCGAAAGAGATCATCAGTATACAAAGAAACTTCTTCTGGAGTAGTAGTGGAGAAAGGAGAAGCCTGCCGCTGGTCAAATGGGACGTGATTCAGAGGCCTAAAACTCTAGGGGGTTTGGGTGTAGGGGATCTGGTGATGAGAAATAACGCTCTACTATTCAAATGGTGGTGGAGGTACTACATAGTAGAGGGAGCGTCATGGAAGCGTATTATAGCATCGATCTACTCCAGCGATCACTTTGGGTGTCTACATATTCCACAGGAGCATAGAGGATGGACACCTTGGAGGGACATTGTTCGGACAGGTAGCGTGATTCAGAACACAGACTCAGGGCTAAAGGTTCAGATAGGCGACGGGAAGAGGGTCAGATTCTGGAGTGACGATTGGACAGGGCAGGGAGTACTGAGGAACCGCTTCCCTAGACTATTCTCGGCTTCTGCTCAGAAAGAAGATAAAGTGGCGGACATGGGAGAATGGGAAGGTGGAAGATGGAGCTGGAACCTTAAGTGGAGAAGAGCCTTGTTCGTATGGGAAGAGGATCAATCACAGCATCTGAGAATAGCTATTCAGAGAGTTCAAATGAGCAACAGCAGGCAGGATACGATCACGTGGGGAGGGAACGAGGACGGTATTTTCTCGGTGAGATCACTTTGTCAGGCTGAGTACCAGAGGACAGCTGGAATGGGCCAATTTCCACCGATATCGAGCTTGATGTGGGGCAGTGCCGCTCCACCAAGGATGGCGCTTCTGTCGTGGTTTGCGGTTCAACACAGACTAAACACTAGGGACAGACTGGTTAGGTTGCGAATTATTGAAGAAGCCGAGGCAAGCTGTCCGTTTTGTTTGGTAGAGAAGGAATCGTGTGACCATATTTTTCTACACTGTAGAGTGACGGGGAGACTGTGGTATGACATATGTGAATGGATCGGGTGCGAATGGGTGATTTCAGAAACAATGGATAAGAATGCCCTGGCTTGGTTAGGTGTTCGAAGCAAAGGGCGACGGAAAGATATTTGGCAGGCTGCTTTCTTCGCAATCGTAGGGTCTGTTTGGGAGGCTAGGAATAGGGTGGTTTTTGACCATCAATCGTTCTGCACCAAGTGGATGCTTATGACTATCAAAATGCGAGTTGGCTTTTGGATCAAATTTAGTAGTATAACAATGAAAACGAAAATGAAGAAATATATAAAAATATTATAACAATTTAAAAAAATAGACTAAATTTATTAAAATTAATAAAAAAATAAAAAATAAAAAATAATTATTTATTTTAGTTAATTTAAAATATTAATAATTTATAAAATAAATTATTTATATATTTTCGATATTAATTTTAATGTTAGAAAATTTTTGAGAAGAAAAATGTTGCCGGAATATTTTGGAAACGGTGCTTCGGTGCTGGAACGAGGGCATTTCTTAAGGTACCGTCTGTTGCTGGCAGTCCTTATATCTAGGGCAGGGTAGCTGGGTTTGGATATGATAGCAAGGACGAAGATTTTGACATTTGAAGCAAATGAAAATGCCGTCTTTATCTACCGTTTGAAAGCAATTATTGGAGGAAGACGAAGAGCCTTTATCCTTGTGTTCTGCTCCATGTGCTAACACATCCAACATCAACATGGTATATGTAGACAATGCTATCCATGGGACATCTAATAAAGTACACATTATGAGTTTTGCTGACATTCTGTTGTCAGGTCCAGATGGGTCACATCTGCGTTTGCTGCAGAAAAGGTGGGGAACAACGATGGATTTGTGGATGATGAAGGAGCATGGCGTAAAAAAAAAATTATAAATAAAAATTAGTTATAGGAAAAAAATTAGTTCGTGGTCACTTGAGTGTAAGTAATAGGAAAAAAATAATATGATTTTAAAGTATTTAATTTTAAGTATAAAATATGATATGTATATAGTTATATTAATATATATATTTAATTATATATAAATATACAAATAATATTTTTTATATCTACATGTAAATTAGATATCAAAAAAAATTAAATACTAAATAAATTATACAACTTTAAATAATTTTACTAAAATAGACTTTAAAATAATTTTTCGTTCGGTATATTTGCTTAAGATCGAGTTGGGATACCAATCCCTAGATTGAGGTTCGATTATACATATGGTTTCCATCTTTTTCTCATCGAGCATACCACTACGGCTCTACCAATACCTCTCTCGCTCTCTCTCTCCCTCTCGGTTGCTGTTGTAGCCTGTACACATCAACTTGGATGAAAGAGCCTCAATGTTTTTATGACTCCCAAGATTGGAGTTTAGGCAAATATCTCTTTTATTTCGGTTCTCGGAGATGTTCTGTGTCTCATTTTCAGATTCGCCAATCTAGTCACTAGAAATCATCGGAAGATGGAGTACTCTCTGCATTAAGGGTCGGTTGTGCTACACCATCTCCAGTTGCATATGCCCTGTCGAGCATTTGCTTTATCTTGAACCTCCCTCTGCTTCCGTTTATTTGTCTCGATAAATTAAGGGGGGCCCTGAGTACCCCAGATCAAGATAATCCACAGTGATTTATCGTGTCACAGAAATGGTGACTGTGACTCGGATCATAGCCATCCCGGCCCCTTGCTTCTCCTCTGGATGGGAAATAATATTGAAACCACCTATCAAACAGATCAGGCAGTGAGAGGAATGAGAGGAGTGTTGGATGTAATCCCGTACAGCCTTCTTTTTGTGTCTTCTAGGAGGCCCATTACCACCTATCGTGTTCCAGATTTTTACCATGCATCACGGAATGTTAAAGGTAAGGAAATATTGAGAGTTATCAACAACGGTAGCATGAATATCACTAGACTAACACATGAGAAGACCACCCGCGCGCTCTCTCTCGAGAGAGGGGACAATGAAGCGGTAAGAGGAAAATTAAGGTCCTTAAGGATGCGGTTGGCAGTGGAAAGAATACATTTGGTCTCAAAGAAAATAGAATGTTTAGTGGGTTCGATGAAGGAATGAAGCGTTCGAATTGTTGCATCATTCTTCAAAGCGAGGGACAGAAGGTGGGCCCCTAAGAATGTATGTGGGATAATTTTTTTGAGAGTTTCATGAGGCGGTTTAGGAGGAGAATCTGAGAGATTTATTTTGTATGAAGCAGATAGCCGATTCTTTGGATATATCAAGAGGAAGGATGTCATGAAGTTTCCGAGAACTTCCATGTTATCAAGGAAAATGGAGGGCATATTACAGGAGGGATGATCCTTGTTAATGGTGAAGCTAGATGTGGATGTATTGAATGAAAGTAAATGTAGGATGAGGTTACCATTATGTTGATGGTGTCTCAGGGAAGAGGATGAAGAAGGGATGTTGTAGAGTGGAAGGTCTATTATCATTGTGTCAATGATTGTATTATTAGATGTTAAAACTGAAAGATATGGGATCGTCTGATGGGGTAACTAAGCATGATGGTCGAATGTGAGGGTCAGTGGGAATAATAATATCATGATCGACGAGTAAGGGGAATACTGCTATCCAAGGTATCTATGGTTGGATTAGACTCTGTAGGAATAGAACATGAATGTTTTTCCTTTGAGACATGCGGCCTTTTTTTTGTTTTTTTAATCTTGAAATAGTGTTTTTGCCTTATTAATATCGGAAATGGAAAGGGTTAGTTTTTGGATGTTAGTGTGCTGGTATGACTATCATAATTGATATATATATATATATATATATATAGATTTAGGCTCTTGTACAAACCATTACTTAAAATACAAATGTAGGAACCTTTAATTACCATTAGATCTAGAAGATTGAAGGGTCAAGATTAAAATAAATTCAAGTTAGTTATTTACTAAATCTTGACCATTGATCAAATATTAATCTAATGGTTATGATTGATTCCTACAAATGTATTTTAAAAATAGTGTGTATGGGACATTCACCCTATATATATATATATTTTTATTATAAATCAAATCACTTTTACTTATACTATCAATATTATTAAAAGTCTTCTGTGCTGATCTTATCTAAACGCATGGCGGGGGTACACGGCTCTCAAGGGTCAGAATTTTGTGGCCTCAATAACAATGTTAGGATTTGAAGACGTGCTAATAATTTAGGGTTCGATTCATTGGGACCGATCCCAATCTTAAGGTCGCTGATTGTCGTCTGTTCGTACGTCCACGTGATGCGATGATGGCTCAAATCGCGTATAATTTGGAATTGCGGCCTTAATGAAAGCGGTAAATTGAACGATGCACCGCCTCCACCATTGTACTTGTAGCGCAGTGATTATTCAAAAACGTACTTCGACAGAACCTAGTTAAACTGTGTGCAGTTTTTGTACCGCAATCTGGGCCTCGATGATGACAACGGGTGGCGAGGGTCGGAGGATGCAAAAAGCCAAAAAGGCCGTTTGTACTGCACTTTCCTATATTGGAAGGGGGTCGTATTTTTTTTTTATTATTACCTGACGGGACGACCTTCCGTTGGCACGGACACAGATAAAAAAAAAAAAAAAAAAAAAAAAAAAAAAAAGAACCGACGATGATGAAAGACAAGTTCAATCTCCTTCTGCCCCATTTTTGACTGTGAACTTCTGAACATTTATGACCCCAACCGATTAGTGTGATAGTTTAAATTTTATACAACTGCGTTGTAAGAAAATAATAAAAGAAAAATATTTCAACAATATGTATATATATATATATATATATATATATATATATATAATGACCGCTTTATACTAAAAACAAAAGTTAAATTATCAAATTAGACTATTATTTTGTACTCATTAATTAGTTTAGAAAGGGAAGTTGTGTTCGAACCTAAATTTAGGAAAAGGAAAGTTAGATGGTCCACTGACGGCCCAACAAGATGGTAATAATGCCTACATGGAAGTGGAAGTGTGGGGGCGTGAGGATGATGTTATGCAACTGTAAACTAGTGCAGTCAAGACTCGAGAGTTTATGCACTTGTGCTTACGCAATGCAGTAAACACTGACACCGTTCGTCCGTTCGGGCACGCTTGAGATTTGAGGATAACGGAAAAAATTCCCATCATCATCCTTTCCTCTTCTCTCACATTTACATAACTTCCCACTACTACGTCTTTGGGCATTCCAAATGCCCATATATATTACAATATATATATATACGCCTGCACCGCAGCGATATTTTATTCGAGGAATTTTCTATTAAAGGACGCAAACCTTTTCGGCCGAACACTCTTATTTATTTTGCATTTGATACAAAAATTTTTAAATAATTTTTACTTATAATTAAAAAAATTCAGAATCTATATAAATATTTTATACAAAAATTTAAACTAATATATTTACAATTAAAAATAATAATAATAACTGTACTTATAAATTTATTAAAGATAGGCAATTTCAGCCGAAAAGTTGCATGAAGTTCGGCAATTTCAGCCGAATATTTGCAAAGTCATCGACAATAATTGCCGATACCTAACACCCCTATTTTTGTTTGCTTTCACCAATTTTGAAATAATTTTTATTTATAATTTAAAAAATTCATAATTTAGACGTATAATATAAATATTTTGTACAAAAATTTAAATTAACATATTTACAATCAAATAAAAAAAATTCAATAAATAACTTTAATTAAACTTATAAATTTATGCATATTATAGGAAGAGAAAAAAATATTAAAACAAAAAAATTAATTACCCCACATCTTCGGCATTCTTTGTCGAACATAACATAAATCGGCAATAATTTCCGACCCTCCCCCACTTCTTTGTTTCATCTCCATCATAAATAGTTGCCTCCATCCTCAATAATTACTTATATCGGCAATAATTGCCGAACTACTCCTTTTTTTTTTAAATTATAAATAATGTAATAAAATTTTATAATATAATTTTTATCTATAATTGACAAAAATGTCATGATCTAGAACTATATTATATATAAATTTTATGTTAAAAATTTTGAGTTTTTCAAAAGTAGCCTTTAAATGAAATTATATGGATAAAATTTGTTACCTTACCATCGGTTAAAAATACCGATGCTAAATCTTAACTAATTTAAATTATTTGTAAATAAAAATAATTTTAATCAATATCTATTATAAATATATCTAAAATATATAAATTATATATACTAATAAATATTTTTAAATCAGTAATATATGATTTATTATGAAATAAATAAGTTTTTGTCAAAAGTAGCCACTGTTTTAGTATTTTAAATCTTATTGAATTAAATTTATAAAAAAAAATATCAATAGAAAACATATGTATGGAGGTTAGGACAAAATTTGTTTTCCATCGAGTAAAAATTTATTTTCCAAATAACAAAAACTATATACTATCATCTGATTCGAAAAGATTTGAAACAATAAAATAATGTGTACTTCTAACAAAAAAATATTTGCTTGACAATAAATTATATATTATTGATCTCGTTGGTGTTTCGACATGTTTGGCCGATAGTAGTGAAATCATATACAATGAATCATATGCTGGTGGGGATAAAAAATTATTGTGGCTTCTGCAAGACTGATTATATTGTAGGATGATACGTAGAATAAATATACTGTTGCAAATTTTTGTAAATCAAATTATTGTAGGATGGTATGTGGTTCCCGTGAAGTTGGGAACATAAAATTTTTTTGCCAGATGCTTGTATAATTATTGTAGTTTATGTTCGAATCCTTATATATAAATGAACAGCTTATCATTCATATTCTTCAACTCATTATTTCTATTCTGCAGAGTAGGAATTGTTAGTTGAATGTTGAGATAAAAATTCTCAATATTTGTTAAACACTCAAAATGACACAACAAGAAAAGTGAGTTTGGGCGACGATTTCTATGATAATAGGGCGACAGAACGGATTTTGTTGCCCTTTGTTCTATTTTAGGCAACGAAAATATATTGTTGCCCTTTGTTTCTTTAAGGCAACAAATGTTTATAGTCGTTGCCCTTGTTTTCTTTAGGGCAACAAACTCTTATAATCGTTGCCCTTTGTACTTTTAGGCTACGATTTAATTATTTTGTTGCCCATAATATAGTGTTGGGCAACAATATTATGTTTTCGTTGCCCATACCTTAGCAAATAATTGCTAAAAATTTTAAAATCAACACTTTAGGGCAACAAAATCTTATAATCGTTGCCCTTTGTACTTTTGGGCTACGATTTAATTATTTTGTTGCCCATAATATAGTGTTGGGCAACAATATTATGTTTTCGTTGCCCATACCTTAGCAAATAATTGCTAAAAATTTTAAAATCAACACTTTAGGGCAACAAAATCTTATAATCGTTGCCCTTTGTACTTTTGGGCTACGATTTAATTATTTTGTTGCCCATAATATAGTGTTGGGCAACAATATTATGTTTTCGTTGCCCATACCTTAGCAAATAATTGCTAAAAATTTTAAAATCAACACTTTAGGGCAACAAAATCTTATAATCGTTGCCCTTTGTACTTTTGGGCTACGATTTATGTTTTCGTTGCCCATACCTTAGCAAATAATTGCTAAAAATTTTAAAATCAACACTTTAAGGTATATTTAATATGGGAAGTACACTCTATTATATACTCAAATGAAAACATAAAATATCAAAACTATGTTGAAATGTGTGTTTGTTTAAATTGTAAAATTAATTTTTTTTATTAAATAAGGGGGCGCTCCCGTAGGGGTCTAAGGGCAGCGTAAAATCAATTTCTAATAAGTAAAATATATTGTTTGATATGATAATAAGGGCAACGAAATTAATCTCGTTGCACAAAAATAAGTTTGGGCGACGAAATTAATCTCGTTGCACAAAAATAAGTTTGGGCAACGATTATATATTTTGTCGCCCATGGTACTCTTTTTTTTGGCGCCCAAAATTTTACCTCTACCGCCATATATTTTTTTTATGTGTTTTTGTTTAAAAAAAAAAAAAAGCACGCACGCGGCACGCCTGCCGCCTCCTTTCCTTTTCTCTCTTCTCTCCTATCTCTTCTCTCCTATCTCTTCTCTTACCCTGTCCCGACTCTCCCCTGCGCTGCGCCTGCCTTGCGCCTGTTCGCAGCCCCTCAGCCCAGCCACCTCTTCTCCCCAGCTCCACCAGTCGCTGCCGGCCACAACTCCGACCGCCACTGCCAGCCACCGCAACCAGCAGCAGCGTGCAGAAGCAACACAGGGCAGCAGCAGCGGGCGGCAGCAGGCCGCGGCAGCGACGAGCCGCGCTGGTTGCGCCGCCGTCCGGCCACGGCAGGCCCTGCTGACCACTGGCGAGCTGTCCCCGTTCCCCGACGAAGCTTCCCCGGCCTTCCTTTGTCCCGATTTGTCGGTTTCGTTGGTATAATTTTCTGAAAAACCCTAATATTAATTCGTTTAATTGAGTATGATTTAGCTTGTGATAAGCTAAATTAATTGTTTGATAATGTATATATGTGCTGCGAGAATGATTTGGATAGGTTAATTGTATGGTTATGTTGAAATTTTGGAAAATTTGAATTTTTGGCAGGGTTATGTCCGAATTTTTCGGATTCGTCCGATTTAGCTATTTTGGGAAAATTGATTATACAATATGTTTTAAAATGTATCTAATTTCATGTTGGAACCGTCAATTTGAGAAATTTATGCAGAATTTATTGGAATTTGATTTCTAGGTCAAAATTCATGTGTGATCAAATTGGGTCATATAATTGAGTCGTTCCACTCAATTGATTGTATAATATCGTTTAAAATGTATTTAATTTTATATTGGAAGTGTTGATTTGGGAAATTGTGCGTAATTGATCGGAATTGGATTTTTAGGTTAAAAATCCCGCAGGTTTAAATTAGATTGTGTAATCGGGTTATTTTATTCAATTGGCTATATAAATTACATTAGAATATGTTTAATTACATTTCCGAACTGTCAATTGATATGTTTTGGCAAGAATTGATCTGATTTGTGTTCCGGGATCAAAAACCCTAATTGTGCTAAATTGTGTATTTCTTTTATTGGTTTTGAGTAATTAATTATTTGATATGTTATAAAATGTGTTTAATTGCATTTCTAAACATTCAATTTGATTGAATTAATAGAATTCAACCAAATTGTATTTTTGGGCATAAAACCCTAGATTTCAAGTGAGATTATGAAATTGGTTAATTGTGTAGTTGTTTTTCTAAAATTAAATTTATAGAAGTAGTTGAAATGATCCTAATTGTATTTGAAGTGATTTGGTCGATTGATTATATTTGAAGATAGTCATTGATTATATTTGACCGATGAACATTTCCTAATATATGTTTTCCTATTTGCTTTTGCATGTATAGTCATTGTTTCAAAAATGCCTGGGGATAGAAGTTGGATGAACCATAAGGGAATAAATGATAGGAGAAAGCCAGAGTATATTGAAGGTGTTAATGAATTTTTAGAATTCTGTTTTGGTGGAAAGGAAGAGGGAATTTTGCTAAAATGCCCTTGCTTGAATTGTAATTTTATTTTAGCCCAAAATCAACGTACTATGTGGATTCATTTGATGATGTATGGCATCAAGAATGATTATAATCCATGGATTTTTCATGGAGAAAGTGATGGCAGCAGTATCAGGGGTGATAATAATAGTATTCATAATACTTATGATGAAGAGACTAGAGTTAATGCGGATGATGAGGCAGATCTTGATAATATGGGTCCGTTGGTACAAGATGTGACAAATGTTCAATTTTCCATGGGTATTGATAATATTGAATCAGAAGTAGGGTGTCAGTCTCTTGAGGAAAATGGTGTTGGTTTAGAGAAGTTTTTTAAGTTGATGAAAGATGCTGAGACAGAGTTGTATGCAGGTTGTAAGACATTCTCAAAATTAGAATTTTTGGTTAACTTACTCCATATCAAAGTGAGTAATAAATGGAGTAATAAATCTTTTGATATGCTACTTCAAGTTTTGCATAGAGCCTTTAACTTTGATAAAGGATTTCCTAAGACATCGTATGAAGCAAGGAAATACACTAAGGAACTTGGGTTGAATTATGTAAAAATTGATGCTTGCATTAATCATTGCATATTATTTTGGAAAGAATATTCTCAATACAATAGTTGTCCAGTTTGTGGATGCTCTAGATGGAAGGATAAGAATCAAGATGATGGAAGTAGCAGTGATGGTGATGGGTTGCATATGAGAAATAAGGTGCCTCAACTAGTCTTACGCCATTTTCCTTTAATCCCTAGGCTTCAAAGGATGTATAGGTGCTCTAAATTAGCAGAACATATGCGTTGGCATAAAGAGCATCGTCCAGACGATGGAATTATGAGGCATCCTGCAGATTCAAAAGCTTGGAAGTTTCTAGATGAATTATTTCCCACTTTCTCCGCTGATCCACGGAGTGTTAGGTTGGCACTTGCGAGTGATGGGTTCAACCCTGGAGCACACTTAAGTTCCAAGTATAGCATATGGCCTGTTATTCTTGTCCCATATAATTTACCTCCTTGGATGTGCATGAAAAGTGCTTACTTCATGTTATCTTTGTTAATTCCTGGTCCAAAATCACCAGGTAATGATATAGATGTATTTTTGCAACCACTAATAGAAGAATTGAAGGAATTATGGGAGAATGGGGTTAGGACATTTGATGCACATACTGGTGAGGTGTTTAATATGCATGATGTTTTAATGTGGACAATTAGTGATTTTCCAGCATACGCTAATTTGTCTGGATGGAGCACAAAAGGGACCCTTGCTTGTCCTAATTGCCATAAAGATACTTGCTCTCAAAGATTAAAGCACTCTCGTAAGCACTGCTATTTGGGGCATAGGAGATTCTTGGAACCGGACCATAAATGGCGATTGAATAGGAAAGACTTTGGTGTTGGACACACTGAAAGAGGGCCCCCACCAGAATCACTTTCTGGACATGATATTTTGGAGGAATTGAGTGGAGTTATAAATGTCACATTTGGAAAAAGTAAATCTTTTAAGCGAAAGAGATCTGAGCGATACTTGGTGCATCAATGGAAGAAAAAGAGTATTTTTTTTGAACTCCCGTATTGGAAGCATTTGTTAATTCGGCATAATCTAGATGTGATGCATGTCGAGAAGAATATTTGTGACAATATCTTGGGCACATTGTTGGATATACCCGGAAAAAATAAAGATACTTTGAATGCTAGATTAGACCTTGAGAATATGAAGATGCATCCGCATTTACGTCCTAAGTTGGTGGGGGAAAAGTTTCATATTCCGAAGGCATCTTATAGTTTAACATTATTTGAGAGGAGGGAGGTCGCTTCCCTACTAGCAAATTTGGCAATTCCAGATGGCTATTCATCTAATATATCAAGATGTGTAAGCTTGGAAGATGGTAGGATTTCTGGAATGAAGAGTCATGACTGTCACGTGTTTATGCAAGATTTACTTCTACCGGCTTTTCGAGGTGTGTTAGATGATAAGGTGCTTCAACCTTTGGTAGAGTTGAGTAGATATTTGAAGCAACTATGTTCAAAAACATTAAAGATTGATGTGTTGGAGCAAATGGAAAGAGATATAGCCATCACCCTTTGCAAATTGGAACGGCTATTTGTTCCTTCTTTTTTTGATGTGATGGTGCATCTAACTGTGCACTTAGCTAGTGAAGCAAAGCTAGCAGGACCTGTGGCTTATCGTTCAATGTGGCGCTTTGAAAGGTAATGTAAAGTTATAATATTTTAACAGGATATATTTTTTAATTGATTATTTTGTAATGTAAACGTAAAATTATGACTTTTTTCTTATTGTAGGGAAATGCGTACTTATAAATCGTTTGTAGGCAACAAGGCATGTCCAGAAGGGTCGATTGCAGAAAGTGAGATTGCAGATGAATTCCTTACATTTTGCTCACGGTATTTGAGTAAAATAGAGACACAATTTAATCGTGAAGAGAGGAATGATGATGAGAATCATCCACTTCCCTATAGCTTATCTATTTTCTGTAAGTATGGTAAGCCATTAGGGAAGGATGCACTTAAAGAGTTAAGCTTTAAAGACTGGGAGCAAGCGCAATTGTACATTATAAGAAATTGTGAAGAAGTTCAACCATTTTATGAGTAAGTGAGATTATTTTAATTTATATAGAATACACAATATGTAGCAAGGGCTACAAAGATTAATAATTGTTCTTTATGATAGGGAGTATATGAATGACAATGAAGGACAACTTGTTGCTTTTGTTAGATGGTTTGAAAAAAGAGTAAGTGAACTTATAATCTATATGAATTAAATAATAGATATATTATAGTAATAACGTATGTCTTACGTTATTTCTTTTAATTTTTATGTAATATAGATAACAGAGTTGAGAGATGCTGGGGATGAAAGGATTACAGATGAACTATTATGTCTAGCTCGAGGTCCAATGAGGAATGTGCTTACATATGAGGGATATATTGTGAATGGTTTTAGATTTCATACAAGAAAGCGCCAAAGAAGAAGGAAGACACAAAACAGTGGAGTAATGGTAAAAGGAGATGATGATAGTGGAGGTGTGGATTTTTACGGGTTACTAGAGGAGGTGATTGTGTTGGAATACGACCCTATCAAAAATTATGGTAGTCCTACTACCATTATTTTTAGATGTGAATGGTTCAATGTATGGGATAAGAGGATGGGGGTAAAGAGAGATGATAAATATGGAATTACCCTTGTTAATGTTAACAGTAGGTTAAGATATAATGAGCCTTTTGCGCTAGCCTCTCAAGTAGGGCAAGTTTTTTATGTAAAGGCCCATAAAGAACCTCAGTGGAGGATAGTTGTCAAAACAAGTCCTCGAAATCATTTTGATTTTCCTATTATTGAGGACATTGATGATGATAGTGAACCTTCAAATGCAATTAGGGAGAATGAGATGACTACTACGATTTCTGATATGCAAGATTTAAATTGGGATGAAATTCCTTTGGTACGTGATGATACTGAACCTGATTTAGTTGATATTTGTGACGTTGAAAGGGCTATGAATAATGAGGAGGAGGAGGAGGAGGAGGAGGAGGAGGGACTCGAAGATGAAAATGGTGAAGTTAATTACTATTCAGATTTAGAATCAGATGAAGATATTGTATGATATTATTTTAGTTTTCCTTCAAAGTTGAAGGTGATGGTGATAAATTTCCAAATGATATAACTATTGTATCTTAATTTATTTAATTAGCATATCAATCAATTTATTTTATTGTTGTTGGATTTTACAGGTTAATGGCATCTAATCTTTCATCATCACAAGCTATGGTGCATTTAAATCAGGAGACTTCACCGGATGGTCATGATGAGCGATATGACAACTTAGCCAATCCTATGACATATAGGCAACGCCGTCGGTTGCAACAATCACAAAGGACAGGTTTGTGTTAAGAATGCCTATTTTTCTATAATATATTTTTTAATTATATATTTCTTGTACATATTTATCATTATTGGTTGAACCAATATACTTGTGTGATGTAGGGCCAAAGCGGGGGTCCACTCGTGGAAAAAAATATTTTAATTCACGGTTAAATGACCACACTACAAAGCCATATGCTAAAATCACCGAAGAAATGAATAGAATTGTAGGCACTGATGCAAACCAGTTCATCACAGAGTTGGGAGTGTGGGTAAAAAATTATTGTCCTCTTGATTCACGGTAAACCTTAGTTGAAATGATTCTAATTCTATTTGCACATGTCTATTTTTGATAAAACTTTCTTATCAATTGTATTTTTTTTTGGAATATTTAATTATATGTGTAGAAATTGGAAATATATGGATCCTACCGCGAAAGAAAGACTTTTCAATAAGATAAAGGTAAAATTTAAAGCTAATGTTTTAGTTTTGCATATTAGTTACATGTTTTATTTTGTTCATAACCAATTGATTACTTTGATATTTATATATTGTTTAGGCTGAGTGGACACTTCCAGAGGGTAGTCATGTTGACAAAGCATTATCTATGCAATGTCAAATTTTGTATAGACAATGGCGTTTCAGGCTAAAAGAGAGATATTTTAATGGATTTTCAACGTCACAAGCTATTGCAAACCGACCTCAAACAATAAATGCTACTGTATGGAGGTGGTTAGTGGTGGACTTTTGGGGTTCGTCTAAGCAAAAGGTTCTACTATTTAATTTTTTTTTAAGTTTCCGATGACAAGTATTTCCACTCTAATTTATAAATTTAGTTTATTTGATGGATATGCATTGGCTAATGAGATGCAAAAGAGTTATGAAATCATTAATTTTCATTTTTTTTCACATATAGCATATTAGTGAAGTGAATCGTAGAAATAAATCAAGACAAATTGAAATTCCTAGGAATGGAGGAAAGTCAACAGCGCACTATCTTCATGAAATTGTAAGTATATTAATGACATTTTTTTGATTTTTTTTTTCTATTTTTGTTGCTACTACTATTGTTCTATCAAAAATACAAAGGTTGGTCAATTCTATATATTAGTATGGATTTATTATATGTAGGAACATATATTATATGTAGGAACATCAACCATCAAAAGAGCCTTCTATTATAGCTGAAAATGCTGATGAGTCGATTGAGGAGCCTGAGCAAGAACCAGATTATATTAGATTATGGGAAAAGACCAAAAGGTGTGTCAGATATGAAGAATTATGTAAATATAAGTTAATTTAAACAAATTTGAAAGGTTTTTTTATTATTTATTTTATATTATTATAGGAAAAAAGATGGTACATGGGAAGATGGTGCATATGCAAAATACCAAAAGTAGACTGAACTTCATGCTAAGCAGAAGGAGTTGTATGGAGTTGATAACCTTAGTGTGAAAGAAGCATATACCCAGGCATTTGAGCATCGTTCTGGCTATATTAGAGGGCTAGGAGCTGGACCTATGCCTTTAAGGAACAAAAAGGATAATGAAATTGAGGCTAGCCTTCGTCAACAAATTGAGGAGCTTAAACATTCAAATGCCTTAAGGGAGGAAAATTTAAGGCTCGAAATGGAAAAGATGAAGGAAATTGCTGAAGAAAGAGAGAGAAAGTTAAGAGAAGAAGCGGAGGAACGAGAAAGGAAACTTAGAGCAGATGCTGATGAGGCCACGCAGAAGTTGAAGGCCGAAATGATGCAAGTTGTGAGAGATCAAATTGCAGGCTTTCTAGGAACACAACAATCTTCACAACTCACTAAATTAGTATGAGGTATATTTAATCTATTCAAAATTTCCCATTATTAATGGTTTGAACGTTAGAACTCTGCACTATAAGTGTGGACAAATTATGGAACTAAAATTTGTAGTTTGTGCCAATGTTAGACATGTGATATTCATTGTCTTGAAATTGAGATGGAGGACTTTTTGCATCAGGTATTCTAACTATACTATTTGTTCTCTTTTACAGCTGGGAGTTCTAATTGGACTTAGAAAATGACAAAGACTTTCAGAGGCAAGGAGCTTTTTTGGACTTATGAATGTAAGTTAGTTCTTGTATTCATTTTTATAATATGGCTTACAACTTTTTTTAATTAAAGGGAATTGGAAAATTATAAATAGATACCATTGCATATCTCTTTATAATCTTAATTTATATTTTTTTATTTCATGAATTGCAGATTAACTTGAAGCATATTTTGTGACGCTGCAATATACTTGATGAAGCTAAGTATGCAGAACTATAGATAACATCATCCATTTTTTGGTGGTCCTTCAAGCTAGATAGCATAATTGATTTTTATGATACCCATTAGGCATGACTTTTGCCAATTTGTATATTGCAGTATCATATACTTTGAAATTGGAATGACATTTGTTTTTGGACAATGATATCTTAATCTATGCATGGTTTGAATGATATATGATTTTACAGGGTAATGAAATATGGTGGAGTATCTATATGAATGATACTGCATTACAGGATGATCTATTATTATGAATACATAATACAGGTCTTTGGGCTAAAAAATATTTTTGTAGCTTGGAAGAAAGACTAGGAATTGATTTTGTTGCAAAACAAGTAATAGGGCCACAAATGAAACAACTTCGTCGCACAAAAGTGGGTTTAGGCAACAAAAAATATTTGTTGCACAAAAGAGGTTTAGGGCGACAAAACATATGTGTCGCACAAAAGAGGTTTAGGGCAACAAAATATCTACGTCGCACAAAAGAGGCTTAGGGCGACAAAACATATCCGTCGCACAAAAGAGGTTTAGGGCGACAAAAAATATTCGTTGCACAAAAGGAGATTTAGGGCAACAAAATTTTCTTTTCGTCGCCCTAAGCAAGGGCAACGGGCTTATGGCGACGAAATTGTGACGAAATTTTTTTGTCGCCCAAACTTTGGGCGACAAATTTGTTTTGTTGGGCAACGAAATAATTTGTTGCCCAAAGTAATATTTCTTGTTGTGTGAATAATAAATTTAGAAGTTCTTCAAACTATGAAGAGTTTGAAACTTCGATAGGGTACGATGAGTTCGGAAGTCCGATAAACTACGAAAATGAGGTCAGAACCCCATCATATTACGATGATAGATTTACAATACCAACAAGCTATGGATACACAGAAGATATGCAAATGCATTCTTCCAATATTAATTACAACTTCAACGAAGAGGTAAAATATATTTTTTTAGTATTGTAAATTGTGGCGAAAAAATTAGTTAGATGAAATTAATAGTTTTTTTAATTATATTATTATGGTAAACTCTTTTTTTCAGGATATGGAGAATATATCTTTTATGACTCAAAATTATCAGAGATTTTTTGTAACGGATCAAATATTTTTATATCGAGATGAACTTGTGACATGGGTTAAGAAAATGAGTAGAACTCATAAGATGATTTTGATTATCAAAGGTTCTAGAAAAGGAAATGGTATAGGGGCGGGTAGAGTCTCGATAAGATATGAACGAAGTGGAACATACGTCCGTATTAGACCAACAGATACCGAAGGTGCACGTAATTCATGTTCTAGAAAAAATGATTGTCCTTTTTTTTATTATTGGTGTTGAAAATAATAACGGTGGATGGTAAGTGGTAGTTAGGAACGGGACACACAATCACGAATTGGCTAATTATGACCAAGGACATATTGTTCTTGGTAAGTTGACAGAAAATGAAGTTCAATTTGTTGATGAACTTATCACAGCTAACGTAAAGCCAAGGCAAATCATACCGCTTCTTCAAAAATAATTTGAAGGTAATGTAACTATGAGAAGACATATTTATAATGCTCGACAGAAGCTTAGGTCCGAAGAAATGGACGGTCAAATAATGTTACAACATGTTATGAGTATGTTGGTTGAGAACCATTATTTTCAGTGGCATCAAAGTGAGCCGCAATCAAACGTAATAAGTGAACATCTGTTCGCAAATCCCGTATCTGTTAACATTTTACGTGCATTTCCTTTTATTTTGCAAATGGATTGCACGTATAAGACAAATAGATATGGAATGCCCTTACTTGAAGTTGTCGGACTAACACCAACACAATTGAATTTCAACGTTACATGTGCATACATGTCATCTGAGAAGGAGGGAAATTATTTTTGGGTACTTGAGAGATTGAAGACCTTAATTGATCCATATATGCTTCCAACCACCATTATTACCGACCGAGGACTTGCCCTTATTTCAGCTATGGAACATATTTTTCCTACTTCAAAACATTTATTATGTAGGTTTCATGTGAATAAGAATGTGGAGGAAAAGTGTAAGAAACTCTATGGTAGTTCATCGTTCGCACGTGGTTTTATTTCACGATGGAAAATTTTGATAGATGCCACGGATGAACAAACATACGAGAAACGACTGTTGTCAATGAAGGAAGATTACAGAAGCATGCCGAGCCTAATTTCGTATCTAAAGACGAATTGGCTACAACCATACAAATATAAAATTGTTGCTGCATTCTTTGGTGACGTGTTTCATATCCATCAGCTTACAACGAATATGTATGATTTATATTTTATGGATTAGTATAGCTGATTTAGCTTCTTTTATGTTGATAAAGTCAAGTAATTATATTTTTTTTTTATGAATAGGGTTGAAGGTGCTCATAGATCTTTAAAAAGATTTATGGAGACATCACGGGGTAGCTTTAATACAGTGCACAAACAAATGCACGCGTTCCTCAAATTACAACATGATGAGATAAAAGCATCGTTGGAGAGGTCTCGGTTCAATACTCCTCATTTTGCTACAAGTGATCTTTATACCAATTTGAGGGGCCATGTTTCTTTATATGCAATGGAGTTGGTGAATAACGAGTGTTAGAGACTTGATCATGTACGTACGGATGATTATTTATGCGGATGTTACGTGCGTCGTACGCACGGGATACCATGTACGCATGAGATTAAAACATACATTCATAACTACATGTCAATCCCCATGTCGGCTATTCATCCATTTTGGAAGAAACTCGACATAGATGGGCCGATTACTCCACCGAGACCCCAAGAACCATTAGAAGTTGCATCTCATTTACTCCATATTTCCATAGAATTTGTTTTACGCCAGCCATAGAAAATACAGAATCAGTTGGCCAGAGAGATATTTAATATTACAGTTCCCTAGAGAACACCTCTCCACGAGCCACCAGTACGGCAAAACAGGGGTCGCCCAAGGAACTCCACTAGAAGGGAACAATCTAGTTGGGAGTATACAGAACAATAATTTTCTAGTCGTCCCAGATCAACTCAACGTCGGGGTCGGGGTCGGGGTCGAGGACGACAATCGGCATTTCTGTCATCAGGCTAATTTCAATTTCCATATGTGACTCAGATGAATCGACATATAGTTCCTTATATTAGTAGCATGTGTAATGCTTTAGGAGATAGGAATTGTGGTTTCAGAGCATTGGCTTCTATTATACTAGGAGATGAAGAACGGTGGGTTAAGATTCGTACCGACTTATATCACGAGATATTGGCGAGAAGATAGTTGTACGAGAATGTATTTGTATATGAAAGCGTTGATCAAGTTCTTAATACTATTGCCCACTGGGAAGGGCTAGCTCCGCTGGCGCATTGGATGGAAATGCCTGATATTGGTCATGTCATTACAACCCGTTACTGTGTGTTGTTCGTATATTACTCATTGAATGCATGCAGCTCATTCTTACCTTTAGTGGCTATGGACGGAATTCAAGGTCTTGAAAATGAAGTCACTATATTTTTCTTGCAAGACATGAGTCACTACATATCGGTGAGCACTAAGTTTAGTGAAGATTTTTTCCATTTCAATATTATATGAATGGCTAACATAATATTATTTTTTTCGACAGGTATATCTTTTAGAATATTTTCCACTCCCACCAGTACATATAAATTGGAATAGATATCGTGATAGCAGCGTTTCAACGTGGAATACCCAATATTCTTCAAGATTCGAACAATGGTGCACATTGGTACATGATGACACACAAGACCCTCATCTTTTATCTTCGGACTCAACTTTAATGTAGAATTGTTGTAATTTTTTCTTTATTTATTTGTGTTTACATCCTTTGTAACATGTACGTGCTAAATTTAATAAATAACAAGACCCTCATCTTTTATCTTTGGACTCAACTTTAATGTAAAATTGTTGTAATTTTTTCTTTATTTAGTTGTGTTTACATCCTTTGTAACATGTACGTGCTAAATTTAATAAATATATCCTAATTTCTATCACGAAGATCTAAACTATGGATATATAATAAAACACTTGACTCGTGTAATTAATGAATAAGGATAGGAAGATATTGATTGATTAATAAAACACTTTATTCGTGTTGGGAAATACTGGACCTCCTTATTTTTCCTTGAATTCTCAGCAAAATGCTGACTTTTGAAAACTAAGATTTTGTGAGCTGACATAATAACACAATTGCCATCATTATGAAGTTCATTCCTACCGTGTCTCTTATTCCTTTGTTATCTCTTGATGAAATTTGAATACAAATAGTCTAACCTAACATATAAATCTCATACATCAATGGTAAAATAAAAACGACACTTGGCATTAATTCTAACAAACATATTTTAATGTCTTTACATAACAATACGGTAATACATCAAGTTCATTACAAATGGCCACGCCGAGGTGGAGTAACTCCTAAATCACGCACAAGGGTTTCGATACATGTAACTAACTACTCATAATTTGGAGCTGGCTCTCCCCTCCAATACAATTGACAGATAGTTTTACGTGCTTTGTTCAAATATTTTTCGGCTGGTATATGATGATCATTGTTTGTATGTTCAGCCAAATATTCTTCCGTCGTAGCTAATATATATCTATGAGTTCTCAGAACATACCAATCCATATAATCATCGGCCACATCCCATGGGTATTCAACCTCTGGTCCAAAAATATCCGGGCCCAATATATGTTCATACCTCAAGAACCATTGGCCGAGCATGTGTGCATAGTACACTTTGTACTTCTTGAGGGAAGGACCTCTGTATGAGTTTCTAGTTGGCTTGATGGATTCCTCAGGGATGAATTGTGTATAACCGAATTGCCGTGTCACTCTATCTGGCATATGTGGTTCAACTTTCTCCAAACAATGTATACAGCCGTGATAGAATGCCATACAACAATATCTATATGGATTAGCTACTCCGTACGGATCCCAATTGACCTTTAACTAAAATATTCAAGTAAATATGGATATCACAAACATAATATAGTAACAATATAATGTTTTTAGCATACCTTTGACGCAGACATAACATCAATCTTTGAGCAAAAGTACTCGAGCGTCTCCAACTTATTTTCGAATTTCTAGCCACAAGACCACCTCATACAACGAGGATGGTCTGGATCATATCTAGATCTTTCCACTCCAAACCCCAAAAAGTATTCATATATCCACATCTATTATAATATTTGATCGTTAGCCATCATAACGAATATAGAGTATGTAATATATGTATATATATATTGATTATAAAATTACTTGTAATAGAGTGATACATCCTGATATTTTAGTAGCGTCAGTTCTAGAAGCCATACCAAGTTGTCGATATAAAAAAGCAAGTGTGGCTGCACCCCATGCATAACCTTCAACCCGGCTAAGATCTTGAAGAAAAATGATAAAGTATGGATTAATTTTATCAACCGTCTTATCGACAAACAACGATAAGCCGATCAACCATAATATATACCCAATCGCTTTTTCCTCATCCCCTAACCAGTATGATTCACATAATTCTTGCAGCCATTTAAATGGAAACTCGTCCTTTTGAGTGACTTCATTCACTTGCATTTCCTCCATCCCAAATAAGGCACCCATTGCACCAATCATTTGCCTACGTGTATCCGTTGTCATGTCCAAATGTAATGAATGACCATCAACTCGTAGCCCTAATATACGATGTCCATCTAAAAGAGTGATTGTCATCTCCCCCTATGGCATATGAAAGCTATTAGTGTTTGGTTACCATCGCTCAATAAATACTGAAATAAGCGGCACGTTCACATGCTCAAATGTGCAGGATGGAAGGTGTGATAATCATGTTCATTGTATCAGAGCGAACATCCTATCATTGACGCTTCTTAGAAAACTTCTTAAAACCTCTTGCCTCGTGTGGATCTTAGGACAACCCCGATCCTGATCAATATAATAAACAAATGTAATGCATATATATGATTGATTACATATAAAATAATAATTAAGAAATAATGAATATAATAAACTTACCTTTCCTAACCATAAATCTAAAGCTGCGTGACCATCAAAGCTAAGAATCAAATCAGAAATTATTGGACCTCCAGGACATGGCCCAAGCAAGTACCATTCATCCTTTAATTGTATACTCTCTTCATCTTTACTAGCGTCACCAGCATCACCAGCATCTCTATCATGATGATCTCTATCCTCCTCCTCCTCCTCCTCCTCCTCATCATCATCATCATCATTACGCACATAAGTCGATGACACTGCTCCACTAGTATTGTAGGGTAATGAGCTGGCAAATCTAATGATGATCTAGATCCACCAACAACAGTTGGGTAAACTAAGGATGATGTAACTCCCATAGCAGGCTGTGCCGGTGAGGTAAGAAAATCTATATATTCTGTAGATAATGGGAAACCTCCTGACTCAGAAACTCTAACCCCTGAACCTCCCACCCCCAAACTTCCAAACCCAGAACCTCCGTACCCCAAACCTCCAACCGCAGAACCTCCATACCCAGAACCTCCAACCCCCAAACCTCCAAACCTGGACCTCCTTCCCCCAAACCTATGTACCCTCCAAACCCCACAGTGCCAACATTAGCCACAAATGATGGACGACTTGCATAGTCTGCAAATGATGGAAATTTATGACCTTATTGACTAGACCTTGGTTCTTCGGGAACTTTTGCATATTCTTGTTGTTCTAATGCTTCTTCTGGTTCTTGTTCTCCAGATTTCTTACCTCGTCGTAATCCTTTGGTAATATTCCTTCCAAAATTTCTCAAACGAGCCATCGACGCAGGTAGCTCAATAGCAGTTCTGTTACGTCATGAAGAAGCAGTAACATGACGACCATCGGTTCTATCTACTACTTTGTCTTGTCTGCGACTCATCTGAATTTTAATAATAAATACCTAAAATCAATTATAATTATGTATATGAATTGAAGGTAATACGTGATAACATAAATAAAACCTAATTACATACATGAAATTAATATAATTAATAAATATCAACCCATATTATGATAGCGAAAGAGATCTGTATACCCAACCATATAACTGAAATACAATATCTTAAATTAATCATCTACTTTATTAATTAAATATATCAAACATTTATATTACTTACTGGTAGGAGTTTAGTATAATATAATAACTAAAGTATACTTAATTATGGTATGTCCTCATCTATTTTTTCAATAATCCAACCAAATTTATCCAAATATATTCCATAAAATTAGCAAACTAATTAAATATAATTCAAATATAAACATATTTAATCTATTATAAATACATTTAACAAAAATATTAAACAAATCTAACCTAATATCCTATCAATATAATTAAAAACATTCACCAATAATCCCCATCACATAACAATATTTAACATATTTAATGAAAATATAAATAAATCTAATAAACATCTAATCATATATAAATAATACAATAACATAATTAACAAAGTATTAACAAATCTATAAACATAATAAACAAATTTAATCAACTTAACCATAATTAAAATATATCATTTAAAAATATCATTAATAAACCTTAATTAATATATACAAATTACATATCTTAACAAATTGCCAAAACTCTACAATAGAGAGATAATTTGTTGAACCTATATTTAATTAAATTATGAGAGCATAATTATTATAATTAATAAAACATAATTAATATATATAATTACACATCCAAAAAAATAGCCAATACCCTACAATAGAGAGATAATTTATCGAACCTATATTTAGCTAAAATATTAGTGCATAATCAATATAATTAATAAACCATAATTAATATATATAATTATATATCCTACAAATAACCAAAACTATAGAATAGAGATATAATTTACCAAACCTATATTTAGTTAGAATATTAGAGTAAAATTAATATTATTAATAAACTATATTTAATATATATAATTTTACATCCTAAAAATAACCCAAAATCCTATAATAGAAAGATAATTTACTAAAGCCTAGATTTAATTCAAATATTAGAGTATAATTAATAGAGTATAATAAATCTAAAAATATATTTTCTAAAATTAATCAATTAACCATAATCAAAATATATTATTAAGATAAATTATAATTATCAAATTATTATTAATAAATATAATTATAATTATAATTAAGATCACTAAGCTGAAACCCTAGCGACAATACACGCAAACCTATCTTTAATTAAATTATGACAGCATAATTAATATAATTAATAAACCATAATTAATATATATAATTACACATCAAAGATATAGTCAAAACCCTAAAATAGAGAGAAAATTTACCAAACCTATATTTAATTAAATTATGAGAGTATAATTATTATAATTAATAAAACGTAATTAATATATATAATTACACATCCAAAAAATAGCCAATACCCTACAATAGAGAGATAATTTACCGAACCTATATTTAGTTAAAATATTAGTACATAATCAATATAATTAATAAACCATAATCAATATATATAATTATATATCCTACAAATAACCAAAACTATAGAATAAAGATATAATTTACCAAACCTATATTTAATTAGAATATTAGAGTATAACTAATATTATTAATAAACTATAATTAATATATATAATTTTACATCCTAAAAATAACCAAAATCATATAATAGAAAGATAATTTACTAAAACCTAGATTTAATTCAAATATTAGAGTATAATAAATCTAAAAATATATTTTCTAAAATTAATCAATTAACCATAATCAAAATATATTATTAAGATACATTATAATTAACAAATTATTATTAATAAAGATAATTATAATTATAACTGAAACCCTAGCGCGAGAATTTGATTCACATGCATTGGCGTTTTTGGCCGAAGTCCTCCCCTGGGCATCGACATAATTTGCCGAACCAACCCTTCTACATCGGAAGATTTAGCCGATCTAACCCCTTTCCTTCGGTCAATTTTGCCGAAACACAGCAGCATCATCGGCAGATTTTGCCGATCTGTTGATCTAATTAATAAAAAAAAATTATACTTACATCTACGATCTAATTAATAAAAAATAAAATTTATACTTACACATTTAAAAATTTAAAATTTTAAACTCAGATAGTTATATATTAAAAATTAAAAATTAAAAATTAAAAATCAAAAATACCTTAAATTTGTTGTAATGGGAAAGAAATCCAGCCATTTTTCGTAGCAGAAATGAAGGAAGAGAATACTGCACATGAAAAAAAAAAAAGCAAAAGTATCGGCAGGATCCGTAATAAATAATACAAGAAGAATAAAAAAGATAGTAGTGTCTTTTACTATATAAATATTTTCTGTACCGTAAAAGGTTATTTTCTAAGTAACAGCTAGGTTTGCACCTCTTCCATACACTCACTGCGACCGCAAAGCAATCATGATGGCAATCATGATGTGACCCCGATTTGAGACTCCGCTGAGGCATCTAGACACGATTTGAGACTCCGCCGAAACATCTAAACAAATGTCGCTGTCGCCGACCATGCCTGCCCAAATTATATAAACAATTGTCGCTGAGACGACAGGGGCGACGACCCATTGAGCGGCAGCAACAACCTGATTAGTAATTACTGAAGAAGCTAACAATAGCAACCCGAACCTGAAGAATTAATGTGCAATTGCAACAATCAAAGCTTAGTTAATCCAAGCTGCACTATTGGCCTCTTTTCTGCTTTATACATCTACATATATATATACTGCATAGTGTTGAACGTAATTAATTGATGATTTCCGTCAATTAATGGGTTTAGCTAGCTTTGATAATTCAATTAACCTTTCTGAAATTTCCTAGCAAATATGCATTTCTTTTGTATATATAGATAGTGTTGAACTTAATTAACCATTCATGGGATCTTCGTTGTTCCGTCAATTAATGGGTTTAGCTAGCTTTGGTAATTAATCCATGTCTAGCGGCAATAGTGGAGGGGTATTATTTTTCCCTTAGATTGATAGTTAGGGGTGAACTTTCATCCAAAATTGTATCCGATTAGAACCGTTTACGGACCAAAATTATTTTAAAATAGGATCGGAGATTAGAATGGAATTGAACCAATTATTCCGGTCTAAGACGGGTTAGGATTAAAATTATTAAATTATGTGTGTTTGTGTGTGTGTGATGAAATATTAATAAAATTTTAGATCAAATTGAAAGATTGAACCGAATAGTATGAAAATTAGTTATGGACCAATTTATTTTTATTCGGAATTAAAATTCAAATAAAAGACCAAAATATCTATCCAGTTTTAAACCAAAACTCAAAATAATCAATTAATTTTATCCAAATTTCTACTCGGGACCAAACATTGAATACCCTTATATGGATTCTTTGTATTGATTAGTTTGAATAAAATATATAAATTTTGTGCCACTCCCTTTGGCTCATATTAGAGTAATTTTTTTTACTATGATATAAGTTTGGGCTAGTTCAATGAAATTATCCCCCCCCGGGATGATAAAATCTTTTTCTTCTTTTTTCTGTGCAGCAAAACGATGGCCGCATTTCTTAGGATAGTCATCAACTTACTGGGACAAAAAGAGTTGTTTGATAACGAGCCTATAAAGATGTGGATGTTCTATCTTACCCTTTGCCTCTACTTTTTTGATTAGAGCGATGAATTTACAGACCCAACATCATTGGGTAGGACGTTTACATTTGATATTGGGCTGTTTGTCATGTCTGTTTCACGTCTATATTTTCCTTTAAAATTTGGACTTTGGTTTCCTATTATTGTAATCGTAATAACTTTCGTGGTGGTACGCTATGATATTTTGGTCAAAGGATACAATTGGGTCCATGAATACATTACGAACATCAACGCCACTAAGGTATCCTCTAATTTGGAAGGGAATGTGATGCAACTATGCAAGTGCAAGTTTAACCTACATATACAGTGGCAGACGAAGTGTGAATGATTGAGATGACAATCTCTAGTATCGTAAATTATTTTCTTTAATTACGATCCCTTTTTTCGAATGATCATGGAATTATATAATTATGTTGTAGTTCATAGCCATGTTGTTGCAAATTCAAACTTGCTTGCAATAGATTGCTTTATATTGTGACAAACAAAATATTTTGATGCAAAAGTATCATATTACCGTGACAATTATTATTATTATTATTATTATTATTATTATTATTATTATTATTGGTAAAAAGGAAGAAAGGTCATTACCAAATACTCAATGATTACAAGTCATTATAAAACCAAACATCTCACCATATCATCATGAACATGGATCTAAGGAATATATTTAGAGTACCTAGCCCCATGCACATATCTATATAATATGGTTATAATTACTTCTCTAAGGAAAGCCAAATGGGAGGAATCGTGCCATTGAATTTGCATGCATTCTGCACATACAAAATATGAGTTATCATAGTACAATAAAGAGCTGGGATCATATCTTTCTTCCCTGAAAGTTATCAAGTATTTTTCACCAATATTTACATTTTAGGAAGCCATTGTTGAATTACATCTCTTCGGACCATTGTAGAGAGGATAAAACTCCATATATTGTGGGCAAGGGAGTAGTCATGGAAAAGGTGTACACTATCTTCAATTGCAGCATCACATAATACACATCCTAGGGAAACCTAAATTCCAAAACGTGTTAGCCAATCCTTAGTAACAAGGCATTGTTGATTGGCCAACAAAACTATCAATTGGTGTTTTAGGGCACTTAAAATAATCGACACTAACTTCTCCCACTAAACAAGAGGTAGTTTTTTCCTTAATAGAGAGTAAGCCTTTTTAATGCTATAACTCCATCCACCTTAATGCAGTCACCATGCATAAATAACTGCATGAACCGATTTTAAAGGGACAAGATCTTGAGTAATAAGAAGATTTGGGAACAAATACCCAAACTGAGACATTCTTTAGGTAAAGTGAGTGTAACTAGTGAACCTAAAGGCTTTCTTTTTTCCCCCTCTCCCATATATTCCACACCAAGCGAGCGACATCAAATTGGTTCCAAAGATGAATATTAATCACATCTAGCCTACCCTCGAGCTTGGGGAGATAGATTTTATCCCAAAATATAAGAGCCTTCTTACATGAATTTGCACCACCAAACCACAAGAAGTTTCTCAAAATGGAGTTGAATTGATGGGTGACCTTAGTTTTAAGAATAAATACTTGGGGATAATATATTTATATGTAAAATAAAACCAATTTAATAAGTTGGAGCCACCCAATGTAAGAGAGGAATTTGGAGCTCCAATGATTAAACTGAGCGATAGTTTTCTCAATTAAGTTTTGCATTTGCACCACAATGATATACACTCAAGAGAGGGGGAGCCCACGATAGGACATGGGGAGGGAGCCTTGCATAAAATTTTTCAATTCTAGAATCTAGTAACTTGTCATCTTTAACTTCATGAAAAAAGATAGTACACTTATGGGGGCAAAAGATAAGACCTAATGACTTGGCGAAGGTGTTCAGTTCATATAGTGCATAAGTTGCCACAACAAACTCATTCCACCCTTACAAAAGACCAGCAAGTCATCAACAAAGGGAATATTAATGATGAAAATCTTCTTGCACCTTCTAAGGATATAAAACTGAGGATTAAGCCACAAATTCTTTAAGGAGTGAGTTAAATATTCCATCACCATAACAAGTAAGTAGGGTGACAAAGGTTTTCCTTGTCTAGGGGCCTTTTCCCTACAAAAGGAGAGGAAAGCCTACCATTTAAGAAAATGGAATAAGAGATGGAAGTAACATATGCCATGACCATATGAGCAAACTATAGTGAGAAGCTATACACGTGAAGAATATGTTGTAATAAATCCTAATAAAAAGAATCATATGTTTTATGAATGTCTAATTTCATCATTCAACGGGGGGAAGTATGCCTGGAACTATACTTCCTCATAAGTTCATAGGTCATAAGAATGTTTTCCCTAATTTATCTCCCTTTGACAAATGTCGATTGAGATACATCAATAACATATGGCATGATAGGTTATAGTCTTGTGATAATTTTGGACACAATTTTATATAAAATCGAGTAACACTATATGATACAGAAATTAGTAACCCTATCTACATTCGATTTCTTAGGGATATGGGTGAGAGGCATGGAGTTAATGGTGTGAGGGAGAAAATTGGCTGCAAAGAAATCAACAAATCCTTTAAATGAATTATCAGTAATAATGTCTCAATCCTTCTTCAAAAGTAAGAGGAAAGGAATACTCATCTCTACCTTAGGCCTTTGTATTACCTATCAAAAGGAATACCTCCTTGACCTCCCTATTAGTATAGGGAGCTAAAAAAATTCCTTCATTGCTCTTTAGTTAGCATAACCCCCTTTATGATAGTATTTTCCTCAATCAAACCAATGGAATCTCCAACAAATCCTAATAAGCCTTTATAGAAATTCAAGAATGAATCTTGGATGCAAGAAGGATCAGTAAACACCTCACCCAAATCTCAAAAAATCCGAACAATACCATCTTTCTAAGTTTGATCCTTTTAAGAAGTGAGCATAATTGTTCATAGGTTCTTTTTCCTGTGATCTAAGTTCAATAATAGCCTATCCATTCATCACTTGTTGTTGATTATTAGCATGGGTAACATGGGGCTATTGTTGCTTGGAATCCAATCTACCATACATGTGATGGTTGAGCCTATTATAATCACTATATGCATAAGCCACGATCTGTGTCATATTCAAATAAGGATATTCCTTGGTTGAAAATGATTCCGCCCTTCTGTAAAGAGAGACATGGACAATTCATTTGCTATATAAAAATTAATTTAAAGGCTCATAGCTTATGATGAGTAGCATCAACATTGTGTATGATGATTGAGAAATGATCCAAAATTATGGGGGGAAGGAAATCAACATAAGAATAGTGGATAACCATATAAGGTTAACTAATGTATAATCAAGTTTGCAAGAAATACCCTTGGTACCTTCCCTCTAATTTGTCCACGTGAGAAAGCAACCAATTCCTCTCAAATCTTGGAGGCATGTGTAACACCCCAAAATTTACTACATTTTTTTAAAGCAAAAACCTCTAAATTTAAAACTCGTAAATCCTAGAGATGTTACCACCACACTTAGTATCAGACCGGTTCATTCCAACCATTCCAATACCAAGTGCTAAAGCTAAAAAAAGTTTATCGTTAAACTTAAACCAAGACTGCATAACATAAAAAATCAGAGTATATTGTCAAAATTCCAAAAAGAGAAATAAAACTTACATACGATAAAAATTTTACCTAGAATACTCGATACAAAGTAATAAATCATAAAAAGGAAAATTCGATACAAAAAGAAATAACAGAAGGAAATACAATAACCGGAAGAGTGAATCCAACCACACTACTCTCAATCTTGGAGCCAAAACATGTTCAACACTCATCTCCGCCTGGTGCCTTTCCCACCTGCACAAAGTCAGAAGGGCCTACTACTCGTGGAAATGTGCAGCACCCATGAAAAGGGTGATTAGTACGCTACGTACTGAGTAAGGTAACAAATGCACTAAGGCCATCACACAAGGTCACATAAGTCATGCAGAATAAATAAAAGATCATAAAGTCCAACATAATAACATAAAGGCATATGAACATTCAGGTGAATATACAAAGGTCCAATATAGTCTAGATTAATTACTTAATTAATCTCTTATCGAAAATCTTTTCACACCATGCTCTTTATCAAGTCCATACGAGTATAGGAACCCCACTATTTTAGCCGGTGGATCGGTCACTAGGGTAACATACCCTACTACTATTTTATGCAGGTGGATTGGTCTGGCTCCTGCTCGCATGGTGTTCCACTATAAGTATTAGTGTCTTTTATGTGTCTTAGTAAACTTTAGGGCTTAGTTTATTGAGATCGAGATCCCCCACTATTATAGCCGGTGGATCAGTCACTAGGGTAACATACCCTACCACTATTATATGCACTATTATGTCGGTGGATTGGTCTGGGCCCAGCTCAATACTCTTCCACTTTACATGATTAATGTCTTACATATCTGATTCATAATTTTAACCCTAAACATGCATGGCTAACTTCCTCTACACTTATCCCCCCAAAGAACCCGTCTCACTCATAGTCTCATAAAACTCCTAACTTAGCCCATTATCCTTTTCCCTTTACCAGACTTACATTAGAGTCCATTTCCTCCACGTGTGGACCCAAGCCCACTACTTTACACTTCCAAGTCTACTCCACATCTCACTCTAGGGTTTTATCCTGAAACCCTAATTTAGACCTATATGGTCCATCCCACTCCACTTTACACGACCCAATTCGTTTTTAGCACTCCACACATTACAACTTTTAGATTCAACTCTCATCATTACACCTTACTCCTCAAGCACACATATGGTCACAAAACCCTAGCTAACCACACAAAACCCTAACTGACCATAACAAACCCTAGCTTCCTTATGTCCACATGTCACCCTTTCATTTCTTACATTCCACTTATTATTTTTCCATGCCAATCATGCTCATCCTTATTTGATCATTTTCATCATTATCTTGTACTCCACTCACCCTCATTTATTTCTTCTTTTTACCACCTCCTCAAAGTAGGGTTTTTACCCCAAACCCTAGCTTAGTCCTCCTATGTACCCTTACACTCTCCTACATACTATTTTTCACCCAAAACTTCCAAACACCCAAATAACTCTTCTATTACCTTCCTTACATCTCAAGCTAACTTTTCATATGTAAACTTTACTCCCATGTAGACGCTAACCTTCCTATGCAAACCTTCGAAATTCCTCATGCAAACCCTGGAATCCCATGCAAACACTAAATCCATCCATACAAAACCCTAGATTCCTCCATACAAAACCCTAAATTCTCCCATGCATGGCCATAGGTTCTCCCATGCAAGATCATATATTCTGCCATGCATGGCCATAGGTTCTCCCATGCAAGATCATAGATTCTGCCATGCATGGCCATAGGTTCTCTCATGCAAGATCATAGATTCTACCATGCAAAACCCTAGGTTCTCCCATGCACAACCATAGATTCTTCCATGTGAAACCCTAGATTCTTCCTTAAGTACTTAGATTCTCCCATATAAAACTATAGATTCGATTCTCCCATGCAACACCATATATAGATTAAATTCTCCCATATCAAACCATAGATTAGATTCTCCCATGCAAAACCATAGATTAGATTCTCCCATATAACACCATAGATTAGATTTTCCTATATAACACTATAGATTAGATTCTCCCATATGGAACCCTATATTCTCTCACTCTTTTATTTTATTTAAAATCCCATTTGTATTCCTCTACTCATGTACCATTAAAATATTTAGGTCAACTCGCATCCCTTGGTCAACTGATTAACCTTTAGTTAACTTACTCCCCTTGGTCAACTTATTCCCCTGTGGTCAACTTACTCTCCTTGGTCAACTTATTTCCCATTTTTCCTTTTCAACCTTTTCCCCACATAATAACACTTTTATACATCCTCACACATATGTCTAAAGGGTCACAAATCATAACATCACATACCACAATATATCATCACATATACATAATACACATGCCATATAATAACCCATGAACATACTTCAACTTCACGCCGTACCACACAGAAAATACTTATAATGATAATCATAGAATACATAGCATACAAAGTATATAATGCACATCAACACACATAAGGCCTTAGTTACACCCTTACCTAAAACGACAACGGTCTTGGAGCACGCTCCTACGCTTCCTTAAGGCTTTGATTGGTCTCACCTATATGAGAAAAAAACTAGAATTAGATTTCCTCCTACCAAAAATACTATTTTTTACTAACTTATTCTATGACTATGTTTTTAATAAAATAATACCATACTAATAATAACGATAAGAAATAATACAAAAATACTAATAATAATATCAATATGATTCAAAACTGATGGTGAGATAAGGGCTTCAATCCTTCACCAAAATAATGCTAATAATATCATTAAGACATTATTAATAAAAATAGTAATAATAATAGTAATGAAATAATAAACAAAATTAAATAATAATAATACATATTACTTATAATAATAATAATAATAATAATAATAATAATAATAATAATAATAATAATAATAATAATAATAATAATAATGATGATGATGATGATGATGATGATGATGATGATGATGATGATGATGATGATCATAATAATAATAATAATAATAATAATAATAATAATAATAATAATATTATTATTATTATTATTATTATTATTATTATTATTATTATTATTATTATTATTATTATTATTATTATTATTATTATTATTATTATTATTATTATTATTATTAAAAGTAGTAGCATGCACATAGCATAAATAAAGTAGGCTTCAGCCTTCTAAATAAATAATCGTAGTAGTAGTAGTAGTAGTAATAAAATGCATAATAATACTATAATATTAAAAATATGAAACTAATAATATAATTAATTTAAATAGGGTGTCGGCCCTAATAAGAAATAATAATAATAATAATAATAATAATAATATTGAACCAAATAATAATAATAATAATAATTGAATAATATGTTAAAAATTGAAATGAAATAAAATAAGCTTAGATAAATAGTGGAGAAGGGCTGAGAGGGTTTAGGGTTCCACCGTAGGCCGGTGGAGATAGGTGGCACCAACGGTGGTGGCCAGAAAAAGAGAAGAGAAGGGAAAAAGTTGAGGGCTGGGAAAAGGAGAGGTAGAATGAAGGTGGCAGTTGGGGTGTTTAGTGTTTCCTAGGTGGGGAGGAGTAGAATGAAGGTAGCGGCGCACAACCACGGGGGTGGTGGCCAAATGGGGAAGAAGAAGAGAAAGAGAGGAGGAGAGGGAGGAAGAGGAAAAGAATTGTAGTGATGCAGGAGCATCCAATGAACATAATGATTGTCATGTTCATACTAATCCTCAAGGTAAGGAAGATAATTTAGCTTTCTTAATGTTGAAGCCTATCATGTTAAATATTCTTGATAATTCTTATATACTTAACATTGAATAACATTCAAGTTATTCTTGTAGGTATGTTACATATTTGCAAGAAGAAGATGTTCATACACTTTAATGTGTACAAGTATTCAAACACTACTACGAAAACGGAAAATAATAACGGGACATTAATAACGGTGGTTTGAAAAATGTTGTCAAACGCGTGAAAATTAATGCGTGGGACAGTTTTGATAATAGTTATAGTTTAAAACCGTTATTAAAAGGGCAACGTTAAAATTTGTACGGATATTTTAATAACGGTTCATACAAGAACCATTGTTAAAAGTCTGAATGTTTTAATAACGGTTCTCTCAGGAACCGTTATTAAAACTCCAAAATCAAACTTTTATTTTGCTCGGTTCTGTTTCGTGCCAAAAGTTTCAGACTCTCTGCAACTTCATTCTCTTACTCTCCTTCTCCTTGCAAACCCTCACACCACCACACCGTGCACCACCACTCCAGCTCTTCTCAAGTAAGGGAAACCCTCGCACCACCAACTCTCCACCACACGTCTGCCATTGTCGCCTTTGCATGTGCGTGCTGTCATTGTTCTGAAGCTAGCTAGCCAGCACTTGTACCTTCTTCCTCCGTCGTATTTGAAGCCCTTGCCTCTCTCAACTTGCTCAACGTCGTGTTTGTAGCTAGCTCACGTTATGTATGTGTTTGTTCTTCCTCTCGTAACTTTTTATCTACATATATATATATATATATAAATGCATGCATGTTGCTACAGGGTTTCGTTTGTTTGTTATTGAAAGATTGCGGTTTGTCGTTCGAAAATGTATTGTTGAATGTGTTGGTTGAAAATGTTGCTGTTCGTTATTAAATTTGTTGCGTTATTGTTATATATTAAGAAATGCATGTGTTGGCCGAGACCTTTACATATATATATAATATGAATGTGAATGTAGAATTATATACATTTTCACTCATAAAAACTATATATATATATATGTATGTATATATACACACACACACACACACATTTTCATTAATAAGTATAGGACACTAGCAATAAGATATAGGAAATGTCATATAATGAAATGAAAATATATTTTACATATGCACACCATTAAATGAAAATTTCAATTATAAATGCATATGTTAATGATTGATATTTGATGAGGATTAAATAGATATAGAAAATAAGGAATATATAAAAGTGAATAATTAAATAGAGAGAAATAATTGTGTATGATGATGATGATGATGATGATGATGATAATAATAATATGATTTATATATTATGGCTTAATTACAATTAACTAGGTTTAGGATTAGGGTTTTATGAGGTTTAGGGTTAGGTTTTATTATAATAAATTATGGTTAATTAGCTAGAGTTAGGATTAGGGTTAGGGTTTATCGTTTATTATGGTTAATTAGGGTTAGGGTTAGTATTAATATCTTTTTGGAAACATGTTAGCATGATTCGTATATATATATACATATATATATATATATACATATATATATATATATATATATATATATATATATATATATATATATATATATATATATATATATAATAGCATGATACATTTGAGATTAATTCTTTCTAAGCATGATTCGTATTAATAATATAATGGTACATTATGTTCAATACATAACATTCTAACATAATTTTTTTTTGTAGAGATATGGCCAACAAAAATATTAATAGGGACAGCAGTGATGAAGAAGGGAAAAGAGGACCTACGATTATGAGAATCATCACAGACATGAGGAATAGAGAAGAATTAGTCGAGTTGGGATGGGATACTTAGAATCTTCCCATTAGCCCTTATGCAGACATGTTCTTGACTTACATTTCACTTGTGACCCGTAACCGTTTTCCTATCTCCTATAATAATTGGAAGCAGGTTCCAAAGGGTCATAAGGAGCATATTTTCTAGGAAATCACGGTAAATATGTTATTTTATGTAATCATTTTTGTATGAAAAATGTTATTAATTTTATTACATTAACATCGATATACATCTACATGGCTTTATAATGTTATGCTTTTATACAAAAATGGGTAAAATTAAAATATCATTGGTAAATAAGTAAATTCACAATAAAAGTAAGAAAAATAAATAAAATATAAATAATAATATTGTTTTTAAAAGCTTTAAATAAATAATAAGACATGTGTATTTTGTAGTATCATAACTTATTAATATTGAATTTGGTTTTGTGGAGTCAGGTCAGGTCGGGTTGGTAGCGAGTCCGGTTGATATCTAGTTACGGGTTAGAATTGGGTCGGGTCACTTATATTTGGGCCAGCATCAGATCGAATAAGTTTCAAATTGGGTTTAGGTTGGGTCAGATCGATGAATTTAACATGTTATATCAGATTGGGTGGGTCGGGTCAACTTTTCCCAACTCTAGTTATTAATTAATTTAGTTTATTATTTTAAATTTTGATTTTAATTATCTATCTTATAGAATCTTTTAATTAATAGATTAGTTCAGTTATTAGTTTTATTTTACTTTTTCTCATATCAAATCCTCCCAATTCTTGTTAATATTGTAGATAATAGCTTTATTTTCTTATTGAAATTTTATTTGTTATTTATTTATTATACATAATTAAATAATTTAATTCTTTTGCTTAATATTTTAGAGTTTAAAATTGCATCATTCTTGTAGAAACGATCATTTTTTATCCTATGTTATATTTTTTAATTATTATTTTGAGTAGAAATAAGTTTGATTTAATAGTGGTAACGATAGGTTGCCATTTATGTAGCTTATAAGCACATGCCACCTAATTATAAACTACTTAATGGATAGCAAGGCTAAACAAAGAAATTCTATATAAAAAAATACACAACCTCCTACTTGACAAATTAAGATTACACTTACTATTATAATTGACAAGTATCAGAGCAAAACTACAACCGTGAGTTGAATTTAAATGAACCAATTAGCAGCCTAGTAGAATGATTCTTAGGATAAAAGTATTGAGATAATTAGTGGCTGATGCACAATGAGGATGTGCAATGAGGGCGTTGCGTTTTTAAGTGGAGGTGAATATAATACCCCACATTTGTGTGGAGTATTATATACATTGATATGATTATTCATATCAACATGTTATACTATTCTTTTGGTGATTCTATCCTAAGAACTCCGTAGTTAAACATGTTAAACATGAAGTAATTTTTTAAAAGTATGTAAGTGAAGATAAAGCTCGTTGAAAGAATCCATAATGATCTATGGGATCAGTCCACCAATATGAAAAAACTCCAAAATAGACCCTATGTAATTGTATTAGCTTCGAATGTTATATATACTTTATTCAAAATCACATGTTTATGCTTTAGTTTCTTGTAAAGCTGGTGGAAAACATAGAATGATGCTTGTGGTGGACCACAACAATAATTGGTTCTATTACTTTAACTCCCTTTAGTCCATTTGGATTGGGGTGAAGGTAAACATTAAAAATTAACTTAGGTGAAGGGAATGGAGGTAAATCAGGGTGAATGTTTTAAAATATTATTTAGATAATATTAACCTAACCTAGGTGAATTGGGATGAATATTTTAATAATTCTGTTCGGATTGAGGTGAATTAAGGTAAAACATTTTTTAAAAAAATGACATTTATACCCTTGTATTAAGTTGAGAAGCTCCTTTCAAAACAACTTGGCTAGCACCTTCACCACCACTACCACAACTAACTCGACCTCCACCTCCACCACCACCACCACAACCAACTCCTCCTCTAACTCCTCCTTCATAACCAACTCCTCCTCCTCCACCTCCACCACAACAACTCGTACTCCACCACCAACTCCACCATATCTCCACCACCTTATCATCCATAACCACCTCCTCCCCGGTCTCATCATCCTTTATCATAACAACTACCAAAAAATTTACAAGTCAAGCAATTTTTTTGCTACAACATCCATTTATCTAACTAGTACAAAGATTAAAAAAAATGTACTAACATAATAAATCATATATAATACATTGAATAAAGACACCCATCATCCTTTATTAAGAACAAATTAAAATTAAAATTGATCCATCCTCCTACATTCAAAATAAAAGATGTCCATCATCATCAACAACATAAACTCAAAAAGTACACAAATGTTTCACAATCAACAAAACATGATACTACACATAAGAAGAAGGTTCTTATTCACTAATGATATATGCTTGCACCAGTATAAGTCATAATGTAGACCGATAGTGTTTCAATATATGCACATTTAGCATATTATAGTTTGCACGATTCTTTGAAAGATAGAAAGTAGCCTACATCTTGTACATTGAATCAAAGTCAAGCTCCTCAACACACTTTATAGCTTCCTCAGTAGGGCTGTAAACGAGCCGAGCCGAGCCGAATATCCCTAGGTTTGGGTTTGTCTCGTTTAATTAAACGAGCCTAAAATGCTGTTTGGGCTCGGCTCGTTTAACTAAACGAACGAGCCGAACCGAGCTTTTAATGAGCTGAACCGAGCTGAGCTCACGAGCCAAAGCCAAAAAATGAACCGAGCCGGGCTTTTTTGAGCTCGAGCTCGGCTCGTTTATTAAACGAGCCGAAACCGAGCCTCACTTTGAGGCTCGTTTAATTAAATGAACGAGCCGAACCGAGCTTTTAACGAGCCGAGCCGAGCCGAATACCGAACTGGCTCAGCTCATTTACAGCCCTATTCCTCAGGATCAACATGTAAGCGTTTATCCATAATTGTGGAAAACTTCTCTATATGTTCACTTAGCATATCATAACATGATGTAATAAATGCATCCATTTTCCTCTTACTCTTGGTGTTTTTTCTATAACTGATACCTACTTATGATACACTTGTATTACTAGCATCTGAAGCATAGTCTTGGTGAGAGAGAGGTGGAGTCCTATAATCAATATCAAACGAACTAAACTCCTCGATGTAAACTTTTTCTTGTGAGACAATATTATCAATTTTATGAATTATGCTACCAAATTCTCCATGTTATATTGCAACCGATCTTCTCCTTTATCTTACTTCAACAGTAGTTACAGTATTGTCCCTCGTTGACATATCCTTAGAAAAGAACTCTTCCAATTTTTCATAGAAGGGAATTCTTTTACCCTTCCAATCTTTAGCTTTTGATTTGCTCTATGACAACCAAACAAACAAAGAAAATTACGATTTCATCAAATTGACACTATACACACCTCAATTAGTTGATTCCATACTTCAACTTTGAGATCCCACATTTGAGTAGTGGAATTATAACCCCCAACAAATTTGTGAAACATTCCTAAAAATATCATAACATTCAAAAAAAATTTCCTTTAGATATTTTTATCCTATTGCAAAATCAATCCTTACTCCGTGAGGAGTTAGGAAACTTTTCTTCAATTTATGTTACCATCAAATTGAAAGCTACCATAGTAAGCATACCACCAAGATGATTATCTATGTGCATATGATGTAGCAAAGCATCAAAAATAATTCCATCCATCTCACATGTCCAAATATTTCTCTTAGCTTAACAAGGAGGCATGGTTAAATCTATAAAGAAAAAGGATTTCATATATGATACGTATGCAAAAAAGAAGAAGAAAAAAGACATGTTTCAAGGAGTGTTCTATGTACACATGTTCAAAATACATGTTCATACAATTTAGTACACATATTTTCATTCCATGTTCTCACAATTTAGCTCACATGTTCAATGTAAAATACAACATATTATATCTAATCAACCAACGTTTACACAAAATGATACATGAAGTCAAATTACATGGCTTAGAAGGAATGCTTATGTATTACAATCTCTCCACATTGCCACCACTATTGAATTCCTTATAAACTTTCCTCTCTATTGACATCTCCTTCTTCTGTAAGATAATCAAACCTATTTTTCCATTCTTCATCATCATCAGTGGCAAGTTCTTAATCTACCCCTCTAATTGTAGCTTCATCCAGATGAACACTTATTAGAAAGTTGTGCATAATACAACATGCTAATATAATCCTTGTATGTGTATATATATATATATCATAATGAGGTTCATTTGCGCTTGCCATAATTGGAAAATGCATTTTTACAACACTAAAAATTCTTTCAATTGCATTTCTTAACGAAGAATGGGATAAATTAAATAGCTTTTGAGGAGTCCTTGGTGGATTATGCGAGTACTCTTTTAGATGATACCACTCTATTCTATAATGTGGAATCAAGCCACTCATCATAGGAAACCCAGCATCATTAAAATAATATTTACCTATGAAAAAGCTAAAATGTTAGACAACTTTTAATAACTCACGTAAAAGGTATTTTTCAAGTATGGTAATGTAGTTACCATATGGAATTTTGAGGCTATATTGTCATCTTAATGCACCTTTTGAGCAATAGATGTCGTTCCTTCCCAATCAGCTAGAATATAGATAAATTTTACGTCAAATGTACAAGCTGCTAGTACATTTTATGTGGTGTAATCTTTTCTTCCTTAGTATTTAAGAGAATCTAATGCAGAAACTTTTAATCGGATATGGGTTCTATCAATTGATCCTACACAATCTTGAAATTAACTACTACATTATTAATAATCTAACTATATTATTTATTAAATAACAAGAAAGAAATTTTCATAATAAGCACCTTTAAATTGGGATAGAACTTGGGATCGTCCTAAATCTCTACTGGTATTAATGATCCATTAGGTTGTTGAATAAATATCTCTAATTATATAATAGTTCTTAAGACATTATGGAAATGATGGCTAATAACTTCTCCAGACCTACCAAACACTCTTTGCACCTCCCTATTTATTGTAGCATGCCCCAAAATGTACAAAAAAATAGCTACATGCTCTTCAATATTAACCCATTTTGTCAATTGTAAGCTACCATGATTTGCTAATAATCCACAAAATTTATAAAATACCTCAGGATCCATATGAATCATATCTGGACATATAACTCTATTTTTCATAACCTCTCTAACCAAAATTCTCAATCTCTAGATTTTTTTATGAATATCATCATCGTTATCATCATCTAACATGTTACTTTTATCTAAATACTAATAAGTCACCACCACGACAAACCAATTAATGATTGTAAAGTAAAACATAGTAAGAATATCCTCACCATTATCCATCTATCAAAACATAAATATCATTGTCATTATTATGATATCAAAACAAATATATCATTATTATTAAATAAAAAAATTATGGCTAGTACATAACATCCAAAATTACTAAAACACCACACATCATAAACTTTTAAGATATCTTCCTATCCCCAATACAAACCCCTACATATGGCTAGAAAACAATCTATCTACTAGAACACTTCGATATTATTAAAAAAAAATTGTATCCTTACTCCACTAAATTACGCAAAATCAGTTTGAACAAGAGAAAGAAATAAGTTTATATAATTGCAGCTTTAAATATGCATTGAAGATCTATTTTTATAGACCAAAAACTAACTCAAACCAAGCTTCAAACAAAAAACCAACCATTTGAGAACCCAAAGCTCACTCAAACCATGCCTCAAACAAGAGAATAGAAAATGAAGTCAAAATGACTATAGGTTTAGAATAATCCCATATGAATATTAACTAATGGGGGCATGAACAATTAACCTGGTTTAGAATCAACATTAAGGAAACCTCCATATGCCTATATATAGATTAACTGGTTCACAAATTTAGAATATGCACAAATTAATACAAAAAATTTGTATTCAAACTCAAGCCTTAGTCTGCAACATTATTTGAATCGTGATATGCTAACTGTAATCAAACAAGGCAAAAACATTCCAGCCAAAAATCCAAACAAAACAATGCAACAATATTTGAGCAAAACAAACAAAACAAGCTTGTCATAAATTTGTAGGAGGAAAAAATTTACAAAAGGTAACACAAACAAACTAAGTCAGATATTGAAAAATTATAGGAGACAAAAATTTGCAGAAGGATGCACCAACAGTCAATTGCACAATTCATAAATGCATTTAGATAATCAGTCAAACATATATTGAATTAACCTCAATGGATCAATGGATCCTCTAATAAAGAAAATATTCATAAATGTCAGCAGTTAATTACACAAATAAAAAAAATACATAAATAGATTTTTTGTTTGAGCAGTCAATTGGTCTTTATTTCCAATTCAAGCAAAAAATTGCAGATTGGTTGAATGGTGGATGTCGAACTTAGAAATTTTTTGGAGCAATAGTATCAATCAAGCAACAATGGACCATGAATCGAGCAAAACAAACAACATCATAACAAAACATCTAAAAAAAATCAATCAAACCAAGTAGTATCAATTGAGCAAAGCAAACAAAATAAGGCTATTTCAACCAGCAGAAGAATGTCAATTGAAGTGCGACCATGGCAGTTTTGACTAGATATCATGACCAATGCAAATCAATATGCCAATACTAGATCTATGCATGGCTATTTTGACCAGAAGAAGAATGGGAAAAAAACTAACTTACCCAACCATCAAACATAGAAAAGGAAAAAAATCAAACAAGGGAATAAATGAGGCCGTTGAAACTCTGTGAGAGGAACATGCGCCACGAAGGAGAGTGGCTGTTGACACTACAACTTCAGCCATTGAGCTCGGAGCCACCACTATTAGGATGTCAACAAAGCAAAATGAGGTGGAGGCAAAGGGAACAAGGGATTGCAGTAGTGTCGAGGGAGGCTTGTAGAGAATGGGAGAATGGGATGACGAGAGAAGAGGCAAGTGAAGAGAATGGCTTGCAAAAAAATTGTTACGGGTATCTTCATTCAATTATGTAAAAAATTTACTTAAATAATAATGTTTACCTCCATTTACCCCTCAAAATCGGAGGTTAATACAAATTAAGCTAATTAAGGTGAATGGAGGTAGAATATCAACCTCGATTTATTCTGTCAATGTTAATAACATTTTTTTCCAAATGAGGTGGATCAATTGATTCACCCTCATTAACCTCCTTTCACTCTAAACCAAATAGACTACTAGAGTTAAAGGAATAGTGGTACAAAAAAAAATGGTACAAATGCCAAGTTGCTTGGCATGCAAATGATGTCATCAATAGATCTCTATCATCTGATTCCACCTCCTCCTCCTCCCGTTCCACTAAGAGCAACTACAATAGGTAAAACAAATTGGATCCCAATTTTAAATTTAGGATCTTAAATTTGAGGTTGTGGATATAGAAAAAAATTTCCATTAAATTTGAGCTATTCTTATAAATTTAAGGTCTCCCAAAGTATCAAAAATTAACTCAATAGTCTATGTAGAGCAACAAAAGCTGCAACTGCCTGGCGCATGAGCCACACGGGCAGCAATAGCTTTTGCTACTCCGCACGAACCGTTAAAGCTAATATTTATTTTTTTTGTTATATTTTTAGCCTAATTTTTACTGTTAGAACAATATTTTTTAAATATATATGAAAAAATATAACCATTAATAAAAATGATAAAAAAAATTTTGCCTATAAATATATCATTTTTTTGCCCATATTTTTTTATGCTCTATTCCACGTCTCTTTCTCATATTCATTTCTCTATATAATTAATCTTATTCGTTTATCTAATTATATTTATTTAATAAATTTATCTAGTTATATTTATTTTATTAATTTCTCTAGTTATAATTTCTTTTATTAATTTCTCTACTTATATTTATTTTATTCATTTATCTTCAATATTTCTCTAGTTATGTTTATTCTATTAATTTTTCTACATATATTTATTTTATAAAAATAGATCCTACTAAATTTATTTTTTCTCCGACAACGAGTCTTCATTGATCGAGATCACGATGAAGGCTATCAAAGATTATATAAATTTAAATTTATATATTTTCATAAACTATTGATTACTATATATAAATTAATATAAATTAAAAGTTAAATAATATAAAATATAAATGATTGATGATATAATTAATAAAAATAATTGAGTGTTTTAAATTTAAAGTTGGTGATTGTAGAATATTAAATTAAATTTAAAATAAATTAAATAATTAAGTAATATAATTAGAACCTTAAATTTAAGAATACCATTATAGAGGGCTTAACAAAAAATAAAAATAAAAAATAGCGAAGCATATTCATTCGCTGATCAGAAATCAATTACGTGGAAAGTGTTTTTGTCTCAAATAAAGCAGGGAAGAGCTGGGGTTAGGGCCCTCAAATTTGACGCGGAAAATCCTCACAACGTGTTGTATTACAATAAGTAAAATCCCTGATACATACAGATGCGCGGCCACCCCGCCATACTTTATGTACTTGATCTCTGATTCTCGGCAGTAACAGCCGTTCCTAAATATATATATATATTTTTTGTCGGAAATGGTTATTTGTTTTTAAAAAATATAAATAGTTTGCATTAAATAAGTTAGATAATAATTTTATTTATTTATTTATCTTAATTTTTATAGATTTAGTCTATTTTTAATATATATATGAAATATTTTTTACCCTTTTTTTAAAAGGAAATTTGCATGAATTTTTTGAATAAATTTTAATTATTAATTTTTTAAATATATATTATTAAAATTTATATAAAAAATATATATTATAAAATTATTTTTAAATTAGAATATTTTTTTTATATCGTAATGTATTATAATTAATTTGAGAAAAATAAAATAGCAAAAGTTTGTCATTTAAAACTGTGACGACTCTCTTTTAAAAATAAATGAAGTATTTGCCTATTTAGATATTATTTTTTATTTATTTTTAATTTTAATTGACCATTTTATTGGTATTTATGCTCAACTAATATACAGTGAAACAAATTAATTACTTCTTACATTATACCCGGATATGGGTTTCTCGTACTGAATCTTAGCGTGATCTTTGTTGGAGTCATCTCTATGCCTAAATAATGTTTATGAGTGTAATCTTTTTTATTTTTTTAAGAATTACTTTGTTTAGCCTTGTTATTCTTTGTGTAGTTTATAATTTAACGGTAAGCGTTAGGGATGATAATTTTTTTTATGGGTTTAAAATTCTGTCTAGAATTTTTTATTTAAGTTCGGATTTAGTGATAGATTTTAAGAATCGAGTTTGGGTTCTACATTTTTATTAGGGATTTTTTTAGGGGTAGGATTGTGTCGGATTTGGGATCTTCATCCTTGAATCCGTTCCGAATTTTATTATTATTCTATATATATTGTATATATGATTTTTTATATAGAATATAAATTAAAATATATTGTCAAAAAATAAGATTAGGTATTGGATATGAAATCGGATTTTGAATATCAAGTCCGATTTTAAGATCAAAAAATAATTAAAAATAGAGAATAATTAAGAAATGGGATAAGATATTGAAATTTAATATCCACATGGATCGAAAATTTCATACCAAAAAAAAAAATGGAATTATACTTACCGGATTTAGAGACGGAGATGGAGTTTCCATCCGATCCATCTTTGTTTTTAAAATTGCAAAATCCTCGAAACCTGTCATGTTGTAAAAAATTCACAAAAAATAAATATTTTTTTATTAAATTAATAAATTCAATGGTCTCTGACTAAATTCTTGTATTTTATTAAACTAATTTCTACTCCTATATTTCCGAAGTTCATTCTATAGTAGTGAAAAAGTAGAGAAGTCATCCTTAGTAGTGAAGTCATCCTTCCTGCCACTCTGCAGAAGTTCATTCTCCGGGATCTTACTCCGGCAACTTTTTTCTGGATGTAGTTGTGAAAAAGTAGACAGAGAAGTCATCCTTCCTGCCACTCCGCAGAACCTTCCTGCCACTCTGCAGAACCGTCGTTCAATTCTTTCGAAGTCATTGGCTAGCACACTCATTAAGATGAAATTGCAATAGGTAAATGAAGCGATGACGTGAACAAATACGTAATAGGAAAAGACAGAATCCAAAGTGCGGGTCCTATAAATCGCTTACGTGAATGGGCAGTCTTGGCAGGGGCGCAAGGCACAGGAATGGGGCTGTGTGAGGCCTCTGGGAACTAACTCCTTACGATGAAATTACATGACGGGGAGTGTGAATACATATCCAAGATCCCATAGGGATTTCATGTATATATATATAAGCAGCGTTCTTGCACCTACTTCTGTTTTTTTTTTCACAAACGATAAGGGCGGCAAGCACACAGAAACTATAAACCTGTCTGATACGCTCACGCTTATACAAAAATAAAATTGAAAATGACTGATGTTATCAACAATGAAAGGTCAGTTAATAGAACCCCCTTCATATTATGGTTGTACTTTATAATTCAGTGGCATAATTTAACCCTTTTTTTTTCTTAAATGCAGCACCATACCCATTTCAATCAACAAGTTGATCATCAAATTTCTGACAACAACCATCACCTTAGTCGAAGCGGATTCGTTGATCAAAAAACAGCCAAAAAAGCTGTGGAGTTTTATTGCTACTTTATGCGCTTACTTGTTACCGCAACGGCGAACGTGCCGGTGAAAAATCCCTGCATCAGATTACAACTGATGTTCGGTTATCTGTCATGCATGTTGCTCATCTATATTCTCCATCCATCGAGATTTGCATGGCGGTTTCTTCTTGTTGCTGCTTTAATGGCGGGCACGGTGGCAAACCATGATACAGTGGCTAAAGGGTGCCGTAGGGTCATTGGATGGATCACTAGGGTTAGTCAGGAATACTCTAAAAGGAACGAAGCATCCTCTGAGTTGGAATTGGAGAGGAACGTATCACAGGGGGACGACCATATGTGATGTGATCCCAACATCGGTTACTGAGGAGATCTTTAGACAGTTTATATGGGAGAGTCAAACCTCCACTCTTAAGTTAGATTTTGGGTGGAGTTAGGGCTCTTCTCAGGGAATTACCCCCTTTGGAGTCCATATAAGTTAGTTTGGGGCGATTATGCCTTGGGGTTTCGGATAAGGCCCGTTTGGCGTGACGATATCTAATCGCTATGCGGGGCCCGTATCATCTGGTATCAAAGCCTATCCTCAGTTCAAACCTCCTTTTCGTGTTGCAGAGGCAACAAGAGGACGTGCAGTCTTAAAGGGGGTGGGTGATGTGATCCCACATCGGTTACTGAGGGGATCTTTGGACAGTTTATATGGGAGAGTCAAACCTCCACTTTTGAGCTAGCTTTTAGGTGGAGGGTCCTTCGGAGAATTACCCCTTTGGAGTCCATATAAGTTGGTTTCGGGCGATTACGCCTTGGGGTTCCTAATAAGGCTGGTTTGGCATGACGATATCTAATCGCTATGCGGGACCCGTATCATTTGGTAATAAACATAGAGTGAAGAGCGGAAAAGGGGAGTGAGAGACACTTGATCGGAAGTTAATGGGGGGTACGATATTTCTTTTCTACTTTTTAAACATATGTACATTTTGCCATGGTGGGATGCAGGGGCTTCTGCTTATTAAAGAGAAATTATGTACTGATTAGTTTTTAAAGCCGTCTTACCGTGATCAGATTATGATAACGGCTTGTGATGCACACTTTTTTTTTGATATATTGTAATAATAAGTACCAACTTCTTCTTTTGCTTTTTCTATAATTTTATTATTAAATTAAATCGATTTAATTAGGTACTGTTTATAAGTTAAATAATACATTTGGCTTGGTGTTTAACTTGATGTACTTCTCGGGGAGATTCCGGACATATGGCTTTGATTAGAATATAACATGATTGGTGGATAAGCAATTTTGAGTGATCTAGCCACATGAATAACTAGATTAGAAACGAGTCCTTTTCCTAATTTTAAATGGACTTTCATGCTTGAAATGAAAGAAGACATGCATCTTCCTATTTGTGGAATTTTTTATTGTATCTCTTAGCAAGATTCATAGGCCCTTAGTTCTCCTTCGGCAACAAATTCTGCTTTATTTCTTTTCAATGTTTAGTTAGATTAAAAAGGTTTAAAGTTTTGGTTAGTTGAAGCTAATATTACAAAGGGCTGTCTCTATTTATGGATAAGGCACACATATTTAAATAACCACAAATAAGGCTATAAATAGCACTTCCTATCATTTGGAACAACAATTTGTTTTTTTTCCTTCCAAAAATAACCAAAGAAAATAGCATGTTTCTATTTTCCTTTATTTCCATAATTTCCTTCCTACATGAGTACAGAACATAAATTTATGTTGATTAGAGTGTTATTATAGTAGTAGAGTGCCTCTTCTAATAAGAACAAAAAATTCTCTTACTTTTTAAAATAATTATTCGCAGCCTTGCATATCATGTGATAGATCAATATTATTTTAATAACACAACGTGATTTCATTAGACCCTATATTTTTTATTTGTTCTGCTATATTTTATATTCGATTATCGTTATCACTAATGAGCTAGGCACAGTCTCTTATAATTAATATTATTGTGAATATCATTATTATTTGTTATTAATAAATTTATTATTATTTTAATAGTGGTCTCTATACTATGCCTGCAACAAAGTTAAGACAAGTTTTATATATGGTATGGATTATGGTCTTTATGCGTACTTAATGTCAGTTATTTATGCCAATTAATTATTTGTATTCATGTTTTCGTAAATGCATCTCTATATTCATATGTTATTATGGCCGTAATAGGCCTGCTTATACGGATTCATAGTTGTTTAATAATACATCCACGTCCGTATTTGTTTTCATTATCATTTCATGAGAAGCATGGCTTGATGATATATAATATTATGGATTTTGTGACCTTTGTACGTGGATGGTTAATTATTCTTTCGATTACGACTTAAGTCTTCATAGGCGTCAATCATATGGAAAAGGCTAAAGGGATTTAGCCATTTTGTTATCATGCTGGTCGGCCACTCATTTTAATAATACTAACCAATCAGTGAAGTAGTCTTTGATATTGCCATAATTCTAAAAGTTATCTTCTAAGAATGTGAGATGCAACCCAAGTTACGGAAACTAACTTTAATAACAGGATCTTAATAACAGTAACAAACGATTTATTATAAAGAGTGCTATAATTTTTTATGCCGAGATTTTAATAATATTTTTGATAAATAATTGTTGTTAAATATTTTTTAATAATAGTTATTTTATCAAACCGTTGTTAAACTTTTTATGTGACCCGCATGTATTAATTCTTTTAAATTTTTAATAACAATTATGTTTAACAACTATTATTAAAATATCATTTTATGGCGATACTAGGCCTTTTTATATGGATTCATAGTTGTTCTAATAATATATCTACATCCGTATTTGTTTCTATTATCATGTCAGGAGAAGCATGGTTTGATACCTTTGTACATGGATGGTTAATCATTTTTTCGATTACGAATTAAGTCTATTTTTAACATTGTTAAATGTTCACGCACAATTTTTAACATTCACTCCCTCTCTCTTTTCACAAACATTATGAATCTCGAATAACTAAACCCATTTATCTCTTCTTCATTCTCAACTCTAAAATTTCTTAACCCTTCCCCTCACCCCTTGCACCCATTCTCCGTAGCAAACTTGTAACACTCCCAAAAATCACAGTTAAAATTTTTTATTTAATTAAAACAAACACAAGCACGAGGGGTACTATCACCATGATCAGTACAAGTCCAGCCATCGACTAGGCTCGTACCAACCACAAGGTTAAGCATAATTTCAATAAGAACATTAAACTCACTTAAAACATAGATCCATAGAAAACTGAAATATTCATAACAAGAGAATAAGAGTGCGTGGATAAAAGTCATTACAGCCAAAAACAAGTTACATAGTCAAAGTTCCTAAAAGGGCTAAAAGGTACAATATGATAAAATGAAATGGAAATAAAACAAAAACATAAGTATAAAGAGATAAAAGAGAGTCTGGTATACATCAATCTTGGGCCTCCATGCCAAGTCCAATGATCAACTCTCAATCCCGCCCGACACCCCATAAGTATCATAGGCATCGAAGATGACGTCTGCTACCTACACAAACTCAGCAGAACCCTCTACTTGTGGGAATGAGCAGCACCCATAAAACGGGTGGTCAGTATGCTACGTACTGAGTAAGGTAACCATGTAGCTAAGGCCAAACACAAAAGCATACAATACAAGCATGATCATACAAATAACCTTACAAGCAAAGAAGATAGTAGAGGCCGTTTTATAGTCCAATAAAATTTATTCATTAGATCTCTGGTCAATATACTCATTTCACACCATACTTTTTATAAATCCATGGGAACCCCACTATTATAGTCTGTGGACCAGAAAAACATCTAGGACAGAATGCACATGGTCACTATTATTCACCGGTGGAACGGTATCCAAGGTGCAAGGCACCTGGCCACTATTATTTACTGGTGGACCGGTCTGGCCCCGACTCTTATGGTGTTTCACTATAAGTAGATAATATCTTTCCATTATTTAACATCATTAGGTTTGGTTTTGCTGAACTTAGGATCCCCCACTATTATAGTCGGTGGACTGAAAATATATAGGGTAGAATGCTCTTGACCACTATTATTTGTTAATGGAATGGTCTCCCAGGTACCTCGGCACCTGACCATTATTATTCGCCGGTAGACCGGTCTTGAAATACCCCAAAAATCCTAATTTAAGAATTATAGCTAATTAATGATTTATTATAAAAATTAATTAAATAAATTATTTTATTAAAATAAGAGGGAGTAAATAGGGCCAAATCAATAGGAAGTTTATAAATAATTTAATTGAAAAAAAAATTAGAGTGATTTGCTAATTAAAATGGAATTTAGGAAAAATCTTTCAAAAATCCTAAATTAACCAAAAAAGAGAATTAATTATTATTTTATTAAAATATTATTATTTTTTAATATTCCAAAATACCAAAATATTTTAAATATCTTTCAAAAATCCTATATTAACCTTAAAAGAGAATTAATTATTATTTTATTAAAATATTATTATTTTTAAATATTCCAAAATACGAAAAATATTTTAAATATCTCAACCCACCTATTTTTCTTTTTCCCTTTTCCCTTTTTCTTTCTTTCTTTCCTTTTCTTTTTCTTCCTTTTTCCTTCTCCTTTTCTTTTTTCTTCCTCCTCCCCCGACCTAGGCCAGCCCAGCGGCCTGTTTCTCCTTCCCCTTTCTTCTCCTTAATCGTAGCCCAGGATGCTGCGTTTAGTCCTCATTTTTTCCCCCGTCGCCTGGCTGGCCCTCCTTCTTTCCTTTTCTTTCTTTTCTTTTCCGGACTGCCCAGTCTACCTCTTCCTTCTTCCTCCTTCTTCTTCCTCCTTCTTCCTTCTCCGTCGACCTGCAACTCCCTCCCCTACTTGCTCGAGAATTTCGCCGTTGACCACACCGGCCAATTCTCTCCTTTCTCTTCCCTGTTGACTCGCCTGCCATTTTGACCCAACAAATTCTTCTCTCTTCTCACGCTCCCTTCTCTCGCCTAGGCCAATCATAGCCTGCCACGAGTTGACCTACGCCAGCCTGTCGTCACCGGCCGCTGCACCTCACCTACCTGCCCTATTCTCTTGTCTCCCCTCTGACTTTATCCACTCCATTGGCCCTATAAATACCCCCATAACTAGCATGGATTGATCTTTTGATTTCCAACCCAAAAAAAAACCTTTGTGCGCCACCGCCCTTTTAGACACCCTTGCAGTCGCTGTTGCCTAGCGCCGCCGCTCGAGCCACCCACAGCGCCACTCCTTGCATCACCCTCTACCAAACTACACCTCCCTCCTCCCTCGATTTGCCCCTTCATGAACCACGCCGTTCGTGCAATGTTCTCTTCTCGATCAACCACTCCTTCACCTCCATCGCCCTTTGTACCGTCGTTTGCCACCACTTTTGCCACAACCACCACCTCCTACACCTCCCAAATTACCCTACAAACCTTCCTCTACCTCCCCTTACCCTCCTTTTTCCCTTCCTCCCTCTCCTCCTCTCTTTCTCCCTTTCCTCCGCTCTCGACCACCATAACCGCCACCATGCGCCGCCACCTTTGGCGGCACCACCACCCTCATTCCAACCCTCCTCACTTAGGCAACCTCTACTACCAAAAATTCCACCCTCACTCTCCTTATCCTATCCTCGGCACCCAATCATCTCTCTTTTCTCCCCTTTTTGCTGCCACTGCCGCTGGTGCCGCCAGTCACCACCAACCCAAGGTAGTACCCTAAACCCTCTCAACCTTTAAACCCTAATTTATTAAGCTTTATTTATTTTTATTGCATTATATTACTACTACTACTACTACTACTACTACTACTATTATCACTATTAAGGCCCGAAGCCCTATTTTGTCTTTATTTCAATTATTACTATTATTATTATTATTATTATTATTATTATCATCATCATCATCATCATCATCATCATCATCATCATCATCATCATCATCATCATCATCATCATCATTTATTATTATTATTATTATTAGTGTTGTTATTATTCAATGCAGGGTCAAAACCCTATTTCACATTATTTTCGATTAATGCCATTATCATCATCATCATCATCGTCATTTATTATTATTATTAGAATTAGTATTGTTATTATTCAATGCAGGGTTGAAACCCTATTTCACATTATTTTCGATTAATGCCATCATCATCATCATCATCATCATCATTATTATTATTATTACTATTACTATTATTATTATTATTATTATTATTATTATTATTATTATTATTATTATTATTATTATTATTAGGGTAAAATCTTCAAATCTTATATTATCATCTTTTCCAATATTAATATTATTACTTTTATCCTTAGCAATATTAGTATTTTGTTAGTGTTACTATTATTATATTATTATTTTACCTATAACCCTAATCTTAGAATAGATTAGGAGATAATAGTATTTTTGGTAGGAGAGAACCTAATACTTAGTTTTTTCCTCTTATAGGTGAATCTAGTAAAAAACTCTAAGGAAGCGTAGGAGTGTGCTCCAAGATAGGTGTCGTGTTAGGTAAGGGTGTAGCTAAGGCCTTATATGTGTTATGTGTTTTATATGCCTTGTATGCCATGCATCATGATATGTTATGTATCTTATGCTTATCATTATAACTATTTTATGTGAAGTGTAGCTTAGAGTTGAAGTATGCTCATGTGTTATTTTATGGCATGTTATGCTATGATTATGATGTGATATGATGTGGCCATTTAGGAATTGCATGCTAGGTTATGTAATGTGATGATATAGGGTGAAAGGATGAAAAAGGAAAATGGGGATGTAAGTTGATCAAAGGGTAATAAGTTAACCAAGGGATGTGGGTTTGACCTAAATATTGCATGATCCATGAATGGAAGAATCAAGGGTTTTGCATAGAGGAATCTAGGGTTTTGCATGGAAGAATCTAAGGTTTCTCATGGAAGAATCTAGGGTTTTGTATGGGAAAATCTAGGGTTTTGCATGGGATTTTAGGGTTTTTCATGAAAAAGTTTGAAGGGTTACATGGGATGTATAAAGTTTGCATGGGGGTGAATTTTACGTGTGGAAAGTTGATTTGGGGTGTGAAGAAGGTAATGAAAGAGTTGTTTGGGTGTTTGGACTCTTTTGATGAAAAGTAGTACGTGGGACAGTATAAGGGTATATAGGAAACCGGGCTAGGGTTTGGGAGAAAATCCTAATATGAGAAGGTGGTAAAAAGGAGAAATAAATAAGGATGAGTGGAGTACGATATGAGGATGGAAATTATCATATGAGGGGGAGCATGATTGTAACACCCCAAAATTTACTACTTTTTTTTAAGCGGAAGAATTTAAAATTAAAACCTGTGAATTTTGAGAATGTTACCGCCACACTTAGTACTAAACCAGTTCTCTCCGACCACTTCAGTATCAAGTGCTAAGGCTAAAAGAAAATACTAATCAATTATAATCAAACAATATAAACTTCAAATAAGCGCTAAACGACAATAAAACAAAAATCAGAGTATGCGTAAAAGAACTATAATTCATGTCCAAAAAGAGAAATAATCACACAAGGGTTGAACGGTTTATCTCAAAAGCTCAATACAGAGTAACAATTTAAAAAGGATAGATCTGATAGAAAAGAAATAATAGAAGGAATATAAAATAGCGAGAAGAGTGAGTCTGGCCACATATATGCTTAACGCTCAGCTCCAACTGATATCTCGCCTGCCTGCCCAAAGTCAGAAAAGGCCTACTACTCGTGGGAATGAGAAACACCCATAAAAGGGTGATGAGTACGCTACATACTAAGTAAGGTAACAGATACACTAAGGCCCACACATAAAATCACATAAACCATGCAGAAAATAAAAGAGCATAATCATGATACCATAAATGCATATGACCATCCAGGTAAAAGTACAAAAGTCCAATTATAAACCTGATTAATTATTTAATTAATCTCTGATCAGAAATATTTTCACACCATACTCTTTATCAAGTCCATACGACTACGGGAACCCCACTATTATAGCTGGTGGACGGGAAACACACAAGGCATATAGCTCCTGACCACTATTATAGCCAGTACCTGGCCACTATTATTCGCCAGTGGACCGATCTGGCCCCTGCTCGTATGGTGTTCCACTGTAAGTACTTAGTGTCTTTCCCATGTCTTGGCACAAATATGTTCGGTTTTATTGAGCATGGAATTCCCCACTATTATAGCTGGTGGATCAGAAACGCACAGGTACAAAGCCTGACCACTATTATTATCGGTGGACCGGTTATACATAAGTCATCATGCCCTAACCACTATTATTCGTTAGTGAACCGGTCTGGGCCTGGCTCAACAATCTTCCACTTTAAATTATTAATGTCTTAAGTATATTATTCGGAAACTTTTAACCCTAGACATGCACAATCACTTCCTTTACACTCCAAGTCCACTCCACATCTCACTTTAGGGTTTTACCCCGAAACCCTAATTTTAACTTTTGTGGTTCATCCCACTCTATTTCACACAACCCAAATCATCTTAACATTCCACACATCACAACTCATAAATTCCACCCTCATAATTACATTTTAATCACCAAATACACATGATACCAAAAAAACCCTAAACAGCCACACCAAACCCTAATTGTCCACACAAACCCTAGCTTAGTCTCCTACATACCCTTATATTGCTCCACGTACTATTTTTCATTCAAAGTGTTCAAACACCCAAACAACACTCACATTACCTTCCCCACATCCCAACTCAAATTTCCATACATAAACTTTACTCCCATGCAAACGCCAACCTCTCCATGCAAACCTTTTAACTTTTTCATGCAAACCCTAAAACTCCCACATGAAACCTTAGATTTAACCATGCAAACCCTAAATCCATCCATGTAAAACCCTAAATTCTTTCATACAAAACCCAATATTCCGCTATGCAAAATCCTAGATTCAATCCATACAACACCATAGATACTACCATGCAAAACCCTAAGTCCATCCATATCAAACCCTAGTTTAGATTTTCCTATATAAAACCATAAATTAGATTCTCCCATACCAAACCATAGATTAGATTCTCCCATATAAAACTATAAACTATATTCTCCCACATAAAACCATAAATTAGATTCTTCCATGTAAAACCATAAATTAGATTCTCCCATATAAAATATAAATTAGATTCTCCCATACAAAATATAGATTATATTCTCCCATATAAAACCATAAATTTAATTTTTCCATACAAAACCATAATTAGATTCTCCCATAAAAAAACATAGATTAAATTCTCCCATACAAAACCATAGATTAGATTCTTCCACACAAAACCCTAAATTCCCCATTTTATTCTTCCACTCATGAATCATTAAATACTTAGGTCAATTCAAATCCCTTGGTCAACTTCTTTCCCCATCCTCCTTTTTCATCCTTTCTCCCACACAACCCACACCAACATCCTTACATGCATGTCTTATAGGGTCCCAACATATAGCATCACATATACATAATACACATGCCATATAACAACACAAGAACATGCTTGAACTCTACATCATACTATATATGAAATAATTACAACAATAAACATAGGATGCATAATATACAAGGCATTTAATGCACATCAACACACAATAGGCCTTAATAACACCCTTACCTAACACGACACCAGTCTTGGAGCACGCTCCTATGCCTCCTTAGGGCTTTAACTCATCTCACTTATTATGAGGGAAAAACTAGAAATTAGACTCCCTCTTACTAAAAATACTATTAATTACTAATTTATTCTAACATTAGATTTTTAATAAAATAATAACATATTAATAAAAAAACATTAACTAATTACTAACTTTGCTAAAGATATAGAAATAATAGTAATATTATAAAAGTTGATAATATAAGGTTGAAGATTTTACCCTAATAATAATAATAATGATATTAAAATAATAATAGCAAAGATGCTAAAAATAATATCAATGTTAATATTAAAAAGAATAATAATAATAGTAACAATAATAATAAAAAAGGCATTACTCAAAAATATAGTGAAATAAGGGCTTCGGGCCCTTTAACAAAATAATAGTAATAATAACATTAGTAAAATAAATAACCAAATTTAGTAATAATAATAATAATGAAATAGTAATAATAATAATGATAAAAACCATAATAATATTGCAAAAATGATAATAATCATAATAGTAATAATAGTAAGGATAATAATTGATGATAAAATGAAGTAGGGTTTCTACCCCATATTTGAAAAATAATAAAATTATTAAATAATAATAATAATAATAATAATAATAATAATAGTAATAATAATAATAATAATAATAATAATAATAATAACACTAATAAGAATAATAAATGCTATTGATAAAATATTAATAATAATAAGACTTGATATCTATAATGCTACTACTATAATTTAAAATAGGCATAGTAGGGTTTCAGTCCTATATAAAATAATAATACTAACACTTGAAAATAACAACAACAACAACAACAACAACAACAACAATAACAATAATAATAGCAACATTAATGGTAAAATAGTTGTAATAATAATAGTAACAATTTCAACATAATAATAATAATAATAATAATAATAATAATAATAATAATAATAATAATAATAATAATACTAGTAATAATAGAAATAATAAGAATAATAATGATAAAATCGAAATAAAAATTACAATAGGGCTTCAGCCCTCAATATAAATAATAATAAAAACATTAATACTAATAATAATAATACATATTAATAATGGAAATATTAATAATAATAATAGTAATAATAGTATTTATATTCAAATAAATGAAATAAAATAAATTAAGGCTTGTAAAAATAGGGAAAAGGGTTGAGAGGGTTTAGGGTTCAACCTTAGGCTAGATGTGACAGGCGGCACCAGCGGTGGTGCACGGCGGGGGCGACAGTGGCTGGAAAAAGAGAAGAAAAGGGGAAAAGTTGAATGCTGGGAAAAAGATAGGGAGAATGAAGGTGGGATGTGGGGTGTTTAGGGTTGCCCAAGTGGAGAGGAACAGAATAAGGGTGGTGGCGCAACCAAAGGTGGCGGCGCACAGCGGTGGCGGCGGTGGCCGAATGGGGAAGAAGGAGAGAAAGAGAGGTGGAGAGGGAGGAAGAGGAAAAGAAAGGTAGGGGAAGATAGGGGAGGGTCTGCATAATAGAATGGGAGGTGAAAGGAGTGGCGGCAGCGGCGAAAGTGGTGGCTAAAGGTGGTTCGAAGGGCGGTAGAGGCAGAAAATAGGGTTGCTCGAGGAGATAACTTTGCACGGCCGAGGTGGCTCATGTAGGGAGAATTGAGGAAGAAGGGAGTCATAGTTAGTTAGAGGTCAGTGCAAGGACTACTTAAGTGGCCAGAATGGGTGGCAGTGTTGGCCAGTGGCGGCAAAAATGGTATCCAAAGAGGCGGCGGCGGCAAGGGGAGTTTTCTAGGTAGGAGATCAAAACTCGAGTCTCTAATTATGGGGGGTATTTATGGAGAAAAGAAGATAAATTAGGGTTCTGTGGGTCGGCTAGGGGGTAAGGTAGGTAGGGTTTTGGTCGCCGGCGGCGAGATTACCGGCAAAATCTAGGAAGAAGGGGGCAGGGTTGGTTGGTTGAAAGAGTGATCATGTGAAAAAAGGAAGGAATATAGGGTAGGTCAAGGAGGTCACCGAAATCGGGGAAAGATAATGGGAGGAAAATGGCTAGTCAAAGGGGTGAGATTGGCGGCAAAATTTTTAGTTGGTAGGCGTCAGAGGTTGCAAGTCGAATGGTGTCGGGGAAGGAGGGAGGAAGAAGAAGGAAGAAGGGGTTGGATTGGGCGGTCTGGGGAAGAAAAGAAAGAAAAGAAAAGGAAGGCAGATCGGCCGATGACGCTGGTTAAGGGCGTTTAAATGAAACGATGTGTTCCAGGTAAAGAAGGTAGGAGGTGCGGTGTTTTGAAGTCGGGCCAAGAAAAGAAAGAAATGGGCCACGGGAAAGGAAATAAAAAGGAGAGGGGTCTGGGCCACGGGACAGGCCCAGTTCGGGGAAGGGGGAAAAGAAAAAGAAAAAGAAAGAAAAAGAAAGAAAAAGGAAGAAAGAAAAGGAAAAAGGAAAAAGGAAAAAGGGAAAACGGAAAAATAATGGGTTAGGTTAATTAAATTAATTGGGATATTTGGAATATTTAAAAATAATAATATTTAAATAAAACAATATTTAAATCCCTTTTTATGCTAAATTAGGATTTTTGAAAGATTTTTCATAAATTCTATTTTAATTAACAAAACACCCTAAATTTCTCCAATTAAATTATTTATAAAATTCATATTAATTTTAAACTATTTTCTCCTCTTATTATAAATAAAATAATTTATTTAATTGATTTCCAAAATAAAATCCTTAATTAGCTAAAATACCCAAATTTCTCCTAATTAAAATACTTATAAATTTCTTCTTAATTTGCCATAATTAATTTCCTTTTATTTTAATAATTTACTTAAATAACTTTCCTAATATAATATTATTTAACTATAATTTTTAAAATTAGAAATTTTTGGGGTATTTTAATGATCATCGTTGAAAGATAAGAGTGGAAGGTGAGAAATGGAGGGGTGACATATAAAAAGGAGGATGCTAGGGTTTGGTGTGGTCAACTAGGGTTTGATGTGGCTACGTAGGGTTTTGTGATCACATGTGTACTTGGTGAGTAAAGTGTGATGATGAGGGTTGAATCTAAGGGTTGTAATGTGTGGGGTGTTAAAATAGTTTGGTTTGTGTAAGGTGGAGTAGGATGGGCCACATAAGCTTAAATTAGAGTTTTTAGAGAAAACCCTAGAGTAAGACAGCATTTGGCTTGGAGGTACGAAGTAGTGGGCCTTGACCCACACTTTTAGGAGTTAGGCCTCTAGTGTGAGTTAGGGAAAGAAGGAAAGGACGATGGGGTGTGTTAGGAGGGGCAGAGTCTCAAAATATGGGACGGGCCTTCTTGGGAGGATAAGTGTAGATGGAGTGTGACATGCATGTTTAGGGTGAAGACCTTTTTTAATAAGACACGGTAAGACACTAATCATTTAAAGAGGAAGATTGTTGAGTTTGGCTCAGACCGGTCCACCAGCGAATAAGAGTGGCCAAGAACTAGGGTACCTTGGAGACCGATCCACCGACGAATAATAGTGGTCAGGCGTATTATGCCTGTATGTTTCCGGTCCACCGGCTATAATAGTGGAGAATTCCGTACTCAACAAATTGAACATAATTGTGATAAGACCTAGGAAGACACTAAGTACTTACTGTGAAACACCATGAGAGTCAGGGCCCGATTGATCCACCGGCAAATAATAGTGGTTAGGTACGTTCTACTCTATAAGTGATCGATCCACCGACGAATAATAGTGGTTAGGTACGTTCTACTCTATAAGTGATCAATCCACCGACGAATAATAGTGGTCAGGAGCTTTATGCCCTGTAACTTTTCGGTCCACCAGCTATAATAGTGGGGTTCCCATACTCGCATGGAATGATAATAAGCATGGTGTGAATTGAGCATTGATTAGAGATTAAATAATGAATTTATTCGAACTACAGCTTGGCCTTTATTTATCTGTATAGATTGAATGTTGTTATGTTATTGTGCTTGAATTATGTGCGTTTATGTGTTGGCCTTAGTGCATGGTTACTTTACTCAATACGTAGCGTACTGACCACCCGTTTCATGGGTGCTGCTCATTCCCACAAGTAGAAGGCCCCTCTGACTTTGTGCAGATTGGTGATGCTGTTTTTGGTGTCTTCAATGCTTGTGAGGCATTAGGTGGGACTGAGAGTTGAGCACGGACCTCTCGGAGATCGAGAGTGGCATGGTCGGATTTTCCTTTTATGATTTTATATTTTGTATTGAGTACCCTAAACTTAGTTTTTGTCGGTTGTAAACTTTATTTCCTTTTTAGGAACTTTGACTATGCACTCTGATTTCTATCTTATGATTGATTGTTGTCCTTTGGATTGTAAACTTTTACGCGTACTCTTATTTCTATGTTATGAGATTTCTATTTCTTTTTATGAACTCTTAGTTTAAGTTTGACGATAATCATTTTTTAGCCTTAGCACTTGGTACTGGAACGGTCGGAGTGAACCAGTCTGGTACTAAGTGTGGCAGTAATATCCCCAAAATTCACAGGTTTTAATTTAATTGCTTCTGTTTAGATCATAACATATATATATATAGTGAATTTTGGGGTGTTACAGGTCTGGGCTCGGCTCAACAATGTTTTTCTTTAAGTAGTTAGTATCTTATTCGTGTCTTATTTGATAAGTATTACCACCCTAGACATGCATGTCCCTTGGACTACCAGCTCACATAACCCGACTACTCCTACTCTCCCGAAAGGGCCCGTCCTATATCTTGGGACTTCTACACCTCCTAATATGTTCAGAAATCCTTTCCCTCTTCTCCTTACTTACCACAAATACCCAACTCCTAAGTGTGTGGGTCAAGGCCCATTTCCCCATACCTCTAAGTCAACTCACTATCGCCCTCTAGGGTTTTCCTCGAAAAACCCTAATTTGGCCTATATGGCCCATCCTTCCTCTATCCCACACAACTCATGCTCCTTTATCCCCAACTCATCACCTCACTTAGATTTAACCCCAAGCATTCCATATTACTTCCCATTTTGCACATGAGACCACGAAACCCTAGTTGGTCACCCCTAAACCCTAGCACCACTCTTTTCTTATATGTCGTCTCTCCATTACTCACCTACCATCCACTCTTCCACATGACACACATACTCACCCTCCATGTGACATCCTTCCACTCTTACCCCATGTTATAATCCTCTCCATTATTTTTCCTTCCATAATCTCCTCCATTTAGGATTTTCCTCCCAAACCCTAGCCAAGCTCCCCATGTACCCTTATACTAACCTACGTACTATTTTTCACCCATAGACTCTAATCACCCCAACAAATCTTCATTTACCTTAATTACACCCCAAGGTAACTTTTTCTATGTAAGGATCATTCCTATACAAACATCATCCATCACATGCAAACCCTAGACTATCCCATACAAGATTCACTTCACTCTCTTATTTTGTCCATATTATTCTTTTATTTGTCCCCTCATAGGTCATGAGATAATTAGGTTATTTTCACTTCCCTTTAGTCAACACATTTCCCTTTTTCCCCTTTTCCCTTTTCCCTTTTCCCTTTTCCCTTTTTATCCTTTCACCCCTACACTATATCTTTAAGGTATCCTAGCAAGCATATCCTAGAGGGTCACATCACATAACACCACAAGCACAATATACATATCATTTACATATGCCATAAGGAGGACACATAAATGTATCTTAACTCCGTGATGCGCTACAAGTAAGTGGTCATAATCACATAAGGTACACAAACATAACATAACACATGGCATACAAAGCACACATAATAGTCGTTAATTACATCCTTACCTAATACGACACAGGGGTTGGAGCACGCTCCTACTCCTCTTTAGGGTTTTGACTTGGTTCACCTATAAGAGGGAAATACTAGGGTTAACTTCCCTCTTACCAACAGTATCATTATTTCCTACTTTACCCTTATCATAACCTAGTATTAGGGTTATTAATAATAATAATAGTAGTTTTATAAGTAAAAATAAGGGTATTATTATTAAAGTAGCTAATCATGTTTCTAATAGTTTAAATAGGTCTTGATGGTTATATTGGTCCATGTTAAGGTATCATTAACAATATTAACAATATTAAAGACAACAACTTTAATATTAACAATAATAATAATAATAATGATAATAGTGATCATAATAATAATCCGAGTCATAATAATAATAATAATAATAATAATAATAATAATAATAATAATAATAATAATAATAATAATAATAATAATAATCATGATGATAATGATGATGATGATAGTAGTAGTAGTAATAATGATAATAGTAATAGTAGCAGCAGCAGCAGCATCAGTAGTAGTAATAATAATAATAATAATAACAACAACAATAATAAGAGTTTGAATACTCACAATAATAATAATAATATTAGTATTAATAGTAATGGTAATAATAATAATGATGATGATGATGATGATGATGATGATGATGATGATGATGATGATGATGATGATGATAATGATAATAAAACTAATAAAATTAAATAATAATTACATTAATTATATTTGAAGGTTAGGGAGGTTAAGGCACAACCTAAGGTGGTGGCAGCTAGGCGGCGGTGGCGGTGGTGGAGGAAATGGGGGTTGAAGAGGTTGCTTTTTAGGCTAAAAGAGGGAGAGTGAGATGGTGGTTGTGGTGGTGGTAGATTCTCTGGGTTGAGAGGGTTAGAATGGTGGTGTGGTGCAGCAAAGGCGGCGGCGTAGGTGGTGGCTATTGTGGTGGCCGAAGGTGGTGGAGAAGGAGGAAGGGTGAAGGAGAGGGAGGCAGGTATAAAAGAAGGTAGGGGAGGTAGGGGAGACTTTTCTGAGTGTTTTGGGTGGCAAGAGAGGCGGTGGTTGTGGTGAAGATGGTGGCGCACAGCAGCGAGAGGGGCAGTGATGGGTGCAAAGTGGCATATTGGGCAGTCTATTTTGCATGGCTAAGGTGGCTCGTGTAGGGGGAAGTAAAGGTGGTGAGTGGTATGGTTTGATGGAGGGTAATGCAGGGAAGATTTTAGGTAATGTTTCAGGCAGTGGTGTTGGGCAACGACAGTGGGGATGGTGTCTAAAGTGGCGGTTGCACAAGAGGAGGGAGATTTCTAGACTGGGGAATGAGGGTTGAATGGGGATTGGTTGGGGTATTTATAGGCAAATAAAGTGGGAAACAAGACAAAGGGGGAAGAAGACAAGGGGGCAAGTATGGCAGGGCTTACTGATCGCCGGTACGAGCCTACAAGTTTGCAATGTAGATTCGATTGGGGAGGAAAAAGGAAAGGGAAAGGGGCACGCGAGGGGGCAGGTGTAGGTAGGTCGAGGCTAGAAAGGGAAAGGAAAAGGATAGGGAGAGAGGGAGAGAGAGGTGCAGGTTAGCAGGAGGAAGGATGAAGGTAGTTGCAGGCTGACCTATAACTCAGGGACGGGGGAGAAGGGAGGAAGAAGACGACAGGTGTCTTGGTCGGTCTGGGGAAAAAGAAAAGAAAGAAAAACGAGGGGAGAATCGATCGGGTGAGGCAAAAGAAAAAAAAAAGATAGGTAGGCTAGGCCATGTGAGGGGGAGAGAAGAGAGGGAGGAGGGTTAGGCCGCGAGGGGGGCAGGACCAAACTGAGAAGAAAGGAGAAAAAAAAAGAGAAAAGGAGGAAAAGTGAAAAGAAAAGGGAAAAGGAAAAATGATTGGTTGGGGTATTTAGAATATTTTGGTATTTTTAAATATTTTAAAATAATAAAAATTAGTAAAATAATAATTAAATTCCCTTTTTTATGTTAATTTAGGATATTTTGGGTAATTTTTCTAAATTCTATTTTAATTAGCAAAATACCCTAATTTTTCCTAATTAAATTCTTTATTATTTTCCTCTTGATTCTGCCTTAAATATTCCCCCTTATTTTAATAAAATAATTTATTTGATTAATTTTCCTAATAAATCCCTATTTTAATATAATTCCCTAAATTAGGACTTTAGGGTATTTTAAAACTCATCGTCGACTGTCCATTCTCTGGTGATAACGTTTGCTACTAATGCTAGTTAGCCACCCATTGTTTGATAAGTTTTTTTCCTATTTCTTTCTCTTCTTATTCTCTTTTTTTGGTTTTTGAGAATTATTTGCTAAATTTTTTTATGGATTGCTTGTTGCTTTTGCCTTGGGAAACACCATCTATTCACTAGCTTGCCGAGCCACACCTCACTTCACCAAACTTAATCATGAAAATCTTAAGAATCAGGTATGTATGATTCTCTCTGCTTAAATTTTTCTCTTTAGGTTTTGTAAAAATTTCTATTTCTATTGACTAGATTTAGAAAATATAAGTTTGGCTTTAGCTCTTCACAGTGTGTAGTTTTGCTCTTCACATTCCATGAAAAATGTTGCCCTTATTTCTGTTGTTGTTTTCAAATTTTTTGGTATTTTCATGCTTGACTCAAGCATGTAACTCTCTACAGTGTGAATGTGTTGAAACTATTTTTGGTGTTATCTTTTGATTAGCTAACAGTTGTTGGTAAGATACTATTTTGGTGGTGTTCTCGACACACACAATGTTGGTTAGCTACTCTATTTGTTGATTATTCTATTGCTTAGTTGTTGCTACCTTCTTGAATCAGGTTATGTTAATATTATGAGATTTACATAGTTGATTAAGATGTGATATAATATATTTATGATTATCTTGATTGACAAATTTACATATTTTTGGAATTTAGAAGGCTTAGAGAGTATACTTGATGATAGATTGGGTGGTTGTTATCTTTTATAGGCAATGAAATGTTGTCGGTACCTGCTACACACCCTCTACCACATTTTTGGATGTTGCCATATATGAATATAAAGATTCATGTGATTTGATTATATGGGGTGCTAGGCCGCTTGATGGAGAGTGTCGTACTTTTATTTATATACATTCAGATTGTATCACTTTTTGTTGACTCTACCTTGGATGGATCCATGGATAGAGGCTACAACTAGTTATTTAGAGTTGTTTATCACTAATGTTACACACCTGAGATTTTTTACTATTAGATATTTGAGAATCATTATTAATTAGAAAGCCAGAGAGGTTATAGTGATAGATGATCACTGGAGGTTTCATCACAACTTACCTGTGAGTATCTACCCTAGAATTTTTATGAGGATGGATGAAATCTCCGATAATGAAGTGAGAGAGTAAATGACTCTTTGAGGCAAGTGGACTCTGAGAGTGATAGTTGATGGTGATATAGATGACTCTATATGATGGTCCTTATTAGTGTGCAGGTTGGATAAGCGTTTTGATGTACATAGTGTTGCTTTCGCTTTAGGGTTTCTATTAGTTTGAAGGCCTTATTTTAACCTTTGTGTGTGTGTGTGTGTGTGTGTGTGTAAGTGTTGATTTAATTGTTATAAGACCTGACTAGCAACTAAATATCCTAATACATTATACATATATGAATTAATTGTTTCTAAGCATGGTAGTGTTATGGAAATCTATTTTAAAGATCTCTTAATTATAACAATTATTTTTTTATGGGATACATATAGATTAGAAAACTATGGCTAGGGAATGGATGTATGTAGAATATAGTTCTAGGGAATATACAGATTGGATAGAGTTTTTTTTTTGTCAAGTTTGTAGTAAAATATGCTCAAGACCCTAGCAAGTTTGTATTATTAATACTAACTTCATAATATTACTACTAATATCATTATTAATAATAGTCGAACCATTATTACTATTATTATTGTGATTATCATTATCATCATCATCATTATTATTATTAACCTTGACCCTATTATTACTAATGTTACTATTATTATGATTATTAGGACCCTTATTATTATCATTCTTAAGATTCGAACTATTATTATTATTTTTATTATTATTACTAACTTCATAATATTACTACTAATATCATTATTAATAATAGTCAAACCATTATTACTATTATTATTGTGATTATTATTATTATTATTATTATTATTATTATTATTATTATTATTATTATTATTATTATTATTATTATTATTATTATTATTATTATTACTATTACCATTACCTATATCAATAATACTACTAGCACTATTAGCATTATTATTATTATTACTATTATTATTATTAGTACCATTATTGTCACTATTTTAGTATTACTAATGCTATTATTATTATTACTAAGATTTGGGTTGTTATTAGTATTTCACTACTACTACTACTACTATTGAAGCTATTATCTTTAGTAATATAAATATTGCTATTAATACTTTAACATGAACCAATATAACTATTAAGACCTATTTTGACTAGTAGTAACATGATTAGCTACTTCAAGAATAATAACCTTACTTTTACTTATAAAACAACTATTATTATTAATAACCCTAATATTAGGCTATGATAAGGGTAAGGTAGGAAATAATGGTAATTTTGGTAAGAGGAAAGTTAACCCTTAGTATTTTCCTCTTATAGGTATATCAAGTCAAAACCCTAAGGAGGCGTATGAGCGTTCTCCAAGTCCGGCGTCGTTCTAGGTAAGGATATAGTTAAGGACGCTTGTGTGTCTTATGTGCCTTGTATACCATGTGTTATGTTATGTTGTGTACCTTATATTATTATTAATGCTTACTTGTAGCGCATCGCAGAGTTAAGATATGCTTATGTGACTTCCTTATGGCATGTGTAAAATGATGTGTATATTGTGCTGGTGGTGTTATGTGATGTGACCCTCTAGGACATACATTCTAGGATGGTTTAATGAGATGGTATGGGGTGAAAGGATAAAAAGGGGAAAATGGGTGAATGAGTTGACTTAGGGGAAATGAGAATGACCTAATTATCTCATAACCCATTAGGGGACAAAAAAAAAGGGAGATATGGATAAAATTAGATAGTGGAGTGGATCCTACATAGGGAAGTCTAGGGTTTGCATGGGATGGATGGTGTTTGCATGGGGATGATTCTTATGTGTGAAAAGTTGCCTTGAGGTGTAAGTAAGGTGAGGGAAGCATTGTTTGAATTATTGGAGCTTGTGGGAGGAAAATTGTAAGTAGGTTGGTATAAGGGTATATAGGGTACTTGGCTAGGGTTTGGAGTAGCCAACTAGGGTTTCGTAGTAACATGTATAATTGAGAAGTAAGGTGAAATGTTTGGGGTTGATCCTAAGTGAGAGGATGAGTTGGGGATAAAGGAGCATGAGTTGTAGGCCAAATTAGGATTTCGGGGGAAACCCTAGAGGGTGATAGTGAGTTTTCCTTAGATGATATAAGGAAGTGAGCCTCTACCCACACCCGTAGGAGTTGGGTATTCGTGGTAAGTAAGGAAAAGGGGGAAAAGGATGTGTGGATGTGTTGGGAGGTGCAGAGGTCCCAAAGTATGGGACAGGCCCTCTCAAGGGGGTAGAAATAGATGGGTTCTGATGTGCATGTCAAGGGTAGAAATATTTATCAAATAAGACAAGAATAAGATACCAACTATTTAAAGAGGAAGATTGTTGAGCCGGGCTCAGACTGGTCAACCAGCGAATAATAGTGGCCACGAGCTAGGGTGCCCTAGAGACTGATCCAACGTTGAATAATAGTGACTAGGACCGTTCTACTCTGCATGTCTTTCTAGTCCATTGGCTATAATAGTGGGGAAATTTCGTGCTCAACAAACCAAACCTAATGATGTTAAACCATGGAAAGACACTATCTACTCACAGTGAAACTGTAACACCCCCATTTTTACTACTAAAAATTTTCGTTTTGCGGAAGCGTTAATTACAAAATTAAGGGTGTTACCGCCACACTCAGTATAAGTCTGGCATCCGCTACCATTCTTATACTAAGTGCTAAGGATAAAATATTTCTTTACTCAAATAATATGATGACAAAAGTTAGAATACAGAGAATAATAGATGAGTACGATACTAGTTAAAAGCAACGTCAGCAGTCTACCAAAACTTAGGAGAGAAATTACAGGAGGACATAAAAGTCCAAAACAATTGGAAACCAGATTATAGAAGGGAAACCGTATATTTCTACGCTCTCAGACCTGACTGACAGCTTTCAACGGGACTCAAGAACTGACCTGCAAAGTCCACTGCCCATTGAATAGGCAGGGGCCCATGAAAATGAACCCTTCATTACTACAGTACTGAGTAACCCTTTATACCAAACTAATATGATAAACAGTATGGAATACATGTAAGGCATACTATTAATATTGTATAAGACATATACATATACATATACATATGAGGATTGAGATACAGTAGTTATTCAGATAATCAAACTCCATCTTGGTCATAGACTACTCATATTCACTCTTCTGAAACAGCTAAACTTACCAAATGGAAAACCCTAATATAATAACCATAAAGTATCATGACAGTACATAGCATAAACATTAAGATATATATGAGATGATCCAACATAATAATCATAACAGCTAAGCAATAGTCACTAGCTACATACTATTCGTGCATGCTTATTTAAAGCATAATAACCACTTATCAACTAAGCATCCCTAAATGCTTTCTAAGGCGATAATCAAAACCCACTCTACGCCACCATTATAAACTTTATAGCATAATTCATGTCTCAGCATTAACTCCAACCAATTACATAACAACACAGGTATACTTATGGATACAACATCATAACCAATACATAACATCACAGATATACTTACATATACAGTGTAATAACATCCATAACCTCATAGGTATACTTACAGATACAGGATAACAATATACATAACATCACAGTATACTTACAGGTACATGGAATAACCAAATACATAACCTCATAGGTATATTACAGGTGCGGTATAATAAAATCCATCACATCACATATATGTTCATAGACATAATACCAACACAGGTAGGCACAAAGGCTGCTACCCCAAAACCATAGGTAGGCACAACGACTGCTACCGAAATCATAGGTAGGCACAACGGCTGCTACCCAAAACCACAGGTAGGCACAATGGCTACTACCAAACCAATCCAATATCCAATAATAATCGTTCCAATCAAATCATATCATTTCCATTTTTATTTACTCGAGAGGGATACAATAATAACCTGGAGACATAATAGTACACCGGTCATACCGGCGCACAAGGCAACACGATACCCTCCAACCATCCAACCCAGAGGCATAACAACACTTTGTTCATACTGATGCATAAGGCACAAAGTACCCTCCTCACCTCGGACACCTAATCCTTAAGTATCGATACCCCTTATAGGGCCCGTAGGTCACCTATAGAGTAGACTAGGGCCTTACTGGGGCACAACCGGCACACCAGAAATCCAAACAAATCGAGGACTCCTACCTCATCTCTAGGGTAGCTAACACTAGAGAGAAACCATTCCCAAAATCGAGGTCTTCCACTTTACGTATTAGTATTTTTATAAAGTGATAATAGATAACACACATTACACATTTATTCTCATTTCCATACTTTTTCATTTTTCCTTTATTTCCAATTATCCAAGTCAACCCTATAGTCAACGGTATAAAGAAAAGTCAAAGTCAATACTAAGGTCAACCTACTAAAAGTTTAAGGCCATCCTATATCCAATTATTCACATTCGGGCGTTAGGCCGAAAATGACCAAAATGCCCTTGAAGCTAATAATTATCATATTATCAACCATTTAAATACTAAATCCATTTTATTTATTAATCTGTCGTAAAAAGGATAAAACAAAATAATCTAATTGTTTATTATATAATTTAAATCATCAATCATGTCAAAAGACCATTTTGCCCCTACACAGATTTCGACATACGAAACCCTATCATATACTTTTGAAACGTACAAAACACACAATCATATAATCTGCAACAGATAATACATATGAAACATAATTTTTAGGATAGATATTATAATGCATAAAAATGACTAAATTGCCCCTAGAGCACACATCCATAATAATTATTGAATAATTATATCTAAGCATGCCCAACCTATTATTTTACACATAATTATCATAAAAATTATTTTCCTTTTATTAAGATCATTTTTAAATCATACTTTTGTATCCAAAATATTTTATATCAAATAACATGCTCGTTTTTATCCGTTTTCATAATAATAATAATTAACATATAATTATATCGAAATAAATCATGCTAAACATATTTCATACCCCAAAAATCCTAATGTGCTATCACACAAGATTTAACATTTTAGTAAGGTATAACAGTTACATGAATTCTAGCAAAAATGTACAATTAGCGGTATCCGCAAAAATTTATTAGGTCCTGCAAATTAGGCTTTCGTACCTAAAATTAATACTTAAATAAAATAATAATTATATTATAAAAATATTTATTTTTCTAAAATTACCAAAATACCCTTACACTTAATATTGGTACCAAAAATTACTAACAGTATATACACAACTCACGCTGCACAGCAGCGTGAGCCATGCATGTGCAAGGGGGCACGTCTACGGTTGGGCGAGGGTTGGGCAAGGTAGGGAAAAGGAAGGAGAGGGCGGCAGAGCTGGTGGTCGGCGAAGCTGGTGGCTGGCCGGCGGTGGAGGGTGGCTGGTTGGTTGCGGAAAGGAGGCTGGGCTGTGACGGGCAGTGGGTGCTGTTCAAGGTGGTTTAGCCGAGAGAAAATAGGAGGGGGGGCTGTTGGTGGTGCTGTGGCTATTGGACAACGGTGGTGGATGCTGGTGGTGGTGTTGCGTGATGGTGCGGTGGCTGCAGCTGGGCAACGGGGCTTGGGGAGCTGAGCGACGGGGGAAAGGGTCGGGATAGCTGCGCAGGTAAGAAACAGGGGGCAATTGGGTGATGGGTGGCGACGCTGCTGGTGGTGGCTGTAGGAAAAAATGGAGGAGGTGGCAGGGAGGTTGGGTGCTGGAGTTGCTGGTGCTGGTTACTAGTGCAGGCGGGGTGGTGCTGCGAGGCGACAGGTTGCGATGGTTTGGTGGGGTGCTGCAAGGTTTGGGTTCGGGGTTGGAGTTGCGGGAGAGGGTGGCTGCATGAGGGTTGTTTGGTTGGGAAAACTTGGCAAAGAGAAGAGAGGGCAGGAGGATGGAAAGGGCTGGGAAATGGATGACGGGGGCTACTTGGGGTGGGTTGCCGAGTGAAAATAGGAGGGAGTTGGGAGAGGAACAGTGGGTTGGCTGTGTGCGTCGTGTGTATGTATTTATTTTTTGGCCAAAAGTGTGTGTGGGAAATGGGGACTGTTTGGGGTAGAGTGTGCGAGGGTAAGTAGCGAGTATATGAAAGTATAAGTGCAAAAGGTGGAGTAAAGGTAAAAAGTGAGGGAGACAGGATGGGGATGGGATAGAAAATGATAGAGGGAGAGAGAGAAGATAAATAATATTATATATATATATACACACACACACACATATATATTTTATGTTAAATTTAGTCTGGATAAATTAAAATATCGGATAGAAAAATAATCCGATCTAAGATAGATTTAAATAAAATGAAAAAGATAAACATAATCAGGAATAAATTTTAGAAATTTATTTCGGGTTACGAGTCGCGGCTATTAATAAAATAATTCGGATAAGATTTACGGATAAAAACTAGAATTAAAATAAATAATCGGTTTCTATCAACTTTTTAGCCTGATTATTTTTATATATAAACCGTCATAATAATATGAATAATAATAACACTTTTAATATTAAATCTTATAAAATAATAATTATATCTAATCATACGATTATTAATTTATAATTAACGTTTCTAAAAACCGGGGTATTACAGAAACACCATGAGAGTTGGGGCCAGATCAGTCCACTGGCGAATAATAGTGGCCAGGTGCCTTGTGCCCTGGAGACCGATCCACTGGCGAATAATAGTGGCCAGGAGCATTACGCCTTGCATGTTTTTCCAATCCACCGGCTATAATAGTAGTGTTCCTGTTCTCGCATGGATTGATAATAAGCATGGTGTGAAATGATTATATTAACCAGAGATCTAAATAATAAGCTTAACCGGACTGACATGACCTCTTTAATATGCATTGCTTATATGTTTATCTGTATGATCATGCTTGTATTATATGATTTATGTGTATGGCCTTAGTTGCATGGTTGCCTTATTCTATATATAATGTACTGGCCACCCATTTCATGAGTGCTGCTCATTCCCATGAGTAGAGGGCCCTGCTGAGTTTGTGCAAGTAGGAGACGCCATCTTCATTGCCTATGATACTTATGAGGCATCGGGCGGGGCTGAGAGTTGAGCTTGGACTTGGCTTGGGGACTAAGAGCGGCATTGGCCAGATTCTCCTTTTACTACTAGTTTACCTTTGTATCATTTTATTTTGGTTTCATATTAACATACTTTATCTTTTACCCCCTTTTAGGAACTCTAATTATTCACTCATTTGGGTTGTAATAACTTTTTATGCGCATTCTGATTTTCGTACTATGAACATTTAAGTTTTTCTATAAGCCGTTGTTTTAAGTTTGACTAAAGTTTGATGATAACTTTCCTTAGCCTTGTGGTTAGTATGAGACGGGTTGGGGGCCGGGCTTGTATTGATCACGGCGGTAGCACCCCTGTGCTTATATTTTGTTGTTAAACGAAAATTTTCAACTGTAAATTTTGGGGGTGTTACAATTTTAACGCAATGACATTTATATGTTTTGCAATGACATTTTTCATTGCAATATATGTGATGGTTTTTTTACAATGATATTTATTTGTTACAATATACAAAACGTTTTTGCAATGACTTTTTTTTTGTTGCAAAATATTGATTGAATTTATTACGATGACTATATTTGTTGTAAATATTTAGATTATTTTAACGCAACAACAAGTTGTTGTGAAAAAAATTATCAACACTTTTATTGAAACATCTATACTTTGTTGTCACTACCTTCTCCAACTCCCAATCTTACCTCCATTATGTTATCCTTGTTGAGTTATATCGATTGGACACGCCAATTTATCTTGGCGTCCATCAGCTCAATCAAAGCCCTAATTGCCAAGCAGAATTTTGGTAAGTTATATTCAATTTGATAATTTATTTTTGATATATATGTTAAGAATTATTTTTATATATTTTGGTTATATTAATTTAAGCAAGACATATTTATATGGTATAATTTATGGACATCGATTAGAGGTTTCACAGGTCATTTATTGCAATGGTATTTAAACAAGTTATTGTGTCATTGTAATTGTATGTTTTCACAATGACAAAGATGGTTGTTGAAGCTTTAAGTTAAAATTTTGGGAAAGACTTTATTGTTGTAATTATGTTTTTTTTTTTGCAATGATAAAGTATAATACCCCCAAATCGAGTGGAATATTATAAGGATTAATATGACTACTTATATCAACATAGTATACCATCCTTTTGGTGATTCTATCATAAGAACTCCACAGTAAAACGTACTTTCCGTGGAGCAATTTTTAAGATGGGTGACTCTCCTAGGAAGTTTCGGAAATGACTTGTGTTAATCTGTGGGGTTAGTCGATCAATCCAAAAGCACTCCATGATAGCCCTCATAGTTCTTGCAAGCCTAGATGGCTACTAAATGGCCCTGTGTGATCATTTTGACTCGGGATATTAGAAATTTGTGGGTCCTGGGTGCTATCAGGTGGCCCCTATATGGTCGTATTAACTTGGGGTATTTTACAATTTTTTTCCTAAAGTATATTCATTTTTTTGCAACACCATAAGCCCTTGAAATGAATGTGTTTTTTCAATGACAAATATTGTTGCTGTAATATGTTATTTTTTTTTTGCAACAAATTTCGTTGTTGTAAATAACAAGCTTTAGAATCGACATAATTTATTAACAAACTACAACCATTTTTTTCAACATCAAAAGTCATTGCTAATTACATGTTTTTGTAATGGCATAAATTATTGCCGAAGCAGTATCAATATTTCACAACGACAAAAGTCATTGTAATATATAAACACATGCAGTTAGGTAAAATGATATATTGCAACAACAATTTATGTTGCATTGAATTACTTTTTTTGCAACGACCATTGTTGTTGCTTTATTTTTTTGCAACGACATGATGCGCAACGACTCCACAACAAAAAATGTCGTATTTTTTTATAGAAACTTTCTATCTTTAGCAATAAAAATTATCGTTGCTAAAAATGGGTTTTTTTGTAGTGTTATGAGGGAGATTCTTTAGAGAAGATGACTCAAAGGGTTGAGGAAAGTAGTTGAGATTTTCCTAAAATATTTGAGAAGTTATTGAGTGATTTAAAGAAACCTTTGTATGGCGATTGTACAGTATTTACTAGATTATCCACTACTCTAAAAATGTGTAACTAGAAAGCATGTAATGGATGGATTTATAAGAGCTTTATGGATCTATCGGAACTTTTGAAATAAATACTTCATGATGATAATGTTTTGTCCAATTGTACTTATGAAGCAAAGAAGATTCTTTTATCTATGGACATGAATTATGAAATGATATAAGCATATTTTTTTTCACAAAGAGTGTGTCACCTTGAATAGTTATCCTAACCCTAAATACAAAGTGACACAATACAAGAAGAACAAGGTGTCTACTAAGGTTATAATATCCCAAATTTTAGCTAACCCTAATCCCGAGTAATTAATATTATAACCTAATTCCAACCTCAGGAAATTTATTTTTCTATCTTATCCTAACTCCCCAATCCTAAATCTTAACTTAACCCTAATTTTTATATAGGGTTATTAATATATTTTCTATCCTAAACCTGATCCTAGTTGATTTTTAATTAATTTATCCTAATACCATAATTTAAATTATTTTTAACCTAAGACTAAATCAAAACCCACACCATTTCCTTTTTGCTCATTTTCCCTTTTTATTCTCTTTCCCCTTATAATTTTCCCCTGATCAGTTCTCTTCCTTTCCCCTTGCATGCACAAATCCCCCTTGCCAAGCCTACCTTCTAACCCCATCAACTCCCCCTCCTCATCTTAAGGGTCCAGGGTTAAAATTTGATTTAATCACATCACCTACCCCTCTTCCTTGCCTACGTGTGTGTATGTGTATATAAGGCACATTTAATGCCTAAACCTACCTCCTTCTCCCTTTTTTTCTATCAAAAATATTACACCACCAATACATCCTTCCTCCCTCTTTCTTTCCCCTCCTTTTTATCACCAAAATAGCCCTAGAAATCCACCACTAGTGAGCTCAATAGAGGCACTAACACCACCATTGGCAGCCTTTTCCATTTCTTCCCCACTACAACTAGTCAACCTCACTACTTTCTACTCCCTACCTTTGGCCATTTGCATCAAAGCCACTCACCCTCATTTGGCAACAATCACCGAAACCACCCCCACCACCTTCAGCCATTAACACCACAACATCATCCCTACCTTTAGCCATTTGCACCGAATCCCTCCACCCTTATTCAGTAACAATCACCGAAACAACCACCGCCACCTTTGGCCATTATCACCACAACTTTATTCTAAAGCAACACGTACTAATTGAAGGTAACATCCCTATTAGTCTAGAACTTAGATGCAGGTGGGTCCCATAACTTGTACCTCTTTACTCCGGAGGTAAAGCCAAGAAAGATACAATTCTTGGCTCTAGACTCAAGTTTACTATCATTCACGTAAGCATTAGTAGGGAAACCAAATATATGCAAATCAGAGTGATTAGTTGGATTACCAGACCACAAATCCTCAGGTATCTTCAAATCAATGGACTGATTTGGTGATCGGTTCACTAAGAATGCTACCATGTAAACTACATCGGCTCAAAACTCTCTTTCTAGCCCTCCCTATGATAATATACATCAAGCCTTATCTAATAGAGTTATGTTCATCCTCTTAGCAATCCTATTCTATTGTGGTCTTCCAACATAGTTGCGGTATCTCTCTATCCCATATTCTTGGAAGAAATTAATAAAACTTTGCTCAACAAACTCAAAACCATTATCTGTCCTAAGACACTTAACCTAATTCCCAATCTACTTCTCTATTAAGGTCTTCTAGAGTTTGAAAACACCAAACATATCATTCTTATGCTTTAAGAAATAAATCCATACCTTTCTAAAGAATTCATCAATGAATGTGAGCAAGTACAACAAATCACCTTTGAAAACCACTTTCGCTAAACCCCACAAATCTGAATGGATATACTCAAGAGGTTCTATCGTATTATGCTTAGCTATTGAAAAGCTAACCCTCTTATGCTTACCATATATACAATGCTCCTAGAAGTTTATAGTACCTATACTCTATCCATGCAGTAGCTCCCTCTTAGAGAGCTTAGTCAGACCCTTGACACTCATGTGTCCCAGTCTCATGTGCTAAAGTCTCATAACATATAAATCTAACAACCTCAATAATGTCACAGCAATTATCTCCACAACAATGGAACCCGCCAACTCATACAATGTCTTGACACGCTTCTCCTTCATCACCACTAAATCCCCTTTTATGACTCTCAGGGTACCATCCTCAATAACACATTAGTACTCATTACAATCCAAGGTACTCAAAGAGATGAGGTTCTTGGTCATCTTTGGAACATGTCTCACATTGGTCAGTATCCTAACCACACAATCATGCATCCTCACCTTTATCGTCCCAATCCCCACAACTCTACCCTAAGCCACCTCGAATGTTTGAAACCAACTCTAGTTGGGACATATATGGTAAGTGCAGCTAGAATCCAAGATTTATCCATCACTACTCTTGTTTTGTCTATCAATGACTGACAACACATCTCTATTACTATCACCAAGGGTAATTGTAGTATCATCCTTTGTACTCGATAACTCACCCAGATGTAGCACCAGGCTTTCTGTTAGGAAAAAACTTTCTAGCATGCCCTTCTTGTGACACTCATATCATGTCATATTCTTTTGCCAACTCTTCAACTTAGATCTGAACTTCTTACGATTACCAAACCTCCGCTCCTATGTCCTCCCTTGGCTACCAATCCCTTAGTGAGTCCCTAGACGTATTGCTACCAGTCAACCAACTATTAATCAAATCCTATTGTAGCAAGGCGAATTTCACGTACTCAAGGACTAACTTATCATTCCCATACAAAACAGTCTCATGAAAATGTTTAAAACTTACAGGCAAAGAACATTACAACATAATAGCCAAATCTTCATCGTTTAATTTAAGATCTATATTATAAAAATCCATAACTATAGAGTTAAATTCATCGAAGTGACTTTTACAAGATTAACCCTCACCTAATTTAAGGTCATAAAGCAAACTCTTCAACATTTGCTTATTTGCTACTGATTTTGTCATATAGAATGACTCAAGCTTCAACCATATGGTAGCCGTTGTTGATTCCTTTGCCACTTCCTACAATACTTCATTATACAAATATAATAATATGGTAGAGAGGGCCTTTAGATCTAATTCTTCAACTCTCTCATCTATCATCGGTTCTTGCTTCTTAAAATGACCGGATAAATCCTTTTCCAATATGTTCTGAATTAGAATCCCCCACATCTTCAATTTCCATAATCCGAAATAGATAGATCGATTAAACTTATCAATATCAAATCTTGTACCCATCTTGATAACTAGATTTCTTCAACAACGCAACTCTGATGCCAAATTGTTATGGAATTAGAGATTCCAACCAAATCAGAATTAATAAGAATATGAACAATTGAGGATTCGATCACAAAACAGAACAATTGAAGAAAAAAGTAAAGATCTTTATTTGTGATCTTGTGTAATTACAGAATGATTAAACCAATCAATCAATCAATCAATCAATCAATTATACAAATCTATAATTCTCTTTGAATGGAGAATTTTATGGAGAAGAATAAGAAATTGGGACACACGACTTTCAATGGCTAGGGTTTCATTATATCTTCTTTTATAGAAGGAAAAACCCTATGGGACAAAACAGTGTGTTTTGAAAATAAAGAAAAAACACGATCCATGTTTAGGAAACACAGAACCCCCATGTTTATTTCTTTACTCTCAACTTTTGCCCAAAATACATTAACAATTTTTCTTATAAACACAGACCGTGTTTATTAACACAGGACCCCTGTGTTTCTTACATAATTTTCCATACTACAATAAACTTCTCCAACACCTGTACAAACCAACACATTGTTATGTTGTGCTCAAATACCCAGTCAATACTCACATACTCCTATTTCCTAGGACTTATTATGTAAACCTAAATCTTAAAGGGGGTCTCGAAATCAGAAAACTTGGATTTATTAACAAATCCCTCATTAATAAAAATTATTTGGAGTTTTCTCATTGGACATGTTAAGCATATGCTAAATTTTTGAAAAGCATATATTGTTGTAATGATAGTTTATAAGATACCAAAATCAAAGCAGGTTGATCCCCTACTTAGAGACCAATGATATCAATAAGGGAGGATATTAAGCCTTTTGTTTGTTGGCAAATTAATTCTAGCTTTTCTGTTAATATTTAGAAGACCCTTAAGTTCCTTTAATTCCTTTTGTAGAGTCCATGGGTTACCTCCTTTTTTAGGAGGATATTAGGCCTTATCATCAAGGAATCTTTCCGATGGAATAGGGACCTTATCCTTCAATGTTTTTCCAATTTCGAAGCTCATTGCATCCTTCTCACTCCCCTTCACATATCTAGACCCTCGGAGAAGGATATTCTCATTTGGATACTTCACCTTAATGATCTTTTTTCTGGTATGTCAGCTTACCAAACTCTCCCAACACCTTCACCTTCTTCCTCAAATAAGATTATCTCGGTCAAAAGTGGTTTCAATCGACGGGGTAAATATTGGGCTCATAGTCTCCACCCCCGTACTCATTTATTTTTGTGGATAGTTTTTAGTTATTCAGCTACTAGATTATACAACCCTGATACCCTATGTCCTCTATGCAGGGACAAGGTAGAAGGTTGCACCCACCTTTCCATCGGTTGCAAAATTTCCCGTTTAATCTAGTTTGCTTCTCCCTTATTTCTGCATATTGATGACTTCCGAACATCTTCTGTATCTCTTTTATTTGTTTATTTTTTCTTTTTTCTCCATCTTCTTTGAATCTATGAACATATAGTTCTTGGTTCGGTGGAGTATTGCTGTTCTTTGGGGTCTTTGGAAGCAAACAAACATCATTGTTTCTGAACACAAACCTTTGGATATCCACCACAAAATTAGGAAAGTTGAATATTACTTCACCTTCGAGACAAGAGATTCCAGCTACTCTCTTCCATCTTATTTTACAGCTATCGAAGCCAGAAAGCCAGATTGAAATTAATACCCTGACGAGACCAACGCTAAATTTCCTAAAGATTAACACATATGTAGCTTGTGCAAATAATACGATCGCCTTTGGTGTTGTCATCAGTGTTGAAATGTAATTCAACACTTAGCTTATTTTTAGGACTTTTTCTATTGTGTGGAAGCCTATGTTTAGGCTGATTTATTCCTTAATTATGTTTGAATTAAAGCCCACGATCTTAGGCTATTGTTAGACGTGATTAGTGGTATTGCAGTTAGTTATTTTGTTTTTATCAAATACTCCTTAATTCTGTAAGAAATAAATTAATGAAAAGAAAAAAAAGGGCAGTTTCTGCAAAGCTGTCTTCCTCTGGCTTTTTCTCTGTTCTTCTTCAATTCATCTCTAAAATAAGATCACTTTTACATTGAATTGGATCTTAACTTGCTGACATTTGGTATCAAAGCATTTCTGGGTTTTGATCCAAGGTTTTGGGGTGAGAGTATTGAGAGAAAAACACAAGGGAAACACGTGAGAAAGAGTGAGTGATAACAATGACCTTGAATGGATCACACAATAATAGGACACCGTTGTTGCCCATCTTTAAGGGTGTGAATTACCACTTTTGGGAATTGAAGATGAAGACACTCTTCAAATCTCATGAGCTGTGGCATTTGGTGGAGGCCGGGTGTAATATCCCAAAATCCTAATTTCCGAAATTATGGCCAAATAAGGAATTATTAGGAAAATTAATTATATAAATTTATTTATTAAAATTTAGAGAGTTAATTAAGGCATATTAAGAGGAAAATAATAAAGAATTTAATTGGAAGAAAATTTGGGTGTTTCTCTAATTAGCATGAAGGTTAAGGAAATTTATCTAAAATAGTTTAAAATAAGCAAAAAGGAATTTATTTAATATTTCATAAATATTAATATTATAAACAACCCAAAAATACCCCAATTTACCCATAAGTTATTTTATTTAATTTTCCCATCCTATTTATTACCTATTTTCCCCTCTTTTTCCCTTTTTCTCCCTCCTCTTCTTTTTTTTTCTTTCTTCTCCCCCGGCTGGGCCAGCCCACCGGCCCAGACCCCTCGCCTCCCCTCTCCCTTCGCGCGAGCCTAGGCCCTGGCCTCTCCTTCCTCCTTCCCGCCCGCGGCCCAGCGTCGCGCGACGCCAACTGTTGCGCGCCCCATACGCCGCGTTTTAGCCTCATAAATGTCGAAACGCCGCGCCTCAATTAATGGCCTTATAGCCGTTGCCAAACGGGCAACGCGACGCGGCGCTTTGTCGCCCATAACGTCGAAACGCCGCGTTCGACTTGCGGACTTAATAAACCACGCCGAACCGGCCGGTTCCCCTCCTCTTTTCTTTTCCCTGGACCACCGGTCCACCCTGCCATCTTCTTCTTCTTCGACCTGCCCCCCCGACCTGCAATCGACCTGCAAGTCGATTCGCCGGCAGCCACCAACCCGATCGTCCTTCCCTGCCTCTCTCCCGTCGCTTTCTTTCTTTTTTCGGCCCGACCAAGTCCTTCTCTCCCTTTTCCGCGTGCCCTTCTCCTTCCTTTCTTCTTCCCTGTCCCCGACCCAGCCTGCCATGGCAGACCTGCACCGCCTGCCATCGGCCGCCCACCTGCACCCCTGCCCCGCGTGCCACCTCCCTCCCTTCGTCGTTTTCCTTCCCCCTGGCCTATAAATACCCCCTCCCGAACGGCCAACAGCAAGTCCTCCCGTTGGACCTTGCTGAAACCCTGTTCCGCCGCCGCCGGAACAGACACCATTTCTACCGCCTCTAGCCACCGCCGAAACCACCTCTCCCCACCGTTATCATCCTTGCAACACCCTCTACGAAACCAGACCACCAGCACCCTTTCCCTTGCCCTGCACGTGCCGCCATAGCTGTGCAAAAATCCTAACCCGAAACCACCACCTCCAGCCTTCGCCGCCCTTGCGCCGCCTCCCACCGCCATCCCGGCCGCCATCAGGGCCTCTTCCACCCTCCAAAATTCCCAGCAGACCTCCCTCTACCCTCCCCTACCTTCGTTTTCCCTTGCCTCCCTCTCCTCCTTCCTCCCCCATCTTCCACCTCTCTCCACCACCCTCGGCCGCCGCCGCGCGCCGCCGCCCCTTGCCACGCAACCACCCTCATTCCACTCCCCTTCTTCTGCTGATTCTTCCCCCACCTCAAACTTCCTCTCTTCTCCTCCCATCTAACCACCACCTTGATCTTTTCCCTTCTCTTCCTCCTCCACCGCCGCCGCCGCCGCCGCCACGCGCCGCCGCCGGACCACCACCGACCCTAGGTGGTTCTCCACCCATCCAAACCCTAACCCCCTTTTTATATAGCTGCTACTATTTTCTACTAATATTAATACTAATATACTTATTATTACTATTATTATTATTACTTTTATTATTATTATTACTTTTATTATTATTATTATTATTCTTAGTATTATTATTATTACCATTATTATTGTCCTTATTATTATTAATGTTCTTGTTTTCTTACTAATACTAACATCTCTTTTAAACCCTAAAGTATATTATACTTAACTTTGGTCTTATTTTTATAAGTATTAGTATTAACATTTTTATTATTATTATTCTATTATCCTTACTATGGTTATTATTAGTATTGCTTAGCCTTAATTGTTTGTACTATTATTATTATTATTATTATTATTATTATTATTATTATTATTATTATTATTATTATTATTATTATTATTATTATTATTACTACTATTATTATACTTAACACATTTACCACTATTGTTAATAATAATACTACCTTGTCTTACCCATGTTACTTAACTCAACCTAGTAAATATCATTTGGTTGTTAACTAAGAAGAGTACTTGAACCTTATTACCATACCATTTAACATTAACCCTAACCCTATTACTATGACACTATTATCAGCTATTATTATTATTACTACTATCACTACCTTATTGTTGTAATCAAAAGCATTTAAACCCTTTTATTATTCAAGAATATACAAATATTGTCATTATCACCCTTAGGAATAGTTACTTGTAATGTTGTGACCTTATAATATTATTATTTTGAATATGACACCATTAATAGACTTAGCCTTAAAAAAAAAAGGCTAGGGTTTCTCTTACTATAAACATTAGTGTCATGAGTATTAGTTTTATTATTATTATTATTATCATTATTTTCTATAGTTAACACGAACATTATTATTATAAGAATAGGGCTAATGGGGCTAATAATATAAGTGTAACAATAGGTATTAAAAATAAGCATATTTTAACTACTAATATTTAGTATACTAATTCTAAAGTAAAAACCCTAGTTTTTGTATAAAACCCTTTTTAGTAATAAAAACCCTAACCTTAAACTAAAATGAGGTTTGATAGTAATTATAGGGGAAACTAATACTTAGCATTTTCCCCTTTTATAGGTAACCCCGACCAAAGCCTTAAGGAGTTAGAGGAGCGTGCTCCAAGCCCGGCGTCGCCTTAGGTAAGGACGATGCTAATGGCCTTATGCTATGTGTGACATTGATGTGTTGAATGTTGTGTATGCCATGCTATGTCATGTATTGTATGATTTGTGGATAACTTGTTTTATATGTAGCGCAGCTTGGAGATTGAGGTATGTTGTTTGTGCTTCCATGACATGAGCATGACATTTATACGTATGATGTTTACGACGTATTATGCTATGGCCCTCTAGGACATGCATGTTAGGATAAATGGTAGTATGAGTTGGGAACCATCATGGGGGTCTTGAAGTTTGTATGGTGGGATTAGGGTTTGAATGGTGGCATCAATGCTCGCATGTTGGTACTAATGATTTCATAATGGTATTAATGGTTTATGGCGGTATTTGGGTTCGTATGGTGGTATTGTGACTTTATGGAGGTATTAATGTTGGATGGGGGTAATTGTGATTTTATGGGGTATTAATGTGGTACGATGTTATTTGTGATTTTATGGTGGTATTAATGTTGTATGGTGGTATAATGGTTGTATGGTGGCATTAGGGTTCGCATGGCGGTGTTAGGGTTTGTATGATGGTGTTTGTGATTTCATGGTGGTATTAATGTTGTATGGTGGTATTATGGTTGTAACGGTGGTATTAGGGTTCGCATGGTGGTATTAGGGTTTATATGATGGTATTTACGATTTTGTGGTGGTATTAATGTTGTATGGTGGTATTAATGGTTGCATGGTGGTAATCATGATTGCACGGTGGTATTAGGGTTTGTATAGTGGTATTATGGTTGGTATGGTGGTATTATGATTCGCATGGTGATGTTAGGGTTGTATGGTGGTATTAATGATTACACGGTGATATTAATGGCCTAAGGAGTAGGGGGTTGAGAGTGAGAATTCACTTATATAAAGGATGAGTATGAGTTTTCTAAAGGAGGGAGGTTACTTGTTGAAGAAGTAAAGTGCTAGGGTTTGGTGCAGCCAACCAGGGTTGGCGTGGTCGATTAGGGTTTGAGTGGCCAACTAGGGTTTTGTTGGTCACATATGAAATTGGGAGATAAAGAAATACACTTGGGGAATTTCCTAATAAAGAATGAGGTGCGAGATAGAGAATAACGTAGCGTTTGGGTAAGTAAGAAAGAGTTGGGCCACATAGGTCCGATTAGGGTATCTGAGGAGGAACCCTAGAGGGATGAGAACATGCAGAGGCGATATCATATGTGTTGGGATGGCCTATATCCTTGGGGTTTGTGTCTTACTATATGCTACTTTACCTAAGTCTACGGGGGATGGATGTCGGGCGTGAGAAGAGGTACGAGTCTCAAAATATGGGACGGTCCCTCTGGAGGGAAAAGAGATAGAGTATCAACCGCATGCATGCCAAGGGTGCGACGTGATTCAATAAGATACGGATAAGACACTAATCATGTAAAGTGAAAGATTGTTGAGCCGAGCCCAGACCGGTCCACCGGCAAATAATAGTGGCCAGGAGCCGGGGTGCCCTGGAGACCGGTCCACCGGCAAATAATAGTGGTCAGGAGCGTTCTGCCCTGAGTGTATACTTCCGGTCCACCGGCTATAATAGTGGGGGATTTCGTGCTCGACAAACCGAAGTAAGTAAGTTAAACCATGGGAAATACACTAAGCACTTACACCGAAACATCATGTGATTCGGGGCCAGACCGGTCCACCGGCAAATAATAGTGGCCAGGAGCAATTTGCCCTGGAGACCGGTCCACCGGCAAATAATAGTGGTCAGGAGCGTTCTGCCCTGAGTATATACCTTCCGGTCCACCGGCTATAATAGTGGGGTTCCCGCAATCATATGAACTATTAAAGAATGTGTGTGGATTGAACATGCTGTTAATGAAAATAAGGAAAATACACTAAGTACTTACAGTGAAACACCATGTGAGTCGGGGCCAGACCGGTCCACCGGTAAATAATAGTGGCCAGGAGCGTTCTGCCCTGGAGACCGGTCCACCGGCAAATAATAGTGGTCAGGAGCATTCTGCCCTGAGTGTATACTTTCCGGTCCACCGGCTATAATAGTGGGGTTCTCGCACTCACATGGACTATTAAAGAATATGCGTGAAATGGACATATTATTAATGAGGATAAAGAATAAATCATCGGAACATACTCAGGCCTTATCTTGTGTGTTATCGCATGTTGCCTATGTGAATGTGCTATGAATGCTATGTGGTATGATTGTATGCTTGGCCTTAGCGCACCTGCGTCCTTACTCAGTATTGGACCCGTACTGATACTACCTTGATTGACTGGGTCCTGTGATGATCCACCAATGGTGGGGAGCAGACCTCCTATGCAGGTTTCATCGATTACTAATTTGGGTGGAAGGCTTGACTTGAGTGAGTAGGTGATCCGGATACTAACCCTTTCTGGGAATTGCTTTGTTAGCTATATTTTGTATTACGTTTCATGTTTTAAAAGGAAAAAAAATATTATGGGGTCGTAATCCTAAAGCGTATTCAAACTTCTATTGGACTTATATCTTATTAATGATTTATGATAATGTCGTTTTGCGTTTTATGATACTTTGTACTTATTGACGATCGGATTTAGCCTTAGCACTTAGTACCGGAACGGTAGAATGAACCAGTCTGGTACTAAGTGTGGCGGTAATACCCCCAAGTTTACAGTTTTAAATTCTTTCGCTTCCGCTAAACCTTTGATTTAAACGAAATTTTTCAGTAGTAAATTTGGGGGTGTTACACCGGGTTCATTGATGATGGCACAGAGGAGCCAGATCAACAACTAAGAGAGAAAAGAAAAAAGGATGCAAAAGCCCTGTTTATGATTTAGCAGGCTCTTGATGATGAAGTTTTCCCAAGAATTGCATCAGCCATGACATCACATGGAGCTTGGACAGTCTTAAAGCAAGAATTCCTTGGTGACAAAAAGGTAATTACAGTTAGATTGCAGTCATTGAGAAGAGAGTTTGAGACTTCTTTAATGAAAGAAAAAGAATCTGTGCAAGAGTATCTCTCCAGGATTTCGAGTATTGTTCATCAAATGAGATCTTATGGAGAAAAGATCAGTGATGAACATGTTGTAGGTAAGGTCCTGAGAAGCCTTACAAAGCAGTTTGATCATGTGGTTGCTGCAATTGAGGAATCAAAGGACATGGAAACATATTCCTTTGATGAATTGATGGACTCTTTGCAAGCTCATGAGGAGAGGTTAAACATATCAAATGAAAAGAAAGAAGAGAAGGCATTTATGGGAAAAGATGACACAAGCAAGGAAAGATCAAGTCAGAACAACTTCAGAGGAAGAGGTAGAGGAAATTTTAGAGGAAGAGGTCGCAGAAGGAATAGCCAAAATCCTGAAGGCAGAGATCAGGGTCAATATAAAAATATGATCAAGTGTTATTATTGCAAGAAACCTGGACATAATGAGGCTCAATGTTGGAAGAAGGAGAAGGATCATGGTGAGCAAAAGCATGATCAAAAGTCTAACTTTGCTGAGCAAGAGGACAAGTTGTTCTTAGCTCAATTAGTAGAGCATGAAAAGAAGATGTTCATAGCACAAGGATCAGCTGGCACAAGTGCTAGAGAGGTCTAGTATATTGACAGTGGTTGTTCAAACCACATGTCTGGAGTAAAGGCCATGTTTCAAGAGTTGGATGAGACCAAGAGGAGCACTGTAAGACTGGGTGATCATAAGTAGCTTGAAGTTGCTGGAAAAGGGACAATTTCAATCAGAACTGAACAAGGAAAGGCAAAGTTGCTGCAAGAAGTTCAGTATGTCCCTCAGTTGGCTCACAACTTGTTCAGTGTTGGTCAGCTTATGTGTTCTGGATACTCACTGTTATTTGAAGATAGTGTGTGCTCAATTAGGGACAGAAAATCCAAGGAAGTAATCATGAAGGTGGCCATGGGAAAGAACAAAGTTTTTCCCTTAGAATTGCCTGCAAAGGAGAGCAAAGTTCTGCTAGTTAGAGGAGAAGAAAATGCAAGACTATGGCATTTGAGATATGGCCATCTGAATGTGCAGGGTTTGAGGTTGCTAAGTGCTAAGGAGATGGTGAATGGACTCCCCAAGATAGGAGAACTTGAGTTATGTGAAGGCTGCATATATGGAAAGCAGTCAAAGGGATCATTTCCTAAGGGAAAGGCCTAGAGAGCAAGTGATTGTCTTGAACTCCTTCATGCTGATTTATGTGGTCTAATGCAAACTGAATCTGTTGGAGGCAGCAGATACTTCTTACTCATTACAGATGATTTTAGCCGGATGAGTTGGGTGTATTTTATAAAGGCCAAATCAGAGGCCTTTGAGAACTTTAAGAAGTTCAAGGCAATGGTGGAGAAGCAAAGTGGGAAGCAGGTGAAAGCACTCAAGACAGATAGAGGTGGTGAATTCCTATCCAAAGAGTTCATTGATTTCTGTGATGAACATGGCATAAGAAGAGATTTAACAGCACCCTACACTCCAGAGCAGAATGGAGTAGCAGAGAGAAAGAATAGAACTGTAGTGGAGATGGCCAGAAGCATGCTCAAAGCAAGGAATGTTCCAAATGAACTGTGGTGTGAAGCAGTGGCCACGGCAGTGTACATTCTGAATGTTTCTCCCACTAAGGCAGTGCTGAACAAAACACCCTTTGAAGCATGGTGAGGTAAGTAACCAAGTGTGAGTCACTTAAGAGTTTTTGGTTGCACAGCTTACACCTTGATCAACATAAGAGGTAAGTTGGATGAGAAGTCAGAAAAGGTGGTTTTCATTGGGTATTCTGCACAGTCCAAGGCTTACAGATTGTATTGTCCTGAAAATGGAAAAGTGATCATAAGCAGGAATGTTGTGTTTAATGAAGAAGGAGCTTGGGATTGGAAGCAAAATGAAAGTGAGAAGACCTTTGACAGCCAGAGAAAGGCAGTTGAGATAGAATCTGGTGGTGATGAGTCTCAGCTATCAATCCAGAATCTGAATCCTGTGAGCTCTCCATCCACAACAAATTCAAGTCAAAGTGAGTTGTCATCAAGTGAATCAAACAGCTCATCAAGCTCATCTCCAAGTGAGCCCAACAGTTGTTCAAGCTCTTCAAGTGAATCACCACCAAGGAAAGTAAGATCACTTGAAGAGATTTACAGGCATTGCAACTTTGCTTTAGTTGCAACAGAACCTGCAAGCTTTGGAGAAGCTGAGACAAAAGAAGAATGGCAAGCATCAATGAAGGAAGAAATAAATGCCATTGCAAGAAACAAAACTTGGGAGCTGATGGATCTTCCTACAGAGAAGAATGTGATAGGCTTGAAGTGGGTGTTCAGAATTAAATACAACACTGATGGCAATATACAGAAGCACAAGGCAAGGCTGGTGGCTAAGGGCTATGCACAGCAGGAAGGAATAGATTATGAGGAAACATTCTCACCAGTTGCAAGATTTGAAACTGTGAGAATAGTCCTAGCATTGGCTGCTCAACAAGGTTTACCTGTCTTCCAGTTTGATGTGAAATCTGCATTTTTAAATGGAGATTTACAAGAGGAAGTGTTTGTTGAACAACCACAAGGCTTTGTTAAGGCAGGGGAGGAGAACAAAGTGTATAAGCTGCACAAGGCTCTCTATGGTTTGAAGCAAGCTCCAAGAGCTTGGTACAGCAGAATTGATGCATTTTTCATCAACAACTGCTTTGCAAGAAGTGAAAATGAGCCAACCTTATATGTAAGGAGGCAAGGTGAGCAATAATTCATTGTGATATGTCTCTATGTTGATGATATCATCTATTTTAGCTCTTCATAGTCCCTACTAGAAGAATTCAAGCAAGCTATGAAAGAGGAGTTTGAGATGACTAATTTAGGACTGCTGCAATATTTCCTGGGCTTGGAAGTCGAGCAAAGGAAGGATGGTATCTTTGTATGCCAGAAGAAGTATGCAAATGATCTCCTAAATAAGTTTGGCATAGAAAAGAATGAAGCTGCAACAACACCTATGAATGCAAATGAGAAGTTGCAGAGAAGTGATGGAACTGCACAAGCTGATGAGAAAATATACATAAGTATGGTTGGAGGGCTGAATTATCTTACACACACAAGGCCAGATATTGCATACAGTGTGAGTGTGGTGTCTAGATATATGCATAGTCCATCAAAGCAACATCTTGGTGCAGCAAGGAGAATTCTGAAGTATGTCTCAGGCACTGCAGAACTTGGACTTTGGTATGAAAGGTCTGAATTCTTCAAACTTGTGGGGCATACAAACAATGATTGGGCTGGATGTTTGGATGATAGGAAAAGTACATCTGGGTCAGTGTTCAGCTTAGGGTCTGGAGCCATCACCTGGAGTTCAAAGAAGCAAGACACTGTGGCCTTATCCTCATCTGAGGCTGAATATGTTGCAGCTGGGGCAGCTGCAAGATAGGCTAGCTGGTTGAGAAAGTTGTTGGTCGATTTATGTAGCAAGCAAGAAGTAGCCACTGAGATTTGGTGTGATAACAAATCAGCTATAGCCATGACAAAGAATCCAATGTTCCATGCAAGAACTAAACACATTGAAGTGCAACATCATTACATCAGGAAGCTTGTGATGGATGAGAAGGTGGTGCTGAAGTTCTGTGGAACTAATGAGTAGGATGCAGATTTATTTACAAAGGCATTGAATCCAGCTAAGCACAACTTCTTCAGAGAGAGAATTGGAATGCGTAAGTTTGAATTAAGGGGAGGTGTTGAAATGTAATTCAACACTTAGCTTATTTTTAGGACTTTTTCTATTGTGTGGAAGCCTATGTTTAGGCTGATTTATTCCTTAATTATGTTTGAATTAAAGCCCACGATCTTAGGCTATTGTTAGACGTGATTAGTGGTATTGCAGTTAGTTATTTTGTTTTTATCAAATACTCCTTAATTCTGTAAGAAATAAATTAATGAAAGAAAGAAAAAAAAAGGGCAGTTTCTGCAAAGCTGTCTTCCTCTGGCTTTTTCTCTGTTCTTCTTCAATTCATCTCTAAAATAAGATCACTTTTACATTGAATTAGATCTTAACTTGCTGACAATCAGAGACAATAATGGGATAGTTGTTCATTGCTGCTCAGATTTTGAGGTTCGAATTTCTTTTCCAGATATCCCAATGCTGGGAAAAGCTCGAGCTTGCCTTCTTGGATTGTAGACAGCAGTAAGCAAGAATTACAAGCCACTCATCTTGGAGAGTGATTTCTCGAACATGGTCGAAATGAATAATGATGGTAAACGCTGTTGTCCGTGGCGTTTGTTTCCTTTGGTGGAACAATGCAGAAATTGGCTTCTTGAAAATTGAGGATTTAAGGGTTGTTATGTTTCTCGTTGTCGGGGTTGAAACATGGCGTCCCACACTCTAGCCTAGTTTGCTTTTAAAACGTCATGTTTCATATAGCTGGAAAAACCTTTCCCAACTTGTTTGACAGACTATATATTGTAACTTAGTCCTCCGTTCGGTAATAATATTCTTTAGCTTACTTGGCTTTCCAAAAAAAAAACAAAAAAGGTATCCAAATTATTTTACCATAAAAGCCGTCATTACACCGTTATAAAATATTCCATCTTATCATAATAGGTTTATTTAATTTTTCATACAATTATACCCAACCTTAAGCTGGTAGCACATTTTATAATGTTTTTCTTCATATTTATAATTATATAAGTAATCCTTAAAATTTTTTTTTAAAAGCTCCATATTATGTAACTAATTACTTAGGATATTGTAAGAACTGAGACTGTAACTATTTAATTAATCTATATTTTAAAACAAATAATAGAATAAAATCAATGAATGTAGAACCAACAAAATTCACGGCCTAATCTTCTTATTTTTCATAATGAAAATCTCATTCAATCTCCAGTCGACCTTAATTAAGCCTCATCAATCTACTTCTGCTCCTATTAAACCCCAATCATTCAAAGTTCATTGGCTCTTGCTATGGCTTCCTTTGCTTTTAATACTCACCGCTCTATTTTTCGGGTTATAGATAGATTTTTTCTTTATAAGGGTTGCATTAGCAATAGGAACGAGAAAACAAAAATGAAGAGAAATATAAAAATATTATACCAATTTAAAAAAAATAGAGTAAATTTACTAAAATTAAGAGAAAAAATTAAAAATATAAAATTATTATTTATATTAGTTAATTTAAATTATTAATAATTTAGAAAAATAAATTATTTATATATTTTTTATATCAATTTTAATATTAGAAAATTTTTGAGAAGAAAAATGTTGCTGGAATATTTTGGAAACGGTGCTTCGGTGATGGAACGAGGGCATTTCTTAAGGTATCGTCTTTTGCTGGCAATCCTTCTTATATCTAGGGTAGGGTAGCTGGGTCTGGATATGATTACAAGGATGAAGATTTTGACATTTGAAACAAATGAAAATGATGTCTTTATCTACCGTTTGAGAAGCAATTCTTGGAGGAAGCCGAAGAGCCTCTATCCTTGTGTTTTGTTCCATGTGCTTACTAGTGGTGGTAATCAGGTGAAGTAGGTTAGGTTTGGATTGGGTCGTAACAGGTCAGATCACTTTCAAATTGAGTCATTTTGGATTATTTATCTTTTGCAGGTCGGTTGTGGGTCGGGTCAGATTATTTCACGTTCGGATAATTTTGGATCATTACGTTATTTGTGCCACGTCATTTCGGGTTAATATGCCGGGTCGGGTTAAACAAACTTGGATTCAGATCATTTCGAATTAACTTAACTGGTAGGGTTGGCTAGGCTTGGCTTCGGGTCATTTCCTGGTTAACTTGACTAGGTAGGTTCGGCTTGATCGGATCATTTCGTGTCATTTGACGGGTTGATACTGTTCAGTCCGAGCTGTTTCGGGTTAACTTGATAGGTCGGGTTGGGTCGAGTTTTGATGGGTTGAGTCAAATTCAGGTCCAAGTAATTATCATTTATTACATTGTAAATATTAGAGACAATTATAAGATTACTAGCACACATATATAAAATAATAATATTATATGTGCTTTATTTTCACAATTAAATAATAGAGATATTTATAAATTTTAACAATAAAAAATATTACATAATTCAATCTAACAAAGATATTTATTATTTATTATCATTTATATAATTACTTAAAAAAATATAATTTTATAAAATATAGGTGATCATAATATGACTATACAATGTATAATTATCATTTATTACATTGTAAATATTAGAGACAATCATAAGATTACTAGTATATATAAATAAAATAAGAATATTAGATACGCTTTATTTTTACAAGTAAATAATAAAGATATTTATAAATTTTAATAATAAAAAATATTGTATGATTCAATCTAACAAAGATATTTATCATTTATTTGATTACTTAAAAAAATAATTTTATAAAATAAATGTGATCATAATATGAATATACAATGTATAATTATCATTTATTACATTGTGAATATTAGAGACAATCATAAGATTACTGATACATATAAATAAAATAAAAATATTAGATCTGCTTTATTTTTACAAGTAAATAATAAAAATATTTATAAATTCTAATAATAAAAAATATTGCATGATTCAATCTAACAAAGATATTTATCATTTATTATATTTATTTGATTACTTAAAAAATATAATTTGATAAAATAAAGGTGATCATAGACTCATAATATAACTATACAATGTATAAATTATACTTATCATTTATTATATTTAAGATAGTTTATAATTATTAAAAAAAAACAAATCCAATCGAATCAGAACTACGCCCCCACCCAACCCTTTTTCTTTCTTCTTCTATTCTCCCTTTCTTTTCTATTCTTCTACGTTGAATTGTGAATCTGTAACCCTAAGTCCCCAACTCCCAACCTACCTACTTTGCTGCCATTTCTCTGTCATCTGGCACCACTAACTCTCCACAACTGTCACTTGACCACACCACCGCCGCGCCACGCCACCACAATCTACACCCCTTTCCCTTTGCTCATTATCTACAAAAGCATATAACATCAGCAACCAGACACAACGAGCAGTAGCAACGGTGCCACTGTTCGGCCATGTCCGGTGCACCTGACCACGGGCAAGTGGTCTTTGACCATAGGTGTTGCTCTAGCAAGCCTTATCCCCTTTAATTTTATAACTATTTGTTTGGTATAATTATCACAAACTCTAACTCTTATTTTGATTAATTTTTTATGAATTAGCTTATGATAATCTAAATTGGTTATTGAATTATGTGTGTATGTATGTGTATGTGTGTGTGTGTGTGTGTGTGTGTGTGTGTGTGTGAGTGAGTGATTTGGAGTGGTTAATTGCAATATATATGGTTGACTTGTGAAAATTAGATTTTTGATCCGGTTATGTTCGAATTTATCGGATTCATCCGATTAAGCTATTTTGGATAAATTGATTATGCAATATACTTTGAAATGTACTTAATTTCATGTTGAAATTGTTAATTTGGGAAATTTGTGTGAAATCTATCGGAATTGGATTGTTAGGCCAAAACTCTTGTAGATTTAAATTGGATTGTATAATTGAGTTATTTTATTAAATTGATTATACAATATGTTTTAGAATATGTCTAATTTTAATTTTGAACCGTTAATTTAAATATTTGAATAAGATTTGACCAGGTTTGCAATTTGGGCTCAAAAACTCTAATTATGTTAAATTGAGTACTTTCTTTATAGTTTTTAATCAATTGAGTGTACAATATGTTATAAAATAGACCGAATTTATAGCACAATGGTATTAAGAGTTAGTAATATTTAGTTGGCAACCATTGTAATTACATTTTCAGTATGTAACCATTAACCACTATAATTACATTTTTAGAGTCTGAGTTTCATTTTCTGTTTGTTATAAACTTATAATCTATGTAATCTGTGTAAATCAATATAATAATTCTCTTTTAAAAAATATACATCAAAAGTTGGAGCTAAGAGATTTTTTTAATTCTAAATGACATTGTATAGAATTGTTTAATACCATACAATAATTTATATATATATATATAGGTATAGCTACACAAGGCTAAAAAGATATGGAGGATAAACAATTTAGGACACCTCAAGAAGAGGAAGTAGATACGTATGATTTTTTATCTACCAAAGGTATTAATTTTTTTAATATCATGTTAGTAATAGTTATTGCTTATTGATTTACACATTTTTTAAATTTATAGATTGATATAATTCTTTTTATGTTTTGAAATTGTAGTTATTGATTTTGATGAGGAAGAATATAAATTAGATAATCAAGTTCCAGTTATAGCTTCAAATCTAGCTATAAATGAAGCTCCAATAAACATAGATTATGATGCTAACTTACCATTTGTAAAATTTTTCAGCAAACGAAAGAGATACTATAAGGTTTGGGACAACTTTGATCGATTTAAAGATGAAGAGGAAAGACAACAAGCTCTATGTAAGTACTGTAAAAAGACAAAGTATAGGAATGAAGCTAGATATTGTACTTCTAATACCTTAAGACACCTACAAGCTTGTGAAGAATAAAAAAAAATGACTCCACCAGATACCTTAACATCTAAATCTAGTGAGATTCTATTTGACCCAAAAGCTTATCAAGAGATGTTGGTTGAGGTAATTTTGAGGCATGGGTATTTATTCTCATATGTTGAACATTTGGGAGTTAGGAAACTTCATCAATATCTTAATCACCAAGTCAAACCTATGTTTAGAAACACTATTAAGAAAGTTTGCCTAGAAAAGCATTCTAATTTCAAAATTAAACTCAAACACACTATTCGTGCAATTTCTAGCAAGGTATGTTTGACTTGTGATATATGGTCAGCTTGCACATCTCGTGGGTATGTCACTCTAACAACTCATTATGTAGACAATGATTAGAAGTTGAATTGTAAAGTGTTGAGTTTTTACCACAGCCCTCCTCCCCACATCGGTCTTGAAATCTATAACTTGTTGTATTTATTTCTTAAAGAGTGGAGTATTGAGAATAAGGTATTTACTATGACAGTGGATAATGCATTTAATATGGACAACATGATTAGTCACTTCAAACCCACATTGCTTCAAAACTTGGTATGTGATGGGAAATACTTCTGCATCAGATGTTCAACTCATATCCTTAATTTGATAGTGAGGGGGAGTTGAAAAATATTGACGGATCTATGATCAAAATTAGAGAGAATGTGAAGTATATAGATGCTTCAGAAGGTAGGATAATCCAGTTTTATGATTGTACTACAAAATTAAACTTATCAATTTCTGGGAAGTTATGGCTAGATGTTGCTACAAGATGGAATTCTACATATCTTATGCTTCGTAGAGCATTAGATTATCGTCATGTCTTAGATTTATTTCGTAATGTTGAAGCTAATTCCAAGCTTAAAATGTTACTAAATGAGTAGAGTAAAGTGGAACAGATTTGTGAGTTGTTGGAACTTTTCTATGAAATAACCTATCTATTTTCTAGATCTAAGTATCCTACTACTAACTTGTATTTTCTTAATGTTTAGAGGATTCAACTGCAATTGGAGAATGTAGTGGTGTGATTCTTGCTTTTGTTGTAATTTTGGATCGGCGTTATAAGTTTGCCTTAGTCAAACTACATAGTAATGAGAAGGGTACAAAGTTCACTAATGATTTATATGTCAAATTTGTTGATCTATACAAACACTATGAATATCATTGTCATAATGCTCCAAATTTATTTGATCAAGGGATATCTATTAATAGAGAAATGAACAGAGGAAATGATGAAATGGAGGTAAATCGAGCTTTACCTCACCAAATACTTTTTTTTTATATATTTTCATTACATGTTTATTTTTGTTATTACTAATTTCTGTTTACATCAAGTCTAATTATTGTTTTTTCCTTTTTTTACAATTTGGGATGTTTATGCTTCTAGTTCTGTTGGAGGTAGAGGTAAAAGCTGTAAAAGTGAATTTGAGATGTATATCGAAAGTCAGTGGTTGGATCATAAAATTTTACTTAATGTGTTCCAATTTTGAAAAAATAATTCTAAGACTTCTCTAATTATTTCTTCTATGGCTAAAGATATCCTTGCCATTCCTATTACTAATGTTGCATCTTAGTCAACTTTTAGCATGGATGGTAGAATTTTAAATAAGTGGAGGAGTTTGTTGTTGCCGAAAAATGTTGATGCTTTGGTAACTACTCATAATTGGTTATACGTAAGATGGTAATAACATTAGTTGTTATGAATTTGTATTTTTTTATTTGATAATTTTTTAATCAATGAATCTTGAAGATAATAATGTAATATTTTATATTTTGGTATTTACAGAAATAGAAGAAGAAGAAGAAGAAGAAGAAGAAGAAGAAGAAGAAGAAGAAGAAGAAGGTACTTCTTTGGAGCCATCAAAGTTAAGGAGTAACAATGATGAAATGGATTAAGGAGCTTCAAAAATATCAAGGCGAGGACTTTAATTTTTATTCAACCATGTCATTTGTTCCTTATGTTGCATATTTACCATACTTGGATAATCTTTATGTTGTTAGCCAACTATTATCTACTAGTTTTGTTTCATTGCTGCTATTGGTGTTATGTTACAACTTACAAGTGATATATTTTGGGATTGCTACTCTTGTTCTATGGTCTTGTTAGTTTTTCTACCATGTTGTATGTAGTGGATATTTTGTGTGGAAGTTTCTATAATAGTTTGTAGGTGGTGTGTGTGTTTGTGCCTTGAATGTCATATTGATATTTTTATTATTATTTATACAGCCTGTAGGGTGTAACTTGTAAGTTTATAACTTATGCATGAATTATAGATGTTATTGGAGAATTTCCTAGATCTTCTAATTTTGTTAAGCTGTTGTTGAGCATAGCTAATGCTTGTTAGATTTTTTGGGTGATAAATGACACTACTATGCTCTTTTATTAAAAACTTCTTCAAATAGATGGATGTACTAGAAGACTTTTAGAAATTATTTTGCAGGCTTACAATTTGATATTTGCCTTTTCTTTTGTTTGGTTTTTTATTTGTCAATAATATATTTTATTTGTAAAGGAATATGTTGGAAAATTTTAAAATATTTTGTCATTCGTCAAGTTAAATGAGTTTGCTAATATATAAAATAATTTATTTTATTTCATATAAAAATGTGGAGTAATGATCAAAATAATTCGAATAGTAGATTGATACTTGTTAATTAGTTGTTAACTTGTTATGCATGTCATGGATGATGTAATTAGAGAAAAAAAATATTATTTTACAACATAAGTAATAACATATATATAATAGAATAAATCAATAATTTGATAGTTGAGTAATATTAATAATTATGTGTATAAGTTCATTTAATATTATAGGACATGTGTATGTTTACAAGTTGTGAACTTATAAAAGTAGTTAGGAAAAGAAGAAAAAGATATTAAAAAATTATTTAATATACACCTTTACCACCAAAATTACTCAAACTCATTAACCTTGTAAGTAAGTATTAAGTTTGATTTTATGTAAGCATGTAATTAAAAATATATTATTAATTGTGACTTGTTTATTAAATTATTATTATGACTTCTTAATGTCGTATTTTGTATGAAACATTTTATTAGGATGTCATTAATAAATAAGGATGTTTAGGATAAAAGTATGAAAAATAAGTACATTTTATAAAACACTATATTTTTAAAAGATTTAAATGAATAATAAAATGTGTAATTTATCATTATGATTATAATAGATTTTGATGTCTCCTCAGGTCAACATCGGGTTGGGTCGGGTCAATGTCGGGTCTGATCGACATCGGGTAGGCTTGATGGTTGGTCGGGTTTATATCGGGTAGGGTTAATGCAGGGTCAAGTTGCTATCGGGTCGAGTTTATGATGGGGTCATGGGTTAGGATTGGATTAATTTTTATTGAGTTAGTGCTGGATCGGATCAATGTCTGATTGTCTTCAGATTGGGTCGAGTTGCTAAATTTTTTAAATTTTATCAGGTCGGGTGTTACTCATATCGAATTGTGTTGGGTTGGATGAGTCGGGTTGTCCAGTGCTTACACATCCAACATGGTATATGTAAATGATGCTATCCATTGGACTTCTAATAAAGTACAAATTATGAGTTTTGACATATCCAGTGAATAATATGATGAGCTGCTGATGCCTAAACTCAAGGCAAGGAACTTTGCTGACATTCTATTATCAGCTTTAGATGGATCACATGTATGCGTTTGCTACAACAAAAGGTGGGGAAGAAGGATGGATTTGAGGATTATGAAGTACCATGGCGTAAAAAAAAAATTGTAAATAAAACCTTGGGCTAAATTATTCGGCATTACCAATGAAGGGTTTGATACCACACAATTTTACCATTTGTTACCCGTGTCTTATTCAAAGGGAAGGAGCCATATTTTACTAGGATCAACGAAGAAGCTAGTAAAGTGGGTGGATTTCATATCTTACAAGTTTAGGACGAAGAAACTTGAGAAATTTGAAAATTTTAACGGCTTACCAAAACATTTTAAAGCTAGGGATTCCCACAAAGTACCAAAAGAAAGTGTTCTAGTCGTGCCGGTTCAATTGGTAGAGTCTCTCTATCCTATTTGAAATATGAGATAAGTTTTCGTGTTGCTGCATAAATGATCATCAGTATCGTAGGGAAGAAAAAATGAAAAGAAATATAAAATTTTACTTTTAAAAAAATTAAATAACAAATAATAAATAAAATTATATATGTATATGTACACACACATATTATATATATTTAAAAAATAGATCAAATTTACTAAAATTAAAAAAAATAAAATTATTATCTATCTTAACTAATATAAGTTATTAATAAATATTTTTTTAAATAAATAAGTAAACAAATAATTAGATACTTTTAATATTAATTTTAATACTAAAAACCTTTTAGAACGAAAAAGTTAAAATGTCACATAGAAGTTTCCTTTTCAGTGCTTCAATGATGGTCATGAGCCCCTTCATATATTCTACTAGGGTATTGTTATTTGAAAAATAATTTTTTACTCGATGGAAAACATGTGCATCGACAAGATTTTCCAAAGCCTCCCCATTACCATCGGCAAAATTTGCCAAAGCCACCCCGGCCATTGGCAAAATCTACCGAAGCCACCCCTAGCCATCGGCACAATATGTTGAAGCCACCCACTGCCAAAAAAAAAAAAAGATATTCATTTGTTAAGAATGTGGTTATAGATTCAGATAAATCAATTCTAAGATGATAAAGTATCTATATTTTCCAACCTAAGAAAGTTCTCTATCCTTACGGGTCAAATAATTCTTTTCCTACGGCACACCACCCTGTTCACCTGCACCAAACACCAGCAATCTGTGTTGTTCCACCTTAATTTTTTTAAATATATAAATTATATATAGATAACAATCATTTTCTTTGCGGATAAGGTTAAATTCTTAAACTGTTGAAAATCTTTTCGAATCAAATTATTACATACAATACATGGTTATCATCAGACATTTTTATAACTTTACTATTGTAAATTTTTTCGAATTAAATTATTACATACAATATATGGTTCTTATAAGATATTTTTATGACTTCACTATCGCAAATCTTTTCAAATCAAATTACTGTATACAATACATGGTTATGATAAAACTAGGGAGATTTTTTTTTTTGTCAAAAGTATAGGTTGTGGCGTAGGTACGTGTATAATTATTTTAGTTTATATTTGATTTAGATGTGTGTATAATTATTGTAGTTTCTGTTTGAATCCTTATATATAAACAAACGACTTATCATTTCTATTCTTCAACTCATCATTTGTATTCTTTAGAGTAGGAATTGTTTGTTGAAGCTTGAGATAAAATTTTATAATATTTTTTAAACACTTAAAATGAATAATGAATTTGAAAGTTCTTCAAACTACAAAGAATTTGGAACTTCGACAAGGTAAGATGAGTTAAAAAGTCTGATGAACTACGAAGATAGGGTCACAACCCCATCATAATACAATAATAGATTTATAATACTGACAAACTATGGATAAACAAAAGATATACAAATTGATTCTTCCAATATTCTTTACAACTTAGACGAAGAGGTAAAATTTATTTTTTTAGTATTGTAAATTGTGGTGATAAATTTGGTTTGATGAAATTAATATTTTTTATTATATTATTATCGTAAACTCTTTTTTTTTTCAGGATATGGAGAATACATATTTTACAAATCAAAATTATTAGAAATGTTTTATAACAGATCAATATTTTCGGATCGAGAATAACTTGTGACATGGGTTAAAAAAATGGATAGAACTCATAAGATTATTTTAATTATCAAAGGTTCTAGAAAAGGAAATAGTATAGGGGTAGGTAGAGTCTCAATAAGATGTAAAAGAAGTGAAGCATACGTTTGTACTAAACCTATAGATACCAAAGGTGCACACAATCCTTTTTTTTATTATTGGCATTAAAAATAATAATGGTAGATGGCAAGTGATAGTTAGGAATGGGACACACAATCATGAATTGGTAAATTATAACCAAGGACATGCTATTCTTGGTAAGTTGATAAAAAATGAAGTTCAATTTATTGATGAACTTATCACAGCTAACGCAAAGTCATGGCAAATCATACCACTTCTTCAAAAATAATTTGAAGGAAATGTAAGTATGAGAAGGAATATTTATGATGCTTGAAAGAAGCTAAGGTCCGAAGACATGGACGGTCAAACAATGTTACAACATGTTATGAGTATGTTGGTTGAGAATCATTATTTTCAGTGGCATCGAAGTGAGCCGCAATCAAACGTAATGAGTGAACATCTATTTACACATCCCGTATCTCTTAATATTTTACGTACATTTCCTTTCATTTTGCAAATGGATTGCACGTATAAGATGAATAGATATGAAATGCCCTTGCTTGAAATTGTTGGACTAACACCAACACAATTGAATTTCAATATTACATGTCCATACATGTCATCTGAGAAGGAGGAAAATTATTTTTGGGTACTTGAGAGATTGAAGACCTTAATGGATCCATGTATGCTTCCAACCACCATTATTACCGACCGAGAACTTGCTCTTATTTCAACTGTGGAACATATTTTTCCTACTTTAAATTATTTATTATGTAGGTTTCATGTTAATAAGAATGTGGAGAAAAGGTGTAAGAAAGTCTCTGGCCGTTCATCATTCACAGGTAGTTTTATGTCACAATGAAAAAATGTGATAGATGCCACGGATGAACAAATATACGAGGAACAACTATTGTCACTAGAGGAATATTATAGAAGCATGCCGAGCCTAATTTCTTATCTACAGACGAATTGGGTACAACCATATAAATATAAAATCATTGCCGCATCCTTTGGTGAAGTGTTTTATATCCATCAGATTACAACGAATATGATTTATATTTTATCTTCTAGTATAGTTGCTTTTACTTCTTTTATGTTGATAAAGTCATATACAGATTTTTTTTTTATAAATAGGGTTGAAGGTGCTCATGGGTCTTTGAAGAGATTTCTAGAGACATCACGGGGCAATTTCAATACAATACACAAACAAATGCAAGTGTTCCTGGAATTGCAACATGATGAGATAAAAGCATTATTAGAGAGGTCTCGGTTCAATACTCTTCATTTTGCTACAAGTGCCCTTTATGCTGATTTGAGGGGTCATGTTACTTTATATGCAATGGAGTTGGTCAACAAAAAGTGTCAGAGACTTGATTATGTAGGTGCTGATGATGATTTATGCGGATGTTACATGTGTCATACACACGAAATACCATGTATGCATGAGATTAAGACATACATTCATAACTACATTTCAATCCCCTTATCGGCTATTCATCCGTTTTAGAAGAAACTCAACATAGATGGGCCGATTAATCCACTAACACCCCAAGAACCATTAGAGGTTGCATCTCATTTACTCCATATTTTCATGGAATCTGTTATGATCCAACCACCAAAAATACATAATTAGTTGCCCACTGATATATTTAATATTGCAGTTCCTCAAAGAACACCTCTCCATGAGCCACTGGTACGATAGTATAGGGGTCCCCCAAGGAACTCCACCAGAAGGGAACAATCTAGTTAGGAGTATATAGAATAATAATTTTATAATCATTCAAGATCAACACAACGTCGGGGTCATGGTTAGGGTCAAGGACGACAATCGACATTTATGTCATCAGGTTAATTATAATTTCCATACGGAACTCAGATGAATCGACATATAGTTCCTTATATTAGTAGCTAGTGTAATGTGTTAGGAGATGGGAATTGTAGTTTTAGAGCATTGGCTTCTATTATACTAAGAGATGAAGAACTGTGGGTTCATATTCGTACCAACTTATATCACGAGATATTGGCGAGACAGCAATTGTACGAGAATGTGTTCATATATGACAATATTGGTTAAGTTCTTAATACTATTAACCACTAGGAAGGGCTAGCTCTGATGGTACACTAGATGGAAATGGCTGATATTGGTCATGTCATTGCAATCCATTACTATGTATTATTCACATATTACTCATTGAATGCATGCAGTTCATTCCTACCTTTAGTAGCGCAACACGGAATTCAAAGTTCCAAAAATGAAGTCACTATATGTTTCTTACAAGATATGAGTCACTAAATATCGGTGAGCACTAAGTTTTATGAATTTTTTTTTCCATTTCAATATCATATGAATGACTAACATAATATTTTTGTGTTTGACAGGTATATCTTTTAGAAAATTTTCCACTCCTGCCAGTACATGCAAATTGGAATAGATATTGTGATAGTAGCATTTCAACATAGAATACCCAATATTCCTCAAGATTCCAATAATGGCGCACATTGGTATATGATGGTGCATAAGAGCCTCATCCTTTATCTTCGGACTCAACTTTAATGTATAATTATTGTAATTTTTTCTTTGTTTATTTATGTTTACTTCCTTTGAAACATCTATGTGATAAATTTTTTGAGCTTTGTGTTTATTTTCTTGTTACCTTTCTATGATAGCTTAATTATCTGACCTATGGTAATCGGATATATTTGTACAGTATGCAACTTAAGTATCTTGGTATTCAATGTGGATTAGATAATACTATTTTAAAGATGTATGGTAAAATAAAAATGACACCTAACATTAGTTATAACAAATATATTTTAATCAGAGTACATAATAATACAGTAATACATCAAGGTTATTACAAATGTCTACGCCCAGGTAGAGTAACTCCTAAATCATACATAAGGGTTTCGATACATGTAACTAGCTACTCATAATTTGGAGCTGGCTCTCCCCTCCAATATAATTGACTGATAGTTTTACGTGCTTTGTGCAGATGTTTTTCGACTGGAATTTAATGATCATCATTCGGATGCTCTGCCAAATATTCTTCTGCCATTACCAATACATACCTATGAGTTATGGGAACATACCAATCCATATAATCATGAGCCATTCGGTGGTCCAAAAACATCCGGGCCCAATATGTGTTCATGCTTCAAGAACCATTAGCTAAATATGTGTGCATAGTAAAATTTATACTTCTTGAGGAAAAGACCTATATATGTGTTCCTAGTGGGCTTAATAGGCTCCTCAGGGATCACTTATATATATTTAAATTGTTGTGTCACTCTATCTAACATATACGGTTCAACTTTCTCCAAACAACGTAAACAACTGTGATAGAATGCCATACGACAATCTCTATATAGACCGGCTACTCTGTACGAATCCCAAATGACATTTCACAAAAAAATTAAACTAAATACATATATCGCCAACATAATATAGTAATAATATAATGTTTTTAGCATACCTTTGATGTAGGCATAAGATCAATCTTTGCTCGAAAGTACTCGAGCATCTCTAATTTATTATCGAATTTATGTCCACAAAACCACCTTATACTATGAGAATGGTCTAGATCATACCTAGATCGTTCCACTCCAAACCCCGAAAAGTATTCATATATCCACGTATGTTATAATATTTGGTTGTTAGAATCATAACTAATGAAGAACATGTAATATATGTATACATGTGATAATTATAAAGTTACTTTTAATAGAGTGACACATCCTAACATTTGAGCAACGTCAGCTCTTGAAGCCATACCACGTTGTTGATATAGAAAAGCAAGTGTGGTTGCACCCCATGCATAACCTTCAACCCGGTTAAGATTTTGAAGAAAAATGATATAGTGCGAATTAACTTTATCAACCATCTTATCAATAAATAACGATAAGCTGATCAACTATAATATATATACTCGATCACTTTTTTCTCATCCCCTAACCAGTATGATTCACATACTTCTTGTAGCCATTTAAATGGAAACCCGTCCTTTCGAGTGACTTTATTCACTTACATTTCCTCCATCCCAAACAAGGCACTTATTACACCAATCAATTGCCCATGCGTGTCTACTGTCATCTCCAAATGTAGTGGATGACCATCAATTCGTAGCCCGAATATACTATGTACATCTAAAAGGGTGATTGTCATCTCATCCCATGGGATATGAAAGCTATTAGTATCTAGTTGCCATCTCTTAGTAAATGCTGAAGTAAGTGGCACGTTTACATGCCCAATTGTGTAGGATGGATGGTGTGATAATCCTGTTTGTTGTATTAGAGTAAACATCCTCTCATTGATGCTTCCAAGAAAACTTTTAAAAACCTCCTGCCTCCTGTGGATCTTGGGAAAACTCTGATCCTGAAAAATAGAAGAAACAAATGTAATGAATATATATGATTGATTACATATAAAATAAGAATTAAGAAATAATGAATATGATAAACTTGCCTTTTCTAACCATAAATCTAAATTTTTGTGACCGCCAAAGCTTGGAATCAAATTAGGGATTATTGGACCTCCGGGACATGGCCCAAGTAAGTACCATTCATCCTTCAATTGTCTACTTTCTTCATCTTCACTAGCATTACCAACATCCCTATCATCATTGTCCTCCTCCTCCTCCTCCTCCTCCTCCTCCTCACCACCACCACCATCATTACTCACATAACTTGATGAAGATGGTTGATTAATAATGTGGGTTAATGATGATGACAAATCTAATGATGATCTAGAGCCACCAACAGTAGGTGGGTAAACTAAGGATGATGGTACTCCCATAGCAGGCTGTGTCAATGAGGTGAGAAAATCTATATATTTTGTAGATAATGGAAAACCTCTAGACTTGGAACCTCCAACCCCCGAACCTCCGACCCCCAAACCTCCAAACCCTAAACCTCCAACCCCTCGAACCTCCATAGCCTGAACCTCCAAACCCCGAACCTCCTACCCCCGAACCTACGTACCCTCCAAACCCTAAAATGCCAACATTAGGCATAAATAATAGATGACCTACATAGTCTGCAAATATTTAAAATTTAGGACCTTGATGACTAGACCCTAGTTGTTTGGAAACTTCTACATATTCTTGTAGTTCCGATGCTTCTTCCAATTCTTGTTCACTAGAATTTTTTTACTTCGTCGTAATCCTCTAGTAATAATCTTTCTAAAATTTCTCAAATGAGCCATCGGCGCAGGTTACTCAATAGTAGTTCTGTTATGTCATGAAGAAGTAGTTATAGGATGACCATCGGTTCTATCTACTATTCTGTCTTGTCTGTGACTCATCTGAATTTCAATAATAAATACCTAAAGTCAATTAAAATTAGGTATATGAATTGAAGATAATAAGTCATCAGATAAATAAAACGTAAATACATACGTGACAGTAATAAAATTATTAAATATCAAACCATATTATGATAGCGAAAGAGATATATATACCTAACCTTATAACTAAAATACAATCTCTTAAATTAATCCTCTACTGTATTAATTAAATATATCAATAATATTTTTATTAGTTAGTAGTAGGGGTTTAGTATAATATAATAGCTAAATTATACTTAATTATGATATCTTATAAAACCAATCTTCCGATATATTTTTTCAATAATCTAACCAAATTTATCCAAATATATTCCATAAAAATTAGCAAACTAAATAAATCTAATACAAATATAAACATATTTAATCTAATATAAATAGATTTCATAAAAAAAATAAATAAACTAATCTAATCTATTATCTTATCAATATAATTAAAAACATTCACCAATAACCCTAATCACATAATAATATTTAGCATATTTAATAAAAATATAAATAAATCTAATAAATATCAAATCATATATCAATAATATAATAATGTAATTAATAGAGTATTAATAAATCTAAAAATATAATAAACAAATTTAACCAAATTAACCATAATTACAAAAATATAACTAAAAATATATAATTAATAAACCATAATTAATATATACAAATTACACATCTTAACAATAACCAAAAGCTATAGAATACAAAGATAATTTACCGAACCTATATTTAATTAAAATATTAGAGCATAATTAATATAACTAATAAACCATGATTAATATATATATAATTATATATCCTAAAAATAACCAAAACCCTAGAACAGAGAGATAATTTACCAAATCTATATTTAATTAAAATATTAGAGTAATTAATAGGTTATAATAGATCTAAAAATATAGTTGATAAATTTAATCAAATTAACCATAATTAAAAAAATATAATCAACATAAATATAATTAAAAAACTATCATTACTAAACATCATTACAATTATAATTAATACAAAACCCTAAACCGGCGATTATTACCCACAATCGACATAAATTGCTAAAGCCGACCCCCCCCCCCACCATCGGCATATTTTGCTGAAGCCAACCCCCACCACTGGCACATATTGCCGAAGCCAACCCCCCACACCACCATGAATTGCTGAATATTAAGATTGGCCTTTTTTTTCTAGATCTATATTTTAGTTATATAATAAAAAAATTAAAGTCACACATTTATAATTATATTAAATTTTTTTATCTACAATAAAAAAAATTCATATACTAGATCTACAATATAAATTATAATATTGCTAAAAAAAATAAAATTTAAACTCACAGATTTATACAGATTTATAATTAAATAAAAAAATTAAACAAATAATTTTAATTAAAGTCATAAATTTATAACATAACTTCAGCATATTTTATAATAGAAAAAATTTGTTAACTAAAAAATATTAATTACTTACTTTCAGAAAGTGTTGTTGCTTTGGTAAAAAAATTTCTCTACCTTAAAGAAAGAAGGGAGAAAAAACAGATGGAAAAGAAAGTACGAAGAGAAGGAAGAGAAGGAAGCGCAGGAAGAGTTCTACCCGTCAAAAGTTAAAGAAGAAAAAATATAATTAGTAATTTATATAAAAATATTTTTTAAATAGTAAATACGCGTTCTCTAGTAACAATTACGTTCTATTAAGATTTACTACTGAGTTATGCCGCCGGTGCTTTGTATGACTTTTGACGTTCTGTTTAATGGTTTATTCTGCACCATGAGTGTTGACACCTGACCCAACCCGAAAGGTAAGTCCGATATGTCGGTGGTGATTGACAAAGCTACGTAAATCATGCATATACGTCTAACTACTCCCGTCATTTCAACTAGCTTCTGTCTTGTTTAGGGCAATTTCGTGGGAATGTCCGTAATGGTCCATCTACATCATAAAACAGAGTTACACCGACACGGAATATTTTTTAAGAATTTTAAAAACGAAAACGAAAGAAAAAGATAATATATATAAAATAGACTAAAATTATTTAAATTTAAAAATATAACCAAATACTTTCGATAGCAAATTAGCAATTGTGACGCTAAAGATTTTTTGTAACAGGAAAGTTTCGGGGACCTTCAGTAACAATTAGCTGACGGAAATGCCGTTCATGAAACTGTTTCTTACTCGGTAAGGCAGCTTCTTTCTCACACTAGTAAATATTGAACGTGAAGAATTTTATAACACTATTAAAACCAATAGAAACTAAGAGGGTTGTACGTACTCCGAACTATTTTATGGCTCCTGCTGACTGCATTTTCAGCCAAGAAGTCCGAATAATACTTATCTATCCAAACTCTAAATTTAAATAAAAAATTAAATTTTATTAAAAAAATATATTAATATATTAATTTTATTTATAAAATAAAATTATGCCACAAAAAAATGTAAATATTTTTTTATAATAATAATAATAATAATAATAATAATAATAATAATAATAATAATAATAATAATAATAATAATAATGGTGATCATAATAATAATAATAAAGTTATTATACTTTTATGTCATAAATTTTTTTATAATGTATTATTATTATTATTTTATGTCACTTAATTATTAATAAAAATAAAAATTAATGTATTAATATGTATATTTTTAGAAAAATTAGGATTTTAGTTTGGGTTTAAATTTTAGATATATAGCACTACTTAGAAGTTTCTGCGGTTTTTTTTTTAATATATTTTTTAGTAGAAGTATTCGAGCTTATTCCGTGACGTATTAGACAAGGACCGGAATTGATGATGTGCACTCATTGCATTTGCTTAAGATCGAGTTGGGACACCGACCCCTAGATGGAGTTTCGATTATATATATAGTTTCCATCTTTTTCTCATCGAGCATACCACTACGGCTCTACCAAGCTCTCTCTCTCTCTCGCTCTCTCTTTCTCTCTCGGTTGCTGTTGTAGCCTGTTCACATCAACGTGGAAGAAACAGCCTCAATGTTGTTATGACTTCCAAGATTGGAGTTTAGGCAAATATCAGATTTAGACCGTGCCGTATCAACTGCGTCCATGAACCCCGGACAATTGGTCCAAAAGGTTTCGGTTCTCGGAGATGTTCGATGTCTCATTTTCAGGTTCACCAATCTAGTCGCTAGAAATCATCGGATGATGGAATAATCTTGCATTAAGGGTAGGTTGTGCTGCACCAATCTCTAGTTGCATATGCCTTGTCCATCCTTTGCTTTACGTTGAACCTCCCTCTGCTGCCGTTTATTTGTCTCGATAAATTAAGGGAGGCCCTGAGTACCCCAGATCAAGATAATACACAGTGGTTTATCATGTCACAGAAATAATGACTGCGACTCGGATCACAGCCATCCCGGCCCCTTGCGTCTCCTCTGGATGGGAAATAATATTGAAACCACCTATCGAGCAGATCGGGCAGTGAGAGGAATGAGAGGAGTGTTGGATGTAATCCCGTACAACCTTCTTTTTATGTCTTCTAGGATCGAGGCCCAGTACCACCTTTTGTGTTCCAGATTTTTACCATGCATCATGGAATGTTAAGGGTAAGGAAATATTGAGAGTTATCAATATCGGTAGCATAATATCACTACAGTAACACATGAGAAGACCACCCGCGCGCTCTCCATCGAGAGGGGACAGTGAAGCGGTGAGAGGAAAAGTAAGGTCATTAAGGATGCGGTTGGCAGTGGAAAGAATACATTTGGTCTCCAAAGAAAATAGAAGGTTGAGTGGGTTCGATGAAGGAATGAAGCGTTCGAATTGTTGCATCACTCTTCAAAGCGAGGGAAAGAAGGTGGAACCCTAAGAATGTATGTGGGATAATTTTTTTGATTGTTTCATGAGGTGGTTTAGGAGGAGAATCTGAGAGATTTCTTTTGTATGAAGCAGATGGCCGATTCTTTGAAAATATCAAGAGGAAGGATTTCATGAAGTTTCCGGGAACTTCCATGAGCATCAAGGAAAATGGAGGACATATTACAGGAGGGTTGATCCTTGCTAATGGTGAAGTTAAAGTGGGTGGAAGTATTGGATGAAAGTAAATTTAGGATGAGGTTATCATTATGTTGATGGTGTCTCATGGAAGAGGATAAAGAAGGGATGTTGTAGAGTGGAAGGTCTATTGTCATTGTGTCGATGATTGTATTATTAGATGTTAAAACTGAAAGATATGGGATTGTCTGATGGGGTAAGTAAGCATGATGGTCGAATGTGAGGGTCAGTGGGAATAATATCAAGATCGACGAGTAAGGGCGATACTGCTATCCAAGGTATCTATGGTTGGATCAGACTGTAGGAATAGAAAATGTATGTTTTTCCTTTGAGACCTGCAGACTTTTAAAAAAAAAAAAAAAAAAAGTTTAAAATAGTGTTTCGCCCTCAATTTGCCCCCCAATAAGGAAATCAGACTTGAATCCTGAAATTCAGACTCGCGAAAGAAAGTAATGGCTTTGCTGCTTGAACCATCGAGTGGATGTTGGGTGTATGAGAATTGAATTGAATGACGTCGCGTTGCTTCCATATATATCGCCCGATGGATGATGGCACAACCTCATTTGACTAACACATTCCTTTGGGAATTATTAAAGAACTGCCTGAAGAGCCCAACAAACTTCATTATGAGTAAGTACTGCCCTCAATTTTCAAGCCAGCCTAGGGGTAAAGCAAACTTCACCAGACGAGGCGCTTGAAAATTTAGAAATAAGTGTGTATTTCTTCCTGCTCATAGCACAGCGGACAGGTTTTGAAGAAAAGGAGCCATGGGGGATGAGGTATCCAAAGTAATAGGTGATCTTCGCTTAAGTAGTTTGTGAAGAGTGATGATATCATTAGGTGCGTGATTTCTTTCAGGGTGCGGAAAACATTGAACACTTAAGGAAGGTTTCATTCCACCTTAAGAAGACCATACAAAATTAGGTCGCAAACCCTTGTAACCAAATGTCTCTTGTGAGGATGCGCAACCACATGGTAGCCAAGGCAAGCATGGTAGGCACCCATGGATCTTATATGCCTCAGAAAATAAGAGGTTGAATCTCATATCTGATTTAAATCATCGGCTTCCATGCGGTTGAACTACTGGACTTCCATTCTACGTTCCAGAAACTAGTGTCAGGGAGTGTTTCACTAGCAGCAATTCGGCCACTTTTTATTCTACTTTTCACATCTACATTCATATAAATAATCATTCTCAAGAAAGAATTTTCTGCTTAAAATTGAGCAACGGGCACTCCTGGTTGTGTTTAGATTTTATCCACCAGTCGAACAAGTGTCTCGAGTAATCCTCTCTATTTTTAATCCCTACCTAACTTCAATTTCGAGAAAAATACATGCAAGTTTGGGCTATTCCCCTTTATAGTGTCTATTAGGATGCAAAGGAGGAGAATGTTGAGAAATTTTATCTCATGGTGTATAATTCTAAAATTCAATACTTATAAAAAAATGATAATTATAAAATAATGAGTGTTGCCGTCACAATTATTATAAGTATGGTTTTCTTACCTTCTTTTATATCAAGTGTTCATGGCTTAAAACTAGTAGAACAAAACAACACAACCCATACAAAATATATACATATATTAGTATCTATACTAGATAAAATAATTATATAAAAATTAATGGAAACTAAGGCTAAAATAAATATGGGAATTTGAGGACGAAGGTCATGGATGCATGGCACAACCATGAACCACACACGCATAAGGAATTACAAACGCCACTCCCTTTCTACACAAGCAGGGGCTACTAAGTACTAAGGGCTCGATGGGGTTGGCTACTAGTGATGCTAGGGCACAAGGAGCTTCATCAGAGTGGTTGGCAACATGCAGATGGTAGTACAAGATGCATGGAAAGGAAAAAAACTTGAAGGGGGAGGAGCCTAGCGGTGGTTGAATGATGGCTCGATAGTGTTGGTATTTTACAAGTGGGATGAAGGAGAATGGGGAGGTACATATTAGGGTATGGATACATATTCAGATACATATATGGGTATGGGTGTACCTACCCCCTTTATATAGTATAAGAGTTACAAATGGCCAACATAAGGGTAGTTTATACCATTCTTTATTCTTTTACTAAGAACTCAACCATCATTAGTTGAAATAATTGACATAACTTTCTACCTAACATCAATCCGTGCTAGAGAAAGTATATAAGTTACCACCAAATAATTATCCCCATAAGTTTACCCTTATTAATATATAGATGGTAATGCTAGTATGTACAAAATCCCTTATATCAAGAGATTTTCCTAACTACTCTCAAACACCCCATCTTCATTATGCTTGTATCCATGTTTTCTCTCTTAGTCTCAGCCAATATGTTGTCACCAACAAGAAGTTTTCCCTGAACCTTGACTTGGTTGAACTCTTCTTAAATTTAGTCTACCAACTAATTCCATGAGTTGATCTTTGTTCAATGCCCATGTTTGGACATCGCCCTATTCCTAATTAACCCTTATAACCATTTCCCTTGGCCGACACCCCTTTGTTATCACTGTAATACCCCATTTTTAACTAATTCTAATTATGTGTACTTAATTACATAAATTATTGTAGAATATTTTATAGCCTCAAGATTGTTTTGAGTGATTCGATAATAATTGCGATTTTACGGCTAGACGTACTTTGTTTATAAAATACTATTTATATATGTGTACTTTTATGTTAAAATTTGTAAAATATTCTTATAAAATTTTATTCAGGTCCTAAATGTGCTTAAATGTAAATCTAGAAATTTTGGTTTAATTTTATTTGTGTTTGTTATCCCTTTTGAATTTTATATGCAAAATATATAATTACGATATGCTAGCTAAATATCATATCATATGTGTGTTAAAAAATTAAGAAAATTTATATTTAGGTTTTAAATGATTAAATAGGATGATATGGAAAGTTTCATGATTTTAGGAATAATTTTGGTATTTATGTTAGTAATTACCTTCTAAGCTCGTTAATTAACCGTAAGTTCAATATTTTATATACCAAATCTTGTTTTCAATTCATAAAATCTTAGAGGTGAGTTTAAAATATTATTTCAATGGTGTTTACAAAGTTTCTTAATTTTATGAGCTTATTTGATATTTTTATTAATTTTATCCTCTTTATTGATCTTTCCACCACTAAAAATAATTTATAAATCCTAAAATTACTATTCATGCACAAAATTACTTCCTTACACTTCCATGAGTAGATTGTGTATCCAGTTGACCATTTTCTTATTCATTCAACCAAATTTTGAGTTAAAGTTACTTTTATACACTTTCTACATTACTTGTTGTGTCACTTTGGCTTTTATTGCACTCAACCTTCTTCACTTACATTTCCCATGATTAAAGCTGACTTTGGAATTTCACACCATCACCTACCCCATCCCTTGATTGATTGATTGGTTTTCATAACTTTATTTAAACCTAACTACACTCCACCACCTTACACACTCAACCTTCTTGTCTTTTATCATTCAAGTGTTGAACAAGCTACCTCTCTCCCCCTCTTGTGGCTGTAGATTTTTGGTCCCCCCATCTTCTAATTATACCTCCTTTGTCTCTATTTATTTTCATTCATCATTCTCTCATTTTCTCCTCTTGGTTGCTCCTACCTTTCTATTCATTTTGGTTATTTTTGCTAAGTATTCTTAAGCTTTGTTGAGCTTATAACCAAGACCCATCCTCCTCTCTTTATCCTTATTATTTTTTTTTTCACTTCTAAATTTCCTTCTATCTAGCCTTTATTTATTTTTAAATAAGTAAAGAAGGTTAGATTTTTGGTTAAGTTGTGAAGTTGCTATCCTTTATCTTCTCCTCTTGCGTCTCCATCTTTCGAAGGTGTTGATATTCTTTTGGGAATTCTTTGTGTTATTTTGCTATCTGTGCTTGGAAAGAGGTAAACCCATATGCTGCTACTAAATATATAAAAATCATGTGATAACATGTTTAAAGTTTCTTATGTTATGCTTAAGTGTAATTTATGCTTTCTTATGATCTCATAAAAAAGTATGCATGCACCATCTATTGATATTAATTTCTCTAAGTGTGTGACCATGTATTTTTATGCAAGGATATGTTAAATTTATATATGTATGATAACATATTAAAATAGGGTTGCTTGTGCTAAAATAAGTATGCATGATAGCGGTTTTATGTGCTAAATGAGCTTAATTGTGTTTTAGGGGCAAAATGGTATTTTTGTCACTCCTAAACATTTATAGAATTGTTATTTTATATTAATGTACCTATTTTAATGTTATTTAGTCATACCATAAATTTTGCTTAATTCTAATAACAATTGGTATTAAAGTGGGTAACTATTGAGTAAATAACATATAATGACATTTTGGTCGTTTATGACTTATTATGCCTCAAAGTGTGGATAATTGGAATAATATGACATTAATGAATTCCTGGGTTGACCTTAGAGATAACTTTGATTTTGGTGTGGATTATTGACCCTATGATCGACTTGAATAATTGAAATAAAATAAAAACGGTTAATAAGGAAATTGGAATCATTGTGCATTATGTGATATTTTATGATCACCTTATTAAGATATTAATATTTAAAGTGGAAGACCTCGAGATTTGGAATGGTTTCTCTCTAGGGGTAGCTACCCTAGAGACAAGGTAGGAGTCCTCGATTTGTTTGGTTTTCTGGTGTGCCGGTTGTGCCCCAATAAGGCCCTAGTCTACTCTATAGGTGACCTACAGGCCCTGTAGGGGGTATCGATACTTAAGGATTAGGTGTACGAGGATGGGAGGATATTGTGTTGCTTTATTGCACCAATATGACCAGAGTACTTTTATGTCTCTGGGTTACAAGTTGGGAGGATACTGTGTTGCTTTAATGCACCGGTATGACCGGTGTACTTTTATGTCTCCGGGTTATTATTTGTATCCCCTCGAGTAAATAAAATATGAAAAATTATTGTATAAGGATGTAAATGGATTGTTGTGATTTTTTGATTTGGTAGTTGCCTCTGTGCACTACTTGGTTTTGGTATGTTGATTTGATAGTTGCATTTGTGCACTATTTGGATTTGGCACATTGGTTGATAATTATCTCGGTGATTTCCTTATCATGTTATAAGTGAAATAGATGGGGTTATTGTGAAAGGCCTTAATTATGGTTTGGTGTTTTTCTTTTGGTGGAATACCCTCGGTATAGTTGGATTAATGAAATATTTGTAATATGGTTAAGTTTGTTGTGATGGACATGTAGCATATGGCATGATATGAGTTATGGTATGAATGTGGCACTTTGCTATGGTATTTACTATTTAATATGTTATGACATGATACTTTTTCTTACTTTCTATGTGCCCCATGTGATATTTACATGTTTAGTATTGTATATTGGTTTACTCAGTACTGTTGTACTGATGGGTTCCGTTTTATGGTCCCCTGCCTATTCAAAGGGCAGTCTTTACTTTGCAGGAGTACTTTGAGGATACAAAATGATGGCTTTTGGTGGGTTTTGAGAGTTAGGACTATCCAGTGTCCATTCCGGAATCTTTTGATCTTGATCATATCTTTTGGACTCTTATGTCCCTTTATGTATTTCTTTTCTTTTGTCAATTGTAACTCTTTTGTTTAATCTTGTGATTATCAGAACAATTTAATATTGTAATGAAACCTTTCTCTTCTTCTTATCCATTGTTATTCTTAATTTAAGTGGATAAACGTTTTAGCCTTAACACTTAGTGTAAGAAAGGTAGAGGAACCGGACTTATACTAAGTGTGGCGGTAACACCCTACGTTTTTATTGGCTTAGCTTCCGCAATCAACTCTTTTTAAAGAAATTTTCAAGTGCTAAAAATGGGGGTGTTACAATCACCCTTAACTGAATCCCCTTGGACTAATGCCCCTTTGGCTCACTCTCCTAGCTAACAGACTTGCCACTTTAGTGTGGCCATGTGTCTCAGCATTAGTTCTCTTATTGATGAATCCAAAACTTCTCCCCCTTTGATATAAGAGCATCTATGGATTCTAATAATATATCAAAGGATTCTCATGATAATGATGATTTGTCATTCTTAATAATGGAGCCAATTATAATATGTGTCTTTGATGATATAACTTCAACTAACCACAATAAGTATATTTTAAGTGATTATTGAAGGTATGTAACATATTTTCAAGGAGAGGATTCAAGAAGTCAACACATATAAGACTACATCTTATGTTATAGCCTTATAGGTTATTACAAGTCAAAGGAGTTATTGTGCATGAAAGTAAAAATTTCAAGTCAAAGAAGACCTATTTATCATTCTATTCATGTATTATAACTTTTTGTTAATTGTTTTCATTTAATAATTAGCTATATTTGTCTGTAATAATTTTTAGTTCTATTCATGTATTATATAGGTTAGTAATATGTTGCTATTAGAGGTTAGTGTGCTAGTTAGAAATGTGCACATTAATATGGCTATCTTAGTGTTCTGCTAAGCAAACTTATCACTAACTATATAAGGCATGAATTGACACATGAGAAGAGAAGGATGGTCAAATATAATTGAATAAAATCATAAGTTTAATACTTGGTTATCTTTCTCTCTTTTGAGTGAATTTATACCTAAGCCTACTTAGAGTAATCTTAACTAGAGCCTTTGAATTTGTTCTTGGAGAAACATTCAAAGATACATTCTTATTGAATGTTTCTTGAATATTCATAGTTTTCTTTAAGTCTTAGTTGAATCTTGCTTGAAGATTCTCATCCCTCTCTTTAATCTTCAACCTGTCGAGCCCACCCTTCAATCTAACATTCGAATTCTCTCTTTTCCTTTGAGGATTCACACCATTTTTGGTATCAAAGACAGGTTGCTACTTCCTCAATTAAAATAGCTAACCTAACCTTCATCTTCCCTTCATTACAAGCCATACATGCAAAAGCATGTAACATAGTTAACCACCCCTCTAGTATATCTTCAAACCGGTCTTTGTATCTTAAAACTTTAAAGTTGAATATCCTTTATCCTTCATGTTATCTTTACCAATTACACCAAGGCAAAGTCTTCCTCCTTTCATCCATCTTACACTTAAAGGCTCAATATATTTGATTATTCATTCTTTCTCCCAAAATATAGTCGAACCTTAGAGCTTGTCTTTGAGAGTCATTTGTGTACTCTTAAGTCTCTAGATTCAAGAAATTGGTGAAGAAGTGTCAATGAAGCATATGTTCAACACTCTTCGACAACTTGAAGCAAGTGTGCATTATAATAATACATAGCTACAACAAATCCCTTCCATTCAAAGTCAACAACAATGATTAGAGATGAGAGTAATCGACCAAGAGATCCTTCATTATCTACACAACACTATAGAAGCGACCAATGATTGAGTCAAAGGCATGGTGAGAAGAGTAGTCCAAGCACAAGGAGTCCACATCAATAGTTTAATGGAGTATGAAGAAAAGATGAAAGAAAATGGCACCAATGATTTTAGACACAGTCGACGAACTCGTGCAAATTATCAACAAAGGTATAACCATATTAAAGATAAAGGTATTAAGCTCGACCTCTTCGATGCTTATGGTGAATTAAATGTTGAATTATTTTTTGAATGGTTACATGAAATAGAAGCTATATTTGAATTAAAAAGAGCATGATGATGAGCATAGATGTAAGTTAGTAACTCTCAAGTTTAAAAAAAATTCTAGGGTTTGTTATGACAATCTCAAAAGGACTCATGAAAGGTAAGAAAAAAGGAAAATTAAGTCATGGGATAAATTGAAAAAAAATAAGAAAAATTTTGTTCCTAAAGAGTATGAATAATAAATGTATATAAAATTGATTACTTTTAGCTAAGGATTACTTAGTGTAGAGGAATACACTAGGGAATTTGAAAGACTAGCACTCTTGTATGACATGCAATAAGGGAAAGAATAAAAATATGCTAGATACTTAGGTGGCCTTAATAACTTGATTACAGAAAATTTTGAAATGTTTTCCTATGATTCTCTTGATTATTTGACTAAGTTAGCTTTAAAATGTAAAAGGCAAACTAAGTCTACCAAGGCCTATGTTAAAACTAATGCTTCAACTTCTACTTCAACAAAAAACTATTTAAATGCATCTACTTCAAATTATGGGACACATGTATCTTCAAACTAATGATAAGAAGATCAACCCTAACTGAGATGAAAAAGGTAGAAAAAAATTGATATGACCAATAAGCAATGTTTCAAGTATAAAGGATATGGTCATTTTTTTCATAGATAATGTCCTAACTAAAGAGTTTTAACCTTGAATAAAATAGTAAGTATTGAACCACTTAATTATCATGATGGCCTAGAGGCTAAATATTTCCTATGCCTTAGGTGAAAAATATTTGATTAATTGCATTAAGAATGGGGGTGTTTGCTATGACTTAATAGTAAAATAATCTCAATTTGGGGAGAACAATTCAAACAGTTCTAACCTTACTAGATTACTTGATGAATATAATAATGTATTTCCTTATGACTTACCTCCTAGACTACTATCTATTAGAGATATAGAGCATGCTATATATTTAATTCCTATAATGTCTTTACCTAATAAACCTGCTTATAGATGTAATCCAGAAGAAGTTAAGGAAGTACAATGAAAAATATAAGAACTATTATATAAAGGTTATGTGAAAGAAAGTATGAGTCCTTCTCGTGTACCTGCTTTGCTAGTTCCTAAGAAAGATGGTACCTAGAACATGTGCATAGATTCTAGAGCCATAAGTAATATAACTATCAAGTATAGATTTCCTATGCCTAGACTTGATGTAATACCCCAAACATTTGCTTAACCTAATCCCACATCATTAATTCCTTAATTTGATTTTAATCTCAAGAAATCATATTTTTAACCATAACTCAATCCATCAATCTCAAAACTTTAATCAAATTCGAAACCTTAGTTCAGATAAACCGTAATTCGTAAACCAAAAGCAAAACCAGCTAAATTTTCTACTAATCCTAATTACTTATGGCTAATCCATAATTACCTTAAACTAATCCCTTAACCCTTCTCTTTTTCTTTTTCTTTTTCTTTCTCCTTTTCATTTCTTTCTTTTTTCTCCTCCTTCTGTCAACCTTAAGCTACACAAATTTGAAAGTGTTACAACTTGCACCCCCTACTTGCACCATCACCCATCAGCTTTCTACACCTTCATCCATCATCCATCACCTTTTTCCTTCTTCTTATCATTCTCCCATTTCTGCAGACCTGCACACCCCCATGTGCACCACCCTATCCTCCCACGTCCTTCTTATCTTTCTCATCCTTACCCAGCCCATACACATAACCATCACCATCACTTGCATTTTTCATCACAATACACAACCATCACCTCCACTGTCACCCTTGTGACCTGCACTATGACCCTACACAATCTTCGCATGCCTTCCCCTCTATTTTCCTTATTTTCGTGATTCACACCATACACATGCACACATATACACACACACACACACACACACACACACATACATATATACTATGTACACTCCTTTCTCTTTGTTTTTGCTTCATTCTACCCATCTTTGTGTCAAAAAGCCATTACTCGAGCTCCCTCTGCCTTCTCCTCTCTTCCTTCTCTTTTCTCTTTCTTTCCCTATTTTTGGCCTTTGCACCACCTATTCCATCACTGTGCACCACCTCAACCACCACTCACCGCCCATTGGCTGGTGGATCGACCACCAAGGTCACCCCAACCTTTCCTAATATTGTCGCCGCCCGTCACCGCCAACCACCTCCACTTTTTCCTTCTTTTTTCCCTTGAATGTCGTACTTTTATAGAGTGCACAGCCTCAACACGACCATACAACACTCAACATCTCTTGTTGCATAGCCATGCAACCTTTGCACTACTTGGCCATGTGTGATCTTTTCTATTAACTTGGTGTGCGCTACTATAGCACAACCGTGTAATTTTTGCAAATCTTGGCCGTGCATTACTTTTTATCTTGACCAGGGCTACACTGCCTACTGCACAGCTATGCAACGTCTTATTTTTTGTAGTGCACCCCTATTTTTACCCCCAAACCTTATCTAAACACCACTAAAATTTTACCATAGCTCCACAACACATTTCTCTACACATACACACATCTTGATCTCCCATTTGACCACGATTATTTATATTTTTACCTTCTTTACCTTGATTTCTCCTTTGATTTAACTCTTCAAGCTTAGCCATGAATTTTATTATTTTTCATAGGTGGTATTTTAGTAGCTTCGGAGGAGAAAGTCTAGGATTTGTGTGTGTAAAGCCCCGTATCCTAGTTGGTAAGGATATTATTTGATGTTTAGGATTTTTGGTATTATTTGCTTGTATGGTAATATGTGTTTTTCATGATATTGTTGATATATCATGTAACATGTGTTGATTATGATATGAATATTATGCTGAAAGGGGGTAAGAATGGGTGAGAGGTACCATTGTGTTATGTTTTTGTTGTGATAATGTCATATTTGTGGAAATATATCTCATGGTATAAAATAAAGGCTTAAGGATGTTATGTTATTGAAAGAAATCAAGAATGGTTAAGAGGTACCACTGTGTTATAATTTTGTTGTAATAATGTCATAATTTTGGAAATATATATCGTGGTATGACATAAAGGCTTAAGGATGTTATGTTATTAAAAGAAAATAAGAATGGGTGAGTGGTAACATTGTGTTATGATTTTATTGTGATAATATCATATTTGTGTAAATATATCTCATGGTATGAAATAAAGGGTTAAATGAGTTTTGATAAATGGATATAAGAATTCCCATGAGGTATGATGATAATTTGTCGACTTGAAAAATAATATGTGTGAAAGGTGTACGATTTTATAAAATAAAGACTATTATTTGTGCTTAGGGGTGATTTGGTCATTATGGAATAATAAGAAAAAAAATTATGTATTTGGTGGATTAAAATATGATAATAATAGCATGAAAATTTCTTGGAAGTATTATCATTGTTTGGGGTCCTTAAATGATTTAATGGATAATTTAGGATAACTATCTTATAATGATAATATCATTATTCCATGTATAAGATCAAGAGGTTTTATGAATTTCTAAATACGTCGTTAATGTTTGACCTTATGAAGTTATCTATTAGAATTAGTAATCATATAAATTTCATGAGAGGTGCTATGACAAATCTGTGGAGTTTGGGTCTTTAATATTTTTGTGGTTAACATATTGGGATGGGATTATTAAAGTATATGTATGGAAATTAGTTCGTGCATTTTGGATATGATAATAATGATGGAATTTGGAGATGATATAATATAAGTTGTGTGGAATAATCAATATGAAAAAATGAATACTAAAGGGTGTGTAATTAGGATTTTGAAAGGACTTAAGGACTTGGACCTATGCTATGTGTATCTCTGTTTTAATGTGTTCTATGCCTAAAAATCAATTTTAAATAAGATACTAATCACTTAAAGTAAAAAAGCACATGAGTAGGGCCAAGGTGATCTATTTTTCTATATATATATATATCTATATATATATATATATATATATATATGTATTCCTATTCCACCGGGGAGAATAGTGGATTGGGAGTGTTTTGCCCTTAGAAGATGTTTTTAATATCTGTTCCACCAGAAAGAATAGTGGCACCGCAATGTTTTTCTTCAAGAAGGTGCTTTAGTCCATTCCACAGGATATATCATTATAACCCATGGAAAATATACTAATTACTTAAAGTGGAAGAATACGTGAGTCAGGACCAAGGTGATCTATTTTTCTACATATATATATGTATATATGTATGTATTTTCATTCCACCAGGGAGAATAGTAGCTCTGGAGCATTTTTCCCTAAGAAGATGTTTTGAATCTCTACTCCGCCAAAAAGAATAGTGGCTCAGGTGTGTTATCCATAAGAAGAGTTTTAGATCATTCCACCAATTTAAGAATAGAGGGGTTCCTACACTCAATGCATGTAAAAGAATGAAAATGGTTTATACTTAATAAAGGAATCTGGATCATGTTCTATCTTATGAGATGTTTCATTTATTTAGTTATTCCCTTATTATCTAATATGAAAGTATGTGTTATTTATATCCCTATTTCAATAGTATTGTTTGTACATAGAATACTGACTACTAGTTTTATGGTTGTTGCTCATTCCGATGAACAGATTTGTCCAATTTTGTAGGTGATTGATGATTATTAGCTTGATGTGCTTGCCTTGGGTGAGCACTAAAAATGATTCGGGAAAGGGTATGGATATCTGGATATCTCTACCTCTTTGGAATCTTAGTCCTCTGTTTTCAATATTTATTGTCTTCTTTCTTTTTTGTATCCTGTATCACGGTAGAATCTAATGGATCTCACACTTGATTCCATGGTATAAGGTTACTTTTGACTTACACGACAAAGACTGGGCATAGGGAGTGCCTCTTCTATGTTAAATGCAATGTGACACCCCTATATTTTGTGTCTTGGATTTCACTATTAACTCTTTAAAACGAAATTGTTAAGTTCTAAAATTTGGGGTATTACACTTGATGACATGCTTGATGAACATTGTGGTGCACTTGTGTTTTCCAAAATTAACCTAAGAAGTGGTTATCATCAAATGAGAATTAGGAAAGGGGAAGAGTGGAAGATAGCCTTTAAAACTGAATATGATCTTTAGGAATGGAATGTTATGTCTTTTAGTTTTTGTAATGCACCTAGTTCTTTCATGAGACCAATGAATGAAATTATTCATCCTTTCCTAGGTAACTTCATTGTGGTTTATTTGGATGATATACTTTTATATAATAAGAATAAACATCATCATCTTGTGCATCTAAGGAAACTATTTGATAAACTAAGGGAAACTAAACTAGATGGAAAATTGAAAAACTATGAATTTATGTTCAAAGTATAGTTTTTTCGGTCATATTATCAATGGTGAAGGCATTAAAGTTGATCCTACTAAGATACAATCTAATAAAGAGTGGTTTATTCCTAAGGATTTTCACCAAGTGAGAAGTTTTCATGAGTTAGCTAGTTTCTACAGGAGATTTATTAAAGATTTCTCTACTATAGCTGCACCTATTACTCAACTCATGAAAAATGGAGAATTTAATTAGGGAAATAAAGCCACTAAACCTTTTGAAGATTTTAAGGATACATTATGGAATGATTCTTTATAAGTTATTCCTAATTTTGACCTACTTTTTTTAGGTAACTTGTGATGCTAGTATGGTAAGTGAGGAATAAGTTCATTCACAAGAAAAAAAACCTATTGTGTACTTCAGTGAAAAAATAAATGGAGCTAAATTAATGTATTCTACATATGACAAGGAATTATTTTCCATTATACATACTTTTGAGACATGGAGTCATTATTTGAGGCTTAAACCCTTTGTGTTATATTTTGATCATGAGAGTTTGAAATATTTACATGGTAAAAATAAAATTATCCTAGACATGCAAAGTGGATAAAGTTGTAATAATATTTTGTGTTCTCTATCAAACACTTGGATGGAAAAGAAAATGCAGTAGCCAATGCTCTTTCTCAAAGGTCTACATTACTTGTTATATTAGATACGAAATTTCTAGGTGTGGAAGTGTTAAAATAATTATACCCTAAAGATGAAGACTTTAGTGATGAATATAAAGCATGTAAAGAAAATGGATATCATGGAAATTCTTCATTAAAAGACAAATTTTTATTTAAAATTAATAGACTTTATGTACTGACATCAAATTTAAGAGATTTAATTACCAAGAAAGTATATGAAGGAGCTAGAGTGGGATATTTTGGTACTCAAAAGACAATAAAAATATTGCAAGAGAATTTCTATTATCCACGCATGATAAAAGGTGTACAACTTACAGTAAAACAATATGTTACTTGTGAAAAGAGAAAAAAGTTTTTTTTACTCCAAAGATTTATACACACCATTACCTATGCCTAGTCAACCATGGGAAGGAGTTAGTATAAATTTTATTGTAGGGTTTCCTAGAACACAAAGAGGTAAAGATTTCATTATTGTTATAGTCGATAGATTTTCTAAAATGCTTATTTTGGTCCATGCAATAAAACCGATGATGCTACACATGTTGCTGATTTGTATTTTAAATAAATTGTGAAACTACACGGTATACCTAAATATATTGTTTCAAATAGAGACGTCAAGTTTCTTAGTTACTTTTTGAAGACATTATGGCCCATGTTAGAAACTAAGTTGTTATTTAGTACTTCAAATCATTCACAAACCAATGGACAAATTGAAGTTACAAATTGTACTCTTGGCACTTTGTTAAGAGGATTGATAAGTAAAAGTACTAAAGATTAGGATTTTAAGTTACCTCATGTAGAGTTTGCTTACAATCGAAGTCCTTCAAGTACCACTCACTCAAGTCCATTTGAGATTATGTATGGGGTGAATCCATACATGTCAATTCACATTGTACCATTGAAAAAAGACGAGTTTAAAAATTATAAGGCCAAGGAACGAGTTGAATTCTTTCAAAATCTTAATCAACAAATCAAGGGAAACATTAAACAAGCCAATGAAAGGTATCAAAAGTAAGCTAATAAACATCGCTCTCCACATGTATTTTCTCCTAATGATTTAGTTTGGTTACATTTGTGAAAATAAAGATTTTATATTCTGAGAAAACATAAACTAATTCTAAGAGCATATGGACCATTTAAAATCCTTAGAAAATTTGGAGAAAAAGTTTATGAACTCGAACATCCAAAATAATATGGCAGTGTTTCAAGGATATTTAATATTAGTGATTTGTCCCTTTATTATAGTGATTTCAATTTGAAGACAAATTCTTCTCAAGATGTGGAGAAAGATGCAGGAGCATCTATGGATTCTCATGATACATCTAAGGAATCTCATAATAATGAGGATTTGGAAATATTAATAAAGGTGCCTATTACAATGTGTCTTTATAATATAACTTTGACTAACCATAATAATTATATTTTAAGTGATTCTTATAGGTATATAATATATTTGCAAGGAGAATATTCAAGATGTCAAGACATTTAAGATTGCTTCTTATGTTACAATTTATTACAAATCAAAGGAGCTATTATGTGTGGAAGTTAAACTTTCAAGTCAAAGAGGACCCAGTTATCATTCTTATATAAATTAGGAGTTTTTGTTAGTTGTTTCCATATAATAAATAGCCACGTTTACTCATAATAACTTATAGTTCCATTCATGTATTATATCGATAAGTAATATGTTTCTATTAGAGGTTAGTGTGCTAGTTAGCCATATGTGCATTATTAGGGTTATTATGAAGGTGTTCAATATTTTCAATAACAATTGGTACCATCTCTAAGTAAGAATATATAATGGTTTACAATTACAAATGATAAGACATTACCAAGTGTACATAAAATATTAAAGATACATAAAACCCTAATCATGATAATATATTAAATAGTCAAATAATCAAGCTTCATGTCTTATAGCTTTGTCGTCTATGAAACTTTATAACCCTTGCATTATTATTATCTTGCACAATAGATATCCTTGTTGAATTCTTCTTCTTGTAAACATATATAATAACTTCAAGAATCACTTAATGAAACATTATTAGAGTTATTATGAAGGTATTTAAAATTTTAAAAAACAATTGGTATTAGCTCTAGATATGCTAGCTCTTGACCTCCAAAATGAGAAGAATGAGATGGAGATGCTCCTGCATCATTCTCCCCTTGTAAAGAAGAATTTTTTCTTCAATTAGAATCACTATAATAAGGAGATAAATCACCAATGTTGAAAGTTGTAGAAACTCTCCCATAGAATTCAGGTAATTTTAAATTATAAGCATTATTCCTAATTTTTCTTAATATTTTTAATGGTCCATCTGCTTTTATTATTAGTTTTTTTTTCTAAAGTTTGAAAATCTCTCTTTTCTTAAGTGTAATTTCTAAAGTCTCCTGGGGAAAACAATTATGTAATTCTATTTGTATTCAGCATTAGATTTCTCAATGTTGTTCCTACTTTGCTCATGAAATTTCTTAAGGAATTCAATTCTTTCATATTTTTCCTATTTTAGGGACTCTTTTATAAACCTACATGAATTTAAGTAAGAAATACAATGAATATGATGGCATAAATGTTTTCCAAAAAAAAAAACTCATACATATGACCTAAATACTCTTAAGCTAAAAATGCACCAAAACTCTCATCTTACAAATTTTGTCATACTTAACTAATTTCTCAAGCGCTCTCCTACATAACTTAGGACACCCACACATATGATTTACTCTAATTAAATGAACCCAAAGTCACCAAAAATAGGGTTGAAATAGTAATACCTCATTTTTAGGAAATTTAATTATAAATTAGTAATTATATTATTATAGGAGGTTTAGTATTAAACGTATTATTATTATTCATATTATTACGGCGGTTTAGTTATAAATTTAATCAGGTTAAATTTTGATAGAAATTGGGTTATTTAATTTAATCCTAGTTTATATAGATAAATCTTATCCTAATTATTTTACTAATAACCAATGATCCATAACTTGAAATAATTTTCTAAAATTTATCCTAGATTATTTTTATTACTCTTTCCATTCCTTTTTAACTTATTTGAGATTGAATTATTTTTTCCGATATATTTTTAACCTATACCCAAATTTATCCACATTAAACGTAAAAATAAAATAAATTTCCCTACTTTATCCTACCATTTTTACCCAACCGAACTTACCCCTTTCTTGCCCTAATTCCTTCCCCTAATCATTATACATTTCTCCCTCATTACCTCACTACACTTAACCCAGCAAACATTATATACATATACACACACTAATACCCTCAGCTACACACGCACACTCCCTTATCCTCACAAGTCACAACCCTTTCCCCCCTCTATTCCTTTTCAACACCCTTCTCCGAGCCAAACAACTCCCCTCTCCCACTTCCTACATTTTCCACAACCCACTAAGCCTCCCTTCTACCTCCTTCTCCATTGTGTGCACCTCCCTGTCCAACAACACCGCCACCTTCCTCCTTCACCATCACCACTCCCCTGCCTCGGTTCCCTTCAACTCGCACTAAGCCCATGCCACCACAGCCCTATCTTTTCTCCCTCCTTTGAGCCACTAAATCACCTCCTCCCCTCTGCATTTTCTTCATCTAGCAACCACCACTGCCACCCTTTAGCCGAGCCATCCTATGGATAGAACCAACCTGCACTACTCCTCATAACCACAACCAACCACAACTGCAACTCCAACACCTCCACCCCAGCCCGACTACCCGAGCATCCTTCTTTGCCATATGTGCTATAACCTTCCATCGTTTGTCCATCACCACCTTGCAGCCTACACCTACCCCAACAACACCACCTCAGCCGACCACCATCTCCTCCACCCCTGTCTCACTAGGCCCTTATCCTCATCCAGCCCACCAAGCCCGACCAACCCTTTCTCCACGTGCATGGCTCATCCTGCTATGCAGCGTGAGTTGTGTGGGCGGTTTTATCAATTTTTGGTACCCATATTAAATGTAAGGGTATTTTGGTAATTTAAAAAAAAATATTTTTTATATTATAATTATTATTTTATCTGATTGTATATTAACTCGGTAATTATGGTATTATTTTTAGGTATAAAAGTTTGATTAGCGAGACCTAAAAATTTTTAGTAGATACCACTATTGTTACATTTTTGGCTTGAATTTAGATAACTATTATACCTTACTAAACTATCAGACATTACATTTTAGCACATCATTGTTTTTATGTATAATCTATGTTAAGTAAGTTGTTATATGGTAACCCTTATACTCTACTAAAATGGTAAATATTGCAAATTAGGGTTTTTGGTGTATGAAATATGTTAAACATAATTTGTTACGTTATAATTATGTGTTCATTGTTATTATCATGAAACTGGTAAAATGAGTGTATTATCTAATGCAAAATATTCTAGGTATAAAAGTATGATTAAAATAATTCTAATGGCAAAAAAATATTTTATATGATACTTATGTATAACATAATAGGTAGAGCATGTTTAGATATAATTGTGGAATAAAAATTACGGATGTGTTTCCTAGGGACAATTTAGCCATTTTTAGTGTATTACAAATAATAGGTTGAGCATGCATAGATATAAGTGTAGAATAATAATTACGGATGTGTGCCCTAGGAGCAATTTAGTCATTTTAAGTGTATTATGATATTTATCCTAAAAATTATGTCTAATATGTATTATCTATTGTTGATTATGCGATCATGTATTTTGGACATTTTAAAAGTATATGATAGGGTTTTATATGCAAAAACATGTCTAAAGGTAGGGTCTGTTGACATAGCTAGTAATTTAAATTTTATAATAAATAATTCAATTATTTTATTTTAGACTTTTCATAATAAATAATAAATAAAATACAGTTAGTATTTAAATGGATGATAATTTGATAATTATTGGCATTAGGGGTATTTTGATCATTTTCCTTCTAATACGCCCAAATGTGAATAATTGGACATAGGATGGACTTAAACTTTTAATAGGTTAACCTTAGTATTTACTCTAACCTTTTTTTTTTACCCGTGACCTAAGGGTTAACTAGGATAATTAAAAATAAAGGAAAATGGATAAATATGGAAATGGAAATAATTATACAATATGTGATACCTATGATCACCGTATAAAACTCTAATAGGTAAAGTGGAAGACCTCGAGTTTGGAAATGGTTTCTCTCTAAGGGTAGCTACCTTGGAGATAAAGTAGGGGCCCTCATTTTTTTAGTTTTCTAGTGTGCCAGTTGTACCTCAGTAAGACTCTAGTTTACTCTATAGGTGGCCTACGGGCCCTATAGGGGTATCGATACTTAAGGATTAGGTGTCCGAGGTGAGAAGGGTATTGTGTGCCTTGTGCATCACTATAACCATAGTGTTATTATACCTCTGGGTTGGATAGTTGGGAAGGTACTGTGATTCCTTGTGAGTCGATATGACCGGTGTACTTTTATGTCTCTGAGTTATTATTGTATCCCCCTCGAGTAAATAAAAATAAAAATGATTTGATTTGATTGGAATGATTATTATTAGATAATAGATTGGTTTGGTAGTAGCCTTTGTATCTATATGTAGTTTTGTTAGTAGCTTTCATGCCTACCTATGGTTTCAGTAGTAGCCTTTGTACCTACTTGGGTTTGGTAGTAGCTTTTGTGCCTACCTGTGGTTTCGGTAGCAGCCTTTGTTCCTACCTATAGTTTGGTAGTAGCTGTAACACCCCAAAATTTACTATTTTTTTAACGAAAACACTCAATTTAAAACTCGTAAATTCTAGGGATGTTACCGCCACACTTGTACCAAACCGGTTCACTTAGACCATTCCAATACCAAGTGATAAGCCTAAAGGAATTATCATCAAACTTATTTCAATACTCAAACCAAGAGTTCATAAAAGGAAAACTAGAAGAGTCATAGCATAGAAATCAGAGTACGAAATCAAAATTCCTCAAAGGAAATAATATCTACAACCAACAATGGTTAATTCTGGAACATCTAATACAGGAAGGAAATAACATAAAGAAACAGAAAGACATGAAGAGAGAATCCGGCCACGTTGCTCTACTCATCGAAGAAGCCAATGATCATTACTCAACCCCACCTGATGCCTCATGGAAATCAATGGCATCAAAATACTCATCGCCCACCTACACAAAGTCAGAAGGGCCTCCTGCTCGTAGGAATGAGCAACACCCATAAAAAGGGTGGTCAATATCCTACGTACTGAGTAAGGTAATCGTGCACTAAGGCCAACACATGAGAGTACATAAAACTATGTAGGATAATAAAACAGCATACGATCACCTCAGATAAATAAATCAATAAACAAATAAATGCCAACCATAAACTTGATTAATTATTTAATTAATCTCTTATTAGAACTCATTTCACGCCATACCTTTTTATCAATCCATGCGAGTCTAGGAACCTCCCACTATTTTAGTCGGTGGATTAGTCACATATAGGGCATCATGCCCTAACCACTATTATAGCTGGTGGATCGGTCATATCACTACTACGGAAACATGAATTAATAACAGCACATTAATAACGGTGGTTCGAAAACCGTCGTCAAATCCGTGAAAATTAATGCGCGGGAACTTTTAATAACGGTTTTATGTAATAACCGTTATTAAAAGTGCACGGAAAAATTTTGCAAGGGAATTTTAATAACGGTTCCTGTAAGAACCGTTATTAAAACATGATTTAATAACGGTTCAAGCAAGAACCGTTGTTAAAATTGCCAAGGTTTTAATAACGGTTCCTTTAAAAACCGTTATTAAATCTTGTTTTGATAACGGTTCTTACAGGAACCGTTATTAAATCATGTTTTAATAACGGTTCTTACAGGAACCGTTATTAATATCTCCTTTTATTTTGTTCTCTTCTATTTCGTGCCAAAAATTTCACACTCTGCCGCTTCCCTCTCGTACTCTCTTTCTATTGCGAACCCTTGCACCGCCGCTCCGGCTCCTCTGAATTAAGGGAAACCGTCGCACCGCCATCTCTCCACCACCCCTCTGCCATTCTTGCAAACGTAGCCAGCATTTGTACCTTCGTCGTTGCCGTTCTCAACTTGTACGCCGTCGCTCCCTTTACGTATGTGTTGTTCTTCCTTCATTGCTTAATTTGTCTCTACTGATATGTATATATATATATAAATGCATGCATGTTGCACCGAAGAGGTTGTGTTTGATATGTTGTTCGAAAATCTGTCGTTTGATGTGTTGGTGAAAAAATTTGCTGTAGCCTTTTTTGATTGTGGCCGGCCGAGACCTTAATATATATGTATATATATATATATATATGTGTTTATAATCTATTTTATAAAAATATGTATTATTATTTTAAGAGAATCCACAAGCCTAAAATATATATTATTATCATAAGATATGTACGTTCTAAGTATAAAATTAAGGTGTATATATTTTTTTAGCACTCACATTATTATATATGCAGATGATCATGTGTATTTATATACTTTTTTTAATATATATTTTGTAAGACGTGTATGTTTGCTTTTCCGTAAAATGTGTGTTTATATGTGTTCTATTATATGTATATATATTTATAATATATTCATATATAAGATGTATATATATAATCTTAAATAATTGTGGTTAGGGTTAGGGTTAGCTATAGGTTTAGGATCATTATCTTATGAGGTTTAGTGTTATTTTTTATTATAATTTATTAGGGTTAATTATTGTTAGGGTTAGTGAGAGGGGGGAGGGTTAGGGTTAGGGTTTATCGTTTATTATATTAAATATAAACTAGGGCTATAAGGAAAAATCCTAAGGATAAGGGTATTGTGAATGGGGAAAAGTTGAGGAGGTTGGTTGGGCATCGATCGGTGTTGTGATCGATAAAAATTAAATAGAGATGAATAATTGTGTATAATAATAATAATAATAATAATCATCATCATCATACAGGATTTATTAGATTGTACTATATATATATATATATATATATATATATATATATATATATATTATCTTATTAATATCTACTTGATTTTACTATGCGTAGCTTGAATGATTTGATGATAGTTTGATGTTTAGCCAGTTTGTTAAATATATAACTAAAGATTATGTCCTTATTTTAAATAGTTTGATGTTGTTAGGTTTACATAGTTGGTTATGATCTGGTAGAATATATTTATGATTTGTCTAGCTAGTTGAAGATCAGTTTATATATTATGTAATTTAGATCCTTTTAATTTCGAGAACAACCTTGATGATAAGATTTAGTGGTTCTCATTTGTAGGTAGTGATCAGATGACATACCCTCCACTGTATTTTCATATGGCGCCACATAGAGATGTACGGACTCATGTGATATGGTTATATAATGAGCTAAGTCATTTGTACGCGAGTGGCTCATCCTATCACCCCTTCCATTTCAGATCTTATCACCTTCTGTTGACCCTACCTCAGATAGACCCATGGGCATCGGCTACGTCTACTTTTTTGCAGTGGTTTGTCTACCACAGTGATGCACCACACCCGAGATTTATTGAGGGTGAGCTGTTTGCTAGAGAGTATGATAGGATATCGAGAGAACTGATGGTCATCGATGACGAGTGGAGGTATCGTCATATCTTGCCTCGGAGTATCCACCTCGGTTACCCTAGAGTATTCGTGAGTAGACTCTCATTTGATGATGTCAGGGATCAAATGATATATCGTGATGAGTGGACTTTTAGAGTTATAGTTTTTAGTCGGGCTCGACGAGGCTATCGGGGGATTTAGTTTTAGATATGAGTTTTCGTTTTTTAGGTATTTGAATTGTAGCAACATTTTGATGTATATAGTGTTGCTATTGCTTAAATCCTGTAGTATGCATATCTTTTGTAAATTGAACTATTAATTGTATAATATTTTGCTACGTTTGTATGTATGCATATATATATATATATATATATATAATGAACTCTTTGTAAGTATGAGGAGTTTCATTGATCAGCATTAATATAATTTTGGAAATTTGTTAGCATGATTCGTATATATATATATATATATAGAGAGAGAGAGAGAGAGAGAGTAGCATGATACTTTTGAGATTAATTCTTTCTAAACAAGAGTGATTTGAAAATTATTATACTTATAATTCAATTGATTTTTAATAATTACTTTCATGTGGGATATATCTAGATTCAAATAATATGGATCGGAAATGGTTGTCTGCAAATCGTCTATCTAGAGAATATAACGAAGGAGTGGAGTTTTTCATCAAGTTTGCAGTTGAACATGCACAGGACAACAGTAGAATAGTCTGTCCTTGTTTGAAGTGTGCTTATATTCAACGTGTCAACGCTAATGATTTGAGAGATCATTTATTTGTGTATGGAATTGATACAAGCTACACTTGTTGGATATGGCATGGGGAAACAGAGTCTAAATATGAAAATGACGATGCTGGGAGGGATAGTAGTGGATCATCATTTGATAACTATGAGGGACATTCGTTAGAGGAGATGACTCAAAAGGTTGAGGAAGGTGTTCGGGATTGTCCAAAAATGTTTGAGAAGTTATTGAATGACTCGGAGAAACCTTTGTACGGTGATTGTAAGATGTTTACTCGATTATCCACTACTTTAAGGCTGTACAACTTAAAGGCATGTAACGGATGGAGTGATAAGAGTTTTACAGAATTATTGTCACTTGTGAAGGATATGCTTCCTGATGATAACGTTCTACCCGATCGTACATATGAAGCGAAGAAGATTCTATCCTCTATGGGCATGAGTTATGAGAAGATACATGCATGCCCTAATGATTGTATTTTATATCGCAATGACAATGCATCTTTGGATAGTTGTCCTAATCCTGAATGCAAAGCACCACGATACAAGAAGAACAAGGTGCCCGCTAAGGTGTTATGGTATTTTCCTATAATACCAAGATTAAGGCGGATGTTTAATGATATTGAAGATGCCAAGAACCTAAGATGGCATGCTGATGACAAGATAGATGACGGGCTTCTTAGACATCCATCCGACTCTCCACAATGGATGACGATTGATGGGTTGTTTCCTGAATTTGGTAAAGAAGCAAGAAATGTGCGCCTTGCACTTTCTGCAGATGGAATGAATCCGCACAATCAAGGCAGCTACAGTTTATGGCCAGTGATTTTGGTTATATACAATTTACCTCCGTCGCTCTATATGAAACGCAAGTATATGATGTTGTATTTACTCATTTCCGGGCCAAACCAACCTGGGAATGATATTGATGTTTATTTGGCACCTTTGATTGATGATTTGAAGTTCTTATGGGACATGGGCGTTGAAGTATTTGATGCATATGGTCAAGAAAATTTCACTTTGAGAGCATTGTTATTCTGTACTATAAATGATTTTCCGGCATATGGCAACTTGTCAGGTTATAGTGTGAAAGGCCATTATGCATGTCCGATATGTGAGGAGAATACTTCATTTGTTCAGCTAACACATGGCCGAAACACTGTGTTCCTTGGGCATCGTAGGTTTTTACCGAAGAATCATCATTATCGTAGGCAAAGAAAAGCGTTCAATGGATTCCGAGAAGAAGGGCAGGCATCAATCCGGTTGACGGGTCGACAAGTGTGGCTGAAGATGAAACATTTGAGTGTCAAGTTTGGGAAGAAGAATAAAGATAAGCCTCCATCAGTTGGGTGGAAGAAGATGTCAATATTCTTCAACCTTCCTTATTGGGAATCTTTCTACGTGAGACATACCCTTGATGTGATGCATATTGAGAAAAATATATGTGACAGTCTTGTTGTCACATTACTTAATGTTCCACGCAAGACTAAAGATGGGATAAATGCTCGAATGGATATGGAAGAAATGGGTATTAGACGGGAACTGAAACCGCGAGACAACGGAAGAAGAACATATTTACCGCCGGCATGTCATACTCTTTCCAGAAAAGAGAAAATTTCATTTTGTGAATTCTTGCACGGTGTCAAGGTTCCGGAAGGGTATTCTTCAAATGTCAGAAGGCTCGTGTCGATGAAAGAGTTGAAATTAATTAACATAAAGTCTCATGATTGTCATATCTTGATGCAGCACTTGTTGCCGATAGCTATACGTGGAATTTTGCCAAAACGTGTTCGAATTACTATCACGAGGCTTTGTTGGTTTTTTAAAGCCGTATGCTCTAAAATTATTCATCCTGATAGTTTGGACGCCTTGCAAAAAGGGATTGTCATTATTTTGTGCCAACTTGAAATGTATTTTCCACCATCATTCTTTGACATTATGGTACATCTAACTGTTCATTTAGTTTATAAGATAAAGATGTTAGGACCTGTTCATGGGCATTGGATGTACCCCTTTGAACGGTTTATGAAGTTGATAAAATGTTATGTGAAGAATTGATATCGGCCAGAAGGATGTATTGTTGAGAGTTACCTGGTGGAAGAGGCAATTGAGTTTTGCACGAAGTACTTGTCAAATGCTGAAGCTCTTGGTATTCCTAAGTCTCGACATGCGGGCAAATTTGAAGGACAGGGTATTAGAGGCAGACAGCTTGGGCGTGTAGACCCTAACATGTTCCGTGCAGCACATCTATATGTATTACACAATAGTGATGAAGTTCAGCCGTACATTGAAGAGCATATGACTTCTTTACGGATTGAAAATCCATCCAAGACTGAGAAATGGATTATCGATAAACATAATCTTTCCTTTATTGATTGGATAAGAGATCGCATCATTCCACTCATCGGTCATTCCCCAACTTTAATTTTCGAAATCCTGCACTGGTTGTCTCAGAAACCTCGTTATGAAGTTTTTCAATATACTAGTTATGTGATCAACGGTTGCACTTTTTATACAAAAGAACAAGATGGGAAGAGTACAATGCAGAACAGTGGGGTGACTTTAGTGGCTGAGGCAATGCATGTTGCTAGTGCGAAAGACAAGAATCCTACTTATGCAGATATGAATTATTATGGTGTGATTGAACATATATGGGAGTTAGATTACACTGTATTTAAAATCCCTGTATTCGGCTGCAGATGGGTTGATAACAGCAGTGGGGTTAGATATGAAGATGGATTCACATTAGTAGATCTTAATAGGGCAGGGCATAAACAAGACCCATTCATCTTAGCATCACAAGCGACACAAGTATTCTATGCCACTAACCCTACTGATAATGGATGGTCTGTAGTACTATCTACGAAAAAAAGAAATGCCAATGAATGTGATGATGAAAATGATGCCAATTGGAATAACGAGTGTGTCTCAACTGTGCAAGCAACTCAATTATTGAACGATGATAACAATACAATTAATGAGGAGGAAATATATGTCAGGGATGATCATCGGGAAGTAATATATGTATCAGATCCTAAATCTAATCCAAAAACAAGGAGGAAAAAAGAAGGAAAAGAAGACAATGAGGGTAATAATATTGTAACATATAATATCTATGTTGGTTTTTTTCAACTCAATTATGCTCAATACATAACATTCTAACATAATTTATTTATTGATTTCTTTTAGAGATATGGCCAATAAGAATATTGATAGGGACAGCAGTGATGAAGAAGGGAAAAGAGGGCCGACAATTATGAGAATCATCACAGATATGAGGAATAAAGGAGAACTAGTCGAGTTGGGATGGAATACTTACAATCTTCCCATTGGCCCTTATGCAGACATGTTTTTGACTTACATTTCACTTGTGACACATAACCGTGTTCCTATCTCCTATAATAATTGGAAGCAGGTTCCAACGGGTCATAAGGAGCATATTTGGCAGGAAATCACGGTAAATATACAATTTTATGTAATCATTTATGTATGTAAAATTTTATTAATTTTAATACATTAATATCGGTATACATTTGTATGTCTTACAATGCAGAGAGTATTTAATGTGCCAGAGAGTAGAAAGAAATGGCTTCTTAGACATTGTGGGGAGCGTCTAAGAACATTTAGGTCATTTTTAGCTCGTAGGAAAATGTACAGAAAGAGTGATGGTTCTCTACGACAGAATCCACCCAAACGATACGGTTTCATCGATCAAGAAAGTTGGAACCAATTTATTGCATATCGTCTTACGGGTGATTTTAAGGTATTTGTTAGATAACAATTAAATTTTTTTTTATCGATCCTAGTATTGTGCATAATATTGAAATAACTATGTCACTATGTTTTGGCTGGTGACATAGGAAAAAAGTGCCAAAAATAAAGAGATTGCGAAGCAGAATAAATATCGGCATAATATGGCTCGCAAAGGTTATACAGGCCTTGAAGAGGAGTTGGTATGTATTTTGTGATTTATCTATTTACAGCGTACTGACGAATTTTATAATATTGGTACATTATAAGAATATTTTTTGATTTATAGCTCATAGCCCAAGACTTAGACCCATGTACCTCGTCCATTAATATTGGTACATTATGGAAGAAGGCTAGAGCAACAAAAGATGGATATATTAATGAAGATGTAGATGTTGCAGCGAAAAAAATTGTAAGTTTCTAGATATTTGGAACCCTGCTTACTTTTATTTTAGAAAACTATTATATTATACTTATTCATGTAAGCTAATTTTACATATATTATATACATTACAGGACAAACTTCAAGCGTCAAATGGTGAGGAGGGGGTAGACCAATATAACATTGTATCACAGGCTATAGGAATTGTAGAACACCCTGGAAGACACAGGGGTCTTAGATTAGGTGTTACGAAAACGAGCGTACGTGGTCGATCTCGTGGTTCTCGTAACACTGATGAGCAAGTCGCCATCCTTACACAGAAATTGAACGTGGCATTTGAACGGATGGCAACAATGGAGCAAGAGTTGTCATTTATTAAATCTCAAGGGTATAAGCCATCAGATTTAGTCGACCATGATCAGCTTCACATACCTAATGTAAATAGTGTCAGAGACAGTTGTGAAGCTGATACACGTCTTTCTTCTCTTTCCGAGGTAAGCATTACATAACTTTGAATTGTTATTAAATGTATTCGGTGTCATAAATAGTTAATAATGTGTAATATTTTCATTTAGGGTTTGCATAAATGTGACTTGTTAGCGAATGATCTTTCAACTCTTTTGGCGAAAGGAAGGGTCTGCATAAGTCACAGTACCCAAACGCAAACTGTCCACGGGTACAACTTAGCCCTAATTACAAGGCCGGTGAGTATTGACACTCCAATCATTGGTAGTGCGCCCTTGCCTTGTTATAAAGAGGGCGATGAGGCAGCCACAGTGCTAGAAGCTCATGGAAGCTTCGTGCCTTGGCCTGTGGATCAGATACGTCTCACTACTGAAGAGGTATATATTGACATTCAATATCTTCATTAGACCTAGTTTAGTAGTTACATTGTTTATACCTTTTTCATATATATATGCTCAATACATATTTTGTTTATTATTATTATTTAAGGAATCAAAGAAGAAGACTGCTCCTGCTAGTAAAACTAAGAGAGGTACTAGTAGAACAAGCAACACAAAAGAGGGCGCTGCCAAAAAAAAGAGAGCTAAATCTGAAAAATCAGTTGCCCCACAAAAGATTCGTTCTTCGGAAATACGCCAACCTCCACCAGCATTAGCTTTATTGTATTTCTATGCCCAAAACTACCTCGGGAATAATTATATTTCCATTGATTGTCGTCCTGAGTATGTTGGAAGGGACGATGCTACTTACATGGTATCGACAGTTGACATAAGCGACATTTATAATCAGGAATGGATGTCAACCACAAGTGTCGCCGTTTATGTCACGTAAGCATTATTTCATATTTCAGATTTTAGTACTCTTGGAGACATAGAATTTTTACAACCTCTTAAGCTTATATGAGTTATTAGTTATTAAAAAATATCCATTATTATTGTCGTCCATATATAGGTTGGTAGCTAGTCGCGCTGCGTTGGAGGGAATGCTTTCCTCTATTGTTTTTGTGTGCCCATACTACATAGCTGACAGTAGTACAATAACAGAGGGTAGGCACATAAACTATTTAGCGGATCACATTTTGATTGAGGGACACAACAAGCTCTATCTCATTCCTCACCTCGCAACTGAACATTGGGTTTTGTACGCCGTCCGACCTGATCTTAATAAAGTTTATGTGTTTGATTCCCTTCGAACCTATGACGTGCCTTTTGAGGTCGCTCGTCGTGGTGGGAAGGAATTTATAGACATGTTAGTATACTTTTCACTTCTTACTTCATTAGCTTATTTATACATATATATATTCTATTTTCATTATTTGAGGTATATATACTTACAATATTATGTATCCAACTCTATTTATTAGGGCAATACGGACGGCATATCAAAGGAGAGGTGGGAATGGTGTCCCAGACCCAAAGAATCTTCAATATGAGCCTATCATGGTAAGTAGGAAGACAACTATTTTGTATTTTGTTTTAATTCAAATTAATATATAATAGTTAGAGAGCTAATTGAATTCATTTGACAGTGTCCACAACAGCAAAACGGCGATGATTGTGGATACTATGTATGTAGAGCAATGGATCTTATAGTCCAGAATAGATCGGTCAACATAGATCCAAGCCATGTATGTTTGCTTTTCCATATTTTTCTATTAATGAATCATGACATATATATTTTTAACCTAATGTCTAACTGTATATTAATTGAAACATGTGTGTTGTAGTTTTTCACCGATGACTATGCACGAGGCCAGCAATATAATATTGATGAAATTGATGAAGTTAGAGACCAATGGGCCAAGCACGTGCACTCATTCATTCGGTATTAGGTAGCGATCTATATATTCTACATGCATTTTCAGGTTTGTATTTTGTCTACATCTTTCGGTCTTCCAGCCTAGATTTGTGAACTCTTTACTTTGGGGTGTAGAGCTACCAAGTTGTGGTATGCCCACCAATTTTTATTCCTAAGTATAGTTGGTGTATTGAGACATGCATACTAATTATAGATTGATTGAAATTATGGTGTGATACCCTGCTGGTATGAATTGATGTTGTTTTACATTGCAGATTTGGTAATTGTTTGAACATACAACTGTGTATGTGGGCAGGAACAAAACAGAAAAATACTAAAAAAAAACATATACTTTTAATAACGGTTCTATGAAAACCGTTATTAAAACATGTTTTAATAACGGTTCGTAAACAAAACCGTTATTAAAAACCGATGCTTTAATAACGGTTCTATGGGAAACCGTTATTAAAACCTCGGTTTTTAATAACGGTTTCGCATATAACCGTTATTAAAGCTCGGTTTTTAATAACGGTTTTGTTTACGAACCGTTATTAAAACATGGTTTTCAACAACGGTTTTTTCTGATGAACCGTTATGAAAACCTTATTTTTAACAATGGTTTCCCAGAGAACCGTTATTAAAAGCTCCATTTTTAACAACGGTTTTTACTTAAAAACCGTTATTAAATATGAAGTTTACGCACATATTCACGGGTTTTTGTGTATTTTTAATGACGGTTATGAACCGTTATTAAAGATATAATAACGGGCGATTCAATAACGGTTGAAAACCGTTATTAAAACTCGAAAATAACCGTTATTAAAAGTTGTTTCCGTGGTAGTGTATATAGGGTGAAACACCCTAACCACTATTTCTTACCGATGGATCGATTTAGTTCCTGGTTGCATAGTATTCCACTATGAGTACTTAGTGTCTCTTATGTGTCTTAGCAAACTCATGTTTGGTTTATTAAGCTCGGGATCCCTTACTATTATAGTCGGTGGGTTAGAAACACATAGGGCATAAAGCTCCTAACCACTATTATTCGCTGGTGGATCAGACACTTATAGGATAAGATACCCTAACCACTATTCCTAACTGGTGGATTAACTGGACCCGAATCAATAATCTTTCACTTTAAATAATTAATGCCTTAAGTGTCTTATTCAGAAATTCAACCCTAGCCATACATGACTAACTCCGTTTGTGTTTATCCTCCAAAAGCCCCGTCCCACATCATGAGACTTAAACTCCTCCGAACTCAACCTTACATACTTCCATCCTTACTTTAACTCACATTAGAACCCATCTCCCATATATGTGGATTAAGGCCCACTACTATACACCTCCAAGTCCACTCATTACCTTAGTCTAGGGTTTCTCCCAGAAAATCCTAGTTTAGGCCCACATGGCCCATCCTACTCCACTCTACGTAACCCAAATTAGTTTAACACTCCACACATCACAACCCATTGACTCCACCCTCATCATCACTCTTTAATCACCAAGTACGCATGTGACCATGAAACCCTAAGTGGCCACGCAAAACCCTAGCTGACTACTTAAACCCTAGTTCGGTCTCTTATGTACCCTTATACTGTCCTATGTACTATTTTTCATTCAAAGCATTCCAACATCCAAAAAACACTTCCATTACCTTCCTCACACCTCAAATCAACTTTCCATATGTAAAATTCACCCCCATGTAGACTTTGCACATCCCATGCAGCCCTTCGAACTTTTTCATGTAAAATCCTAAAACTCCCACGTGAAACCCTAGATTCACCCATGCAACCCTAGATTTTTCCATATGTACTTAGATTCTCCCATGCAAGCCCTAGATTCAATTCCTCCCATATAAAATCGTAGATTAGATTCTCTCATGCAGAACCATAGATTATGCTATATGAAACCATAAATTCTCCCATGCAAAGCCATAGACTCTCCCATACACAACCATAGATTCTCCCACTCTTTTATTTTATTTAAAATCCCCCTTTTATTCATCCACTCATAGACCATTGAAATATTCAGTTCTACTCACACCTCTTGGTCAAATTATTTCTCTTTAGTCAACTTACTTCCCCATTTTCCTTTCTCATCCTTTCCACCTCACCAACCACATTAAACATCCTCACATGTATTTCTTAAAGGGTCATAAAACATTACATCACATTCCACAACATTTCACCACATATACATATCAACATATACAATAAGAAGGCACGTAAGCATACCTTAACTCCAAGCTGCTCCATACATAAAATAGTTAACTAATAGCACATAATACACACCATGACATTATACAAGGCATCCAAGCATATAAGGCACAAAAACATACATAAGGCCTTAGTTACACCCTTACTTAAAACGATACCAGTCTTGGAGCATGCTCCTACGCCTCCTTAGGGCTTTGACTGGTCTCACCTATATAAGGGAAAAGCTAAATATTAGATTCCCTCATACCAAAAATACTATTATTTACTAATTTATTCTAAAACTAAGTTTTTGATAAAATAATAACATATTAATAAAAATGACATTAATTAATTGCTAATTTTGCTAAAGATATAAGAAATAATAGTAATATTGTAAAAGTTGATAATATAATGTTTGAAGACTTTAACATAATAATCATAATAATGATACTAAAATAATGATGATGATAATAATAATAATAGTAGTAAAAATAATAATAGTAACGATAATAATAATAATAATAATAATAAATAATAATAATAATAATAATAATAATAATAATAATAATAATAATATAATTTGAAATAAATGGTGGAATAAGGGTTTTGAACCTTCACCAAAAAGAATACTAATAATAATACTAGTGACATTACTAATAAAAATAGTAATAATAATAATAATGAAATAATAATAGTAATTACAAAGTAATAATAATAATAATAATAATAACACCACCACATACTAATAATAGTAATCAAAATAAAAGTAGATCAGGGTTTAGGGTTCCACCTTAGGTTGGTGGTGACATGCGGCACCAGCGATGGTGCACAGCGGTGGCGGCAGTGGCCGAAAAAAGAGAAGAAAAGAGGAAAAGTTGAGCGTTGGGAAAAAGAGAGGAAGAATGAGGATGGGAGTAGGGGTGTTTATGTTTGCCTAGAAGGAGAGGAGTAGAATGAGGGCGGCAGCACAGCTAATGGTGGCGGCGCACGGCAGCAGTAGTAGTGGCTAAAAGTGGAAGAAGAAGAGAAAGAGAGGATGAGAGGTAGGAAGAGGAAAAAAAGAGTAGGGGGATATAGAGGAGAGTCAGTAGAGGATTTTGGAAGGTGGAATGGGCAGTGGCAGCGGCGGAAGTTGTGGTGGACGATGGTGCGAAGGGTGGCAGGGCGGAGAAAGAGCTGCTTGAGGAGGGAACTTTGCACGGCCAAGGTGGATTATGTAGGGCAAATTGAGGGATAAGGGAGGTATAGTTAGTTAGAGGGAAGTGCAGGGAGTGCTTAAGTGGGCAGAGTGCGCGGCGGTGTTGGCTGACAGTAGCTAAAATGGTGTCTAAAATGGCAGCGGCGCATGAGGGGGATTTTCTGGGTAGGAAATCAAAAGTTCGATCCATGCTAGTTATTGGGGTATTTATAGGGCTTAAAGGAGATGATAAGGTCAGGGGAACGACGAGGGAATAGGGCAGGTCGATTAGGGCTCACCGGCGGCGATAGTTGGCTGGAAAAAATTCAAAAACGTGGTAGGGTGTTGCACAAGCAAAGGAGGAACCAGGAGACAAGAGAGGGGAGTGGGTTGGGTCAGCGTGGTCGGCGAAACGACAAGGAAAAGAGGGGAGAAATAGATGGTCAAACGGTGAGGTTGATGGTGGAAATTTCGGGCCATTGTAGGTCGACGTCGGGGGAGAATAAGAGGGAGGACGAAGAAGGTGAGGTGCATGGATTGGTCGGCCAGGGAAAAAAGAAAGAAAAGAAGGGGAAACCGGATGGGCAATGGGGAAGGAGAAAGGAAAACTCGGCATGCTGGGCTGCCAAAGGAGAAGAGAAAAAGAAAAGGGTTTGGGCTGTGGGACAGGCCTAGTTTAGGGAAAGGAAGAAAAGAAAATAAAAGAAGAAGAAGAAGAAGAAGAAGAAGAAGAAGAAAGAAAGAAAGAAAGAAAGAAAAAAGAAAGAAAAAGGAAGAAAGAAAGAAAAAAGGAAAAAGAAAAATAGTGGGTTGGGTTAATTAAAATAATTAAGGTATTTGAGATATTTAAAAATAATAATATTTAAATAAAATAATAATAAATTCCCTTTTTAGGTTAATTTGGAGTTTTTGAAAGGTTTTTTTATAAATTCCATTTTCATTAGCAAATCAAAATATTTTCTCCAATTAAATTATTTATAACATTCCTATTAATTTGGCCCTATTTATTCCCTCTTATTTAAATAAAATAATTTATTTAATTAATTTTCAAAATAAAATCCTTAATTAGCTAAAATACCTAAATTTTTCCTAATTCAATATTTATTATTTTTTCTTTATTTTCCCTAATGACTTTGCTTTTAATTTGATAAAAATAATTAATTTATTTAATTTTGCTAATAAAACCTTATTTAACTATAATTCTTAAAATTAGGATTTTTGGGGCATTTCAGTAGCCTTCGTACCTACCTATGGTTTCAGTAATAGCCTTTATGCCCACATGTGGTTTGATAGTAGCCTTTGTGCCTAGCTTTGGTTTCGGTAGTAGCCTTCATGCCTACTTATGTTGGTATTAGGTCTGTGAGTATACCTGTGATATTATGGATTTTATTATACTATACCTGTAAGTATACCTATGATGTTGTGTGGATTTTATTATATTGTACATATAAGTATACTTGTGATGTTATGGATTTTATTATATTGTACCTATAAGTATACCTATGATGTTATGGATCTTATTATAGTATACCTATGAACATACATATGATGTTATATATTTGGTTGGGATTAATGTTGAGACATAAATTATGTTGTGAAGGTTATAATTATAGTGTAGTGTAATACCCTGAAATTTTAAAAGCCTATAATTTCATAAATAACTTTTATTTGGGATAAATTAGCTTTTAAATTAATTTAATTAATTAATTTATGGATTTTTGAGTATATATAAAATTGGGTATAAATATTTAATAAATTAAAATAAATATTTTATTATTTTATCATACTCTTTTTATTTAAATAATTTTCCAAACCAATATTCTTCCTAAAATTAACTTTTTAAACCCATATATTTAATTATATTATATTAAATTATTAAATAAATTTATTACCCAAAATATTATGTTTTATTATTTTATTTTCCCCATTTTCCCTTTCCTTTTTCCCTTTTTCCTTTTCTTTCCCCTTTTTCTCCTTTTTCTCCTTTCTTTCTTTTTCCTTTTTCTTCCTTCAGGCCGCCAGCACCTCGACTCGCCCTGCCTTCCTCGCCCCTGGACCACTGGCCCATTTCTTTCCTTCCTTTCCTTCTTCTCCCACTCACGTCGTCCAGCCCGTCCTCCCTTCTTTCTTTCTTTCCTTTCTCCCCCGACCGGGCCGGCCCACTCCCTCCTTCCCCTTCACCTATCATGCACGCTACACCCCCTTCTTTCTTTCTTCTTCTTCCTTTCCCCTGACCACCTTCGCCATCTTCGGCTTCCCTACTTGCAACCCTCCTCCTCCCTACTACTCCCCTATCTCTCTCTCTCTTGCCATTTTTCCTACCCCATCTCGGCCTCACCACCTCTCTCTCTCCTCACCCATACCTTGCCTCTCCCTTCCCTCTCCTTACCATTCCCATACTCCTACCACCCTGCCGCCACCCTACCGAGCCGCCCTATACCCTCCTTTCTCTTCCTTTTCTTTTTCTTCTTCCCTCCCTGCTTCGTCTTGCCCATTTTTTAGCGTTGCTTCCCCTTACCCGACCTTCTTTCTCTCCTTTCTTCTCCTTCCATTGCCCTCCCTGTTTTTACACTACCGCCACTTCCATCACCAGACCAGCAACCTAAACCACCCCCTGCCACCCTTTACCTAATCCTCGAACCCCACACCACCTCTCGAGCCACCCTGTAGCCCCCTTCTTCTTGCCCTCTTATTTTTCTCTTATTTTTCTTCCTTCTCGGCAGCCACCTTACACCTCCTCTTTCTGTCACCTCTGCCGCCACCTGAGCTACCAAACCAATCCCTACAACCTCCTCTACCATCCCCACACCCCCTTTGGCCAAAACAACTACTTGCAATCCTTCTTTTTCCTCCTCCCTTTTCCTTCCTTCTCAGACCCTCCACCTCAGTAGCCACCTTTGCAGCCTCGCTGCCACCGCCGTCGCCGTTGGCCGCCTTCAACCCCTCTCCACATCTACACCCTTCCTTTACCTTAAATTCTTCCCCACATGCCTTCTTTCCTAGCCCCAAAACCCTAACCCGAAAACACCACTCCCTCTTCCCTTTCTTGCCATTTTGAGCCCCACCCTCTCATTTCTTTGCATGCTGCATGAGTAGTATGAGTTGTTGCATGCCTTGGTATGTTTTGTTTAATTTTTTGTAAGGTATAATAATATTTAAGCTAAGTATTTCATTAGTTAAGTTTTAACAAGTCTTATGCTTTGGTTTTTCTTATTTCTAATATGATAAACATTGATATTATTTTTTAGGTATTGGTTTTGCTAATCAAAGCTTGAATCTTTAATCAGAATACTGGTAAGGTTCATTTTTACGAGAATTAAGGTAATCATTAAACCCTACTTAAACGCATGGATAAATGTATGTCAGCACATTGGGCTTTTTAATATGTTATTATGCTTGATATATGTTGTTTAATATAATATATGTAGTTTCTTGTGTGATTAATAAAAAGGAAAGCATGCTAGTTTATATTCCATATATGAAAGAAATGCTTAAAGAAGGAGAATTGTTATTCAAGAATATGTTGAGTACTTATCCATGTTATATTATGTGACCATTGATCCATGAATAATATTATTGTGAGTCTAGGGGCATTTTAGTAATATGTCTTGTGCAAGAGTGTGGCCTAGTGTGTGTGGATGTTAATGAGTATATTGTTGAAGTATAATAATTGGTAGAATTGGATGATGAAAATGGGGTATTAATATTAATATTCATGTTGTGATGATAATTTAATAAAGTGGTGTAATAAGGGGCAAAATGGTAATTTTATATATAAAAGGTAAAATGGTATTTTTGGATGTAAAGGGTAAAATGGTAATTTTAGAAGTGAAGGGTAAAATGGTAATTTTGGAAGTAAAGGGCAAAATGGTTATTTTAGAAGTAGAGGGTAAAATAGTAATCTGTAAGTGAAAAGGGAAAAATGGTAATTTTAGAAGTAGAGGGTAAAATGGTAATTTTGGAGGCAAAGGGCAAAATGGTAATCTATAAGTGAAAAGGGTAAAATGGTAATTTTGTATGCAAAGGGCAAAATGCTAATTTTGCAGGTAAAAGGATAAAATGGTAATTTGTAAGTAGAAGGGGAAGATGATAGCTTTGGAAAAGGGTAGTTTGGTAATTATAATAATAGAGAAGGACAATTTCATAATTTAACCAACTAAAGGGCAATTTGGTAATTATGAAAATAGAGAAAGGTAATTTGGTAATTTAACCAACTAAAGGGGTAATTTGGTAATTATGATAATGGAGAAGGGTAATTTGGTAATTTTGATAATGGAGAAGGGTAGTTGGTAATTATAATAATGGAGAAAGGCAATTTGGTAATTTAACCAATTAAAGGGTAAAATGGTGATTATGATAATAGAGATGGGTAATTTGGTAATTTGACCAACTAAAGGGCAATTTGTTAAATATAATAAAGGAAAATGTCAAATTGGTAATCTAACCAACCAAATGGAAAATATGTTAAGTGTAACAAGTATGAAGGATAGTTGGTGACCTAATAAGTATAGGAGATAACTTGGTAACCTAAATTGAGTAAATGGTAATTTGGTAATTATACAACAAGGAGGGTAATATGGTAATTTGTCAAGTAAGGAAGGGATGGCTTAGCAATTATATAAATAATGGATAAAAGAGTAATTTCCATCTAATATGTCGTTGTGATATTGGAATTTCGTAATATGACTCAAATAATGCTAAATAGCAAGATAAAAGTATTTGACAATTAATAAGTATCACGAGAACGAATCCTAAATCAAAATTGGATGAGATTATAATGGCCTTAATGATTCCTCTATGTTACCTTGGATAACCATTTGAATAAGAAATATTTAACAAATCAGAACCATTGAAAGTGAATAAGTATCTGATTGTGGTGCTTTTTATGATCATCTTAATTAAGACACTAATACTTAAAGTGAAAGACCTCGAGATCGGGAATGGTGGCTCTTTAGGGGTCGCTACCCTAAAGACGTGGTTTGGCCTACGGTTATTCTAGTATTTGTTGGTGTGCCTTTGTGCCCCAGCCAAGCCCTATATCTTACTCTATCTAGCTCTACGGACCTATTTAGGGGGTATGCATACTCATGGATTAGGTGTCCTTGTCGGTAGGGTACTGAGTTAGCTTTATGCACCAGTACGACAGGGGTACCCTTGCATCCCTAGGTTGATAGTTGAGGGGTACTGAGTAGCTCATACACACCGGTGCGACCGGTGTACCTTTGTGTCCCAAGATCTTGATCTCCCTATCGAGGTAAATGCTGATTAAAAAGGAAAAACACTAATCGTGAAAGTAAAAGATTAATGAGCCGAGCCCTGTTGAATTATGTTTATGAGTACCGATGCACCGAATATAATAGTGGTCCAGGAGCATTTTGCCCTGGATGATATTTATGAGCACCGGTCCACCGAATATAATAGTGACCCAAGTGCGTGTTGCCCTAGATGATGTATATTTGTATTCCGATCCACCGGCTATAATAGTGGGGGTCTCGAGCTCAATAAATTTAATTTGGTTGTGAATAAATTATGGAAAAATACTAATCACTTATAGTGGAACACCATGTGAGTCGGGGCTAGACTAGTTTACCGATGAATAATAGTGGCCAAGAGCGTTTTGTGCTGGAGGCTGATCTATCGGCAATAATAGTGGTCAGGAGCGTTCTGTCCTACATGTATTATGGTCAACCGGCTATAATATTAGGGTTCCCGCACTCACATGGATATTTATAATCCGAGATGATTGATTAATAATGGACTAATGGCTTAAGGCCCAGAAGTATTGATTGTTCATTATGACCTATTAATATATGATTGATTTGTTAAGTATGAGAATGCACAAATGTGAATATTAAGTATCTACCTTTCATTATGTATGTATGTAGTGTTGTATCTTATATAGCATTGAGAGCCTACCTTTAAGTGTGTTTTAAAGGGTTAATCAGTACCGTAGTACTGAAGGGTTCTATTCGTGGGGCCCCCGCCTCTTCTCAAATTTTATCATATCCCAAATGTATTATTTTGGTGTATAAATCATTTATTTGATTTGTAATTAGTTGGTTTGTGATTTTGTGGGAAATGTATTTAGATTTAATATCCTTTATCTTTTTAAGTTTTAAAGTCCAGGATTATTTTACAAGTTTCCATTGATTTATTCAGAGATGATTTTATTCAATGAAATTGTTCACTTTCCATCTGCATGTGGATATCTCCTTACGGGAGTTTATATTCACTGCATAGATGTTAGTTGAATTTTGTTGGACAAGTTTTAGCCTTGCATCTAGCATGAGATAGATGGTAGACATTTATCTTGTGTTAGGTGTGGCGGTAACATTTTCCAAATTACATTTTAGCTTCCGCGTTATTCTCTTAAACTCGAAATTTTTCAGGAGTGAAATTGGGGGTGTTATAGTATGCCTTACATGTATTCCATACCGTTTTATCATATTAGTTTTGTATAAAGGGTTGTCCATTACCGTAGTACTAAAGAGTTTATTTTTATAGGCCCGTGCTTATTCAATAGATAGTGGACTTTATAGGTCAACTTATGAGTTTAGTTGAAAGTTGTTAGTCATTTTAAGAGCATACGAATATCCGGTGTCTCTTTTAATATCTGGTCTCCGATTTTAATTGGACTTTCATATGTCCTCTTGTAATTTCTCTCTTGAGTTTTGGTAGACTGCTGATGTTGTTTTTTAACTAGCACCATACTTATTTATTATTCTCTGTATTCTAACCTCTATAATCATGTAATTTAAGTAAAGTAATGTTTTAGCCTTAGCACTTAGGATAAGAATGGGAGAGGATGCCAGACTTATACTGAGTGTGGCGGTAACACCCATTAATTTTGTAATTAACGCTTTAACAAAAATAAAATTTTTAGTAGTAAAAATGGGGATATTACAGAAATATTTAAATCCAAAATCTAGAATCAACCAACCTCAACCATTTCAACATATTACCATAATCACAATTTATACACTTATCCATATGCTCATGCAAAATATGATATTATAACAAATAATTAAGATTTTAAAACAACCCTTGCATGGCCTTGCTTACGGAAATCACATAAGGTCTCAAAGCTCTTAAAACACATGTAGCATTAGGGCCTTACTCTAGAGACATGTATCTTTATTGAAGGTTACACAGGTCTCTTAGAAAAAAGAGGGTGGAATAGAGGTGTTGCAAGTGGAGATTGTAAGCACAACAAGGCCAAGGAACAACATGATGAAGATGTTACGATGGGGCTAAACAAAGGCCAAACAAGTGTGTAATGTAATTGTTGGATACAAGGCCAGGGACACATGGTGGTCACGTTAGGAGTTTATAGTTGTGTGTGCTAGTGGTACAAGATAGGTTATGGTTGAGTTAGATTTTACTGCAAGGCTAGGGTGGTTTTTGTGAGTTGTTAACAGAAGTAAGGGGCGGAACATAAGGAGTTCATGTTGGTGAAGGCTTGTAGTGTGAATAGTTCATGTTATGGCGGATGAGTTGTGTAAGTTAATGCCAAAGATGGTGGTGCAATGTGAGGTGGGGACGGTGAGGGGTGGGGGTGGGGGGTGGTGTTTTGGAAAAGCCAACGTAGGTACGGATGGTAGCATGAAGGATAAACTAGAAATGTAGGTGCAGCTCGAAGATAATGGTGAACCAAATAGGAAAAGAAGAAGCAAGATCAAGGTGTGATGGCAAGTAAAAACATCAGGGAAAGAAGAGAACATAGCACAATTAGGGGTGGAATTTTCAATAGAAAAAGGAGAGGAAGGGACTTAAGCTCATGGTTTGAGGTTACATGAAAAGAGAAGGGAAAGTGCACAACATAACGGAGACTTAGATATGCAACAAAGGGCAATTGTAGGGGTGGAGTGCCAAAAGCAGAAGTAGAGTTGTGGTTGAGGGTTTTGTGTTGAGTGTGCTACACTTAAAAGTAAAAATGGCGTTGAGTGAAAAGCTAGATATAGTTTAGGATTAAAGGTTTATTTACAGTAATTAAACTAGTGAATAAAAGGTTGGGTTAGTAGGAGAGTTGTTAAAATAAGATGATTAAATCAAGAATAATGGTTAGAAAAAAATTTAAGATTAAACACCAAAAAATTAAAGTTAGTAAATTTTAATGTTGTAAGAAGGATCAAGTTAAAAAATTAAAGAATAATGGAGATGGATTTTCCGTCCCGATCGGGCCCGTTCACATCGTTAATATGTCCGTATAAGCCACATAAACAAACAGTTTATACTCTTATGTGAAATTACTAGAAAGGTCATCTTACTCGATCGTTAATTGCCATATGAAAGGGACGGCCAGCATGGTCATTACGATGAATTTGCAGTGTGTAAAACCGACGCAAACAATTACGTAATAGGAAAAGACAGAATCGACCGTACTGCTCCCTTAAAACGCGTACGTGAAAGGGGCGGCCTGGGCAGGGGCGAAGGGCCCTTGAAAGGGGCTGTGTGGGGCCTCTTGGCACTAACTCATTACGATGAAATTGCATGACGGGAAGTACAAGTGTCGAGACATACCCAAGATCCCATGGGGATTTCATGTATGTATATGTGTGTGTGTGTGTGTGTCTATATATAAGCAGCGTTCTTGCACCTACTTCTGTGTTTTTCTCACAGAACGGTAAGAGCGGCAAGCACCGAGAAACTATAAACCTGTGTGATACGCTCACACTTATACAAAAATAAAAATGAAAATGACTGACGTTATCAACAATGAAAGGTCAGTTAATCGAACCCCCTTCATAGCCGTTTTGAGTTTATAATTCAGCAGCATAATTTAACCTCTTTTTTTTTTTAATGCAGCACCATACCCATTTCAATGAACAAGTTGATCATCAAATTTCTGGCAACAGCCATCACCTTAGTCGAAGGGGAGTCGATCGAAAAACAGCCGACAAAGCTGTGGAGTTTCATTGCTACCTTATGCGCTTACTTTGTTATCGCAACGGTGAACGTGCCGGTGAAAAATTCCTACATCAGACTACAACTGATGTTCGGTTATCTTTCATGCATGTTGCTTGTCTATATTCTACATCCATCGAGATTTGCCTGGCGGTTTCTTCTTGTTGCCGCTTTAATGGCGGGCATGGTGGCAAACCATGATATGGTGGCTAAAGGGTACCGTAGGGCCCATGGATGGATCACTAGAGTTATTCAGGTACACTCTAAAGGGAACGAAGCATCCTCTGAGTTGGAATTGGAGAGGAACGCATCGCAGGGGGACGACCATACCGTAATAAACTTAGAGTGAAGAGCGGAAAAGGGGAATGAGAGAGAGTTGAGGAAGTTACTGTGGGGTGTTACGCTATTTCTTTTCTACGTTTTAAGCATATGTGCACTTTACCATGGTGGGATGCAGGGGTTTCTGCTTATTAAAGAGGCGTTGTTCTTTCATGTACTAATTAGTTTTTAATACCGTCTTGCCGTGATCAGATTAAAATATCGGTTTGTGATGCACTGTTTTTTCTCTAATATATTGCAATATATAAGTACCAACTTCTTCTTCTTCTTCTTTTCTATAATTTTATTATTAAGTTAAACAGATTTAATTAGGTACTGTTTATAAGTTAAATAATACATTTGGCCTGGTATTTAATTTGATGTACTTCTCGAGGAGATTACGGACATATGGCTTTGATTAAAATATGACATGTTTGGTGGATAAGGAATTTTGAGTGGTCCAGCATCATGAATAACTAGATTAGAAACAAAAACGAGTCCTTCTTCCAAAATTTAAATGGACTTTCAAGCTTGAAATGAAAGAAGACATGCATCTTACTATTTGTGGAATTTTTTTTATCGTGTTTCTTAGCAAGAGTCACCGGCCCGTAGTCTTCCTTCGGCGAAAAATTCTGCTTTATTTCTTTTCCTTGTTTAGTTAAATTAAAAAGGTTTAAAATCTCGGTTAGTTGAAGCTAATACTACAAAGGGTTGCCTCTATTTATGGATGAGGCACACATATTTAAGTAACTACAAATAAGGCTATAAATAGCACTTCCAATCATTTGGAACAGCAGTTTGATTGTTTTTTTCCTTCCAAAAATAACCAAAGAAAATAGCATGTTTCTATTTTTCTTTGTTTCCATATTTTCCTTCCGTACATGAGTACGAAACATACATTTATATTTGTTAGAGTCTTATTATAGTACTAGAGTGCTATTTATAATAACAATAAATTTTTCTCTTACTTTTTAAAATGATTGTTTGTAGTCTTGTATATTGCGTGATAGATCAACATTATTTTTAATGACACAACGTGATGTCATTGAGCCCTATATTTATTATTAGTTCTACTATATTTTATATTTTATTATTGTTAACATTAATAAGGCACACTCCCTCATAATTAATATGATTGTGAATATCATTATTATTTGTTATTAATAAATTCATTATTATTTTAATAGTGCTCTCTATACTATGCCTGCAACAATGTTAAGGCAAGTTTTATGTATGGTATGGATTTTGGTGTTTATGCGTACTTAATGTCAATTATTTATGCCAATTAATTATTTATAGTCATGTTTTCATAACATACATCTCTTTATTCATATGTTATTACGGCGGTAATAGGCCTTCTTATATAGATTCATAGTTGTTCTAATAATATATCCACATCCGTATTTGTTTTCATTATGATTTCATGAGAAGCATGGTTTCGATGATATATAATAGTATGGATTTTGGTGGCCTTTGTGCATGGATGGTTAATCATTCTTTTGATTACGAATTAAGCCTTCCTAAGCGTCAATCATATAGAAAAGGCTAAAGGGTTTTAGCCATTTTGTTATCTTGCTGGTCGAATCTTGTAGGAACCGTTATTAAAACTCAATTTTCCACCTCTTATTTCATTTAGTTATTATTTTGTGCCAAAATTCAAACTTTATTATTATGCTCCTTCTCTCTCTTGCTCTTGTTCTCTTACAAACCCCTACATCAACATACTATGCTCCACCACTCCTCTTCCTCTCAACTCCTTGCAACCACTACACTTTCTCTTTCGCAGCAACAACTCCGAGCAACCATTCATTCGATTGCATCACCACACTCCTACCATTCTTGGCATTGCATGTCCTACCATTCTTGCACACATTGCCTGCATTTGGTCCTCCTTGCTCCTTTGTGTTCGTAGGTGGTCGCCACTATATTAATGATGATGATGATGATGATGATGATGATGATGATGATGATGATAATAATAATAATAATAATGAGGTTTAACTATTAATAATAATAATAGTATTAATATTTTTAAAGCTGTTTTTAATAATACTAATGAGAAAAATCATAATAATGATATAATAACAATAATAATAACCACATTAATAATAATAATAAGGATAAGGATAATATCATAATACAAATAAAAGAGATGATGGCGTCACAACTAGGGTTTTAGGGTTAGGGAAAAAGGTAGAAAGTTGGGTGTTTAGGGTAAGATAGAGGGAATAAGAGGGGGATTTGAGGTGGTGGAGGATGCCTAGATTAAGAAGGTTAAACTGGTGATTATGGTGCAGCCAAAGGTGGAGACGGTGTGGTGGCCAAGCGTCGTAGAGAGGGAGGAAGGGAAGAGGAGAGGGAGGTACGAGAAGGTCTAGTGGTGATTTTAGAGGGTATAAGGGGTGGTGGTTGCGGCGGAAGTGGCGGCGGATGGCGACACAAAGGGTGGCAGTGGCTAAGTTAAGGTTAGTCGAATGGCCAACTTTGCATAGCCAAGGCGGCTTGTACAGGGAGGGTTGAGGGTGGTGAGTGGTGTAGCTTGGTGGAGGGTGGTGTAGGGAGTAATTTGGGTGGTGGTTTGGGCGGTGGTGCTGGACAGCGGCGGCGTAGTAGGTGGCTAAACTAACGGTGGCTACAAGAGGTGGAGATTTTTCGATTGAGAGAAAAAAGAGTTAAATGGGGTTGGTTGAGGGTATTTATAGGCTATGGATGAGGGGGAATAACATAGGGGGAAGAGGGAAGGTCGGTGGCATGGGTATAGCTCGTCAACCAGTGGCGGGCCTGCGAATTTGCAAGGTCTGCCATGCTTAGAAAGGGAAAAAAGGAAGGGGGGAGAGAGGAACATGTGAGGAGAAAGAGAGAATGTGATTGGGTGAAGGAGAGAGAGGGAGTGACAGGGAAGAAGATAAGGGTGGCAGGTCGGCATGCGACGGCGTAGAGGTTGCGTGCCTACGCCAGAAAATAGAAGGGTTAGGCATCGGGGAGAGAGAGGGTTGGGGGAGAAGGAGAAAGAAAGAAGAAATAGGGAAGACGGTCGGTCTGAGAAGAAAAGAAGAAAAAGAAAGAAATCAGATCGGGCCGGTGACTGGTGAGGGAGATAAGAAGGGAGGTGGGCCTTGGGCCACATAGGAAGAAGGGAGAGGGTAGAGGGTTTAGGCCGTAGGGTTAGGCTGGGCCAAGTCGGGGAAAGGAAAGGAGAAATGAGAGGAAGGGAATAAAAGAAAAGAAAAGAGAGGGGAAAAAGAGAAAAAAAAAATAGGTGGGTTGGAGTATTTAAAATATTTTGGTATTTTAGGATATTTAATTAAAAATAATAATATTTTAATAAAAATATTAATTAAATTTCCTTTTTACATTAATTTAGGATTTTAATAGATTTTTCCTAAATTCCATTTTAATTAGGAAAACACCCAAATTTTTTCCAATGAAATTATTTATTAATTTCCTCTTGATTTTGCCTTAATTTCTTCCTCTTATTTTAATAAAATAATTTATTTAATTAATTTTCTAATAAATCATTAATTTGCTAAAATTCTCTAAATTAGGGTTTTGGGGTATTTCATGCCATATCCTATTGAGATCTACTAATGTAAATCTATCTTTATATCTAGCCCCATAGCTATTATTATTAACCTATTTGCAACTGAGTAGGGTCACTTTGGATTAGACAAGTTCATGTTAGGTCATTATTAGGTTAATGTTTTTCTATAGGTTTAAGTTTGGAATGGTTTCTTTTCGTGTTAGTTATTTTCCTTTGGTTCATTTAGGTATGGGTCAGTATCAAATTATCTAAATTTGAACATACTATTCATTAGTTCATGTTAAGATCAAGTTTAAAATTTTTTACGTCCAAATGAGGTTTTCGACTAGGTCATTCATGTAATTCAATGAGATTTTGTGACTCTTTTTTTTTTATAACATTTGGCCTTTTATTTGAAACCTTACACTTAAAAATTAGCTTAATTATTTTGTTAACTCCGTTATCCAAAAACTTAGATAAAATATTAAATAAATTTATCCTAAATTATTTTTATCTTTTTTTCTATTATTAAATCCACTCTAAATCAATGAGATTTTTCCAATTTATTTTTCTAATTAGGTACCCCTAACCATGGATAAATTAATTTTACCCTAATTATAAATCTAAAATAATTCTAATCCTAACCCAAGAATCAATAATAATGCAACATTATAACTGATGAGAAAAACTAGGAGGGGGCCCATAGCTATTATAAAATAATTCTAATCCTAACCCAAGAATCAATAATGATGCAACATTATAAATCTAAAATAGAGACTTTAAATATAGTGTTATCTAACTCCCATATATGTTCAATTCAATCACGCCATAATAATCTCATTGACTAATAACTATCACTTTCAAATTTCACTCATCTTAATATGTCATATATTCCCTCACATCATCAAATATTTACACATTTATACAAATCATTCTCATGCCACAATTAGTTACACAAAAAATACCTCAACTTCCATATCATGCTGCATTCATAATAGTTATACAATGCATGGCATAAAATCAGATATTACATGAGTGGCCTTAGCACCCCTTACCTAAAATGTCACTGGTCTTAGAGTACGCTCCTATACCACTTGAGGGCTTTGACTGGGCTCACCTATTATAGAGAAAATACTATAATTAAATTTCCTCCTAAAAATACTATTATTTACTAACTTATCTTCAGACTTGGTTTTTAATTAAAATAATACTATACTAGAATTAACTATATAATATACTACTAAAAATACTAATAAAATACTAATGTAAATTAACATGAATGGTGGTATAAGGGTTTCTACCCTTCACCAAAATAATGTTGGTAAAGATAAAGATAATAATAATAATAATAATAATAATAATAATAATAATAATAATAATAATAATAATAATAATAATAATAATAATAATAATAATAATAATAATAATAAAATATTAATAATAGTATTAATAATGATAATAACTTATAATAATACAAATAAATTCCTAAAATTCGAAACTAACAATCTAATTAACTCAAGAATAATCTTAACCCTGCTAACAAAATTTATCAATAATATTACAGCTAATGACAATAATAATAATAATGATAATAATTATAATTATAATAGAATAAATATTGAAAAATTAGAATAAAAGAAGAATAAATTTCAATAAATAGAAAGAAAGGGCTAAGAAGGTCTAGGATTTCACCTTGAGTCGGCGGAGATGGGTGGCACCGGCGGTGGTGCACGGTAGTGGTTGGAAAAGAAGTCTAAAAGGGAAAAAGATGAAGAAAGATAGGGGAGGAGAAGGGGAAAGAGAAAATAAGGTTATGGTTCGGTGGAGGAGAATTAGTAGAAGTTTTTGGGTGTTGCAGAAGGCAGTAGAAGTGGCGGATGTGGTGGCGGACGGCAGCTTAAAGGTTGCGGGGTAAAAAATTTTACAAGAGGGACAGAGGATTCACACGGTTATGGTGGCTCATGTGAGAAGAATCGACGGAGGTGGATAGCTTAGTTAGCTAGAGTGCGATGTAGGGAAGAGTTTGGGAGGCAGAGGTGGTGGCAAAGTTGGCTAACGACGGCGAACGGTGCGTTTGAAGTCACGATGGCGCACAGTTTTGCAATTAGGGTTTTGAGGAAAAAATCTCGAATTCATACTACTCAATGGGTATTTATAGTGTTAGAGGGTAGGGTTGAGTTCTGGAGGTTGGCAAGAGGTCAATGCCGGTGAGTTATTGGGGTAAACGTGGCGTTGATCGGTCAGCACGATTTCAAATTGTGCCCGACATTCTCGAGGGAAAATGGTGAGATCGTGCTGGGGAAAAGGGAAATGGGGTAGTTCATGCTGGAGTGTGCGTTGAGGGGAAGAGAAAGAGAGGGAGAAAGGCCGGTCACATCACGCATGGTTAGCGATGCCATTTTAGGCCCTCAAAGCTACAGGTGGATGACGTTGTAGGAAGGAGGAAGAAGAATGTGGACCGGGCAGTCGAGGGGAAAAAGAAATAAAAGAAAAGGAGAAGGAACCGGGTCGGTCGGCTGCGGTTAAAATTTCACTAATGGAACGCGGCGTTCCAGGGGAAAAGTGAGCAAAACGCGACGCAGCAAGGGGTAAGGAAGGAGACGGCAGTTGCATGGGTTGGGTCACGCCGAAGGAAAGGAGGGAAAAGAAGAAGACTGGGCCGCAGGCTGGCCTAGTTCAGGGGAGGGGAAAAAGAAAAAGAAAAGGAGAAGAAAGAAAAGTAAAAAGGGAAAAGGAAAAATAATTAGGTTGGGTATTTAAATTAATTAAAATATTTGGGATATTTAAGAATAATAATATTTAAATCCCTTTTTAGGCTAATTTAGAATTTTTAAAAGGTTTTTATAAATTCCATATTAATTTAGAACTATTTTCTACTTCTTAATTTAAATAAATTTTATTTAATTAATTTCCAAAATCAAATCCTTAATTAGTTAAAATACCCAAATTTCTCCTAATTAAAATACTTATAAATTTCTTCTTGAATAGCTCTAATTAATTCCCTTTTATTTTAATAAAAATAATTTATTTACCTAATTTTCATAATAAAAACTCATTTAAATATAATTTTTAAAATTAGAAATTTTTGGGACATTTCAGCATTTTTCCTTGAAAGTTATTGGGTCCAATCCACTAGATGATAATAGTGGCTCATGTGTGTTATTCCTGATAGGTATTTTAGACCATTCTACCAATTTAAGAATAGAAAGGTCCATGAACATAACATAAATAAAAGAATGGATCATGTTATATTCTAATAATATGAATTCGGACTAGTGATTACTTTGTATTGCTTTTTGTACCTCACATGTATGCTACCTTCCATTGTGAATGCATGTGATTATACATTTTTCCTATTTCGATTGTATTATTACCTTACTTAGTATGTAGCGTAATGATCATCCTTTTAATAGGTGTTACTTATTCCCATGAAAAGATGACTCAGATGCTTTTGTGTAGGTCTTTAAAGATCAGTTAGATGATTTGCTACCTTAGAATCATTGTATGGAGAGGAGTGATTTTCCTATACTGGGTGTTTGGGTGAAGAGTCATGTTATCAGAATGATATTTTTACCTGGATACATTTTGGACTCTTTGATCCATGGTATCCTTTTTTGTTGTATTTTGTTATTATACCCTAGAGTTAATCTCCAAGCTCATATTTACATTTATAAAGATTCTCTTATTTCTATTTACTCTATTTTACTTGTAATTGTTTTAGCCTTGTGATTAATGTGAGGATGATATGGTGAATCAGAATTACATAAATTACGGTGCTAACATCTAGTATTTTGGTCATAAGCTTTAGTTGTAGAATAAAATATTTTAGTAATAAAATTTGGGGTGTTACAAAGGTGATGTGGTATCTTCCGATAATACCAAGATTTAAGCAGATGATTAATAATGTTTATGATACTATGAACTTGAGATGACATACTGATGAGAAGATAGAGGATGGCCTCCTAAGATATCCTTTAGATTATTTATAATGGATGATGATTGATGGCTTATTTCCTGAATTTGGTGAAGAAGTAAGAAACATACATCTTACACTTTTATGTGAATGGAATGAAACTACACAATTAGGATACCTACAGTATATGACAGGTGATTTTAATCATATACAATCTACTGTTTTGGATCTACATGAAACACAAGTATATGATCTTGTATTTACTTATATTGGGGCCAATAAAACCAAGGAATGATATTGATACTTATTTGGCATTATTGATTGATGATTGAAGTTCTTATAGGAAATGAGTGTTGGGGTTTTTGATGTATATCATGAATATAATTTTACTTTGAGAGCCATGCTATTATATACTATAAATAATTTTTTATCTTATAGCAATTTGTTAGGTTATAGTCTGAAAGGTCATTATGCATGCCTTATATGTGAGAAGAATACGTCATTTCAACAATTCAAGCATGTCAAAATACTATTTATCTTGGGAACCATAGATTCTTACCAAGAAATCATCATTATTGTAAGCAAAGAAAAACATTTAATGTCTTTTTGGAAGTAGGATAAGCTCCTGCTCTATTAATGAGTCAACATATCCATTGGAAGATGAAAAGTTTGAAAGTCAAGTTAGGAATGAAACACAAATTTAAGGTTCCATCATTTAGGTAGAAGAAGAAGTTTATATTATTCAAACTTCCTTATTAGAAGTCTTTATATATGAAACATGCTTTTGACGTAATGTATGTAGAGAAAAATAAATGTGATAGTCTTGTTGGTACTTTATTAAATGTTCCACGAAAGACTAAAGATGAGATCAAATCATCACACCACCTTCTACCATTTCCACTGAAGCTACACCTCTTTTTGGTAGCAACCACTGAACCCTTTACCCCCTCCTTCAACCAACACAAATGAAGCCTCTCCTTGTTACACTATTTTTACCATCGACTCCCTTGGATTGGTTTTTCTCTTTTCTTTCACCCTCCCATAACCTTAAACCTTAATTAATTATGTCATTAATTTCTAATGGTGTTTTCTTATTAGATTTCTTAGGTGATTTGTCTGAAGTTCAGAAAGAGACGAATTAGAAGTTACGTCCTTAGAACCTAAAGTCATTTTTGTAAAGATACTTGCCGTAGTCTACGATTTTGATTTCTAGGTTTTATGCATGTTTTTTTCTCATACCATGTTAATTTTTTTATGTGAATTAATATATTTTGTTAATACTATACCATGCATATGATATTATATGATAGTAAATGAGTAATTAAAGATCATGCAGTACTATTATTTTACGTAGAAAGGCCCTATGTGTGAAATATGAATTTCTCATGGGTTTTGTTAGTGGTATAATGAATGCTAAATGAATATGATAAGATCTATAGTGAAAAATGTGAATTTGGAAATAATATTACTAAGCATATGAGACTCACATGAAATAAGGGTTTTATTATTGATAATGCATTTGGGTTAACATGGGTTAAATATGAGAATCATAGTATTTTAAGGTATTATACCACATGAAGTATGCCAAGGAATTTATATGAAATATTTATAGTATTTGAGAATGACTTAAGTTTCATAAAGTATGAAAATGGTTGATTTGGGAATAACAACCCTAAAATAAGAAAGAAATTATCACATGCATGAAACTATAGAGTTAGACTATGAAATCTAAATATGTTTTTAATACTAGTTTTCTAGGAATTCATATTAAATCTGGTAATTATTCAATCTCTACAAGAAACATTATAATAGATTTGTGAAATTAGGGTTTATAAGCTCGAGAATAGTAACTTTTGAGATAGAGTTATTATCATATATGTAAGACCTTAGAGTTAGTCCTTGAAATTTAAGTATGTCAGTAATTATAGTCTTTGAGGAACGAGTACTAATTTTGGTGTTTAATAGAGTAATAGGAGAAAAGTTATGATAAAAGTATAAGAATAAGGTTTTCGAGAATATAAGGTTATTAATCCTAGGAAACAACCTTATGATATTGTGATGTGTCTTATGTTCTCTAACTCTAAACTTATAAATTCAATCATGAATATGACATTAATAATTTAAAGTGAAAGATCACATGAGCCATGCTAAGGTGTTTTTGGGTCTGTTCATCGGACAAAAATAATGGCTTAGGAGCATATTATCCTGAGAGGTGTTGGATCTATTCTACCGGATGATAATAGTGGCTTGAGCATGTAGTCTCTAAAGGGTGATTCAATCCATTCCACCTGATTAAAAATAGTGTGCCTTCATACTCATTTTGATTAAAAATATGATTTTAGATGAGTAACCTAATTGATAAGATACTAATAATTTAAAGTGGAAGAGCACACGAGTCTAAATCGAGGTGTTTTATCCGTTCCACTGGATGATAATATTGTTTCAAGTGTGTTACCCCTTGAAGGTATTTCAAACCATTCCATCGGTTTAAGAATAGTCTCTTAGGAGCTCTCTACTCTATGAGGCATTGAATTTATTCCACCAGATATGATAGTTTCTTAGGTTTATTTTCCTTGAGAGATGCTTCAGACCATTCTACCAATTTAAAAATATTTTGGTCCTTAAACTCAACATAAAAAAGTAAAAAAGAGAAAAAAAGAAGAAGAACAAAAATGGTTATATCTAATAAAGAGGTATGGATTTGTATTTACCTTATGAGAATTTATGTGTTTTGTATGTGTATTTATCATCTATTATGAACATATGTATTTAACTGTATTCCTGACTCGACTATATTATTACCTTACTCAGTATGTAGCATAATAACCACCTTTTTATGGGTAATAGTCATTCCAAAAAGTAGAGGACTCTGAAGATTTTGTGTAGGTATTTGAGAATCAACTCAATGATTTTGCTACTTTTGATGCATTGTACGGAGAAGAGTGATTTATCCTATATTGGGTGTTTAGGTAAAGAGTTATGTTATCCAGATGATAATTTTACTCATATACCTTTTGGACTCTTTGATCTATGGTATCCCTTTTTTGTATTAAGTTATTGCATCTTGAAGTTAATCTTTAAACTCATATTTGTATTTATAAATTTTCTCTCATTTTGAGTTACTCTATATTTACTTTAATGGTTTTAGTCTTGTAATTGATGTGAGAATGGTATGATAAATCTAACTTGCACCAATTACAGCGGTACCATCCGATATTTTGGTTATAAGCTTCCACTATATAATAAATTTTTTTCATAGAAAAATTTGGGTGCTTCATCTAGCTAATAATTGAACCACCAAGACAGAAAATATATTCACTGGTGGATCTCCTTTTATCAAGGTCTCTACCATAATCAAAGCTCACAAACTTAACTATTGAATCAGTTGATCTCTCATATTCAATACAATTTGATACCATTCCCTTCAAATGCCTAAGGATCCACTTCACTGCATGTGAGGAGCCTTTTTTGAATTCATCATATATTGACTCATAATACTAACAATATGAGTAAAATCAGGGTGCACACCATAGTATATATAATACAACCAAGATCATTTGAATAAGGAACAATTGCCACAAACTCCTCTTCCTCTATGCATTTAGGTTAATCCAAAAGTTAGTAGCCAATGTGTTCATGTAGGACTCTTGTGATAAGTACAAAAGCTTTTGCGCACGATTTCTAATAATCTCCATACTAAGGATCCTCTTTATAGCTTCAAGATCCTTCATCTCAAACTCACTCTTCAACGTTGTCTTCACCTTACCAATATCAGACATATCTTTTGTTGCAACAAGCATATCATAAAAATATAGAAAAAGATACACAAAAGAGCCACTTTCCATCTCCTTCAAGAACACATAATCATCATACTCACTCCTAGAAAAATAATGCTTAAGTATAAAATTATCAAATCATTTATAACACTGCCTAGGATACTACTTCGAACCATACAATGACCTCTTCAACAAGCACACATGATCACACATCCCTCAACCACAAATCCGTTAGTCTATCGCATGTAAATCTCCTCTTAGAGCTCGGCATGTAAAAATATAGTTTTAACATCTAATTGTTCCAACTCAAAATCATGCATAGCAACAAGTGCAAGCAAAGTATGAATAGAAATATTTCTAACCAGAGGAGAAAAAACCTCGTTATAGTCCATGTTTGGAGTATGAATTAATCCACATGCAACCAAACGAGCCTTATACCTTGGTCTCTAAGCCCCTAGGGCTCCTTGTTTGAACTTGTACACCTACTTACAACCAATAATCTTTTTCTTTCTATATGCTTCCACAAGTTCCCATGTTTGATTCTTTAGTAAGGACTCTATATCCTCCTCCATAGCAACACACCACTTAGCAGAATCAATACTCTAAATAGATTTTGAGAATGATGTTGGCTTATACACATCAACAACAGTCGCAGCACTAGATAATGCATAGCTATACAATTCTTCATAATTGTATCTGATTGGAGGCTTAACAACCATCCATGATCTGCCTGGAGTAATGCCTCTTTCCTCCACCTTCTTCCAAGATCAATCCACTCCAAGAATAGTGTGTCTATCATAAGGTTCTCTACCGTCCAACTCAACTTCAACCTCAACCTCAACCTAGCCTGAAACACTATCCTACTCCATCATCTTAGTGACACCATCATAAGATTCTATCTTCTAAAGGAATATGTACTTATTGAAGCTAACAACCTTATTGGTCTAGAACTTGGATGTAGCTAGGTCCTATAACCTATACCCCTTTTCTCTGGATGTAAAGCCAAGAAATATATACTTCTTGGCTCTATGCTCAAGTTTACCATCATTCACATAAGCATAAGTAGGAAAACCAAATAAATGTAAATTATAGTAACTATTTGGCAAATCCTCATATGTCTTCAAATCAATGAACCAATTTGGTTATCGGTTCACCAAGAATACTGCCATGTGAATGGCCTAAACTTAAAACTCTCTATTTAGCCCTCCCTATGATAACATATATTGAGCCTTATCTAATAATTTTATGTTCATCCTCTTAGCAACCCCACTCTGTTTTGGTCTTCCAATATAGGTGTGATGTCTCTCTATCCCACATTCTTGGCAAAACTTAGTAAAACTCTACTAAAAAAAACTCAAGACTATTATTTGTCTTGAGACACTTAACCTACTTCCCAGCTTACTTCTCTATCATGGTCGTCTAGCATTTTAAAACACCAAATACATCATTCTTATACTTTAAAAAATAAACCCATACATTTCTAAATAAGTCATCAATGAATGTGAGCAAGTACCGCGAACCAACTTTGAAAACCACTCTCACTGAACCCCAAAAATCTAAATGGATATACTAAAGAGGTCCTCTCGTAATATGCTTAGCTATTGAAAGGATAACCCTCTTATGCTTACCAAATAAACAGTGCTCATGGAAGTTTATAATCCTGACCCAGTTCCCCTTTATCGACACTAGAGCCCCTTTTATAAATATCAAGGTATCATACTCAATAACACACTGGTACCCATTACAATCCAAGAAACTCAAAGAGATGAGGTTCTTGGTCATATTTAGGACAATTCTCACGTTGGACAGTGTCTTGACCACACCATCATGCATCCTCACCTTCACTATCCCAATCCCAGCAATTTTGTAAGTAGCATCGTTATCCGTCAAGACAACTCCACCCTGAGCCACGTCGAATGTCTAAAACCATATTCGATTGGGACATATATGGTGAGAGCACCCAGAATCCAAGATCCATCTATCACTGCTCTTGTTCTATCTATCAATAACTAATAATACATCTCCATCACTATCACTAACGACAATTGTAGCATCATCATTTGTACTTGATAACTCACCAGATATAGCACTATGCTTTTTGTTTTGAAAAAAAAACTTTCTAGCATGCCCTTTTTGTGACACCATATCATGTCATATTCTTTTGCCAACTCTTTGACTTAGATCTGGGCTTCTTACGATTACCAGACCCCCACTCCTATGTCTTTTCGTGGCTACCAATCTATCACTATGTAAGTCCCTAGAAGTATTGCTACCAGTCAACTAACTATCAATCAATTCCCATTATAGCAAGGCGAATTTTATATCCTCAAGGACTAACTCATCCTTTCATTACATAACAGTCTCACAAAAATGCTTAAAACTTACGGGTAAAAAACATTATAATATAATAGCCAAATATTCATCATCTAATTTAACATCTATATTATGCAAATCTATAACTATAGAGTCAAATTCATTGAAGTGACTTTTTAAAGATTGAACCTTACCTACTTTTAGGTCATAAAGCTTACTCTTCAACTATAGTTGATTTATTACTGATTTTTTCATATACAATGACTCAAGTTTCAACCACATGGCAGCTGTTGTTGATTCCCTTGCCACTTCCTACAATACCTCATTATACAAACAACACTGTATGGTAGAGAGGGCCTTTAGATCTAATTCTTCAACTCTCTTATCTGCCATTGATTATGGATTCTTCTAATGACCGGATAAAGCCTTTTCCCATATATTCTAAATTAGAATCGCCCGCATCTTCAATTTCTATAATCTAAAATAGACAGATTGATTAAACTTCTCAATATCAAATCTTGTATCTATCCTGATAACTAGATATGTTCAACAATGTAGTTCTGATGCCAAATTGGTGTGGAATTAGAGATCCCAACCAAATCAAAACTAACAAGAATATGAGCAATTGAGGATTTAATCATAAAGTATAACAGTTGAGGAAAAAGTAGAGATCTTTATTTGTGATCTTGTGTAATTACAGATTGATCAAACTAATCAGTCAATAAATTACACAAATCTACAATTCTCTTTTAGTAGAGAATTTTATGGAGAAAAAGAAGAAGAAGTTAGGATACATGACTCTCTATAGCTAGGATTCCATTATATCTCCTTTTATAAAAGGAAAACCCCTACATGACAAAATAATGTATTTCAAAAATAAAGAAAAAACATGGTCTGTGTTTAGGAAATATAAGACCCTCATGTTTATTTCTTTACTATTAACTTTTGCCAAAAATACATCTAAGATTTTTCTTAGAAACACGAACTATCATTATTAATATGGGACCTCTGTGTTTCTCACATAATTTTCCATACTAAAGTAAACTTCTCCAACATAGGCATGAATCAACTTATTGTTATGTTGTGCTTAAATACCTAGTCAAAACTTACATATTCCTATTTTTGAGGACTTATTATGTAAACCTAAATCTTAAAGGGGTCTCAAAATCAGAAAACTTGAATTTATTAACAAATCCCTCATTGATAAAATTATTTGGAGTTTTCTCATTGGATATTTTAAGCATGGGATAAATTTTTGAAAAACATATATTATTTTCATGATAGTTTATAAGATACCAAAATCAACGTAGGTTGATCCCCTACTTGGAGACCTATTTTATCAATAAGGGAGGATATTATGCCTTTTGTTTGTTGGCAAATTAATTCTAGCTTTTTTGTTAATATTTAGGAAGACTCTTAGGTTCCTTTAATTCCTCTTTTAGAGTCCATGGGTTACCTCCTTTTTCAGGAGGATATTAGGACTTATCACTAAGGAGCCTTTCCAATGGAATAGGGACCTTATCCTTCAATGTTTTTCCAATTTTGAAGCTCATTGCATCCTTCTCACTCCCCTTCATATATCTAGACCTTTTGAGAAGGATATTCTCATTTGGAGACTTCACCCTAATGATCTTTTTTTTGGTATGCCAGCTTACCAAACTCTCCCGACACTTTCACCGTCTTCCTCAAATAAGAATATCTTGGTCAAAATTGGTTTCAATCGACAGGGTAAATATTGGGCTCATTGGCTCCTCCCCCTCAATCATTTATTTTTGTGGAGAGTTTTTAGTCATTTCAATAAAAACCAAATCTCTTTTAGCTACTAGATTATACAATCCTATGGCCTCTATGCTGGGATAAGGTAGAAGGTTGCACCCACCTTTTCATGGAATGAAAAATTGCCCATTTAATCTAGTTTGCTTCTTCCTTAATTATGCATATTAATGACCTCCGAACATTTTATGCATATGTTCTTTTTTCCTTTTCTTTTCTTTTTCCCCTATTTCGAGTCTATGGACAGATAATTCTTGTTTTGCTGGGGTATTGCTATTCTTTGGGCTATTTGGAAGCAAACAAACATCATTGTTTTCAAAACAAACCTTTGGATATCCACCACACAATTAGAAAAAGTTGAATATTACTTCACCTTCGAGACACGTGATCCCGGATACTATTTTCCTTTTTTTTCTTTTTTTCTTTTTTTTATGGCTATCGAAGCCAAAAAAACCAGATTGAAATTAATACCTGGACAAGACCAACGCTGAATTTCATAACGATTAACACAGATGTAGCTTGTGCAAATATTACAATCGCCTATGGTGTTGTCATCAGAGACGATAATGGAAGAGCTGTCCATTGCTGCTCAAATTTTGAGGCTCGAATTTCTCTCCCACATTCCCCAGTGCTAGGTAGGTTTGTTTATATTATTCGATAGTGATTTATTTGATCCGATATTTGAAGCGATATGATTAGAAAAAATAAATAAGGTATCTAATTTTTTTGTCCAAATCAAATATCTGATCCGATCAACGAAAAGTCAAATGAACCAAATATCTAATCCGATAAATACAAATAATATCCAATCGGGAAAAAAAATATTCATACATTTTTTTATGATTTTTTATTTTATATATAATTGTATATCAATAAATTGAGATGTATGTGTGTATATAATTTTTACTCACTTGATTTATTATTTGAGCCAAAATTTAATTTAGTTGAAATTATAACTTTAATATAATCACTTTTTAAATATTTGTTGAATAATCTGAATATTTGTTGAGCGAATCAGATATTTATTCAGCAAATTAGATAATATTAAATATATTTGTGATTTGGCATTTTTTTTATATTTAAAATTTTATTTGGATAATATTAGTTTTATATGATATCCGATCTGAAAATTTAAATATCCGATATTTCAGATATCGGAATCTTCAAATCAAATATCAATTATTATTTTTATATATCTAAAATTTAAGATATCTAAAATATCAGATATTTAAACCTAGAACGGTCCTAATGCTTGAAAAAAGCACGAGATCGCCTTCTTGGATTGTAGACCGCAGTAAGAAAAGAGTTACAAGCCACTCGTCTTGGAGAGTGATTGCTTAAGTATTATCGAAATGATTGATTATGATAAACGCGGTTGCCCGCGGCCTTTGTTTCCTTTTGGTGGAGCGATGCAGAAATTCGCTTCTTGAAAATAGAGGATTTAGGGTTTGTTATGCTTCTCGTTCTCGGGATCAAAGCATGGCGGCCCACACTCTAGCCTAGTTTGCTTTTAAAACGTCATGTTTCTTCTATTTGGAAAAATCGTTTCCCAACTTGTTTGACAAGCTATAATTGGAAAAAAGAAAAAAAAGGATGTCCAAATTATTTTGCTATAAAGATCTTCCATAATATCATAATATGTTTTTTTAATTTTTCATGCAATTATACCCAACCTTATGCTGGTAGTACATTTTATAATGTCGATTCATATTCTTCCGACGGAATTGACGAAAAAGATTCTCTCATGCCTTCTTATGAAGGACCTGTCATCGTAAGCGTTCCAATCGTGGCGGGTCAATGGGTGGAGTCTCTCTATCCTATCTGAAACGTGATACGAGTTTTCGTGTTGCTGCATCAATGATGATCAGTGTTATTTTCTAAAAATACGGAAACGAAGACACGGAAATGAAAACAAATACAAAAAAGTTGTTTTTTTAATAAAAAAAAAATTAATGAACGGAGATAACAAAAAACAATAAAAAAAATTATATATGTATATATATAGATATATACACACACAAATTATTTTAAAAAAAATAGATCAAATCTATTAAAATAGAAAAAATTACTATTTAACTTAATTGATATAAGTTATTAATAAATATTTATTAAAACAAAAAAGTAAAAAAATAATTAAATACTTTTAATATTAATTTTAATACTAAAAAATTTTTAGAACAAAAGCGAACAAGAATTGTTTTCGGAACGAAAAACGTCTCCCAAACGTTTCCGTTTCGGTGCTACAATGATGGTCATGAGCTCCTTCATATATTCTATTAAGATTTACTGCTGAGTTATGCCCCCACTCCCCTGTGCTTTGTGAGGCTTTCCACGTTCCGTTTACTGGTTTAATTCGCACCACGGTTGTCGACAACTGACCCACCCTGAAAGGTAAGTCCGATATGTCAGTGGTGAATGTCGACGAAGCAACGTAAATCTTGAATATACGTCTAACGACTCCTGTCATTTCAACTGGCTCCTGACATTCAACGGAATCATTTTTTAAGAATTTTAAAAACGAAAACGGAAGAAAAAGATAAAATATAAATATATATATTAAAAAAAACTAAATTTACTAAAATTATATATATATATATATATATATATTCAACCACAGAACGTGAAGAATCTTATAACATTATTACAATTACTAGAAACTAAGCGGGATGTACGTTCTCGGAGATGTTCTATGTCTCATTCTCAGATTCACTAATCTAGTCACCAGAAATCATCGGGAGATGGAATACTCCTGCATTAAGGGTAGGTTATGCTGCACCAATCTCCATGTGGCATGTGCCTTGCCTTGTCAAGCCTTTGCCCTCTGCTGCCGTTCATTTGTCCCGATAAACTAAGGGAAGCCCTGAGTACCCTAGATCAAAATAATCCACAATGATTTATTACGCCACAGAAATGATGACTGTGTCTCGGATCATAGCCATCCCGGTCCCCTGCTTCTCCTTTGGATGCGAAATAATATTGAAACCACCTATCCAGCAGATCGGGCAGTGAGAGGAATAAGAGGATTGTTGGATGTAATCCCCTACAACCTTCTTCTTTTATCTTCTAGGAGGCCCATTACCACCTATTGTGCTCCAAATTTTTACCATGCGTCATGGAATGTTAAGTGTGAGGAAATATTGAGAGTTATAAACATCGGTAGCATAATATCACTAGACCAACACATGAGAAGACCACCCACATAGAGAGGGGACAGTGAAGCGGTGAGAAGAAAAGTGAGGTCATTAAGGATGCGGTTGGCAGTGGAAAGAATACATTTGGTCTCAAAGAAAATAGAAAGTTTAGTGGATTCGATGAAGGAATGAAGCATTCGGATTGTTGCATCACTCTTCAAAGCGAGGGAAAAAAGGTGGAACCCTAAGAATGTATGTGGGATAATTTTTTTGAGAGTTTCATGAGGTGGTTTAGGAGGATAATCATATCTGAGAGATTTCTTTTGTATGAAGCAAATGGCTGATTCTTTGGATATATCAAGAGAAAGGATGTTATGCAGTTTTCGGGAACTTCCATGACCATCAAGGAAAATGGAGGGCATATTACAGAAGGGATGATCCTTGTTAATTGTGAAGTTAAAGCGGGTGGAAGTATTTGATGAAAGTAAATGTAGGATGAGGTTATCATTATGTTGATGGTGTCTCATGGAAGAGGATGAAGAAGCGATGTTGTAGAGTGGAAGGTCTATTGTCATTATGTGTCGATGATTGTATTATTAGATGTTAAAACTAAAAGATATGGGATTGTCTGATGGGGTAAGTAAGCACGATGGTCGAATGTGAGGGTCAGTGGGAATAATATCAAGATTGACTAGTAAAGGTGATACTACTATCCAAGGTATCTATGGCTGGATCAGACTATAGGAATAGAAAATGTACGTTTTTCCTTTGAGATCTGCAGACTTTTTAAAAAAAAAAAAAAAACATAAAATAGTGTTTTTGCCGTCGATTTGCCCTCCAACAAGGAAATCAGACTTGAATCCTAAAATTTAGGCTCGAGAAGGAAAGTAATGGCTTTACTGCTTAAACCATCGAGTGGATGTTGGGTGTATGAGAATTGAATTAAATGACGTCGCGTTGCTTCCATATATATCGCCTGATGGATGATGGCACAACCTCATTTGACTAACACATTCCTATGGGAATTATTAAAGAAATTCCTGAAGAGCCCAAGAAACTTCATTATGAGTAAGTACTGCCCTCAATTTTCAAGCCAGCCTAGGGGTGAAGCAAACTGCACCAGACGAGGCACTTGAAAATTTAGAAATAACTCTAGATTTCTTCCTACTCATAGCACAGCGGACAGGTTTTGAAGAAAAGGAGCCATGGGGGATGAGGTGTCCAAAGTAATAGGTGATCTTCGCTTAAGTATCTTGTGAAGAGTGTGATGATATCATTAAATGCGTGATTTCTTTCAATTAAGGAAGGTTTCATTCCACCTTAAGAAGACCATACAAAATTAAGTCGCAAACCCTTGTAACCAGATGTCTCTTGTGAGGATGCCCAACCACACGGTAGCCAAGGCAAGCATGGTAGGCACCCATGGATCGTATATGCCTCAGAAAATAAGAGGTTGAATTTCATATCCGATTTAAAGCATCGGCTTCCATGCGTCTGAACTACTGGACTTTCGTTCTACGTTCTAGTAACCAATGTTAGGGAGCGTTTCACTAGCAGTAATTCGGCCACTTTTTATTCTATTTTTTCACCTCTACAATCCTATAATCATTCTCATGAAAGAATTCCCTACTTAAAATTGAGCGACGGGCACTCCTCCTTGTGTTTAACTTTTGTCCACCAGTCAAATAAGTGTCTCGAGTAACCCTCGATCTCTATTTTTAATCCCTACGTAACCGCAATTTTGAGAACAATACATGCAAGTTTGGGTTATGCTTCTTTGTAGTGTCTATTAGGATGCAAAGGTGGCGGATTTTAAGAGAATGTTGATAAATTTTATCTCGTGGTGTAAAATTCTAAATATTAAGTAATTACAAATTTTATTTTATTTTATGGAAATGATAATTATAAAATAATGATTGTTGCCACCACAGTTATTATAAGTATCGTTTTCTTACCTTCTCTATATCAAGTGTTAACGACTTAAAACAAACCAGATTAAAACAACACAAACCACACAAAATATGTACATATATTAGTAGCTATAGTAGATAAAAATAATTATATAAAAATTAATGGAAACTAAGGCTAACATAAATGTGGGAATTTGAGGATGAAGGTCATGGATACATGGCACAACCATGAAGCACACATGCACAGGGAATTACAAATGGTGATCCCTTTCTACACAAGTAGGAATAGCTGCTGAAGGCTCGATGGGGTTGGCTACCAGTGATGCTGGTGCATAAGGAGCTTCGTTAGAGTGGTTGGCAACATCCAGGTAGTGGTATAAGATGCATGGAAAGGAAAACAACTTGAAGGGGGGCCTAGTGGTGGTGGAATGCTAGCTCAGTAGTGTTAGTATTTTATAAGTGGGATGAAGGAGAATGGTGAGGTACATATTAGGGTATGGATACTTATTCAGATATGAATACTGGTATGAGTGTACCTGCTTCCCTTATATAGTATAAGAGTTTGCAATTTTATATACAAATGGCCAGTATAAGGGCCATTTATACCATCCTTTATCCTTTGGCTAAACACTCAACCATCATTAGTTCACACACATAGCATAACTTTCTACCTAACATCAGTCCATACTAAGTTACCACCAAATAATTGTACTCATAAGTTTACCCCTATCAATATATAGATGGTAATGTTGGTAAGTACTAAATCCCTTATATCGAAGATTTTCCTAACTACTCTCAAATATCCCATCTTCATTATGCTTACATCCATGTTTTCTCTCTTAGTCTCATCCAATACATCATCCCCAATGAAAAGTTTTCCCTTGATCTTGAATTGGTTGAACTCTTCTCAAATTTAGTTTACCAACTAATTCCATGAGTTGATCTTTGGTCGATTCCCTTATATGGACATCACCCTTTTCTTAGTTAATGCTTATAACTATTCCCCTTAGCTAACACCCCTTTATTATTGCCCTTAGCTAAATCCCCTTTGACTAACTCCCTTTGGCTCACTCTCCTAGCTGATGGACTTGCCTTTTTAGTCTAGCCACGTGTTTCAGCATTAGTTTTATTGTTGATGAACCCCAAAAATTATCCCCCTTTGATGCAAGAGCATCTACTGATTCTCATAATGTATCTAAGGATTCTCATGATAATGATGATTTAGCATTCTAAATAATGGAACCTATTATAATATATGTCTTTGACTATATAACTTTGACTAACCACAATAAGTATATTTTAAGTGATTATTGTAGGTCTGTAATATATTTTCAAATAGAAGATTTAAGATGTTAACACATTTAAGACTGCTTCTTATATTACAAGTTATTACAATTCAAAGGAGCTGTTTTGCATGGAGGTCAAACTTTCAAGTCAAAGAAGACCTAATTATCATTCTTAAATAAATTATAACTTTTTGTTAGTTGTTTCCGTTTAGTAATTATCTATTTTTGTTTGTAATAATTTGTAGTTGTATTCATATATTATATAGGTTAGTAATATGTTAATATTAAAGATTAGTATGCTAGCTAGCTATGTGCGCATTAATATGGCTATCTTAGTATTCTACTAAGCAAACTTGTCACTACCTATATAAGGCATGAATTGACATATAAGAAGAGAAGGATGGTCAAATGTAATTAAATAAAATCACAAATTTAATACTTGGTTTTCTTTCTCTATTTTGAGGTAATTTCTTCCCAAGACTATTTAGAGTAATCTTATTTAGAGCATTGGAATGTGTTCTTGGAGAAACATTCAAAGATATATTCTTGTTTAATTCTTATTGAATCTTTCTCAAAGATTCATAGTTTTCTTTAAATTTTAGTTGAATCTTGCTAGAAGATTCTCGTCTCTCTCCTTAATCTTCAACCCATTGATCCCACCCTTCAATCTAACCTTCGAATTTTGTCTTTCCCTTTGAAGATTCACAGCATTTTTGGTATCAAAGCCAATTTGGATGCTTCCTCCCTTCAAATAGCCAACCTAACCTTCATCTTTCCTTCATTGCAAGACACACATGTAAACGCATGCAACGTAGTTAACTGACCCTCTAGTGTATCTTCAAAGTTCTCTTTTTATCTTCAAACTTCAACGTTGGATATCCTTTATCCTTCATGTTCTCTTCATCAATTAAACTCAATATCCTTTAGGTATTCAAGGAAAATTCATCCTCATTTCATTCATCTTGCACTTAATTCTTCATTCTTTCTCCCAAAATATAGTCGAACCTTAGAGCTTGTCTTAGAGAGTCATTTGTGTAATCTTAAGTCTCTAGATTCAAGCAAGAAGAACCTTCAAGTATTCTGATAATACTCAATCGTTATTTGAATTTTCTTTCTCCTTTTCCATTCTTAATATGTGTTCACTTTATAGTAGAAGAGCTAAACCATTCTTAAGATTCTATTCGACTTCTTTAAGTTCATTCTTGATTCTTACTCCTGCACATTTGACCATCTCCTCCATCAAGAACTATTCTTTGTTCATTAAGAAATGGTGGTACTCCTCTCAACCAATTTCTTTCCATTCCTACTCCATCTTGTTGACCAAGAAGTCTCCAAGATTCTTGAAGCTCCATTAAGAAGCCATCAAGAACTAACTTTGAGCCACCAAAGCACCTCCACCGAGTTTGATTTTAGCAAGTGTAGTAGCAATGGGTGAAGAAGTGTCTATTAAGTATATTTTTGACACTCTTAAACAACTTGAAGCAAGTGTGCATTCTAATAACACACAACTATAACAACTACCTTCCATTCAAAGTTAACAACAATTACTAGAGATGAGATTAGCCAACCAAGAGACCCTTCATCATATACATAACACCATGGTTGTAATAGTCCAAAATTTTAAAACTTATTATTTAATAAATAATCCTTATTTGGGATAAAGTAACTTTTAAATTTATTTAATTTAATTATTTTGTGGATTTTTGAGTATATAACAAGGGATATGAATATTTAATAAATTAAAATAAATATTTTATTATTTTATCATACTCATTTATTTAAATAATTTTCCAAACCAATAGTTTACAAAAATTAACCTTTTTACCAATATATGAAATTATAGTAAATTAAATTATTAAAATTATTTTATTTTATTCCCCCCCCCCCCCTCCATTTTCCTTTTTCCTTTTTCTTTATCCTTTTTCTTCTTTTCCTTTTTTTTCCTTTTTCTTCTCCTTCGGGCTGCTAGGCCTATGACCTCCTTGCTCGCACTCTAGGCCACCGGCCCCTTCCTTTCTCCTCTCCCTCCCCCTCATGCCCAGCCTGCCGGCCCATTCCCTCTCCTTTTATCCTCCCTCTCCCATGTGAACAAGCATCGGCCTGTCTCCCCCCTTTTCTTTTCTTTCCTTACTCCCCCCGGTTGGGCCAGCCCAACACCCCTCCTTTCTTTCCCTCTCCCTCATGCATGTGGGCCAACCCACTCCCCTCTCTTTCTCCCTCTGCTAGGCGGGCCTGCCTCTCCCCTTCCACTGTAGCCTGCAGTCCTACTCCCTCTCCCTGTCCTTTTCCTTCCATTTTTGGGCCATACATGCCCCTGCACCGTAGCCCCCCACGCCCTTTCTTCCATCCTTCTCCTTGCTACCCACCACCCTACCACCTACAACCACAGCCTCCCGTCCAACTATGCCTACCTCCTCTCCTCTCCCTTTTCTTTATCTTCCTCTCCCCTACCCATTTTCTCCCCTCGAGCCCCATCCTTCCCTACCTGTCGATCCTCCTCTCTCCTTTATTTCCCCTCTTCTCCTCTTCCCCTATTTTTGCTTTGCCGCCGCCAACCCACACTACTACCTCCCAACCAACCACCAAATCCACCTCCTACTACCTCCCTACACTACTAAGCTATCACCACGTGCCCCTGTAGCCACCTTTCTCCTCTCTTTCTTTTTCTTTCTCCTTATCGGCCTCCACCCTACACCACCACCATCCACTGCCTTTCCGCCTCTTCCGATGCCACCACAACCACCAATCCACTCCCAACACCTCCTCTACTACCCCACGTCCTCCCTTTGACCGAAAATCCCCCAATAGCCCCTTTTTCTCCTTCTTTTCCCTTCCTCCTTCTCCTCCACCATCCTTGCACCCAATTTCGTAGCCCTAAAGCCACTACCTTTTCCACCCTGAGCCACCGATCACCAAACCTCAACCACCAGCTACACCCTCACTCCCTCCCTACACTCAGCCACTACCCTAACTCCCCTCCAACTACTCTCCACTTCACCCTCGAAACCCCAACCTAAGCCACCCATTTCCTTTTTCCATTGCTCCTCTTCAACCCCCTTCTCCCTTACCCTCTGCATGCAACTCATGATACTCATATAGCGTGAGTCCGCTACCTCCCTTTGATAATTTTTGGCTAATTTTTTGAGGTGTAACAATGGGTAATACTAGTATGTACTTAATTAAGTTTTGATATAATTTATTCCTTTGATTTTATACCTTCTAATATGATAAATGTTGATATTATTTTTAGGTATTGATTTTACTAATCGAAGCTCAAATATTTAACCGGGGTACTGATAAGGTTTAAATTTTGCTAGAAATAAAGTAATCATTATACCCTACTAAAACGTATGGATATACATATGCTAGTACATTAGGGTTTTAATATGTTTATATACATGATCTACGTTGTTAAATATAAGGTATTTAGTGGCATATATTGGTTAATGAAAAGAAAATCATGATAATTTATGTGTCATGTGTGGAAATAATGCTTAAGGGAAAGAGCCTTATTATTAATGACAATGTTAAATACATATGTATGGTATGATATGCTAATGTGGCCATTTGTTGCATAGATAATATTAATATAAGCCCTATAGACATTTTAGTAAATTATCATGTGGGAAAGCATGGCCTAAATAAGTATGTGTGGTAGGTGTTGATATGTATTAATGATAAATAACAATAGTTAATGGTGTTGGATGATGTGTATGGATCATGTATATCATTATTTTATGTAATGAGGGTATTTTGGTAAAAGTAATATAATAAGAGCAAAATGGTAAATTATAAAAGTAAAGGGGGTAAAATGGTAAATGGATAAGTAAGGAGGTCATTTTAGTAATTTTACATGGAAAGGAGGATAACTTGGTAATTAACAAAGGAGAAGGGTATTTTAGTAATTTAGCATAAAGGAAAGGGTATGATGGTAATTTTGTAAAGTAAAGGGGTAAAATAGTAATTTAATAAAGGAGAAGGGTATTTTGGTAATTTGGCATAATGGAAAGGGTATTATGGTAATTTTATAAAGTAAAGGGGTAAAATGGTAATTTAATAAAAGAGAAGGGCATTTTGGTAATTAGGCATAAAGGAAAGGGTATTATGGTAATTTTGTAAAGTAAAGGGATAAAATGGTAACTTAACAAATGAGAAGTGAAATTTGGTAATTTGGTATAACAGAAAGGGTATTATAGTAATTTTGTAAAGTAAATGAGCAAAATGTTAACTTAATAAAGGAGAAAGGTAATTTGGTAATTTGATATAACGGAAAGGGTATTATCGTAATTTTATAAAGTAAAGGGGTAACTTGGTAATTAATAAAGGAGAATGATATTTTGGTAATTTGGTGTAACAGAAAGGGTATTGTGGTAATTTTGTAAAGTAAAGGGATAACTTGGCTTTTAATAAATGAGAAGGGTATTTTGGTAATTTGGTATATAGAAAAGGGTATTATAGTAATTTTTTAAAGTAAAAGAGTAAGTTTGTAATTAATGGAGAAAAGTATTTTGGTAATTTGGTGTAACAGAAAGGGTATTATGGTAATTTTGTAAAGTAAAGGGATCACTTGGTCACTTAATTTTGTAAAGTAAAGGGATAACTTGGTCACTTAATAAAGGAAAATGGTAATTTAGTAATTTGGTATAACGAAAAGGGTATTATGGTAATTTTGTAAAGTAAAGGGGTAAAATAATAATTAATAAAGAAGAAGGGTATTTTGGTAAATTGGTATAAAGGAAAAGATATTATGATAATTTTGTAAAGTAAAAGGACAACTTAGTAATTTTAATAAATAAGAAGGGTAATTTGGTAATGTGATCAATATAAAGGGTAACTTGGTAACTAAATAAGTATGAGGGGCAATTTAGTAATTCAACTAACCAAATGGGCAATCAGGCAGGTGTAACAAGTATGAAGGGTAATTTGGTAGCTTAATAAGCCTAAGGAGTAATTTGGTAATTTAAATAGGTATAAAGGGTAATACGGTAATTTAACCAACTAGAAGGATAAATTGGTAACTTAACAAGTATGAGAGGTAAAATTGGTAATTTAATAAGTATGAAGGATAATTTGGTAGTTTAACAAATACAAGGGTAATCTGGTAATTATACAAACGTGAAGGGTAATATGATAATTTTAGCAAATAAAAAAGAGTAATTTGGTAATTTTAAAAATAAAGGATATTTCAGTAAATTTGTAAGGACGATGGGGGTAAAGTAGTAACATACATATAACATGTCGATGGATTAAATGAGTATCCTTGATAAGACTTAAGTAATATTAAATAATAAAATAAAAGTAATTGATAAGTCAGTGGGTGTCACAAGAGAGTATCATAAGAACATGACATAACCTAGAGTTAGACGGATAATTAAGGGTGTGATGTAGTGTTTATCTCATAATAATGCAAGAGGTGTCTGGTTTATGAAAATGTGTGTTAGATATGTTTGAGGAACGTGTTAGGGTTTTATATACACCATGATCCTTGATATGGAATTCTTGATTCTACGGCCAGTATATCCTTATGTCTCTGGATTTGTGACATTTTTCCTTCCCTCAAATTAATCAAATGGACCTGTTGAATAAGACATTAATAAAGTACTAATTATGTAAAGTGAAAGATTATTGAGCTAGGTTTAGACCGATCCACCGACATAATAGTGGCCAAGTGCAAGATGCCCTAGAGACCGATCCACCTGCGAATAATAATGGTCAGGTGCGTGCTATCCTGTATGTTTTCGATCCACCGACTATAATAGTGGGGGATCCCGAGCTCAATAAACCAAATATTGGATGTTAATAAATTATGGAAAAACACTAATCACTTACAGTAGAACACCATGTGAGTTAGGGCCAAACTAGTCCACCGGCAAATAATAGTGGCCAAGTGCAGAGAGTCATGGAGACCGATCCATCGGTGAATAATGGTATTCATGTGGGTGTCACCCTGTATGTTTCCGATCCACGGGCTATAATAGTGGGGTTCCCGCACTTACATGGATATAATTTGAAAGATAATAATTGAATAATGAGTAATTAATGGCTTAAGGCCAAAAGTACTGATTTCATGTTATGATCTATTGCTATAACATGATTTTGGCTTTAGTGTTTGTCCTTGCTTGGGTATGTGATAGATTTGCTAAGTATACGAATTTTATGGTATGTATTTCTTATTATATGAGATTTTTCCTTGTGTATTAATCTATATGTTATCATTCTATATAGTTTTTGTATTATGTGTTGCATGCAGGTCTGCCTTTCAATTTGGTTTAAAGGGGTTACTCAATACCATAGTGCTGAAGGATTCCACTTGTGGGCCCCTACCTATTCAATGGACAGTGTCCCTTGTAGGTCTATTTTAGGTGCTATTCAAGTGGGTATCGGGTAAGAGCATAAGGATTGTCAGGGAAACTTTTAGGGTTTCTCTTCCACCTTTTTAATTCCTTGATAAATGATCTTTATTCTTGTAACCACCGTTGGTAGGTTTTATTCTTATAAAGTGTTTATTTCATTACTCTAATTTAAATAAAGTTTGATTTTGAGGAAATTGTATTTTGATCTTTTAGCCTTAGCACTTGGTACTTAATGGTATGAGAAAAAAGGTTTGGTAAGTGTGGCGGTAATATCCCCAAAATTTATGGTTTTGTTTTTTTCTTCCGCTATTTTCTTTAAATAAAATAAACTTTTTTAGTAGTAAATTTTGGGGGTATTACAAAGGTATCCACCAATAATCGAGTTGAGGGCATGGTGAAAAGAGTAGTCCAAGCACAAGGAGGCCACATCAACAGCTGAATGGAGTATCAAGAAAGGATGAATGAAAATGGATCCAATGATTTCAACCACAATCAACGAGCCCATGCAAATTATAAACAAAGGTATAACTATATTGAAGACAAAGGTATTAAGCTCGACCTCCCTGATTTTTATGGTGAATTAGTTATTGAATAATTTTTTTTGAATGGTTGCATAAAATAGAAGCTATATTTAAATTTAGAGAGTGTGATGATGAGTATAGATGTAAGTTAGTAACTCTCAAATTTTTTTAAAAAAAAATCTAGGGTTGGGTATGACAATCTCAAAAGGACTAGTGAAAGGCAAGAAAATAGGAAAATCAAGGCATGGGATAAATTGAAAAAAAAAAGAATTTTTTTTCCTAAAGAGTATTAATAAGAAATACATATTAGATTGAATACTCTTATATAAGGATTACTTAGTGTATAAGAATACACTAGAGAATTTGAAAGATTAGTACTATTGTGTGACATGCAAGAAGGGAAAGAACAAAAATATGCTAGATAATTAGGTGGCCTTAATAACATGTTTAGAGAAAATTTTGAAATGTTTACCTATTATTTTCTTGAGTATTTGACTAAGTTAGCTTTAAAATGTGAAAGGCAAACTAAGTCTACTAAGGCCTATGTTAAAACTAATGCGTCGACTTCTACTTCAACAAAAAAAAACTATTCAAATATATCTACTTCAAAATAAAGGAAATATGTATCTTTAACTAGTGATAAGAAATTCAACCCTAATTGAGGTGAAAAAGGTGAAAACAAAATAAATGTTATGTCTAATAAGCAATGTTTTAAGTGTAAAGGATATGGTCATTTTTCTAAATAATATCCTCCTAACCAAAGAGTTTTAACCTTGAATGAAATACCAAGTATGGAACCATTTAATTATCATGATGACCTAGAGACTGAATCTAATGATGATACCTTGAGTATATATGAAAAGGATGGTAATCCAGGTTCTGTACTTCAAAGGGTATTACAAGTACAACCTAATAATCCACCTACAAAAAGAGAAATTTTTTAAAACTTAGTGTAGAATTAGTGATAAGGTTTGTAGAGTCATCATAGATAGTGGTTAACGTACTAATGTTGCTAATGAAATGATGGTTAAACAATTAGGTTTAGTGACTACTAATCATCCTAAATAATATTCATTAAAATGGATTATTAAGGACAAAGGTGCTAAAGTAGATAAGCAACCCAAGTGATAAGGTTTGTAGAGTCATCATAGATAGTGGTTAATGTACTAATGTTGCTAGTAAAATGATGGTTAAACAATTAGGTTTAGTGACTACTAATCATCCTAAATAATATTCATTAAAATGGATTATTAAGGACAAAGGTGCTAAAGTAGATAAGAAAACCCTAATTGCTTTTCATATTAGTGACTATCATGATGAGGTGTTATGTGATATGTTACCAATGGATGCTTGTAGTATTTTGCTAGGAATATCATGGCAATACGATAGAAACGCAATTAATGATGGTGTTATTAATTAATATATTATGGTTTAAAGGTAAAAATAAATATAAATTGAAACCATCTCAATGTGATCATATGAAACCTGTTGAGACTAAGAATAGTTTATTCTTATCTAAAAAATATATGATTAATTACATTGAGGATGTGAGTGTTTGATATGCCTTAATAGTAAAATAATCTCAATTTGGTGAGAACAATTCTAACCTTACTAGATTAATTGATTAATATAATGATGTATTTCCTTATGAATTACCTTCTAGACTACCGTCTATTAGAGTTATATAGCATGTTATAGATTTAATTCTTGTAATGCCTTTACCTAGTAAACCTACTCATAGATATAATCCAAAAGAAGCTAAGGAATTACAAATATAAATACAAGGAATATTATATAAAGGCTATGTGAAATAAAGTATGAATCCTTGTTGTGTACCTGCTTTGCTAGTTCCTAAGAAAGATGGTGCCTAACACATGTGCATAGATTCTAAAGCCGTAAATAATATATCTATCAAGTACAGATTTCCTATGCCTAGACTTGATGACACGCTTCATGAATTTTGTGGTGGACGTGTGTTTTATAAAATTGACCTAAGAAGTGGTTATCATTAAATGAGAATTAGGAGCAGGGAAGAGTGGAAGACAGCCTTTAAAACTAAATATGGTCTTTAAGAATGGACTATTATATCTTTTGGCTTGTGTAATGCACCTAGTTCTTTCATGGGACTGATGAATAAAATTCTTCATCCTTTTCCTAGGTAACTTCATTATGGTTCATTTGGATGATATACTTCTATATAGTAAGAATGAACAAGATCATCTTGTCTATCTAAGGAAACTATTTGATAAACTAAAGAAAACTAAACTAGATGAAAAATTGAAAAACTGTAAATTCATGCTTTAAAGTATAGTTTTTCTTGATTATATTATTAGTGGAAAAGGTATTGATGTTTATCCTACTAAAATACAAGCTATTAAAGAGTGGCTTATACCTAAGGACGTTCACCAAGTGAGAAGTTTTCATGGGTTAGCTAGTTTTTATAGGAGATTTATTAAATATGTCTCTACTATAGTTGCACCTATTACTGAACTCATAAAAAATGAAGAATTTAATTAGGGAAATAAAGCCACTAAAGCTTTTGAAACTCTTAATGATAAATTGTGAAATGCTCCTTTGTCAATTATTCTTAGCTTTGACCTACTTTTTTAGGTAACTTATGATGCTAGCAGGATAGGTATAGGAGGAGTTCTTTCATAAGAAAAAAAGACATATTGCATACTTTAGTGAAAAATTAAATGGAGCTAAATTAAAGTATTCAACATATGACAAGGAATTCTTTACCATCACACATACTTTTGAGACATGGAGTCGGTATTTGAAGCCTAAACCCTTTGTATTATATTCTTATCATGAGAGTTTGAAATATTTACATGGTGAAAAGATAATTAATCCTAGATATGCAAAGTGGATAAATTTATTATAATACTTTGTGTTCTTTGTCAAACACTTAGATGGAAAAGAAAATGTAGTAGCTAATGCTCTTTCTTGAAGGTCTACATTACTTGTTATATTATATACTAAATTACTAGGTTTTGAAATGTTAAAAGAATTATACCCTAAAGACGAATACTTTAGTGATGAATATAAAGCATGTAAAGAAAATGAATATCATAGAAATTATTCATTACAAGACAGATTTTTTATTTAAACTTAATAAACTTTGTGTACCAAGATCAGGTATAAGCAATTTATTTATCAAGAAATAACATGAAGGAGCAATAGCGGAATATTTTGATAAACAAAAGACATGAGAAATATTACAAGATAAGTTCTACTGGCAATACATGATAAATTGTATACAACTTATAGTAAACCAATGTGTTATTTGTAAAAAGATTAAAAGTTTTTTTTTACAGAGGTTTATATACACCTTTACCTATGCCTAGTCAACCATAAGAAGGAGCTAGTATAGAATTTATCTTAGGGTTTTCCAGAACACAAAGAGGTAAAGATTCTATTATGGCTATGATAGATAGATTTAAAAATGACTCATTTTAGTCCAAGCAATAACATTAATGATACTACACATGTTGCTGATTTGTATTTTAAAGAGATTATAAAACTACATGGTATACCTAAAGATATTGTTTCGAATAGAGATTTCAAGTTTATTAATTACTTTTCGAAGACATTATGGCCCACGTTAAGAACTAAATTGTTATTTAGTACTTCACATCATCCACAAACTAAAGTTACAAATCATACTCTTAGTACTTTTTTAAGAGGATTCGTAAGTAAAAGTACTAAAAATTGGGATATTAAGTTAATTCATGCAAAGTTTACTTACAATCGAAATCCTTCAAGTACTACTCAATCAAGTCTATTCGAGATTTTTGTATGAGGTGAGTTCATACACATGTCAATTAACATGGTACCCTTGAAAAAAGGTGAGTTTAAAAATTATGAGACCAAGGAATGAGTTTAATTTTTTTCAAAGCTTCATAAAAGAAATCAAGGGAAACATTGAACAAGCCAATGAAAGGTGTCAAAAGCAAGCTAATAAACATCACACTCCACATGAATTTTCTCCTGATGATTTAGTTTGGTTACAATTGTGGAAAGAAAGATTTTATAATCTAAGAGAACATAAGCTAATACCAAGAGCATATGGACCATTTAAAATCTTTAGAAAAGTTGGTGAAAAAGCCTATAAACTTAAACTTCCAAAATAATATGGTAGTGTCTCAAGGATATTTAATATTGGTGATTTATCACTTTATTATAGTGATATTAATTTAAGGGTAAATTCTTCTCAAGATGTGGAGAAATATGTAGGAGCATCTATAGATTCTTATGATATTTCTAAGGATTCTCATAATAATGAAGATTTGGCAATGTGTATTTGATTATATAACTTTAACTAACCATAATAAGTATATTTTAAGTAATTCTTATAGATATGTAACATATTTGCGATGAGAATATTCAAGATGCTAACACATTTAAGATTGTCTTTTACGTTACAAGTTATTATAAGTCAAATGAGCTATTATGCATAGACGTCAAAATTTCAAGTCAAAGAAGACCTAATTATCATTCTTATGTAAATTAGGACTTTTTGTTAGTTGTTTTCATGTAATAATTAGCTATTTTTGTTTGTAATAATTTATAGTTCCATTCATGTATTATATCGGTTAATAATATGTTTCTATTAGATATTAGTGTGCTAGTTAGCCATGTGTACATTATTAGGGTTATTATGAAGATGTTCAGGATTTTCAAGAACAATTAGTACCATATCTAAATATGTATATATAATGGTTTACGCTTACAAATGAAAAGATATTACAAAGTATACATAAACTATCAAAGCTACTAAAAACCTAATCATGAGAATATATTAAATAATTAAGTAATCAAGCTTCATGTCTTATAGCTTTGTCTTCTATGTAACTTTGCAACCCTTACATTATCATTGTCTTAGATACTAGATATCTTTGGTGAATTCTTCTTCTTGCAAACATATATAATACCTGCAAAAATCACTTAATGATACATTATTAGGGTTATTATGAAGATGTTTAAGATTTTTAAGAACAATTGGTATTTGCTCCAAATATGCTAGCTCTTGACCTCCAACATAAGAAGAATGAGATGGAGATGATCCTACATCATTCTCCCCTTATAAAGAGAATTTTTCCTCAAATTAAAATTGCTATAATAAGAAGATAAATCACCAACATTGAAAATCTTAGAAACTCCCTCATAAAATTCAGGTAATTCTAATTCATAAGCATTGTTCCTAAATTTTCTTAAGATTTTTAGTGGTACGTCTGCTCTTGTCATTAGTTTATTTTTTCTAAAATTTGAAAATCTCTCTTTTCTTAAGTATAACCATACCAAGTATTATGGTGAAAACACTTACGTAATTCTATTTTCACTTGCTTGAATTTGGTATTTAGCATTAGATTTCTCAATGTCGCTCCTAATTTGCTCATAAAATTTCCTTAAAGAATTCAATTCTTTCACATTTCTCCCCTTGTAGAGATTCTTTGATAATCACCTACATGAATTTAAGTAAGGACCACAATGAATGTGATGGCATACATGTTTTCCACAAAAACTCACAAATTTGACGTAAATACCCTTAATCTAAAAAGGCACCAAAACTCCTATCTCGCAAATTTTGTCATACTTAACAAATTTCTCAAGCACTCTCCTAAGTAACTCAAGACACCCACACATATGATTTACTCTAATTAAATCAACCCAAAAGCCACCAAACATAAGGTTGAAACACTTAAATCCAAAACCTAGGATCAACCAAACTTCAACTATTTCCCTCAACACATTACCATAATCAAAATTTATACACTTAGTCATACACTCATGCAAAATATAATATTATAACACATAATTAAGAATTTAAAACAACTCAAGCATGGGCTTGCTTATGAAAACCACATAAGATCATAAAACTCTTAAAACACATGTAACATTAGGGCCTTACTCTAGAGACATGTATCCTTATTGAAGGTTACACCGGTCTCTTAGAAAAAAGATGGTGGAATGGAGGTGTTGCAAGTGGCGATTGTAAGCACAACAAGGCTGAGGAACAACAAGATTAAGATATTGCATTAACGCTAAACAAAGGCCAAACAAGTATATAACATAATTGTTGGATGCAAGCCTAGGGACATGTGGTGGTCACGTTAGGAGTCTATAACTATGTGTGGTGGTGGTACAAGATAGGTTGTGGTTGACTTGGATTTTAGCGCAAGTCTAGGGTTGTTTTTGTGAGTTGTTAATGTAAGTAAGGGCATTCATGTTAGTGAAAGCTTGCAGCATAAATGGTTCATGTGATGGCAGATGTGTTATGTGAGTTAATGCTAAAGATGGTGGTGCAACATGAGGTGGGGGTGGTAGTGGTGGTAGTTTGAAAATGCCAATGTAGGTAAGGATGGTAGCGTAAAGGAGAAACTAGGAATGTAAGTGTAGCTCGAAGATAATGGTGAACCACAAAGGAAAAGGAGAAGGGTCAATGTATAATGGCAACTAAAAACATCACGGAAAGAAGAAAAGGGAGCACGGCTAAGGGTGGAATGATCGATAGAAAAAAGAAAGGAAGGGAGTTAAGCTCATGGTCCGAGGTTGCATGAAAAGAGAAGGGCAAGTGTGCAACAGAAGGGAGGTTTGGGCATGCAACACAAGACAACAGTAGGGGTGGAGTGCCAAAAGCAGGAGTAGAGTTGTGGTTGAGGGTTTAGTGTTGAGTGTGCTACACTTAAATGTAAAAGTGACTTAAGTGAAAAGTTAGATATAATTTAGGATTTAAAATTTATGTACGGTAGTGAATAAAAGGTTCGGTTAGTAGGAGTTATTAAAATAAGACGATTAAATCAAGAATAATGGTTAGAAAAAAATGTAAGGTTAAACAAAAAAATTAAAGTTATTAAATTTCAATGTTACAATGGTGGTTAAATAGACAACTAAAAGACAAAAGGGAAAGAATTAGAATCAAAGGTAAAAGATGAATATGACTTTTCAAGTTATCCGCTTCATTGAAAAATATGTAACAATAAACATTCTCAAAATAGAGCTCAAGGAAGATACAAACACAACCTAGAAGAGAGTGACCAAGCATGTGTAATTATTTATTGAAACAAGCCTTTGTTATTAATAAAAGCTTTAATCATCAAGAAAAAATTATTGAAGAAAAATAGTGACAATGATAAAAGGAAGACCACCATGGAAAAAGTAAGAGAATAAATTATTTATTGAAAAGTCAAGTAAATATGATAATATTACATTAATTTATAGGTGATTGATATATTAAATAATTATATAAGCATAATTATGAAGTAAATAATTGAAAAGTCAAACAAGATGAATAATTATATATGTATCATATATAAATACCTTGTTTACATAAATATAATATTTTTTTAACATACAAATTCCTTGATTGGAACTAGAGTTGCATATTTATGTTTTTATTTATGCTCACAAACTTCTCAAACAAACGTAAAGTGTTTATTTTTTAATCGTTGTCTGAAACAAATATTTAACATTTATGTTAAGCTGAAAAACATTTATTTTGCAACGCTTTGACAAGCAGAAGTACTATTCCTTCCGTTTTGCCATATAAATCATTTAAGAATTTCAATATCAATCTTTGATCTTTTGTTTTCTTAAAATATAATAAATCAATATAATATCCATATTCATAATTAAAAATAACTTTATAATATTATCTTCTTAATTTTTTATTAATATGTACTAAATGATACTAATAGTTAAAATGTATTCATAAAATTCAAAGATAACCTATACTTCAATAGAAAAAAGATATGTCGCAGCATCTTGGTAGATGACTTTCCCCGCCCAGAAAGGTGAAAACCTTCCACAGAATTATTTGCTTCGCCACCTAAACTTAAAGAGAACAATTTTAAAATATCACTATGCTCTGTTATAGCCGCCCTGGGATGCTTAGGGCTCCCTTCCCAATTCTAAATTACTTCCCATACTCGACCAGTCAATCTTGCTAGGTTCTGTATCAGTTAATCACCCAAAAAACCTGACATGAATTTCAAGAGTATTCCTACAGTGGATGAGAGGCCGAATCCACTTCCCAGAATATATAGCAAATTTGTGGTGATAAAATTTTCTGGCTAAGCATTCATCTCATGCCGGGGGGCTTGTGTTATTCGGTCGAGATTGATACTCCGTCATGTGTGATAGTCATCGGGTGAGATGGAATTTTCAGTCAAGATCCAAAACCAGCCTCATCCAAAGTTCAATAAAAGCCTTCCTCAGTTAGCAAAAAGCAAGATAAAAATATATCCGCACCTTGTCTCGCTCATAAACTATTCAGAACAACTGCCAAAGAAATGACAGATAGTCCTGACCTACTAATTCAAGAGCATATCAATCTACTCAACATGGCAATAGGCCTTCATCCACCCTTTCAGCTCACAAAAGAAATATCAGTTACCGAATACGAGAGAAGAAGCCCAAAAAGACAGAAGTCTTTGGGATGATTACTGAGCCGCATGTTTTTATCCTCGAGCCAGGTCCAAGACTTGTCAACCTCAAACAGACAACTGCACAAATTAGGTTCCAGTGAAAAAAAAAAAACTGATTGAGATCACAGCAAGATTGGTCCGGCCTGAGGATACACATCATTTTCCTGCTTTGAAAAAGCAGTAGTTCCCAACAATCAACTTGGAACCTACAATGATAAAGAGCATATATGAGACTCTGCCTCGCACAAAATATGGACGTGCAAATTAAAGAAACATGTCTTCAGCTACCCACTAGATCTATGCTGCAGGACACAGGTCTTCCTTCACTCTTGACGTCTTTCAACAAACTCCAGAAACAGAAGCTACAGATGCGGGCAGGTGCAACTGATCCGCTCAGGCACCCCCTCGGTCCACCAGAAGTATTCAGGGCATGGAGAAGGGGAAAAGAAATAGAATTGGTCAAAAGGGACCAACTAGATTTCATAATCAAACTCAAGTAAAGCATTCAACAGCCAATCCAAACGATATATAATAGTAGACGAGATAGTATCCCATGAGAAAATGTGATCCAATTCACAACAGTCTGTCACTGATTAAGTAATATCTGCTGCACTCTAATCTAATAATAGATTCTAAGGTTCCCTTCCATAGAACATTGCCACAATCTGCACAAATTCATAGTACGTGAGATTACAGTTCTTAAACCTAAATGCATTATAGAAGAATCACCAATTGCCAAAAAGAGTTTTAGGTGTAGGCAAGTTGGCAGGCGTTATATTTGAGCAAGACAACAAAATAAAAACATTTGATAGGCTCAACCGGACAAAAGAGCAAATGATATACTGATACCTACAGTTCTAAAGATTCACCAGCTTGTTAAAAACAGACTACTTGCCTGGTTCTGCAGCATCTGAGAGATAGAGCTATGATATCTCTTGACCACCAATTCATAACACAGAGTACTTCCCCGGTTGCGCACCACCTGGAAGATTAACTGCTTGCGCTGTGATATCTTCTAGTACACGTTTCAGTTCTACTTTAGCTCTCTTTACCGAAACCTCCGAAGCACCCTCAATAAACAGGTACAGCTTGCGTTCTCCCGGTCCTGGCACCTTCCCAGGTGGGAAAAAGGCTCCTCTTGTAGTAATTGCAGCTCCAGTCCATTCAGAAATGGGACCTAGAGTTTCCTTATGTGTAACCCTCCATCGAGCATTCTGAGGGAAGTCATTGATCTCCAGCTCTGCAACATAGTGTTCAGGCATGGCATCAGCTTGAAGTTTAGCCAGATTGGCCTGCAAGTTCATAGCTGCAACAATTGCTGCAGCACGTCCTGCCCCGTCTGCTTGACCAATGGAGAGAAGAGATGGCTGCATAGGACCAGAAGGACCAGAGAGATTTGAAGGGAGTGCAGTATTTAGTAGCGCATGGGTTCCAGGAACCGTGGCTGTTGTTGAACCAATACTTGCTTTAGAAGCAGCTGCTAGAACAGCCATCTGTGCCAAGGTAGCTGCATGGTTTATATCAACGGTTGTCCTACGAATACCACCATCATCGTCATCTGAATCTGATTTGTCTTCCTCAAATCCATATTCCCTTGCCTGTGCCTTCTTTGCAGCCTTCCTTACTTCATCTTCCTCCTCATTGAACTTGAATCCACTTCCACCATATCCAGTACCATGAGCTTGCTCAAGCCCCTGCTTCACTTTTGCCATAAACCCATCAGCAAGAGCTCGCAAGTCAGCTGGGACAGGCTGCTCAGACAGTTCCAGGGCCTTCACAAGATCTGGAGTATATCTTGCCTCTTCTTCTGATATAAATGTAATGGCATGGCCTTTACGACCTGCCCGTCCTGTACGGCCAACACGATGCACATAGTCTTCGTAGTGGTTAGGAACGTCAAAGTTGAGCACTAGCTCAAGCTCCTTTACATCTAAACCTCTAGCGGCAATGCTAGTGGCTATCAGCAAGTTACAAACATTACTCTTAAAATCGGAGATGGTGGACTCACGATCTGTCTGATCCTTAGCCCCATGAAGTGACAGGCAAGGGTATCCATGCTTCAGCAAATCCCTGAACAATGCATCACATTTCTCTTGTGAATGAACAAAGATCAAAATCTTTCCCTTCTCATACCATTCCCCGAGCAATTCTAATAGTCTCAGGAACCTTTCATTCTCTGGTCTCACCTCAACCATCTGAGTTATGTCCTTGTTCACAACACTTCTCCCACCCACCTGTATCTCAACAGGTCTATTTAAAACCTTGCGTGCCAAAATCTCAACCTGGCGGGGGAAAGTAGCAGAGAAAAGAACAGTTTGACGGTCGGGCCGAGTGTTCTGCACAATTCTGGTGATCTGAGGTTCAAAGCCCATGTCAAACATTCTGTCAGCTTCATCCATAACCAAGTATGTAACTCTGCGAAGATTAGTAATTTTCCCACCACTAGTACAAAGAATATCTATCATCCTCCCTGGAGTGCAGACAAGAATCTCAGTCCCCCTCTTGAGATCACTGATTTGTTGAGCAACCCCAGAGCCTCCATATACTGGCACGCAGGTAAAGCCTACTACCTTTGAAAACTTCCTAATATCACTATAGATCTGCTGGACCAGCTCTCTAGTTGGAGCCATAATGAGCCCTATGGGACCATCTCCAGGCATCAACGGTGGCTGGTCTTTGATATGCCTAAGCATAGGCAGCACAAAAGCCAGAGTCTTGCCTGAACCAGTTTTTGCAACACCTATGCAGTCTCGGCCACTCATTATTACTGGCAGTGCTTGTGCTTGAATTGGCATTGGCTTCTCAAAACTCATCTTCTTTATAGTTTCCAGAATTTTTGTGGTCAGTCCAGTTTGGTGCCACGTTTTGATCGGCTTTGGCACATCTTTACCGTGCACCTTCAATTCCAATTCTTTCCTGTACGCAACAACCTCCTCTGGGCTCATTCTTGCAATCTCTTTCACTTCAATGTAGAAATTCTTTCGAAATGGCGCATAGTCAATCTTTGAATGGTCTACTAACGCCAGCTTCTCAACTTTTGTTTTCTTTACTCGTTTCATAAAATCAGCATCATCTTCCTCTTCTAAATTATCTTCTTCATTTCCTATGTGCTCATAATCTGAATCAGAATCTTCACCAGGTATAATTCTTCCTATACCTTTATTAGGTCCTTTCTTAGGCTCAGTGTCATTGCTCTGACCATCCTTTTGATCAATGTTATTCAACTCTGCATTCTGATCTCCAGTATCAGAAGTAACAGCATCATTACTTAGCTTCTCAACTTCGGGCATTACCATGTTGTTCATAAAGGCATCTAAAGGATCAATCTCCTCATCTTCAACAACACCATCGTCCCCAGTTTGCACTGTAATTCCATTATCAGAATCAACAGCCATGACTTCTCCACCATCATCAGGAGGCTTGCCAGGTTCATCCACATCCATATCCGCAGCCAATTTCCCTGATTGAGCACCTTCTTCGTCATCAGATTCTCCCTCCAGTGTCCAGGCCTTTCCAGCCTTAGGCTCCTCAGTACTTTCTTCCCCAAGTTTCAGTCTGTCCTCTTCTTCCTTTTTCCTCCTTAATTCTTGCCACTCTTGCACTCTTCTCCTTCGTTTCTCCATCTCTTCTTCCAACTTCCTCTGCTCTTCTTCCATGTCCTCCTCTCTGGTTGTGGTTTTCTTTGCACTTTTATCAGCTTCATCATCGCTTTTCTTCCTTGGACTGTCCACACTGCTATCCCTATGCCTACTAGACCTTCTATTTCGTTCATGATCTCGCTCCTTGTGATCATCCTCTTTCTTCCGCCTTTTTCTGACTCGCTCCCTTCTATCATCATCACCACTGCTATCATCACTATCTGGTTCCCGTCTACGCCTTTCCCTTTCCTTTTGTCTTTCCCTCTCTCGCTCCTTTTCCTCTATCTCTTTCTCCCGCTCCCGTTCTCGTTTCCTCCTATCCTTCTCTCTTTCTCTTTCTTTTTCCCTTTCCCTTTCCCTTTCCCTTTCTCTTTCTCTCCTCTCCCTCTCCCTCTCCCTCTCCCTCTCCCTCTCCTTTTCTCTTTCCCTTTCCTTTTCTCTATCTTCCCGTTCTTTCTCCCTTGCCTTCTCTTTCTCCTTCTCCCTCTCCCTCTCCCTCTCCCTCTCCCTCTCCCTGTGTTTACTCCTTTGCTTCTCTCTATCTCTATCCCTCTCTCTGTGTTTCTCATCAACACTCTTTTCTCTTTCTGAATGCCGACTGTCCCTATCCCTATCTCCGTGCCTCTCCTTTCCCCCAATCCGTTCCTTCTCCCGGTCTTTCTCTCTTTCTCTTTCCCTCTTCGATTCCTCCTTCTCGGCCCTCCTTGAAGACTTAGATTTCTTCACCTCAATCTCCCCCATAACTTACCTTCAATACAAATGTCTGAAACAAAAATCAATCCAAAACCCTAATCGCGATTTTCTCAAAAAATGAACTCCACAAAATACGCGGAACCCAATTCCAAACTAAGGTATCCTCTGGAACGAGAAGCTTGAGAAATAGGGTAGCAGATCTAAAAATTAAAAAAAAAAAACACACAATAAATTAAATTGAAATCCGTCAATTGAAAGAGCATACGGAGGTACAGACAAAACTGAAATTAACAACCGCAACATAATAAACGCATATCTGATAGCATATGCACTAGATCAATATGTTTAAACTGAAGATGCACGATTTTTAGAGAGGACGACCACCTGAATAAGCCGCTTCTTCCTCTTCGCTTTCTGAATAGGCGCCCCTTTCCTCTCACCGTCGTTCTCTTCTCCTGAAACTCACCCCCGACCTCGCAATGTCAGACCATAGATTATTTTCCTTCGCCGGCTTACTTTTATGTTTTTATGGTGTCGTGTATAATCATAAAACGGCCCAATACAGTGACCTACATGGCTACAGCCCACGGGCTCTACAAGAATATTGAAGGCTAATGTTCCGCACTACTATTTATCTATATGTTTTTCCTTCACCTGTTTTTTAAAGACTTTTTTAATAATTTACATACTATTCTAAAAATCAATAAATATATTTATAATTTTATAATTATATCCTTTGTAAAAAAAATATATTAATTCATATAAAAAAATTAGCATTAATTTTTTTAAGAGAATTTCTATTTTGAAATAAGATTTTTTATTTAAAATATTTTTTAAAAAAAAGATGAAGTATTAGTATTGTTGTTGTTATTATCGCTATCATCATCATTATTATTATTATTATACTTTTGGTGTAAATTTACCTTAATTTGGTAAATTGAAATTATATATGAATGTATAAACTAATTTTTTGATTAATACAAAAACAATTAATACTAATTAATGTAGTATTATTTTTTGATATATTTCCATTACAAAAGGGAACATGGTGTGCGGTCAATATTATTCCAAATTAATTGTAACGGGTTTTTTCCCTTTTTTCCTTGGTTGATATCATTTTTAATATAACTACAAATGAAATATTATTTCTGATCCAAAACTAAAATATCTCTATTTTTCGGAACAAGAAAGTGAAGATAAATATAATACTCCCAATTTAGGAACTAGAAAATTTTATTTTATAAATAATACAGAAGTATTTAAAAAGAAAAATTGGATAATGTTACTACTACATCAACCATGAGAGATATGTGATCATCACCTAAATTATGTCTAATACAAGGCAAAACAAACAAAAGATGCATGTGCATAATATTAATACATCAATAAACGATTATAAAATCGAGAACAATAATATAGATAGGAGTATAAGAGCTTATAAATCCAAATGCAGGGAATTAAAGCCAAGATTTTAAATAACCAAAAGAAAAAAACTTTCCAACGCAATGGGAAAAATACCTCTAGCCAATTAGTCTGAGTCTTAAGTATAAACATAAATCTCGAACCCCAAGCAAAAGATAAATACTGGTCCACTCCATCACCCTCCAGCATACTCTAACTAGGAGTCATACCCCTATAAATTGCCATCTGATCCCTAGACCAGAAGCCTGATCATCATAGTGAGCACACAAGTAGAGTATCAGTACGGTGAAGTACTAGTAAAATATACCTCCTAATATAAGGTAAGGCTTATACAACACATCGAAGTCACATAGCAACATGGTGATAAGCATACCAATATAAGTAAATACTTACGCTCATGGTAGTAATACTATAAGGGATGATTCCATGGAAATCATGGAATAATAATTAATATGGGAAATGCAACACGATCCACACAATGTAAACCGTATTATATACCTTCATTTAGTGATCACATAATTCCTAATTATTAAGATAATTTATTCAACCACACCCAATTCTCCACCATGAACAAAAGTGAAATACCCCAAACCCCTAATTTAGGAAATCATGGCCGAATAGGGAATTATTAGAAAATTTATTTAAGATAAACTACTTTTATTGGAAAGAAAAGGGGAATTAATTGGGATAAATCAAGAAGGAATTTATAAGTGTTCTAAGTAGGATGACTTTTGGTATTTTAAGATAATTAAGGGTTTTATTTTAGAAATTAATTAAGTAAATTATTTTATTTAAAATAAGAAGGATAAAATAGCTTCAATTAATGTAAACTTTATAAATAATTTAATTGGAAGAAAATTTGGGTATTTTTCCTAATTAGTATGAAGGTTAAGGAAAATTTATCTAAAATAGTCTAAACTAAGCAAAAAAGGAATTTATTTAATATTTTATAAATATTAATATTCTAAATAGCCCAAAAATATTCTAAATAATTTATGCAAAATCCAAAACCATAAATAAAGCCTTTCTTTTCCTTTTTCCATTTTTCTTTTCCTTCTTTTTTTCCTTTTTCTACCTTCCCCGCCGAAGTTGGGCCTCACCCGGCCCAACGCCACCCTCCTTCCTTCTTCTCGCCCGCGGCCCAGCGAGCCCAGCCGCCCGTGAGACAAAATGCCGCGTTTTGACGCTAAAGTCGCTGAAACGCCGCGATAAGGAAAAAAATAACCGTTGCCAGACCGACGCGGACGCCGCGTTTTGCCCAAAACGCCGCGTTTCATTAATGGGGGAAATAACCGCCACCGCCCGGCCGGTTCCCCCTTCCTTTTCCTTTTCCCCTGGACCGCCGGTCCAGCCCCTTCTTCTTCTTCTTCTTCCTCGCGCCGTCGTCATTCGCCACCTGCAACACGAAACCTCGCCGGAGGAAGAAAAGCCTGCAACGACAGCTCCAGCTCTGGTAATTTCGCCCCCCTTCTCCCCGTTGACTTCCCCATGGATGTGACCAAACGGCACATCCCTTCTCCCGCACGAAAATCCCCTTTTCCCAAGCAATCATGGTCTGAAAATTTTCAGACCATACGCCGGCCAACTACGCCGGACAACCTACCCTAACCCTAACCCCCTAACCTCCCCCTCGAAGCTTGTCGTTTTTCGTTCAATTTGGCTTATAAATAGCCCTCATCACCACCTTAATCGGGTTCGACAACTGGGAACCCAGACAGAGCAAAGTCGCGCGCCACCCTGCCTTCAGACGGCCTTTGCTCCGCCGACAGCCACCCCTACCACCTACCCTTGCCACCACGATCCTCCCTGCACCTCCCTCTACACAACCAACCACCTTAGACTCCCTGCCTTGCGCCGCACGTGCTGCCCTGGCCGTGCGAAAATTCCTCCCCAAAAATGACCATTCCAGCCCTGCGCCACCTTCGCGCCGCCGCCGCCGGCTGTACCGCCACTTGCAGCACTTTCACCACCCCCCAAAACCACCAGGACTTCCTGCTCTACCACCCTACACTTCCACTCTCCCCTAGTCCCTCCTCCTTTAGCCTCCATAGCCACCTTTCCCAAATTCTTCCTCCTTCGCCGCCGCCGCCGCTCTACCGCCGGTGCCACCACCCCAGCCAGGTGGTCCCACTCCCTAAACCCTAGACCTAGAATAATAAGAAGTGGTTAATAAATTTTAATATTATTATTAACTATTATTTTTAATGTTATTATAATTATCATTAATCTAATTATTATTAATACTATTACTATAATTACTATTAGTACTACCCTTATTATTATTATTATTAGCAGGTCCTAACGTCACCCCTAAGAACTTCTAATTAATGGTATTAAGTAATACAAGACCCTATTAAGTTATTATTATTGTTAATATTGCTAGTATTACTATTATATCCTTATTATTATTATCACTACTATTATCATCACTATTATTATTACTATTATTACTATTCTTGTTATTATTATTATTACTCTTATTATTCTTATTGTTATTATAGTTATTATTATCCTTATTATTATTATTATTATTATCATTATTATTATATTATTATTATCATTATTGCTATTATTGTTATTATTACCATGTCATTACTCTAACTATCACTAATGTTGTCATTACCTCTATTGTTATGACTATTATGGTATTCCTACCACTATTAGAACTATTATTACTATCATTACTACCATTGTGTTACTATTGTAACTACTGTTACTATTATTATTATTATTATTAGCACCATTATTATCATCACCATCATCATCAGTATTATTATTATTATTATTATTATTCTTATTATTATTATTATTATTATTATTATTATTATTATTATTATTATTATTATTATTATTATTATTGTCCTTTAATATTATCGTTTTAGTATCCTTATCATGATTTGTTTTGTCACTAATGTTATCATTATGATTACTATTACTATTCCTACCATTATTATTAGCATTCTTATTATTATTAATACTTTTAATAACATTATTGGAACCCTTACCATAATACGGCAAAAATGATAAGGTCTACTCCGAGTAGTGGAAAATTTAACTAATTATCTTAGTAATAATAATAACCCTACCTTTTTATTTACAAACTACTAGTTATTAATATTAGCCTTAGTTTTAGGCCATGATAAGAGTAAGATAGGGGTTTTGGTATTTTCGATAGAGAGAGATTAACTCATAGTATTTCCCTCTTATAGGTGAATCGAGTGAGAACTTTCGGGAGGCGTAGGAGCGTGCTCCAAGCCCGGAACCGATCTAGGTAAGGGTCTAACTAAGGCCACTTGTGTGATATGTGAACTACTAATTGTGGATGCCTTATATGCTTATGTGATGTACTTATGTGTTATGCTTTAAATGTCACTATCTTATATGCCTTACGTGTAGCGCAGCATGGATCCAGGTACGTCTGTGTGAATTACCTGTATTATGTTTAATGTGAATGTGCTTCAATTTATGATATGTTGTGGCCTTAGGACATGCATGCTAGGGAATTTGGTGTGGTGACATAGTTTGGGGACATGGAAGACAAGATTTGGGAAGAAATAACAAAAGGGGGGAAATAAGTCGGTTAGAGAAGGGATGGGAGAAATAAGGGTTTCATGGGGTGGTTACGGTCTGCATGGGGGCAAACCTTACGTATAGAAAGGTGCCTCGGGGTGTGTGAAAGGTAAGAGAGGTGTTGTTTGGGTGTTTGGGGGCTCCGAGTGAAAAATAGTACGTGGACCAAAATAAGGGTGCGTAGGAGACGGGGTTAGAGTTTAGAAAGAACTCTAGCTGTCAGGGGAAAGAAGAAAAGGGGAGTATTAAAATCATAAGTGAAGAAGAGGGTGACATGGAATGGGGGTTGAACCGAAGGGTCGTGAGGTGTAGGGGTGCTAGGACGGTTCCGGATGTACGAGGTAGAAAGGGAGTGGGCCACCTAGGCCCAAGTTGGGTTTTCTGGAGAAAACCCTAAGGGAAGGTAGTGAGTGGACTTTGGGGTAAAAGGTGATGGGCCCAGACCCACACACTTAGGAGACGGGTTCCGGAGTGAGTAAGCTAATTAAGGGGAGGATGTCGGGCGAGTTAGGAGGCGCAAAGGTCTCAAGATATGAGATGGGCCCTCTTGGGAGGATGAGTATAGCTGAAGTTAGCCATGCATGTCTAGGGCGGAAACTCGTTGAAAAAGATACCATAAAATACTAATCACTTAAAGAGAAAGATGCTAAGCCGGGCCCAGACCGGTCCACCGACGAATAATAGTGGCCAGGAGCCGGGGTGCCCTGGAGACCGAACCACCGGCCAATAATAGTGGCCAGGAGCGTTTTGCCCTGTATATATTTCCGGTCCACCGGCTATAATAGTGGGTGTTACCGTGCTCAGCAAACCAAACATAAAATCGATAAGACATGGGGAAGATACTAAATACTTACAGTGGAACACCATGTGAGTCAGGACCAGACCGGTCCACCGGCAAATAATAGTGGCCAGGAGCGTTTTGCCTTGGAGACCGAACCACCGGCAAATAATAGTGGTCAGGAGCGTTCTGCCTTGTACATATCTCCGGTCCACCGGCTATAATAGTGGGGCACCCGCACTTACATGGATTAATAAAGAGTATGTGGAATTGAGTATGGTATTAAGAGATTTAAAGGATAAGTCTAATTGGAACATAATCGGCCTTACTATTTGTATTGTCTTATGTGCCTATATGATCATACTTGTATTGTGTACTTTGTCTGTTCGGCCTTAGTTATTCGGTTACCTTACTCAGTACGAAGTGTACTGACCATCCGTTTCATGGGTGCTGCTCATTCCCACGAGCAGAAGGCCCCACTGATCTAGTGCAGGTAGGTGACTCTCTATTTGATGCCTACGACGCTTATGAAGCGTTGGGCGGGACCGAGAGCTGAGTTCGGATCTAGCTTGGGGATCGAGAGTGGCGTGGACGGAGTCTGTTGTCACTTCACCTTTCTTATGTATTTAAGTTTATTTGTTTTAAGTGTATGACGTTTCAACTTTCAAAAACCCTTAAAACCGTATCTTGAATTGTACTTCAAACTTCTGCACTCTGATTCTATACTACTTAGGTTTTCACCGTGAATGTGTTATGCTAACAACTCGTATGTTGGTTAATCTGTTTTAGCCTTAGCACTTAGTACCGGAACGGTAGGAGTGAACCGTTCTGGTATTAAGTGTGGCGGTAACGCCCCCGAATTTACAAGTGTTATCTCTTATTTCCTATAAACTTTTTGAAATTAAACGAAATTTTTCAGTAGTAAATTTGGGGGTGTTACAAGTTGGTATCAAAGCGTTGGTCCTCAAACCCACGCTTGTTTCTTCTCCAAAACAAGATTCATTTTACGAATTTTACCGAATTTAAAACGTTTTCATGCCTAAGCGAAACCCTTCTATTTTAACGATTTCGAGTCCGGGCCACAGTGAGGAACGTCAAGATAGATTAGGGATTTCCCTGAGGAGGGAAGGTAATTAGTTACGATTATTGCGAACTAGGGGGTTCGCTTCTAACCATGTCTTTTATTGGATGCAGCCCCGATGGCGGCAAACGGCCGATTAGCACGTCTGGAGGAGGCCTTCGAGGCCTTCATGGAATTTGTTCAACGCCCCCACCACCCAGAGGGTGCCGTTAAAGACTGGCTTCGAAGGGTTACTGGGCACCACCCTCCTACATATTCCGGCAAGGAGGACCCTATGGTCCTCGAGGGGTGGATTCGAGACCTGGATCGTACTTTCGAGGCGGTGGACTGCCCCGTAGCTAGACAGCTTAGTATAGCTGCTTTCTTCTTGAGGGGCGTAGCGGATACTTGGTGGGTAGAGTACAGAGCTCGGGTTGGTCCCCTGGCAGATTGGGAGGCATTCAAGACCGCGCTTCGTTCTAGATTCTACCCGGAGAGCCTGAAGAGGGACAAGCTACGAGAATTTATGCAGCTCACCCAAGGCACGATGACGGTGTGGCAGTACTATGCTCGCTTCACCGAGCTGCTACGCTTTGCCCCTGGGATCGCCGCAAACGAGTCGACAGTAGTGTTCCAGTTCGAGCAGGGGCTAAACTTCAGTATCCGTAGGATGATGGGAGCGGTGCCATTCACAGATCTTGCCACACTCTATGAGCGTGGTAGTAATACTATAAGGGATGATTCCATGGAAATCATGGAATAATAATTAATATGGGAAATGCAACACGATCCACACAATGTAAACCGTATTATATACCTTCATTTAGTGATCACATAATTCCTAATTATTAAGATAATTTATTCAACCACACCCAATTCTCCACCATGAACAAAAGTTATGGGAGCAAATAAACACAATGGGATACCACACCCACCACATGGGGTCATGATACATTGAAGGAGATTTTCTTTGGGGATACCACACCCATCATACATCGAGTGTACCTACCGTGAGAGCTAACAAAAATCGAGATACCACACCCAACACATATGGTTGAAGTACATTAAAGGGGATTGTATCAAGATACCCCACCCAACACACCTTGAACTTCTCTATCACGAGGGCTAAAAAGTTGTGATACCACACCCCACCTAAGCAATAGATAATACGGAGTACTAGGGGGCTTGTATATGGGATACTTCACCCAATCGTACTAGACACTAATGTCATGTTGACCTTATAATACCCCAAAAATTTACTTAATCTAATCCCACATCATTAGCCCCCTAATCAAATGATAATCTCAATAAAGCCTATATTAGCCTTAACCTATCCTTACTCCCAAAACTTTAACCGACTATGAAAACCTTAACTTTGATAAACCATAATTTGTAAACCAAAATCAGATCTACTAAAATTTTTCGCTAATTTTAATTACCTTTAACTAATCTTAATTACCTTTAACTAATCTAAAATCACCTAACCCTTTCTCTTTACCTTTTCTTTTCTTTCCTTCTTCTCCTTCTCTCGCCAACCTCAAGATGCAACTCTTAGATCTGCCCATTTTCACCCTCCACTTGCACCATCCACTTGTACCATCACCTCACCTCCCTTCTTCTTTTCTTCTTCTCCTTCTGCATTCTTATCTCTATAGACTTGCAACCCCATGCACACCACCCATCTCCCCCTATCATTCTTCCTCTTCTTACGCAACACTTCCATCAACCATCACCACCCTCACCTTGTAGCTATTACCCTACCCTAACCATCCCCTACAACCATAACCCTCACCCTAAAGCTACACAATCACGATCATCCTCCTCACACACTTGCATCCTCCTCCTTGTTATTTTTCTTCTTCCCGAATCATACCACACGTGCACATATGAACATACACACACACACACACACCTCACACTCTCCCTATTTCTCTTTGGTTTTGCCTCACTCTGCTAATATTTGTGCCAAAGAACCATTACTGAGCTCCTTCTTCCTTCTCCTTCCCTCTTTCTCCCTTTCTTATTCTTCTTCTTCTCCTCCTTCCTTTTCCTATTTTGGCTTTTGCACCGCCATCTCCCCCCACCGTGCACCACCTTAGCCACCACTCGCCGCCCTTTGTTCGGTGGACCAACCACCAAGGTCGCCCCAACCTTCCCCCTTGTTGTCGCCAGCCATCGCCGCCAACTACAGCCTATTTTTCCTTCTTCTTCCTCTTATGTGTAGCAGCGTTGCAAAGTGTACGGCCAATGCACTGCCTACTACACAGTCGTGCAATGCTTAAATCTTCTACTACACAGCCGTGTAATCCCTACATTGTCTAACATTGCAAAAATTTTCTTCTCAACTTGATTCTGCATAGCCGTGCAAATTTCACACCACCTAGCCATACATCTTGTTTTCTCTCAACCAGAAGCTACAACATCTACTGCACAGCCGTGCAACCTCATTCCTTTGGTCGTGCATCCCTATTTTCACCCCCAAACCTGAACCAAACACCACCAAAATTTAACTATAACTCCACCACACATTCCTCTACATGTCCACACATCTCAAGCTCCCATTTGATTATGGTTATACCTAATTTTACCCTCTTTTACCTTGATTTTTCCTTCGGTTTAACTCTTCGAGCTTAATTGTAATTTTATTATTTTTGTAGGTGGTTTTCCAATAGCTTCGGAGGAGGTAGTCTAGGATTTTGCGTGCTTAGAGCCCAGTGTCCTAGTTGATAAGGATACTATTTGATGCTTAGGACTTTTGATGATAATTTCTTGTATGACTAAATGTGTTTTTCATGATATTGCTCCTATGATATGTAACATATGTTCATATTGGTAATTTGTGTTGTCATGAATGTTATGTTGAAAGAAAATAAGAGTTGTAAGAGATACCATTATGTTATGATTGTGATAATAATATCATATTTGTGAGAATGCATCTTATAGCATGACATATAGTTTGAATGATGATAATATCACACTTGTGGAAATATATTCATGGTATGAAATCTGGGTTGAATGATGAGAATGTCATATTTGTAAAAATTATAATGTAAAGTATGAAATATAGGTTGAATGATGATAATGTCAAAATTGTAAAATTATATCTAGAGTATGGAATATGGGTTGAATGATGATAATGTCATAATTGTGAAATTATGTCTTATGGTATGAAATATGGGTTGAATAAGTGGTGGTAAATGGGCTTAAGGTCTCTCATGAGGTATGATGATTAATGAGGACTTGAAAAATTAATATGTATGGAAGGTATAAGATTTTATAAAATAAAGGTGTTAATTGTGCTTAAAAGGTAACTTGGTTATTATGGGATATTAAGGAAATTTTGGTAATTTATGTGTTAGGAGACTTAAATTATGACAGTAATAACTTGAGTAATTCATGGGAATATTATCGTTATTCGGGGTTCATAAATGTTTAATAGTAAATTTGGGGCAAGCCATCTGGAGATGTTAAAATTATTATTCCATCTTTAGGGTTTAGAGGTTATCTATTGGAATTAGAAATGATGAAAATTTCATGTGAAGTGTTATGACAATTTTATGGGATTTGGACTTGGATACTTCAGTATATATATATCAAGATGAGATTACTAAATCAAACTCATAGGAATTAGGTTGTGCTTTTTGGGTATGATACTAATCATGGGATTTGGGATATGTCATAATATAATGTGAGTGGAACAACCAACATGGGAGAATGAACACTAAAGGAAATGTAATTAAGGTTTGACAGGACTTGAGGTTTTGGACATGTATTATAAGCAAATCTGTTTGATTATGTTCTATGTTTGAGAATTAATCTTAAATAAGATACTAATCACTTAAAGTAAAAGAGCACGTGAGTAGGGCCATGGTGATTATTTTTCCTAAATCTATATATACATATTCCCCATCCGTCGGGTAGAATAGTGACTCAAGAGCGTTCTGTCCCAAGCTGATGTTTTTAATCTCCATTCCATTGGAAAAAATAGTAGCTCGGATGTGTTTTTCCCGAGAAGTTTCATATCGTTTCACTAGTTTAAGAATAGTGGAGTTTCTACACTCAACATATATAAAAGAATGAAAATGGACTATACTTAATAAAAGGATCTGGATCATAATACGCCTTATGATATGTTCATTTACTTGATTATATTCCTTTATCATTTAATGTGGAATCATGTGCTATTTGTATTCCTATTTTGATAGTATTGTTCCCTTATTCAGTACGTAGTGTACTGACCACCCATTTTATGGGTGCTACTCATTCCCACGAGCAAAAGGCCCTGGGTCGTATGTGTAAGTTTTAAAGGATTAGGTAGATGACTTTGCGGCTTATGACACCTTATGTGGGGATGAGTAACTTCATCTATGTTGGGATCGAGTGAAGAATATCTGTTATCTGGGTTATGTATTAAACTAGATACCTATTTTGGACTCTTGATCCACGGTATCCCCTTTTTGTATTTTGGTATTGTAAAACTCAAAGTAATACTCCAAACTCAGTATTTGTACTATAAATGTACTTTTTTTTTTTCTAATTTCCTTATATTACCTTAAACGTTGCATAAACTAGAATTATGTCGATCACGACGGTAACCCCCACTATTTTTACTTAGTTACTTCTGCTGCAAAATGAAAATTTTCAATAGTAAAAATTGGAGTGTTACAAGCTTGCCATAATATAATCTTATACCTCAAAGATATGTGTATACCTTATTGATTGTAATCTAGTAGAGAAGAAAATAGGTATTGAGTGAAAAAAATATAACCACAGGGTAATCCACCACTAACTCCATGTCATCTACCTTGAGAGTCAGAGAAAAAGGCTCGAACAACATCTTATTCCATTATTATACATTGTCAAGCGATATCACCAAATTAAATCCACAAAATAACCAATTTTGTGTTTCCAAGTGATAGCACCAAGCACCATTAAATTCCACTATTAACCAAATTTGGTGTTTCCGAGTGATAACATCAAACACATCAAAAGGCATAAAAGCCATCAATTAGGTGTTTACATATGACATCAAATTTAACCAATTCAATCCCAATTATCATCATTATGATTTATATTAATTCCAGATCAATTGTGGTTGAAATCATAATTTAAATGTTGTAATCACATGGAGGTATTAACACAAAAACCTAAAAGAGTATAAACAATTAACAACCAAATCAAGCGGTATACAGTCGAACCAGTTAATCTATCCATAGGGCTAATCGACTTGTCTGGTTGTACCATAGTTAAAAAAATAACAACAGCGGACTAGTAGACTGGTTGGTATCATTGATCGACTGTTCATAGGAGACAAGGTGATGTGTTTGGTCTAACTGACTGATGGGTCTAAGAAGATACTGGACCACTTTAAATGCAACGCCACCAGCCGATGGGTCTAGTGAACCGATTTTCTGTTCATAGAAACCAGTCGACCTATTCATAGAACCAATTGACTAATCTCACAACAAACTAACCAAAATTTTCAAACTGTGTGATTGCTCACACAACCAGTCAATGGATTCAATGAACTAATCGACTAGTCTAAATAATATAACACCCTGAGTCGATACGACCACACAAGAGCTACATAGGAGCTCTTTCGAATTGATCGGTTGGCCTCACAAATTAGTACGAGTCCTTTCAGCATGCTTTATCCTCACTCAAACCCCTTTTGAGAAATTTTTAGAAAATTTTTAAAATTTCTGAAGAGGGTCACCCATCTTAAAAATTGCTCCATGACCAGCACGCTTAACTATGGAGTCCTTAAGATGGAATTACCAAGAGGATGATATACCATGTTGATATAAGTAGCTAAATCAATCCTTATAACACTCCACTCAATTTAGGGTATTACATTTTCCTCCACTCAGAAAACATAACGTCATCGTTGTACCTCAACCATTAACTGTCTCAATATTGTTTTATCCCAAGAATCATTCCGCTAAGTGGCTGACTGGCTCATCCAAATTTAGTTCACGATTGTGGTTTCTCTTTGATGCCATTTCTAACACCCCCAAGTTGATATAACGACTCGGGAGCTACCTTAGAGTACTTTTGGATTGATTGGCTGGCCTCACAGATCAACACAAATCCTTTCGACGTACTTTGTCCTCACTCACATGCTTCCTAAGAAATTTTCAAAAAATTTATGAAACTTCCCAGGAGGGTCCCCCATCCTAAAAATTACTTCACAGCCAATACGCTTAACTGTAGAGTTCTTAGGACGGAATTCCTAGAAGGATGGTATACCATGTTGATATAAGTAGTTATATCAATCCTTATAACGCTCTGCTCAATTTGGGGTATTATATTATTTGTAACACTCCGAGTTGATATGACCATGCAAGGGCTATTCTAGAGCACTTTTGGATTGATCATCTGCCCCTACAGATCAACATGAGTCTTCCCAGAATTGTAACACTCCAAAATTCACTATTTTTTTAAACGGAAACAAATAAATTAGAACCTATAAATTTCGAGAATGTTACCACCACACTTAGTACGAGATTGGTTCATTCCGATCGTTCCAGTACCAAGTGCTAAGACTAAAAAGGATTATTGTTAAATTTTAATCAATACTTAAACCAAGAGTTCATAAAAAGAATTAGAAGGATCATAACACAGAGATCAGAGCGCGTAAAAAGTTTACAATTCAAAGGAGTACAATCAACTATAAGATAGAAATTAGAGTGCGTGAAAAGAGTCATAAACCATAGTGCATTGTCAAAATTCCAAAAAGGGAAAATAAAGTTTACAACCGGTAAAATTTACGTCTAGGATGCTCAATATAAAGTAAAAAAGGGAAATCCATCCACGCCACTCTCGATCCTTGTGCCAAGTCCATACTCAACACTCAACCCCACCTAATACCTCATGAACATCGAAGGCATCAAAATAAGCATCACCCACCTGCACAAAGTCAAAAGGGCCTTCTGCTTATGGGAATGAGCAGCACCCATGAAAAGGGTGATCAATACACTACATACTGAGTAAGGTAACCATACACCAAGGCCAACACATAAGAGCACGTAATTGAGGCTGAATAATAAAAGATCATACGATCACTTTAGACAAATAATTAAAGGTCATATTATAGTCCAAATTAATTATTTAATTAATCTCTTATCGATACTTATTTCACACCATACTTTTTATCAAGTCCATGCGAGTATGGAAATCCCACTATTTTAGCCGATGGATCGGTCACTTATAGGGAAACATGCCCTAACCACTATTATAGTCGGTGGATCGGTCACATATAGGGTAACATGCACCTAACAACTATTATAGCCAGTGGATTGGTCACATATAGGGCGAGACGCCCTAACTACTATTCCTTACCGGTGGATCGGTTTGGCTTTTACTCGCATAGTATTCCACTGTAAGTACTTAGTGCCTTTTATGTGTCTTAGCAAACTCAGGGTTTGATTTATTGAGCTTGAGATCCCCCACTATTATAACCAATGGAGCGATCACTTATAGGCCAAAATACACCTAACCATTATTATAGCCGATGGATCAGACGCTTTTAAGGCGAGACGCCCTAACTACTATTTCTTATCGGTGGATCAGTTTGGGCCCGGTTCAACAATATTCCGCTTTACATGATTAATGTATTAAGTGTCTTATTGAGAAGTTTCATGCTAGACATGCATGACTAACTCCCTCTATGCTTATCCTTCAAAAGGTCCTGTCCCACATCATAAGACTCATACACCTCCTAACTTGACCCAACATCCCTTCCTCCTTACCCCAACTCACACTAGAGGTCCAACTCTTATGTATGTGGGTCAAGGCCCACTACCTTACACTTCCAAATCCACTCATTGCCTCACTATAGGGTTTTATCCCAAAACCCTAATTTAGGCCCATGTGGCCCATCCTACTCCACCTCACATGACCCAAACTATTTTATCACCCCATACATCATAACCCTTAGATTCAACCCTCATCATTACGCCTTACTCCTCACATACATGTATGATGACCAAACCCTAGATACTCATATCAAACCCTAATTGGCCACACCAAACCCTAGCTTCCTTATTCCCACATATCACTCCTCCATTTCTCACCCTAACTTTTTATACGTAAATTTTACTCCCATATATACCCTAACCTTCCCATGCAAATCTTTGAACTGTTTCATGTAGAACCCTAGACTCCCATGCAAAACTATAGATTCTTCCATGCAAAACCCTAGATTCTCCCATGCACAACCATAGATTCTCCCACGCAAAACCCTAGATTCTCCCATACACAAACATAGATTCTCTTATACGAAACCCAAAATTCTTCCATACAAAACCATAGATTTGATTCCCCCTTACAAAACCATAGATTAGGTTCTCACATTCCTTTATTTTACTTTCATCCCCTATTATTCTTCCACTGATGGATCATTAAAATATTTAGGTCAACTCACATCCCTTAATTAACTTATTTCCCTTTGGTCAACTTACTTCCCCATTTTCTCTTTTCATCCTTTCCACCCCACCAAACCACATTAAACATCCTCACATGCATGTCTTAAAGGGTCATAACACATTACATCACATTACACCACATATGCATAATCACACATGCCATATGAAAGTACATATGCATACCTCAACTCTAAGCCACACTACACATGCAATAGTCATAACGATAAGCATAAGATACATAACACATCATGATATATGGCATATAATGTACATAAGGTACATAAATGATTTAGTTACACCCTTACCTAATATGACACCGGTCTTGGAGCACGCTCCTACGCCTCCTTAAGGTTTTGACTAGTCTCACCTATAACAGGTAAAAACTAAAGATTAGGCTTCCTCCTACTAAAAAATACTATTATTTCCTAATTTATTCTAATATTAGGTTTTAGATAAAATAATAATAGAATAATAATAGCACTAACTAATTACTAAATTTGCTAAAGATAAATGTAATAATAGTAATATTGTAAAAGTTGATAATGTAAGGTTTGAAGATTTTACCCTAATAATAATAATAACAACAACAACAACGATACTACTACTACTACTACTAATAATAATAATAGTATCATTCAAAATAAATGGTGAAATAAGGGCTTCGACCCTTCACCAAAATATTACTACTACTACGACTACTACTACTACTACTACTACTACTACTACTACTACTACTACTACTACTACTACTACTACTAATAATAATAATAATAATAATAATAATAATAATAATAATAATAATAATAATAATAATAATACGAAATAATAATAAGAATAATGATAATAATAATAATAATATAAATAAAAAATAATATAAAGTAGGGTTTTGACCCTACTTTGAAATAATAATAATACTATTAATAATAATAATGATGATGATGATGATGATGATAATAATAATAATAATAATAATAATAATAATAATAATAATAATAATAATAATAATAAATCAAAATAAAAATAGAATAGGGCTTCGGCCTTCAATAGCAATAATAATAATAATAACATTAGTAGTAGTAGTAGTAGTAGTAATATATTCGAAATAATGGAAATATAATAAAATGAAATAAATAAAGCTTGTATAAATAGTGTTTAAGGGTTGAGAAGGTTTAGGGTACTACCTTAGGTTGGTGGTGACAGGCAGCACCGGCGGTGGTGCACGGAGGTGGCGGTGGTGGCCGGAAAAAGAGAAGAAAATAGAAATAGTTAAGTGTTGGGAAAAGGAGAGGGAGAAAGAGGGTGGGAGTTGGGGTGTTTATGGTTACCTAGATGAAGAGAAGTGGAATGAGGGTGGCGGTGCACAACAGCAATTGTGGTGGCCGAGAGTGGAGGAAAGAGAGAAAGAGAGGAGGAGAGGGAGGGAGGGGAAAAGAAGGGTAGGGGGAGGTAGAGGAAGGTCTGCAGGTGTTTTTGGGAAGTGTAAGGGGCGGTGGTTGCGGTGAGAGTGGTGGTTAATGGTGGTGCAAAGGGCGGTGGAGGTGAAAGGAATAGTTGATCGAGAAGGCTACTCTGCACGGCCGGGGTGTCTCATGTAGGGAAAATAGAGGGAGAAAAGAGGTGTAGTTAGTTAGAGGGTGGTGCAATGAGTGATTAGGTAGGAGGCTTAGGCTGGTGTCTGAAAGGGCGGTGGCGCACGAGGAGAGATTTCTGGGTTTCAGGGAAAAAGGCTCGAGTCCAAGCTAGTTAGAGGGTATTTATAGAGTTAAAGGAGGGGATAAGGTCAAAGGGGCGACGGGAGAATAGGTTAGGTAGTTTAGGGCATCGACTAGCGAGGGCAAGTCAGTGCAGTTCAAATCGTGGTAGGGTGAGTGGCTAGTTGTTATTGGCTTGGGAGAGAGAATGGTGCACGAGAAGAGAGGGAAGTGGGTTGGGTCAAAGTGATAATTGAATCGGCGAGGGAGAGAGGGAAAAATGGCCGATCAAATCAGGTATCGCCGACGACAATATTCTCAAGTAGTTTGGGGAGGTGTTGCAGGTCAACGGGGGAAAAAAGGAAGGAGGAGGAAGGAGATGGGGTGTGGACCAGCGATCCAAGAAGAAAAAAAGAAAAAGAAAAGAAGGGGAAAATTGAACCGTGCGATGGGGGCGAAAAAAAAATGAAACAAAATGCAGCGTATGGGACTTAGGCTACACTAAAAGAGAAAAGAAAAGGAAAGATGAAATGGGCCGCTGGGCTCGCCTAGGTCGGGGGAAGGGAAGAGAAAGAAAGGAAGAAGAAGGAAAAATAAATAAAAAAGGAAAGAAAAAGGAAAAAAGAAAAATAAAAAGGAAAAATAAAAATAGGTGGGTTGGGATATTTAAAAATAATAATATTTAATTCCCTTTTTAGGTTAATTTAGGATTTTTAAAAAAAATTTAAATTCCATTTTAATTAACAAAACACCTTAATTTTTCCTAATTAAAATATTATTATTTTCTTTTTAGTTTGCCCTAATTAATTCCCTTTTATTTTAATAAAAATAATTTATTTAATTTAATTTTTCTAATAAATCATTATTTAACTAAAATTCTTAAAATTAGGGTTTTGGGGCATTTCAAGTATGCTTTATCCCCATTCATTAAAAATTGCTCTATAGTCAGCATGCTTAATTATGGAGTTCTTAGGATAGAATCATCAAAATGATACTATACTATATTGATATAAGTAGTAAGCTCAATCCTTATAACATTCCCCTAAATTTTGGGTATTACATTCACCCCCACTCAAAGAACATAACTTCCTCATTGTGCCTCGACCAATAACTGTCTCAATATAGTTATATCCCAAGAACCTTCCAGCTAGGAAACTCACTGGCTCATCTAAGCTTAGATCGAGGTTGCAGTTTTTCTATGATACCATTTGTAACACCCCGAATCAATATGATCATGCGGGGGCTACCCTAGAGCGCTTTCAAATTGATCGATTGGCCCCACAAATTAACACGAGTACTTTCAGCACGCTTTGTCATCACTTACGTGCTTTTTGAGAAATTTTTTAAAAATTATAAAACTTCCTAGGAGGGTCACCCATCCTAAAAATTGCTCCACGAATAGCACATTGAGTTGTAGAGTTATTAGGATGGGATCACCAAAATGATGGTATACAATGTTGATATAAGTAGTCAGATCAATCCGTATAACACTCCCATCATTTTGGGATATTACATTTGGTATCAACTTATAACAACCCAAAATCTACTATTAAAAAATTTTGTTTTTGCATAAGCTAATACATAGACTAAGCTGGTGTTTTTATGCTCAAAACTCCATTTTTCACACTTAGATTCATAATCTCATAATAATGCAATATAACACATAATTAGAACATAACATATAAAATATCCATCACACATAATAATGCATAAATTTCATATTAAGGTCTAGCATGCTTCTACTCAACAAAAATCACATAGAAAGGATACAACATTTAAGGCATAAGAATAGCAAATAAATACTATGACATGTTAAGATATAAATTTATACCATAAAAGATAACATGCTTAGAACTAAAATATATAACATCATGCTCTACCATTTTTAGCATACTCAAAATAAGAATAGCAGAATATTACAAAAAAAAAATACAAACTATAATGCATGCTAATAAAATACCACATAAAAACATGTATAAATCTCCATACTAAGAGAGTAAGCATAGCTTACTAACAAGCAAGTCTTGTAGCTAAATTAAGTCTTAAGTTTCTCCTTCATGTAGTACCTCTTGATCACCTATTAAAAAATATAAGAAGATTTAAAATTTTATGACACTAGCTAAGGGAAAATAATAGAAAGGAAAGTAGAGAAGAGGAGTGAAAGACAAAACCAATATAAGAGTTATTCTCGGCTAGCTTTGGGAAGCTCTAAAAATAAGGGCAAAGCCCCCACCTAAATAACTTCCAAAGCAAGGGAAAATGATGCCAACATATATGATTATGATGTAGGATAATTTGAAGCAAGTAAATGAGGAGAAAAGTGATGGAAAAGTGGTAAAATCTGTAGCACAAAACTGCAGTAGCTGGAGCAAGATAGAGGTGAAAAAATGAGTAAATTTGATGCTTCAAACCATTTCCAGCAATTAAGGTACCATGAGGTAATTTTAGAAGGTTTAAGTAGAATGATTATGTCATGTAAAAGTGGAAGAAAAACTGATTGGAAATGGGGTAAAATGGCACAAGTTGGCAGTAGCATTAGGGAAGGAGAAGAAGGGAGTAAAGTTCTAAAGTTTATAAGTGTGTGTGTGTGTTTAGCTTATATAAAATAATGCAATGTACAGGAGTGAAGAGAGAAGGGGATTGGCGCCAGTTTTGGGATAGAATGGCATGATTCCAGATCTACCATTGAGTGATAAAAGTTGAAATGAGGTTGCTTAAAGCTCACTTGAAGGAAAGGCTAAGGGTAGGTTTGCTTTAAGTACAACTATGCTTAATTTAGCATGGAAATTTATATATGCCTAGTGATGTCAAATGGTATCATCAAAATGGTATTAAGTCCTTCAAAAATATTTGATGATATCCAAGTAGGACAACTTGGTGATGTTAAGCTTGAGCGAATCCACCATAAAATACAGTAGGGTATAGCTGAGGGTTTTTAAATACATGATGATGGTAGCATACGGTACAAGGGTTGTTGGTGCGCCCCATAGAGTTGTGCTGATTTGAAGCGCTGGATTCTAAAGGAGGGTCCCTGTATACCATACTCCATCTAGGGTTGTTGACAAACCAAGTTGGCTCGCCAGCCTTTTTAGGCTTGGCTCGTTAATGGCTCGACTCGGCTCAGCTCACTTTTTAAACGAGCTTAAAAATTAGGCTCAAGCTCGGCTCGATTATTAAACGAGTTAAGCTTGAGCATAATAAACTTGGGCTCGATCTCGTTTACAGTATAAAAGCTCATGAGCTCGGCTTGTTTACCACCAAAGCTTGAGAGTCGGTTGGTTAAAAGTTTGACTAAACTTGTTAAAAGCTCGATTCGTTTATAAACAAGTCAAGCTCAAGCTTTATTTTTAGGCTCGTTTAGTAAATGAGTTGAACCCAAACCTACCCCGGCTTAGCTGGCCTCAACTCGTTAACAGCCCTAACTCTGTCCACCCTAGAGGGGTTAAGTTGTACAAGGACCTCAAATGGATTTACTAGTGGCTTCACATGAAGCAAGAGGTAGTAGAGTTTGTGTCGAGATGTCTAATATGTCAGAAGGTCAAGATAGAGCAATGTAGACCAGCAAGGTTGGTATAGCCATTGGATGTTCCCAAATGGAAGTGGGATTCCATCTCCATGGACTTTGTTTATGGCTTACCGAGGACACATAGTGGTTGTGACATGATATGGGTCGTTGTTGATCGATTGATTAAGTCGATAATCTTCGTTCTAATGAAGTCAACTTGGAGCATAAGTCAATTAGCTGATGCATACTTGAAGTATGTGGTGAGTTAGCATGACACACCTATAAATATAGTCTCTGACAGTGATTTGAGGTTCCTCTCTCACTTTTGGGGGAAGCTATAGGAGACTATAGGAATGACATTGAAGATGAGTATTGTCTTCCATCCAGCTACAGATGGGCAGACCGAGGGGGTGATTCTTGGGATAAACTATATTGGGAACTGTCAGTAGGTCAGGTGCAATGAGGATGTTGCATTCTTTCAGTGGGGGTGAATGTAATACTCCAAATTGAGCAAAGTATTATAAGAATTGATCTTTTTACTTATATCAATATGGTATACCATCCTCTTAGTGATTTCATTCTAAAAACTCCATAGATAAGCATGAAAATTTCTCGAAAAGCACATGAGTGAGGACAAAATGTGCTAAAAAAATTCGTGTTGATTTGTGGGGTCAATCGATCAATTTGAAAGCACTCTAAGGTATCCCCCACATGTTATATCAACTTAGGGTGGTAGAAATAGTATCAAAGCAAAACCGCGACTATGAGCTAAACTTGGATGAGTTAATCAGCCACCTAGAGGGACGATTATTAAGATAAACTATATTAAGATAGTTAGTAGTTGAGGAACAACAAGGATGTTGTGTTCTTTGAGTCGGGGTGAATGTAATACCCCAAATTAAGTGGAGTGTTATAAGGATTGATATGGCTACTTATATCAATATGGTATAGCATCCTTTTGGTGATTCCTTCCTAAGAACTACATAGTTAAGTGTGTTGGTTGTAGAGTAATTATTAAGATGAGTGACTCTCTTGGTAAGTTTTGAAATTTTTCTAAAAATTTCTCGGAAAGTGTGTGAGTAAGGACAAAGCATGCTAAAATGACTCATGTTGCTCTGTGAGGCTAGTCGTTCAATCCGAAAGTGCTCCATGGTAGCCCCTTGCGTGGTCGTATCAAATTGGGGTGTCATAAATGTAACACTCCAAATTAAGTGAAGTGTTATAAGTATTTATCTAGCTACTTATATTAACATGGTATACCATTCTTTTGATGATTTTATCCTAAGAACTCAATAGGTAAGCGCAGTAGATGTGGAGAAATTTTAGGATGGGTGACCATTTTAAGAAGTTTTAGAAAATTTATTGGGAAGTGCATGGCTGAGGAAAAAGTGCACTAAAAGGACTTTTGTTGATTTATGGGGTTAGCTGATCAATCCAAAAGCTCTTTAAAGTAGCCCTTATGTAGTCGTACCAACTCGAGGTGTTACATAAAAGATCACCCAAACTTGCGACGCACACACCCAAAATTTACCAACATTTACCATATTAATCCTAGCATGCTTCTATATCATAAAACACATAAAAAAGACATGTTGCACATATAGAATCACATGGATACATGATAATGTAGGTATTTAAATGAATCATGCTCAAACTGCCAATTCATGTATAAAATCAGAGAAGCCCAACAATACTTAACTTTATGAAGAAATTATACACATGCTCAAATTTTATGACACAATTAGACCGTGATCACACAAAACACACCAAAAGCAACAGAATATCATTTATATTAAAGATAATAATGCCTTACCTTAAAAAAATTCTTCTAGCACAAAACTCTTACTTGATGAATATCTAGTATGACCTCAATTCCTAAGAGAATAAAAGTCAAAACCATTAAGTATCCCTTTCAAAACTCCATTAAAAATCAAGGAAGAGTCAGAAGAACAAAACACAACCCAACCTTTTCTCAGAAACACAAAGCTAAGGAAAAGAAACTTAAATCTTTAACTTTTATCAAAAATTAATCCTTCCTTACTTAAGAGAAACAAAGGAGACATAAAGCCAAGATTCAAAGAAGAAAGGGAGAGAATGCTCGACCAAAGAAGGAATCAAGCCAAATTAAGCCTCTATTTTTTCTCAGCAAAAAGGAGAAAGGGAAAGAATCAAGGAATGCTCAATACTCAGGAAATTTTCCAACAAGAAAAGGGAGAAAAAATAAAGAGAAATAGTTGAGAAATAAACATAGATCGGGAATGAAGGGTATAGAGGTGAGGGTTGGTCAACATTCATAAGATAGATAGAGAGAGAGAGAGAGAGAGAGAAGACTGGTATGGTTGAGTGTGGGAAACCAAGAGGTAAGGAAAGACATGATGGAGTGAAGGAGGTTGAATGCAGTCGGGAAGATACATGACAGTAGGTTAGTGAGTTAGGTAATGGGTGCACAAAGTCAACCACACAGCCCAACTGCTAGAAGACAGAGAGAGAGAGAGAGAGAGAGGTGAGGGAGAAGAGAGAAGGTGAAGTATATCTCAAAATTTTCCTTTAGGAAAAATTTAACTAAATAAAATTATGAAATAATATAAATAATATGAAAATAATCCTAAAGCACCAAAATATACTTATTAGCAAAAATAGACTCTAATTAGAAGTTTACATAAACATAAGAAAAGGGATTCGAATCAAAATCAGAAGTAGATATGAAACCATAGGATAAATAATTGATTGGTTCAGGCAAACCAGTTGGCTAGTTTGTCGAGAATAAAATTGTTAATCTCTAAGTGTACTAGTTGATCGGTTAGGCATCCAATCGATTAGTAAGCTTGAAATTCACATTTTTATTAAAATTTTAAGCCAATTTTAATATCAAAACTAATTTATTTTATATCAATATAATTTTAAACACATTTTGAAGGATTTTAGGACAATGTATTACAATAAAAGTCTGTATGCAACGTATAATTTGCTGCATTTGTCCTTTGAAGGAACATTAATTGTCATTTGCCACATTAAACTTGGAGGCAATTTAAGAGGGGGAATAATGTTGAGATTGTCATCAAAGTAAAAGGTTTCAAATCCTAAATCATATATATCTATAAAGGAAGAAGAAATTAAGTATGACCATGTAGGAAAGAAAAGATGAGGAATGTATAAGGTTGAGGAAAAGGGGATATTAGGAGGGGAAGTAGACAAAGTTGTGGAAATTAGATAATCATAAGTGAATTTCATTTCTAAATCTCATTTATTTTGGTGAGATTTGTATATATTCACCTAAATTTTTAAAAACATAAAACTCTCTGTCCTATGATATATATATATATATATAATATCTAATGAAAACTATTTCTCTTAGTGAGAACTGATAACTAATATTATGAGTTGAAGAAATTATCCATAATATGTCATGAAACTACTATTTGTAGGTAGAGAAAACTACTATAAGTCATTTCAAGAAACTATAGTATTTGAGTGTTAGAAAAAAAAAAGATAGTAGTATTTTTGTAAATATTATGTATTTATATTTCACATTTGGAAACTGTCTACCATAGGTGGTAGAAACTACTATTAGTAGATAAAAGAAACTACTATAATCCTCTCAGAAAATTATACCATTTAAGTATTACAAAAATTGTAGTATATTTATAAATATTAGGTATTTATATTTTAGGTCAGAAAACTACCAATTAGGTGGTATAAACTACCTCCGGTAGGTATAAAACTATTGTAAGTCTCTTAGAAAACTACATTATTTGAGTGTCATAAAAATGCAATGACAATTTTATAAATATTATATATTTATATTTTGATTTGGAAAACTGCCCGCAATAGGTGGTGTGCTCACTAAATATGCTCCAATACACACACACACACACAAAGTATCTTTTATAGAATGTGAAGTAAATCATTTCTAATAACATTTGTCATAACAAACAAGCTAGTCAAAGGATGCAATAGGGTAGGTGTCTCCAGGGGATAAAACACAAATTAAAATTATTGATGATAAAGAAAACCAAATTTATATGAACTCAAAATCATTTATTATTTTGTAACTACTCAAATACTTTTTGCAAATTAAGTTCGCTACCAGAAATCTTTATTTATGCTATTCTAATATGATGAATTTGCTCATAAAATAGGTTTTAGAAGTTTAAAATTATCATATCTCAATTGTGGAGGATGTGAGCGTACATAGAACTTTATGAATTTTTAGCTAACATAGGTAATACATGTGTACTTACACATACACACAAGGACGAAGTTAGAATTATAAACCGATGGGTCTCATTAACAATACATATATAGATGATAATAAAAATAATAATTGAACTATATATTTAATATTATTCTTAATTATTATGCTATTATCACTGTCAAGATTTCTTATTTTTAAAATGAGTTAGACGATCTAATTATTTATGGAGACATATATCAATATACGTATGCCCATCATGTAAAGAAAAAAGAGGTACTCTACAATATTGTAATAAAATGATAAGAAAAGAAAAAAGTACACTATTTTATAATAAAAGAAAATTCAGTATGAAAAGAAAAGTTTGCAAAATTTAATAATAAAAGATGGAAAAAAAGGTTGTAGCACTTTAGAAAAGAGAATGATAAAAACTTATAACATATGAAAATATGTCTACGAAGAGTTGATGAATAGGAAACTATATAATAGGTGAAGCAAAACACCAAAAGCTATTTTAATAAGTTTCACCGTGTTTTAAGTAAAATTCAAAGATGTGACTCAATTGTATACTTGACTTGGTCTCATTGATGCACCGAAAAATTTATATATAAACAATGTATATACATATATATATATATATACATATACATATGTCATTCTATCATTAAAATTTTGTATAAAAAAAATTATTTTAAAAAAGTTAAAATTTACTTTTTATTTTTATCATTATTTTTTAATTAGATATGTATTATATGCTTTGTTAATTTTTAATAAATTTTTATTTTTAGAAAAGTGAATTATATTTTATTTTTAATTATTAATTTTTTAAAACTTTTTTTATTATTTCCTTAAAAATATAAATTATTATACTTTTTTTATACTAAAATAGTATAAAATTAGGTGGGTTCAGACCCCGCATGCTTTTTATTAGCTACTTATGATTAATATATTTCAAGGTAAACTTCATTTCACGAACAATTAACTTTGCTGTTATCAAATTACTGCAACACTTTATTTTAATATTAAAACAAGATCCATAAATTATAATCATTATTAAGTCACCTCATGTCGTCAATTTTGAAAACAATAAATAGATGGCTTGAATGTTCCTTTATAATATACTCATTTTATGTTCCTTGAGTTTGAATGCTACCTTTCAAAACCACCGCCGATATTCTTCCAACATCTTCCCACTTGGAAGGAAACACACAGATTTCTGTCAGGATAGTTTTCATCCATTGGCGATCGCTTAGCACGTTGCATTTACTAAATCCAAAATTTCACAGAATTGGAGGAAATTGCGTGGCCGTTTAGAATTTAGAACGATAATGAAACCAAAAGCTGGGATATTTGAGCAGCCCCCACCTTAGCAATTTAGCGAAAATTGGCGCGATTAGAATAATGCAACGCTCCCCTGTTCATTTAGACTTTTTACTGCAGATAACAAAATTTATACACCAACACAAAGTAGCAATAGATAGATACGCTCCCAACCGATAGAAGCCCTGCCTTTGATTTCTTCTGAGGAATGGATGTTTCATAGTAACCATAAAAGCTAGGGACACTAGTGAAGAAGGTTGATGATTGTCAGATTTCTAATTATGTTGCAAATTTTCCATGCTTTGGGACCGGGATCCATCCGGCATACCATGTATTCGAAGTCCAATAAGCAAAAACAATGGGAGCAAGCAATAACGCCCCAAATACGTACTACACCCAACTGAACAGCACCTAAGGAAACTTAGCAGGGCACCGAGGTAGACCGGGCGGTTGTACTTTCACCGAGGCACCAACTCTTGTCCGTGGAGTTCCGTACTTCAGATTCGAATCGTCTCACATCGTTAACAGCATCTTTACCTTTCAAAGACAACTAGTCGGCCTGTACTACGATACTACTAAGAAAATTCGGCAGCTTTTGCCTCTGTGATGCACATAACTCGTTTCGTCGCTGCAGTTCCTATGTAAGTGCTTCAATTTTTTTATTCTTACTATCACACTACAATCAATAAAGGTATATACATAATCAATGACCTGTTAATGCCATTACCAATGAAGACAGTAACAAAAATCACTCCACTCATTCAGTACAAAGGTCTGACTTTGCATCAAAGTTTACAATAGCTATCCAGTCTGCGGAAAAGAAAAGCTTCCACAGAATGACCAGTTCACAGGATGTAACACTCATATATAGTCTTGGTGCATAGTATTGGTTCTCATATAAAAGAATGCACAGCATTTAACACAAATTTTTTCAGTAGAAGTATCTCCATTCCATAAAGTTGAAGCTCCATCTCTCAGTATAAATATACAGTTGGCGATTCCATTTCAGCAAAATTTAATATACATAGCATCTTAACTCGGTAAAAAAATTAAAAAACAAAAAACATCATTCGCTAATGAAAAAAGAATGTGCATGCCATATTTCCACTAACAGTCGGTACTAAGCGGCTAATCATAAGGGCCTTCAGCTACTGATCGACAATCATCCGACCATGGATTAACTCAGATCCCTACCTATTATGAGAAAAGAAATTCATGAATCGTAGATCCGACAAATTATGGATCACATATTAAGAACAAAAAACTAGAGTACTATTGCAGGGTAGGATACAGTAGCGTCTGAGGTTAGTAGGCCTACATATCCAGATAGCAGTACAAATGATTAGGAATCACACACTCTGGATGTCTGCACAATCAATCACAAGCAGAATGGACACGTACACCTATTCTTGATTACCAGAACAAATCAACAAACTAAACCAGTTCATTTTGACCTATCTCACTGTGTAATGTCCATTATAAAATCATATCCAAAATCCTGAACCTTAGACTCAGGCCTCTTGTTCCCTGTCTTGTGGATGATTCTCAAAATGCATTCATTTATGGGAGACAAATTACAGACAATGAGACAACTATATAATTGCTCAGGAGATAGTTCATTCCATACTCAGGTCTAAAGGCTGCAAGAGAGGAATCATGCTCAACTTAGACAGTTCAAAAACCTATGATCACATTGATAGATGTTTTCTAGCCTACATTCTCCCAGGTTTTGGTATTACTCTCAAATCCTTTAACTTAATTATGCAATGTCGTTTCAATAACTACTTTTTTGGTCCTTATCAACGGTACACCATGTGAATATTTATGGATATTTTAAAGGTGCAAGGGGAGTATTACAAGGTTGCCCCCTATCCCCCTTCATTTTCATCCAATGCTCTCAAATCCTATCTAGAATTACTTATTTGTATCAAGAGGATGACCTTTATCAACTGAATAGAAAGTCTCTTGTAAGTCATCTAATGTTCCCAGATAATCTCTTAATATTTGGTTATGCTAACACTTATTCCTTTGCTATTGTAAAGGAGATATTAGAGGTGTTTTCAATGTGGTATGGCTAGGAAGTTAACACCTTTCTAAGTCTTCTGTATGGTTTAATAACAATCTTACACATGAAGAACATGTGGAATTTAGACATGTACTATCATTTTAATATGATGTAATAGGAGGATACCTACTTGGGACTTCCTCTATTAAAGCTAAAACATTATACTAGAAAGTAGCAGCAAACAAGCAAAAAGGAAATCCTCGTGCTGGCAAATTAGTCTCAATCAATTCGCATTATATTCCCTACCCATTTACCATATGTCAACTTATCTCCTTCCTAAGAAATTATGCTGAGTTGTGGAGATGCACTAAAGGGATTTTTGGTGGCAGCAAGGAGATGAAAAGAAGCACTAAACACTAACAACATAGGATTTGCTATGTCAATGAAACCACAGGGAAGGCCTTGGTATCAAGAAACGTTAATTGGTGAATCAATCATCAATCATGAAGATCATTTGAAGATTCCATACTAATCAATCTTCTCTCTAAGTAATGTTGTTAAAAGAGAATTATAGCACCCCCAAATTTTGAACAAAAAAAAAATTCATTTTAAAGATAATACGGAAGTGTAAAAAGAGAAAAGTGGAATTACCGTCACATAAACCATATAATGAATTGAAGAAGAGCTTCAGTGGTTTCACTCTTCTTTTATGGGTTGTTTAGCATCTAACCCGTGTGATTTAGTTCTGCTTGCTTTAGTTGTGCAAACATTCTTAAGATGTGGGTTCTAAAGATTTTAGTATCACTCTGTTGGTAGCCTTTATGAATCTTAATGGTGCTTTGTAGGTTCTTGGAATGGGTTATTTTATACTAGTTGCCATGACATTGTTTAGCATTTGGGTTGCTAGCAATGTAGGACTATTTTGCAACCTCTTTCACTTTAATGTTGTTGTTTGTGGGCAAAACATTGTGCCTTATGGTTTATGCTTGGAATGTAATGCCCTTTTTGGCTTTTTAGAACTTTAGTATGTAGAGCTACCAACTTGCGGTAAGCCTATATTTTGGTTATTTAGGACTTTGTTAGGAATATAGAGCTACCATCTTATGGTATGCCTGCATTTTGTTGAATATTTCTTTTTCATTATTGTGTAGTTTCCAACATAGGGTCAGCATATAAATTTTTGTTACATCCTAGGTTTGAGGACGGAAGGTTGATGCCTAGTGTATGTTGTAGAGCTATTTGTGTATGGTAACAATACACTTTGATTGGTCATTTAATGTTTTGATCTAATAGTAGAGCTACCAACCTGGAGTTAGCCTACTTGTTTTGATTATCCTAGGTATTCCTAGTGCATTTTGTAAACCTTCACAGATATATATTTTTATTCATTTCCTAATAGAGAGGTGTGATCATCACCTAATACATATTTAATGCAAGGAAAAACTAAACAAATGAATAAAAGATGCATACACTAAAAATTATAAGAGTAATGAATAAGGGAATAATATGGATATGAGAGATATACAAAATTTAAATATAGGAACAAAAATCAAGAATTTAAATAGCCGAAAAGAGCAAAAGTATCTCAACGAAGTGGAAAAAATAATCTAAACCGGTTAGCCTAACTCTTAACTAAGTAAAAATATAAATCTCAATCTCCAAGCAATGGTCAACTACTTGCTAACAACATCATCCTTGAGATACTCAAGCTAAGAATTATAACCCTAGAGATCATTCTCTACTCACTAGAATAGAAATCAGATCATCATAGTAACCACAAAAATATAGTATCACTATAGTAAATTACAGGTAAAATAAGCTACCTAGAATATAATAAGAACTCATTGTCACGGACCGCTTATTATTTTTTTTCAATTTTTACCCAGAAGGTTTTAGAATATTCTAGAGTTGTGTAAACTCTAGTAGAATTGTATAGATGTGTCAAGAAAGGTGTGGATATTTATGTAAATATCTAGAGATCTCCCATAATGGTGTGGAACTCTCTAAAATCCCAAAGGCTAGGAGGATTATAAAGGGATCTAGAAGAGTCTTCTAAAATATCTTGTAATCTAGAAGGATCTCTAGAAATATCTAAGGGCAGCGAAAGATCTAGATTCTTCCATCAAAAGGGGAAAAGGGAGGGGGAACTCAACTATAAATAGAGGACCACCCCATTTGTTCTTACCATCTCCCAAGTTGTAAACTATCTCATCTCTCATTAATAAAGTATTCTCTTTTTACACACAAACACTCTCTTAATCTCTCTAAGTCTCCTAAGATCTCCATGTATTCTTACTCGTCCTTAAAGGCTTGGTAGTAACCTTAGTGTTGGAATGGTTGACTTAGTGAGCACTAAAAGAGTTATGCCTCAAATTACCTCATGGGATAGACTTAGGTGAAAGAAGTCATACCGTGACACATGGTATCAGAGCATGGTTAAGAGGAAGCTTTGTTTATAAGGGATTGTAGCCATGGAAAATGGTGAGTTGGCAAAGAACCCAAGGGAGATGACTACGAAGACCTGTGGTAAGGAACATGAGAAGAAGAATAAGGGTGTTGCCATAAATAAGTCGGTGTCCAAGGATCGACTCTGTTTGCTTGAAGAAAGGGTTACTCAGGTGGAGAGAAGGATGGATGAGTCACTAGAGAGACTCGATGTGTTGGATGAATATATTGGTGAAGATATTCGTAGGAAATTCCTTGGTGGCATAAATTGGTTGTTGGGGATTTTCGTAAGCATATGTATACCTTAAGGGAGGAATTTGACACAATTAGGTTGGAGCATGGTGTGTTATGATGGGATCTCAACCAAGGAAGGCACATTAAGAATCCTAGAGGATCAAGAATCTTAGACCCTAAGAAACCCAAGTATAGAGGTAAGCGCGATGCTAAAGAACTTGATAATTTCATTTGGATGGTATAAAGATACATGCATTGTGCAGGTATGAATGATGATGCCGACAAGATTGATACCACTACACTCTACCTTGAGCACAATGCTATACTATGGTGGAGATGCCGTAGTGATGGTATTGAAAGGGGTGTGGTGACTATCAATATATGGGAAGACTTCAAGAAAGATCTTAAGGCCTAGTTATATCCCATGAATGTTGAGGAAGATGTGGTTAAGAAGTTAAGAAGCTTAAAGCAAATCGATACTATCAAAGACTATGCCAAAGAATATAGCTCCTTGATGCTTAAGATACTGGACATGTCGGAGAAGAACCGACTCCTCTACTTCATGGATAGGTTTCAAGCATGGGTGGAGCAAGAGTTGAGGCTTCGTAATGTCCAATACCTTGATTTAGCCATAAAGGAGATAGAGCCCCTTATCGAGTTCTAGAAGGAGAAGAAGGATAAGCTAAAGAAGGGTGGCCCATACAAAGGTAGGGGAGAAAAGTCACATAAGGAAGGAGACCCACCCAAGTGGAAAAGAAATCATGAAAGGGGCAAAGATCACCCTAAGAAAAGAACGTGTTTCATCTGTCGAGGGGAGCACATGTCCTTACAGTGTCCCAAGAGAAAACAATTGAATGCCATTATTAGTTCCCTTGAAGAAGAAGGGACATTTGATGAGAAGGAGGTGCGAATGGGTTCAATGCGATTCCTAAGCTCACTCAAGTCTAGGGCTAAGGAGGAGTCCAAGGTGGTGGCCAAGGATATGGAGGTGCCAAAGGGGGAGACTAAGGCATCGAAGGGCTTGGTTTATGTTGAATCCAAGGTAAATGGTGGAGACACAAAGGCATTAGTGGACACAAGAGCCACTCACAATGTTTTAGCTGAAGAGGAAGCCATAAGACTCGGGATTCAATACTCTAAAGAGATTAGATGGATTAAGGTGGTAAACTTAACTTCAAGGCCAATCCTTGGTATTGCTTAAGGGGTACCCATCTAGTTGGATGAATGGGAAGGCATGGTGGATTTGACAGTGGTGTCCGTGGAAGAATTCAAAATGGTTCTTGGCATGGATTTAGTTGATAAGGTACGCCCATTCTCTTTCTCGGATGTTGATATCATGCATATTTCGAAGGGGTAGGAATCCTATGTTGTGTCCCTAGTATGAGAAAAAGGTGGAGTCCAAGATGCTATCAGCCAAGTAAGTACCTGAGGGACTCAAGAAGGGTGAAGTCACACTCTTGGCCATAGTGAAGGAAGAATCCTCACCCATTGGACTGGAGGCACTCGTGGAGATTAAAGGAGTCCTCAAGGAGTTCAATGACGTGATGTCGCCCGAGCTTCCTAAGAATCTCCCACCTTAGAAGGAGGTGGATCATGTAATTGAGCTAGAGCTAGGTGCCAAGCCTCCAACCATGGGTCCTTATAGGATGTCCCCACTGGAGTTAGAGGAGTTGAGGAAGTAACTCATGGAACTATTGGATGTGGATTTTATAAGGCCATCTAAAGCTCCATTTGGTGCCCTTATATTGTTTCAAAGGAAGCATGATGGAAGCCTTCGAATGTGGATCGATTATAGGGCACTAAATAAGGTGATTATAAAGAAAAAGTACCCCATCTTGTTAGTGGTAAACTTGTTTGATAGGCTTGGGAAAGCCCAATGGTTCTACAAGCTAGACTTGAGGTCAGGATACTGGCAAGTCTACATAGTCGAAGGGGATGAGGCTAATACTACATGTGTGACCAAGTATGGTTCTTATGAGTTCTTGGTTATGCCCTTTGGTCTTCAAATGCACTTGCTATGATTTATACTTTGATGAATAAGATCTTCCACCCTTTCTTGGGCAAGTTCATGGTGGTGCACTTGGATGATATCGTAGTATATAGTGAGACCTTAGGTGAACATGTTGGAAATTTTTCTAAGTACTTAGGGAAAATGAGCTCTTCATGAAGGTGGAGAAGTACTCATTTTCCAAAAAGGAGGTGATGTTCTTGGTTCACAAGGTTGTGAAGGGGAAGATTTAGGTGGATGAGGATAAGATGAAGGCTATTGCGGAGTGAGAACCGCCTAAGGGTGTTTTGAAGCTAAGGTCTTTCTTAGGCCTTATTAATTATTATCACTAATTCATCATGAGGTATTCGAAAAGGGCCACGCCCTTGACCAACTTTCTTAAGAAGAAGGTCACATGGGAATGGATAGAGGAATGTTAAAGGGTCTTGAAGGATCTTAAGCAAGCTGTGATAGAAGAGCTGATCTTAGCTCTTCCTAATTATTTAGAACCATTCAAGGTACTCACGAATGCATCTGATTCTTCTATTGGAAGTGTCTTAATTTAAGGTAACCATCCAATAGCCTACGAGAATCAAAATTTGAATGGTATAGAAAGAAGATATCTAATGCATGACAAAGAGATGACGACTATCATACATTATATTTCGGTATGGAGGCACTACTTGCTTGGGAGTTGGTTTGTGATCAAGACTGACAATGTTGGTACAACCTACTTCTAATGTTAGAAGAAACTAAACCCTAAACAAGCACGATGGTAGGAATTCTTGGCAGAGTTTGATGATATGATGGATTATAAGTTGGGAAAAGCTAATGTTGTGGTAGATGCATTGAGTCAGAAGGCAGAGTTAGCAACTACGAGCCAACCACAATGTGACATCATGGATCAAGTATGGGATGGTTTAAATCAAGATCACTTGGCCAAGAACTAGGTGGACATGGCTAAGGAAGGGAGGACTCAGATTTTGGGTAGAATATGTCTTGCTCTAAACTATTGGCCTATGACTCTATGTGCCAAAGTGGGGCAACCTAAGAAGAGAATTATTAAAGGAGTGCCATGAATCGAAGTAGGCTGGTCATCCTACTATAGGACAGACCCATGCACTTCTTTAAAAATATTATTATTAGCCTAACATGTAGGATGATGTGGAGGCATACTGTAACACCCCAAAATTCACTAATTTTTTTTTAAAACGGAAGCAATTAAGATAGAAACACTTAAAACCTGTAAATTCTGGCAATGTTACCGCCACACTTAGTACCAGACCGGTTCTCTCCGACCGTTCCAGTACCAAGTGCTAAGGCTAAAGAAAAGATTTACGTTAAATTCAAATTAACAATTTATAAAAGAATTCGAAAGATCATACAACAAATCAGAGTACGCATAAACACACTTGTAACTTCCAAATAGAAATACATTTAAACAAGATAAAACCCGAGGGGTCAAATTCCGGATTGCCTACTCACTCAAGTCAGGCCTGCCACCCCAAACAGTCTCTGATCTTAAACCTGCACAAGAGGTCTGCTCCCCACCATCAGTGGATCATCACAGGACCCATCAACCAAGGTAGTATCAGTACGGGTCCAATACTGAGTAAGGTGACTTGATCACTAAGGCCAACACATAGTTGTACAATAATGCAGGAATAATAATAATGCATAAGACCAATATGATCACATAAATACATACAACCATCCAAGTAAGAGTACAATGCCCGATTGTAGACTGGATTAATTTTAAAATTAATCTCTGATCAGAATTCATTTCACACCATACTTTTTTTATCAAGTCCATATGAGTACGGGAACCCCCACTATTTTAGCCGGTGGATCGGTCGCAAGGGTAACATACCCTGCCACTATTTTAGCCAGTGGATCGGTCGCGAGGGTAACATACCCTGCCACTATTATATGCCAGTGGATCGGTCTGGCCCCTTCTCGCACGGTGTTCCACTGTAAGTAATTAGTATCTTTCCCATGTCTTAGCAAGTGTAGGGTTTGATTTTGTTGAGCTCGAGATCTCCCACTATTATTACCGGTGGATCGGTCGCGAGGGTACATGCCCTGCCACTATTATAGCCAGTGGATCGGTCGCGAGGGAAATATTCCCTGCCAGTATTATGCCGGTGGATCGGTCTGGGCCCGGCTCAACATCTTTCACTTTACGTGATTAATGTCTTAAGTATATTATTCAAAGGCTTTCACCAAACATGCATAAATCATAAATCATAAATTCCATATTCATCATCATACTTTATTCACCAAGCCCACATGTGCTACCACCAAACCCTAGACATGCATGAATCGCTCCCTTTACACTTATCCTCCAATTCTACTTCACCTCTCACTCTAGGGTTTTATCCTGAAACCCTAATTTAGGCCTTAACATCTCCTCTTACTCCACCTCACATTACCCAAATTATTTTAACCCTCCACACATCACAAATTAACGATTCCATTCTCATGATTACACCTTAATTACCAAAATACATGATACAACAAAAACCTTAAGCAGCCACACCAAACCTTAATCAACCACCACAAACCATAATTAACCACTCCAACCCTTATTTAACCATAACAACTATAATTAGCCATTCCAAACCTTAATTAACCACAACAATTCACAATTAGCCACTCCAAACCCTAGCTTTGTCTCCTACGTACCCAAATAATGTCCACGTATTATTTTACATCCAAAGTGTTTAACTACCCAAACAACGCTTTCATTACCTTCCTTACATCCCAAACTAACTTTTCATACGTAAACTCTACCCCCATGCAGACTTTACACATCCCATGCAACCATTTGAACTTTTCATGCAAACCCTAAATTCCATGCAATCATTATACATCCATTAATACCACCAGGTAAACCCTAGATTCCGTCATACAAAACCATAAATTCAATCCAACCAAAACCAAAGATTCACCCATACCAAACCCTAAATTCAAAACATAAAGATTATTCCATGCCAAACCATAAATTCAAACCATAAAGATTCATCCATACCAACCTTACATTCGTATCATATTAAACCCAAAGATTTGTCCTCATAATACAATTGATTAGATTCTCCCCTTTCATAACCATAAATTAGCTTCTCCCATACAAGACCATAAGTTAGATTCTTCCACATATAATCATAAATTAGAGTCTCCCAAGCAAAACCATAAATTAGATTTCCCCAACAAATCATAAATTAGATTCTCCCAATCAAATCATAAATTAGATTCTCCCCTATAATATCATAAATTACATTCTCTCAAATAACGTCAAAAATTAGATTCTCCCAAACAACCATAAATTTGATTATTCCATATAACCTCATAAATTACCTTCTCTCAATTAACATCCTAATTTAAATGCTCCCAAACAAACCATAAATCCGAATCTCTCATATAACATCATAAATTACCGTCTCCCAAATAACATCCTAAATTAGATTCTCCCAAACAAACCTTAAATTCTGTTCTTCCACACATAAAATCATACATTAGATTATTCTTTATAAAACCATAAAATTAGGTTAACTCACTTCCCTTAATCAAATTCTTTCCCCATCCTCCTTTTTCATCCTTTCTCCCACACAACCACATCGACATCCTCTCATGCATGTCTTATAGGGACACAACACAAATTATCATACATAATTAATACACATACCATGCACAACATACTTCAACTCCAAGTCATACCACATATAAAATATTTAATTATAATAAACACTAGATACATAACATGCGAAACACATAATACACATAAGCACATAAATGGCCTTAGCACTCCTTACCTAAAACGACACCGGTCTTGGAGCACGCTCCTATTCCACTTGAGGGATTTGACTGGGCTCACCTACTATGGGGAAGAAATACTAGGATTAGCTTCCTTCCTATACTACTATTAGTTTCTAATTTATCTTAAGTCTTGATTCTTAATTAATTATGCCCAAAGCCACTAAAACATTAATACATACTATTATAATTTAAAGTAAAAAGGGTGATATAAGGGTTTCTACCCTTTACCAAAATAAAGTTAGTAAAGGTAATAATAATAATAATATTTATTATAATAATAATTTTAATAATAATAAATTATTACTAATAGTAGTAATATTAATAGAAAACTTAATAATAATAATAATCTAAGCCTTAAATTTACAAAGTGGATTTCGAAACCTCCCCATTTAATGATAATACTATTTGAAATGTAAAAAGATATTAATATTATACATATACTTATTATATAAAGTTAATAAAGATAATAATAATAATAATATAATTAGAAAAAATGTTAAAAATGTTAATAATAGTTGTAAAAAGCCAATGTGCGAGACTTAGTTAAAATTTTAGGTTTATAATCCTCCTGAAATAATTACAATATTAACTAAATAATTACACTAATAATAATAATATTAATTATATTATTAATAATAATATTAAACATGTAATAATTACATTAAATAGGCAAAATTCGAGAATAATAATTTATCTTACTCAATAATACTCCCAGACCTGTCAACCAAATTTAGAAATTAAAATACAGTTGATAACAACAACAATAATTATTATAATAATAATAATTAAACTCGAATTAGCATTAAAAATTAGAATAAAAGCATAATAATTATCAATAAATCGAAAGTAAGTATTTAAAAGTTCTAGGGTTTCACCTTGAGTTGGAGGGTATTGGTGGCACCGGCGGTGGTTCCCGGAGGTGGCCGGAAAAGTGATCTAAGACGGCCAAAAATTAGGAAAATGGATAATGGAGAGGAAGAAAAATTAAAATAATTATATGGGGCTGTAGAGAATAATTAGTAGGATTTAATGGTTGGTTTGGAAGGTGTTAGAAGCGGCGCATGTGGTGGTGGAAGGTGGTTCAACGTCTCGGGTGAAATTTTCTGGCGAGATGAGCAGCAAACTTTGCATGGTTATGGCAGCTCATTCAAGAAGAATCGAAGGATTTGAAGGGCTTAGTTAGCTAGAGGGAATTGCAGAGAAGAGATTGGTAGCAAGAGGAGGTGTTGAAGTTGGCTAGGGAAGGAGATAATGGCGTCTGATGGGGCGGTGGCTGGGCGATTCTGACTTAGGGTTTCGGAAGGAAGAAGTCTCGACCACACTCACAACCAGGCTATTTAAAGGGTTTAGATGGGTTATTAGGGTTTTGGAGGTCGGCAGGATGGGTTTGGGTTATAGGGTTTGGGTGGCCGGCGTGAGAAATCGGCCGGCGATCTTTTGGGTCGGGTCGAAGGTTCGAGAAGCCAGAGAGAGAGAATGAGCGAGAGTTAAGGATAATTGATTATTCCAAGCTAATGTGCGAGCCGAGAGGAAGAAAAAGAGAGGTGACTCGGCCGGTCAGACCTGTCGTAGCCGGTGCCGCCATTTTCGGCGGGGAGTTGCAGGTTGCGTCGGGGCTGGCAGATGCGAGGGGTTGGGGGAGGAAGAAGGGGGCTGGACCGGGCGGCTCAGGGAAGAAAGAAAAGAAAAGAAAGGGAGGCAGACCGGGCGGTCGGGCGCGAGGGAGGGTGTCATTAATTGGAACGCTGAGTTTAAGTTAGAAAAGAAGTAAGACGCGGCGCATCGAGGGGCGGTAGAAGGAGGACGCGCGGCACGGGCTGGGCCGAAGGAAGAAAGGAAGGGAACTGGGCCGCCGGGCTGGCCCAGTTCGGGGAGAAGAATGAAAGAAAAAGAAAAGAAGAAGAAAAAGAAAAAAGAAAAGGAAAAAGGAAAAAGGGGAAAAATAAAAATAATGGGTTGGCTTAATTAAATTAATTAGAATATTTGGAATATTTAAAAATGATAATATTTAAATAAAATATTATTTAAATCCCTTTTTAGGCTAAATTAGGACTTTTAAAATATTTTCCATAAATTCCTTTTTGATTAGCAAAATACCCTAATTTCCTCCAATTAAATTATTTATAAAATTATTATTAATTTAAAACTATTTTCTCATTCTTATTTTAAATAAAATAATTTATTTAATTAATTTTCAAAATAAAATGCTTAATTAGCTAAAATACCCAAATTCTTTTCTAATAAAAATACTTATAAATTTCTTCTTGAATTTCCCTAGTTAAATATCCTTTTATTTTATTAAAAATAATTTATTTAAATAATTCTTATAATAATTATCCTTTAAATGTAGTTTATAAAATTAGAAATTTTCGGGGCATTTCACATACATGAAGACTTATCTTGTGTGTCAATAAGACAAGGTGGAGCAAAGCAAGCTTGGGGGTCTATTAAAGCCTCTTCCCATTTTAGAGAAGCCTTGAGAGAGCATATCCATGGACTTCATCTCAGCACTCCCTACTTCAAAAGTATGTGGTTTCATCATGGTGGTGGTGGATCAATTTTCTAAATATGAAACCTTCATCCCTACCCCACAAGAATGCATAACTAAGTGCTTATTCTTCAAACATGTGATGAAGTATTGGGGAATTCCTTGGAGTATCATGAGTGACCGAGACCCACAATTCATAAGGAAATTTTGGAAGGAGCTGTTTAAGCTCATGGGCTTGGATCTCCACTTCTCCACAAGTTTTCAACCACAAATTGATGGGAAAACGGAATGGGTGAATCACTAGTTGGAGATCTTCTTGAGGCACTTTGTAAGTGCTAACCATATAGATTGGACAAAGCTGTTGGATGTGGCCTAATTCTCCTACAATCTCCAATGGAGTGAAGCAACAGATAAGAGTCCATTCGATGGGCCATCAACCCACCTCTCCATAGGAACTGGCCAAAGGATACATAGGACCTAGCCCTACAGCCTTTAAGTATGGAAAAGGGGGGGATGAGAAACTGGATATGACCAAGGCAAACTTGAATAAGGTTGTTAAGAAGCTGAAGAAGTGGGCTAATGAGAAGAGACAACCTATGGCATTCTAAGTGGGAGGCAAAGTCATGGTAAAACTTCCAATCTAGTAGTTCAACGCCTATAGGAAAGAGCAAAAAGGCTTAACACAATGGAATGAGGGATTGTACCTTGTTGTGAAGAAGGTTAGAAAGACTTCATACCAATTGAAATTACCAAGAAATCTCAAGGTCCACCTAGTATTCTACATGAGTCATATGAAGCCCTACCACAAGGATAAGGATGACCCGATTAGAGGTGAGTCTCATCGAGTGCCACCTGCAAATGTTACATCTTTTGAGAAGGAGGATACAGAGATTGTGGCATATCTAGTAAAGAAGGCTAGAGGATTTTCCAACTACATTGAGTCCCTCCTGCATTGGAAAAGGATTATCTGATAGTGAGGCAAGTTGGGAACGTGGGGAGGACTTATGGCAGTTTCGTGACTAGATATAGGCTTTCAAGACCACTAAGTACTTAATGAGGATGTCAAGGGTTTAGGTGGAAGAGAATTTCACGAAACGCTTTTTTTTCTTTCAATTTATACTTAGAAGGTTCTAAAATATTATAGAGTTGTGTAAACTCTAGTGGAATTATATGAAAGTATCAAGAAAGGTGTGGATCCTTATGTAAATATCTAGAGATCTCTTCGAATGGTGTAGAACTCTCTAGAATTCCAAAGGCTATAAGGATCATGAAGGGATCTAGAAGATTCTTCCAAAATATCTTATAATCTAAAAGGATCTCTAGAAATATATAAAGGTTGTGAAAGATCTAGAACCTTCCACCAAAAGGATAAAAGGGAAGTGGACCTCAAATATGAATAGAGGACCACCCTATTTGCTCCCACTTAGACTCTCACCACCCCTATAAGCCAGTGCCAAAGTGGATTTTCTCAAGATCATCAAAATTCATCATATATGGACTCTAGTTAAGGGGGCATATGTTAAATTTTTGGGTCGGTAACACCCTAGACACATTCATTATAATTAAATAATTATTTATATCCAATATTGGAATGAATGCAGGATTGTAACTCCCACCACCATTATATGTTAGTGCTAATGGGATTTTTTCAAGGATCTTCTACGTCCATCCCACTTAAACTCCTAGGTAAAGAGATAAATGCTCAATTTCGGATATACTTAATTTAAGATCTGCAACACCTTAAGCACAACCATTATTGTATTCTAGAGATTAATCCTAATTAGGTGTTTTAAGTGATGAAACCAAACAATAACCAGGGCAATTCTAGTCGCCAAAATGGATGTTTAGGATATAACACCAAACTCAAGTAATTGAACATTCAAACACATAATATGTGCAACATGTCCCATTTTTATTTCTTTGCTCTTAATTGGATCTAATTATTGATAATTTCATCCACACTCGAAATCAAGGACTAAAGGTCAAATCCTAGATAAATTTTCAAGAGAAAAGCACTATTATCCCTAAGAACCAAAGGGAAAGAAAAAAATCCTACAAAATAACCTAAACAGTCGACCAAAAGAACCAATTAGTTAACCACTTAAAATTACATCACCTTGGTTGACTAAACTGATGATTCAATCGACCAATTATTCAAATAAAATAGAACGATAACAACATGTACCCATTTACAACTGGTGTAACTCAATCAACTGAACTAGTGGTACCATTAACTGACAAACCAATGAAATAGATCAATAATATGCCATTGACTGATAAACAAAAATAATAGATCAATAATATAATAGAGAATTGATCCAAATTTTCCACTAGTTATCCCATCAATTGTAAACCTAAATTAGCCGACTGAAACAACATTTCATATTGGTTTTGTATAATGGTTTACTCAATATCATAGTATTAATGGGTTCTATTTCATGGCCCCCTACCTATTAAATGTGCAGTCTTTACTTTGAAGGACTACCTTAAGGGTAAGGTCTGATGACTTCTTGTATGGGTTGAGAGTTAGGACTATTTAGGGGTTCGCTTGACATTTTTTGATCCAAATGTTTCTAAACTCTTATTATCTTATGCATTTTATTTACATCTAATTTTGTAACCAGCAACAGTTGGTTTATTTGGAATGATGTTAGGTTATTTTGACTCCCTTCCACTATAATATTTATAATTATATTATTTATTTAAGCAAGCAAAGGTTTAACCTTAACTCTTAGTATAAAAGTCATAGAGGATGCCAAACTTATACTAGGTGTGGTGGTAACACCCCACTATTTTTGTAACTAACACTTACGTATAATGAAATTTTCAAGTAGCAAATTTGGGGGTATTACACTAATACACTCCAACTTCCTCCCTGTCCCATGATCTACTTTAGCATGAAAGACTTTAAAGTTGATAAAAACTTGGTCCTTGTTCTTATTTGGATATACCCACATATTTTTGGAGAAGTAGTTGACGAATGTCAAAAAGTATAATGATTTACCTAATAACTTCACCTTCATCGAACCACACAAATTCAAGAAGACTCAATCAAGTTTCCCTGTTGACCGTTTGTCAACACCTTTGACGAAGTGGGCTCAGTTTTTCTTGCCTAATATATAGTAATTACATCATTAAATCTTACCCCCTCGGACCTCTGGTAGAGTTCTTCTACTATGGAAAAGCTTTACATCATTTTTGCTCATATGGCTAAACTTATGATGCCATACATCATAAGAGTCTTTCACAGAGTTTGCCTTAGCCGACAGACACACCTTTCTTCCCCTAGTTACTACCATGGATCCATTTGTCAACTTCCATATACCCTTTTCAAAATAACTCAAATATCCCTCATCATCAAGCTTCTCAGAGGAGATGAGGCCCATCCTCAAGTATAAAAAATATAATACTTCCTTGAATTGTACAATACAACCCAATCTCATATTTAGTTGTATCATCCCTATACCGAGTATCTTCAAGACACCATCATTACCCATTTACACCTCACTAAAGTTTTTGGCTATATAAGAAGATATTAACTTCTTGTGCAGGTGACGTAGTAGGACGCACCAGTATCCACTACCCAGTTAGTGTCAGCACATTAGGTGCTTATGCAAGCATTCCAAATGCTTCGAGATGACCTTTAGTTCATCATCGATTATGACCGACATCTCCTCATCCATCTTGCCTTTCCCCTTTGCACCCTTCTTCAACTCCCAATAATCCTTCTTCTAATATCTGAGCTTCTAACAATGAAATCAAGGTTTATTCTTCTTTGAGTTCCTCGATCTGTACTTAGATCTTCCTCTCTACATCCCATTGTTGGCTCTCCTTCATCCCACCATAATTACCTTGAACTTTGATGATGAGGCCTCACTACCTCCTCTTCTCATCTCTTATCCAATAAGTGGCATTGTCACTAATGTGATTGTTAGCTTTCCACCTAAGGTGGAATTACAAAAAGACACACAAAGAGTCTTCCAACTATCTGGTAAAGAAATTAAGACCAATAAATCTTGAACTTCATCCCTAAACACCATCTTCATGTTCATCAATTAGATGAATATGTTTTGGAATTTCTTAAGGTGCAATGGACTCCCCATATTCATACCTCAACTTGTACAATATCCTCATGAGTTGCACCTTATTTCTAGTCATCTTGTTCGCATAAAATGAATATAGCTTAGGACACACTCTATAGATAATGATTTCGTCTTTAATATGATGAATGATGTTTTCATCCACCCTTTACCAAATATCACCAAATGCTCTTATATGGAGCTTCTTTCACTCCCCTTCTATTTCTTTAATTCTCATAAGCATGACTCCTTTATTCTTAATTAGCTCTGCCAACTCTTCTATGTACAGTAGATCTTCCATATTACTCTTCCAAGTTCTATAATTTATGTTATTCAACATTACCATGAATGATTTACTAGTTGTCATGATTTTAAACGAAGATCTGGTACCAATTGATGGAAAATATAAAATATAAATCCCCTCATCTAGGTGGACAATAACCCCATAGCCAACTATATGATTAAAAAGAAATGCAAGGGAGAAATTCAAGCACAAGAATGAAGATATTCAGGATGAATAATAGGAGACTTTATTGAGTATGTATTAACTTAGAGAAAAATTAGAGAACTATTTTATTTGTTATTACACACATATATCTCTTTATCGCTATATAATGAGTTAGTAGAGCCTTTTACACTCTTTTGCATCCTTTGGCTAGAATACTCAATCATCATTGGTTATTTTACTTATATAAAGTTTATAAGTTACAATTTGATGATTGACCCTATAAGTTGACTTCTATTAACTCATAGGTTGTCATGTCGATGAGTACTAAATCAATTAATATAAGAGACTTCCTAACCACTCTCCAAAATCTATTCTTCACTTATTATTTTCTTCCTTGGTTTGAGCCACAAGACCTTCTAAACTAATTGATTCCATTAGTTGGTATTTGGGAATATTGCCTTTATTGGTCAATGGGCCTATCATATTTAGCATTCGCCCTTAGCTTGTTCCCTTATCTGGCAACCTAGATGATGTGGATGCTCTTACCATTTCCCCTTTTATGCACAACTCTTTAGTTGTTGCTTCTAGCTAATGAGCCTCTTGGCCAACACACATGTCTTTCTTTTCCTACCCTCAGCGGTGACCATTACTCATGACTTTCACTAATAAGCCTTGAATTTCCATCTGTAACTAATAGCCTAAGCATTCTCCTTTATTCAAGAAACCCCAAAACCATGAACTCTAGAAGATATCTTAAATACATCAATGAGGAGATTGGAAAAAATTATAGAGGGTTTTATTTGGGGTTGCTCTACTTAGAAACATAAAATCCACCTACTTACCTAGAGTTTCTTATGTAGAAAAAAGTCATAGGTAGCTTGGGATTATGATGAATGGAGAACATAAATTTTATAGCACAATTATGAAGTTAGCATAAGAGATTCTACAAAACAAATATGCTCTTTAAGTTTGACTATTCTAAGAGAAATATCTCAAAGGTGAAGCCCTTTTCCCTCTAAAATCATGATTTCTACCTCTCACATACATTTGAAGCTAAATTATGGGCTATTTTCCATGGATTAACTAAGGCGGACAAGCAAGTTTTTGAGTTTATGATCCTCCATTGTGACTTCTTAGTTGTTGTTCACTTGTTTAATGGTTGCTCCAACTTCAAGTATGATCACTAGAACCTTGCCAACATTCCTTGAGCCTCTTCACTTTTAGCTAAGTTGTTCGTGCTTATAGGGAAGATAACTCATTATCTAATTGCATGGCTCACCACAGTCGTAGTCTACCACTTGGTGTTGAGTCCTTTGATTCTTCCTCCCTCTTTACTGTGTGATAACTTGAATTTTAATTTTATTGGTGGAGTTGTCACTATTACGAAATATGATGCAGGAGCATTCCCATAAAGCATCTCTAATACACTTATTCATTTCCATAAGTTTAAACAATTCAAAACTTTTTTAACTTGGACTAAATTATTGAGTTAAAAATTTCCAAGACATGTGGAAGCCATACAAGCCATCAACCTTAGCTAACATCAACAACATGAGGAGCACAATTTTTTAGATAGATTTGGGGTTTATTCTCATTTTTTATTTCAAGTAAATAAAACTAAAAGATAAGGTGTGAAGATAAGAGTTGTAACAACACTTTGTGATCATATTTTTGACATATGGGAGCTTAAAGATGAAGGGGAAAGGGCTAATTTCTTCAAGTTCTTATCAGCTAGAAAGTGTTCTTATCAAGACATTTTGTGAGTTAGGAGTAGCCTAGGGGACTAAATTATTAGGTAGAAAACTTATACCCTTTTGCTTAGTCACTAGGTGAAAAGAATACTTATCCCTTACTTCTTTTAGTTAGCAGCTGATTGTAAGTTGTAATATATGTCTTGTGACCTATGTTTTTCATTTTTATAGGTGTAAGGACAACTTGTGAAGAGAAATCAGGATTCTCACCCTCCTCCCAGCTTGTGGATTAGCTGTTAAAGTGTTTTATTCATTCTATATTCTCCACAAAGCCTTACACACTCATTATAAGAGTCGTGGCTAACCTTGAATGAAAAATAACTTATCATGCTACATTTTCATAGAGTTCAAACTCATCTTATCATTCACTATTCAAGTGAAGAACATTGTCTTACACTCCTTCAAATCTTGCAAATTTTATCTCTAGTTTTTCATACCTTGAATGGCATTTTTAAGTAGCTGAAATCAAGAACCTTGAATTTTCGTTATCCCTTTATCTCCATCACCCCCATTTTGTTTTTCCTTTTAGTGGTAATTCTACCATAATCTTGCCACCAATCATCATGCTTGATCCAATTTGATTAGCTTATGCATCAAATTAGTACCAAAGCTCAAGTTTGGTAAAAATTGGGTCTTTGAATTTTTTTTGTAATATTACATTTTTCTAAGCCAAAAACTCACAAAAATCTTCTAGCCTACCCAAAAAATTGAACCTCTCTCATCCTTTATTCATCCTTTACTTTCATTTCTTCAACTTCAAATGTTGATGGATAATCCTCCTTTTCCAAGAGGTTTGAGCCTTGATGAAGCATAAAGTTTTAAAGCTCAAAATCTAAAAAGAGACCAAGCCATCGAGACCTTGCAAGAAAATATGAAGAAGGTCCTTAGAATTTTGAAAAACCTTGTCCCAAATGTTAACTCATCCTTTCTTTCCTATCCTATCCCTTTCATTTCCCCCGAAGCAACCATGCCAAGAAGAATAGTGCACATTCATCAAAGGGAATTCATTGATCCTAGCTCAAATGATGAAGCTAGTGATTTGGACTCTTCCTTGAATGAGTCCTCTCAAGCACCTAGAAGGAGAAGGCATAAAAAGAGATACTCTTTTCAAGAAATCAAGGCCGAGATCCTAGAGTTTGAAGGTTCTCATAATATGAAAGAATTTCTAGAGTAGGAGTACAGATGCTTTAGAATGTTTGCGACCAAGTCATTTGATGATATTAAGGCTTCCAAAGTGGTGGTGCTTAAGCTCAAGGGGCACACATAACTTTGGTGGGGGAGTCTTGAACATCAAAGGAGGAAAAAAAAGGGAAGTTAAAAGTAAGAAGTTGTATCAAGATGAAGAAGCTAATAAGGGAGATATTTCTTCCTCCATATTACACTCAAGATCTATACGACAAAATGTCCTCTTTAAGGAAAGGATCATAGAGCTTTGGAGATTATATTAAGGAGTTTAAGATCTTGAAGAAGAGATTGGAGCTCAAAGAGTTGGAAGAACATACCATGTCAAGAGTCATTAGTGGTCCTCAACATGATACTGCTAGAAAATTGGAGTTATTTAGGTACTACACCTTAGATAGGCTTTTCCATTTGGCTATCAAGGTGGATAAGCAAAAAATGGAGAAGAGGCCTACAATATTTGGATCCAACGAACCCTCCACAAGCTTGTCCAAGGTGGCTCTGCCACCATTCAAGCCACCCCTACACCCAAGACATTTGATATAAGGGTAAATAGGGTAGTTTTGGTCCTAACAAGGGAAGAGGAGTCAAATGTTTTAAGTGTCAAGACATAGGGCACTATCAAAACAAGTTCTCAAAGAAAATGGTTGTAACTTACATGCACTTGGAATGATGTAGGTGTAGCCAAAGGTTATCCTCAAGGTATTAATTTAGCATACTTATTTTTGGAGCCAATTACATTGCTTGTCTTCAATGATAATTCTTTTGATATTTACTTAAATCATTCTTATGGGTATGTAAAATATTTGTAGGAAGATTTTTAATTCATATAAAAAGTCAACATACATAAGATTTTCACATGTTACAAGCTATTGCAAAGAAGCCATATTGTGTATGAAAATCAAAGTTAAGAAGACTTAGTCAAACTTTCAAAGTCAAAACCATTGTATTGATTAGGATTCTTATAAATTGTTTTCATGTAATCTTAGCCTACTTTGTTTGGAATACTCCTGTTGACCCATATATTAAATAGGAAATAAATACATTGTAATACTAGTTGTGTGCTAGTTAGTCATTTGTATGTCATGTGGCTAAAATAGTATGATAGTTAGTAATGTCCTAAACCCCTACATAAGGCATGGATGTCGATAATAATTATGGCATGATGTTGGATAATTGTTTATATTAAAATATAACACAAGTAAATACTTGGTTAATTCTCAACACAAGTAAATACTTGGTAAATTCTCTCCTCAGGATTACATATCCATTCTAAGACTCTTTGGAATGATCTTAGATTGGTGATATTAAAATTGGTTTCTTTGAATCTTTTTAAATTATTTTATTCATTGATTGAGTTCTTGCTTGAATAATCTAATTCTTCTTTGAAGTCCAAACCCAAATGATCCTAAACTTCAATTCTTTCTCACTAATCTTCATCCTATTTGAAGATTTGTGTCACATGGACTTGGAATATGAAGATCGCAAAGAAGATGGGGGAGAGGAGCCTTCATCCTATGGAGAAAATGATGAGGAAGTGTCACCAAAAGTTGAAGAAGCACCCATCGTTAGGAGGGTATTACACATCCAAGAGGTCGAAAGTGATGACACTCTAAGGGAGTGTAATTTTCAAACAAGATGAATTATCCTTGACATTGTGTGATCCTTTATTATAGATAGAGGTAGTTGTGCTAATGTTGCATCTTGCACACTAGTTGATAAACTTAAGCTATCAACCATAAAATACACAAAACCATACAATTTGTAATACTTAAACAATAAAAATGTGGTTGAGGTTAGAAAACAAGTTGCGGTATCATTTTCCATGGGGAAAATCTACCAATATCAAGTCCTTTGTGATTTCATTCCCATAGATGCATTCCATCTCTTATTGGGAAGGCCTTGACCATTTGATAGGCGTGTCAGACATGATGGGAGGAGGAAAACATATTGCCTCAAAGTTACCAACAAAAACATCATCCTCTTACCTATGAATTCTTAGTCATTGAGAAAAAAGGAGGCCATACATTGCAAGAAGACTTAGTTTATTTATTGGAAGGGTTTGGATAAAGCCATTATTAAGGGGAAACACTTATTTTTTTTTATTGCTTAAAAGTGATGTGCGGAGTGTGCCTAGTGATACTCAAACTAGAGTATAATTAGATGAGTTTGATGATGTATTCCCTAATGATCTACAACATGTATTACCCCCTTAGAGGTATAGAGCACCAAATAGACTTTATACCTAGTGTAACTCTCCCAAAAAAACTAGCCTATACATGTAACCCAAAAGATACCAGGGAACTACAAAGGCAAGTGTATGATCTGTTGACTAAGGGATTGATTAGAGAACCCTGAGCCCTTGTGTTGTGCCCACCCTTCTATTTCCTAAAAAGGATGGATCGATGAGAATGTGTGTTGATAGTATAACTATCAACAACATTACCATCAAGTATATGTATCTTATGCCTAAACTTTATGATATGCTAGATTGCATGCATGGAGCTAGTGTGTTCTCCAAAATAGACTTGAGGAATGGATAGTACCAAATTAGAATGAAGGAAGGGGATGAATGGAAGAGTGCATTCAAGACCAAAGGAGGCCTATATGAATGGTTGGTAATGCCATTCAGGCTATCCAATCCCCCAAGTGCATTCATGAAACTCATGAATGGAGTTATTAGGCCTTTTATTTCTATTTTTTCTAGAATACTTTGATGGCATACTTGTATACTCATATAGTGGTTAAGAGTTTGTAAAGCATCTAAAACTTATATTATTAGTACTTTAGAAACACAAGTTGTATGACAATCTAGAAAAGTGTGACTTTCTTTGAAACAAAGGTCACACTTTTAGGGTTTTTTGTATTTAAAGGTGGAATTGCCATGTATGAGTCAAAGGTGGAGGTAATAAGAACATGGAATACATCCACATCCATTTCAACCATTTGTTCCTTTCATGGAATTGCCTCATTTTATTAGAGGTTTATAAAGGGATTTAGTACACTATTAGCCCCCATAAATGAATGTTTAAAGAAAGATGACTTTAAATGGATAAAGGCAACATAAAAAGATTTTGAGATGATCAAAACCTAGCTTAGTGAGGCCCCAATTTTGGCATTACAAAACTTTAACAAGGTTTTTGAATTGGAGTGTGATGCAAGTGGAGTAGGCGTAGGAGCGATTTTACTACAAGAAGGAAAACTAATTGGCTTCTTTATTGAGAAGCTCAATGGTTCAAGGTCTAACTATAGTATCTATGAAAAAGAATTTTATACTATTATTAGGGCTTTAGATCATTGGTAACATTATCTTAAACCATCACAATTTGTATTGCATACAGATCATGAGTCCCTAAAATACATAAATGAGCAAAATAATATTAATCCTAGGCATGCTAGATGGAATGAATTCTTGCAATCCTTTTCATTTGTATCTAAGAATAAGAGTGGTGAAACCAATTTTGTAGCAAATACTCTCTCTCGAAGGTATTGTATGTTGTCAATATTAAAGGTAAGAGTCCTAGGGTTTGGTTATTTGAGAGAAATTTACAAAGAATATGAAAACTTTTTAAGCTACTTTAAAGAATAAGACAAGGTATTAGGCTCTTTTATAATTCAATATGGATTTCTCTTCAATAACAACATATTGTGCATCCTTAAAAGTTCCATTTGAGAGTTATTGATTAAAGAAGAGCATGCCAAAGAATTAGTTGATCATTTTTGGCATAAATAAGACTAATTATGTACTCCTAGAGAATTTGAATTGGTCTAAGATGATAAGTGATGTAAAAGGAGTAGTGTCAAGGTGTGATACTTTCCAAAACTCCAAGAGTCACTTTCACCAAGGGATTTACACTCCATTACCCATCCCACGTCAAACTTGGGACGATGTGAGTACGGACTTCATAGTGGCATTACCTAGAACCCAAAGGTAAAATGATGTTATTATAGTGGTGTTAGATCGATTTTATAAAATAGATCATTTTATCCCGTGTCATAAGATGGATGATGCATCTTACATAGCTAATATATACTTCAAGGAGATAGTTAGGCAAAATGGTCTCCCTAAAATAATTATCTTTGATTGGGATACTAAGTTCCTTAAATACTTTTGGAAGACTTTTTGGAGATTTTTTGGAACTAAAATTCAATTTAATTCCACTTATCATCTAGAAATAGATGGCCAAATAGAAGTTACCAATAGAACCATCACGATGCTCTTAAGAAGTTTGGTCCATAAATCCTTAAAGAATTGGGACATCAAACCTATACATGATGAATTTGTGTACATCCAATCCCCCACACATGCAATCAAATTTTCTCCCTTTAAAGTCGTATATAGAGTGAATCCCACTACTCCTATTGATCTTTTACCCCTTCCAATTGATGCGCATACCAACTTTGAAGCCAAAGAAAGAGCAAGTGCCTTAAAAAATTTACATGAACAAGTGAGAGAAATAATTGAAAAGGTTAATGAAATAAATCAAAATAAAACCAAAAAGAGAATACATTTGACCCAGTAGACCTAGTTTGGTTTCACTTGAGGAAAGAGAAATTTTCTACAAGACGAAAGAACAACATTATATCCAATAATGATGACCCTTTCAAAATTCTTGAGAGGATTGGTACCAATGCTTACAAGATTGAATTGCCTCTATAGATGGTGGTATTTAATGTGGGAAATTTACTTCCATACATACATGATGAGACATATTTATATGACGAAGGATCTTTTTAAGAGGGAGAGGATGATGTAGGAGAATCTCCCTCAAGCATTTCTAAAACACTCATTAATTTTCTTAAGTTTAAAGAATTTAAAAATCTTTTAACTTGGACTAAATTAATGATTCAAAATTTTCCAAGCCATGTGGAAGCTATGCAAGCCATCAACATTGCAATAAGTTGGCTAAAAAATGGCTCAACTTTTGGTTAACACCATACACATGAGTATTAAGTTATTTTAGATAGATTTGGGGTTTATTCTCAATTTTTATTTCAAGTAAGTAAATATAAAATATAAGGTAAGAATGTAAGAGTTACATTAATTTTAGAATATGGGAGCTCAAAGATCAAGGGGAAAGCCCTAACTTCTTCAAGTTCTTATCAGTTGGAAAGTGTTCTTATTAAGACATTTTGGTAGTTGGGAGCATCTTAGGGGACCAAATACTCATGCCCTTTTGGTTAGTCACTAGGTGAAAAGAATACTTGTCCTTTACTTCTTTTAGCTAGCAACTAATTGCAAGTTGTAATATAGGTCTTGTGACCCATGTTTTTCATTTTTCTAGGTGTATGGACAACTTGTGAAGAGGAAATATGATTCTCACCCTTCTCCCAGCTCGTCTTTTTAAGGTGTTTTATTAATTTTGTATTCTCTCTAAAGCTTTACACACTCATTATAAGGGTGATGGCTGACCTTGAATGAAAAACAACTTATCTTGCTGTATTCTTAGAGAGCTCAAACTCATCTTATCATTCAATGTTCAAGTGAAGAACATTGTCTTACATTCCTTTAAATCATGCAAATTTTATCTCAAGTTGTTCATACCTTGAGTGGTATTTGTAAGTAGATAAAATCAAGAACCTTGAATTTTAGTTATCCCTTCATCTTTGTCATCCCCATTTTTTTCACTTTTGGTGGTAATTCTTCCCCAATCCTACCACCAATCATAAAAATTGACCTAATTTGTTTAGCTTATGCATCAAAATAACCAATCAGTAACAACACATAAATGATGATTTGTTAGAAATTGTTGATAAATGCATGAAAATTTAGACATAATATTGTAGAGCATCTTTTAATAACGATTCTATACACAAACCATTAATAACATGTAAAAACCAAAAATAACGCCCATGTTTTGATAATGGTTATATTTATAATTATTATCATATTGTAAAAATAATAATTGTGCATTTTTTTAATAATAGTTATAAATATAACTGTTATTAAAACATCAACATTAAATTCGCCATTTTTTACCTTTTCTATGGTCATTACTTCTATTTCGTATTTTCAATTTTCTACATTTCTCTCACTCCTCCTCCTCTTTCCAATTAGTGACCACTATTGTTCCCCTCTTACCTTTTGATAACCACCTTGGTCCTCCTCTTGCTCCTCATTCTTTTCTCTCTTTTACTTTTAGCTAGTGTTGAGTACCACCATTGTCTTGTGCTCCTTATCTCATACTCATAATTTGGATTTGCCATGTGTTGCTCCACCATTTTTGGTAATCTTCAATGCATGGAATTTAGTTCTTACTGTGCTGCCAATGGTTATTCTTATTTTTTCCACTACACACCATTTTTAGATTTAGCTAGGTAGTTAAATTTTCTTTCTTCTTTCATTATAAATATATACATGTATGGTGTTTATATTAGTATTACTTGTGCTCTTGTTTTTATGATATGCATTCACTTCTATTGCTATGTTGTTATGATTTTTGGCTGCAAGTTGGGTCTTTTCCTCTATAAATATATGCATGTATGACTGTAGGTTTATGCCTTTGAGTTATAAAAAAATATCTATAAATATATGCATACATGTTGATATAATTTGTTATGGAAAAATATTATGTAATTTATTTAATGTCTTGATGATAAAATGCTACTGCTTGTGTGGTGTGGATGTGCCTCTAATAAAATGTTGCGAATAAAACTTAATTTATTGGTTAATATCTTATATATGCATATGGGTATGTTGTTAGATTAACATACTTTGTTAAGATATGATATATTATATTCACAATTAATTCGACTATAATATTTACATATTTTATAATTTAGGAGAGTTAGACAACAAACTTAATAATATGATTTAGTGGTTGTTCTCTTTTAAGACGTTGCACTTACTTATTATGTACATACCTCCATTATATTTGTACATGGAACCTAATATGGATCTTTAAGGTCATGTGATATGATTATACGACGATCTGGGTCCTTATGTATGAGTGGGTCATAATGTAATATATTCCATTTCATATTATATCACTTGTTGTTTACCTTACTTCAGATGGATCCATGATTAGGGGTTTTAGCTAGTTATTTGTAGTTTTTTGTTAACCATACCGATATTCCACACCCAAGATTTTTTTAGGTTGAGGTATTTGCAAGGGATTATGATTGGATAACTAGAGAGTTGATGGTGATAGATGACGAGTGGAGATATCTTCATAGCTTACCGCCGAGTATCCACCCTAGTTACCCTAAAGTATCCATCATTAGACTCTTTATTGATGATGTGAGCAAGTAAATGACATATTGAGATGAGTGAACTTTGAGAGTCATGGGTTCTAGTTGACCTAGGTAAGGCTACTAACAAATATCATCATATGGTTAGGGGTGTTCTTAGTTAGGTGTTTGGATTGTAGCAACCTTTTGATGTGTGAGCTTTGGCTAAATCTTTGATACACAACCTAATATGGTTTTAGTTTGTCTAGGTGCTAGAGAAGTGTATTGCTTGGCATTTATATTGTGTGACAACCATAGGGGCTCTATGTTTGTTAACACAAACCATGTTTGTCTACAAAATGTTTTGAGATTTTATTTTGGGCAACTTTTGAGAGTAGAGAAATTAACACAAGGGTCCCCTATTTCCCAAAAACGGACATTATTTTTTTTGAATCTATGAAACGTATTTTTTCCTTATAAGGTTTTATCTTATATAAAAAAAAAGATATGATATAACCCTAGTTGACAAGTCGAATGTGTGATTAACTCCTCTCCTCTATTATGCTCTCTTTGTTTTATAGAATTACTTATTGTGTGATTTGTGAAGTGATTTGGCCAATCTTCTTCCAATTACATAATTACAAGTATAAAGATATCTAAATTTATTTATTGTTATGTCTTATGATTGAATTCTTAATTAGTTCCATTATCTTAATAGCTTTCATAATTGTTCAGAACCAATCTTATTAGATTGCAATTAATGTGATTCAGTAATAATTTGGGTATCAAAACGAGGATGCTAAAGAGGTCTAGTGTTTGGGATGCCTACAAGATTTGATATTGAGAAGTTCAATCGATCCATTAATTTCAGATTATGGAAATTGAAAATATGGATGATGTTGATTCTTAACAGGTTGGAGAAAGCTTTATCCAGTCATTTGACTAAGCTATAATTGATAACAAATGAAAGATTTGATCCGGTATATTTGAAGGCCCTCTCACCCATATAACTATATTTGACCAACAAAGTATTGCGAAAAGTAGTAAAGGAATTAATGACAATTGCCTTGTGGTCGAAGCTCAAATATTTATATATGACAAAGTTATTAGCAAATCATATTTTGTTTAAGAGTTAGCTTTATGACCTAAAATTAGGTGAAGTTAAATCTGTAAAAGTTTATTTAGATGATTTTGATTATATTGTGATGAATTTACTTAACATAGAAGTCAAGCTTGATGATAAATATTTTGTCATTATGTTGTCCTTTATGTGCAACCTTTAAGCATTTTTGTGAGACTATTTTGTATGGGAAGGATAAGTTGGTCCTTGAGGATGTGAAATCTACCTTGCTATAATGAGAGTTGATTGATAGTTAGTTTGTTAGTAGTGGTACTTCTGGGGACTTACTGTAACACTCCAAAATTCACTAATTTTTTTTAGCGGAAGTATTTAAAATTTAAAACCTGTGAATTCTGGTGATGTTACAGCCACACTTAGTGCCAAACCGATTCTCTCCGACCAACCCGCATCTTATCATGATAACCCTGCACCTCCTATCTTGCCCAACAACCCTTCCTCTATACTCAAACTCACACTAGAACTCCAACACCGAAATATGTTGGTCAAAGCCCACTACTATACACCTCCAAGTCCACTTATTTCCTTACTCTAGAGTTTTTCCCCAGAAACCCTAATTTAGGCCTTAGTGGCCCATCTTACTCCACTTCACACAACCCAAATCATTTTAACACTCCACACATCACAACTCATAAATTCCACCCTCATAATTACACTTTAATCATCAAATACACATGATACCACAAAAACCCTAAACAACCACACTAAACCCTAATTGTCCACACAAACCCTAGCTCGGTCTCCTACATACCCTTATATTGCTCCACGTACTATTTTTCATCCAAAGTGTTCAAACACTTACATTAAATTCCTCACACCCTAAATCAACTTTTCATACGTAAACTTTACTCCCATGTAAATGCCAACATCCCCATGCAAACCTTCAAACTTTTTCATGCAAACCCTAAAACTCCCACATAAAAACCTTAGAATCAATCATGCAAACCCTAGATCCATCCGTACAAACCCTAGATTTCTCCATATAAAACTTTAGATTCAATCCATATAAAACCCTAGATTAGATCCTCCCATATAACACCATAAAATCGGCCATGTAACACCTTAAGTCCATCCATACAAAACCCTAGCCTAGATTTTCCCATGCAACACCATAAAATATGCCATGCAAAACCCTAAGTCCATCCATACAAAACCCTAGTTTAGATTCTCCCATATAAAATCATAGATTAAATTCTCTCACACAAAACCATGCAAAACCATAAATTAGATTCTCCCATACAAACCCATAAATTAGACTCTCCCATGCACAACCATAGATTCTCCCACTCTTTTATTTTATTTAAAATCCCCATTTTATTCTTCCACTCATGGATCATTAAAATACTTATGTCAACTCACATCCCTTGGTCAACTTACTCCTCTTTTGTCAACTTAATCCTCTTGGTCAACTTCTTTCCCATTTTCCATTTTCAACCTTTTTCCCACACAATACCACATTTATATATCCTCACATGCATTTCTAAAGGGTCACAAACCAATCATCACATACCACAATATTTCATCACATATACATAATACACATGCCATATAACAACACAAGAACATGCTTCAACTCCATGTCATACCACATACGAAATGATTATAATGATAAACATAGGATGCATAACATACAAAGCATATAATGCACATCAACACACAATAGGCCTTAGTAACACCCTTACTTAAAACAACGCCGGTCTTGGAGCACGCTCCTACACCTCTTTAGGGCTTTGACTGGTCTCATCTATATGAAAGAAAAGCTAAAAATTAGATTCCCTCCTACCAAAAATACTATTAATTACTAACTTATTCTAAGACTAGGCTTTTGATAAAATAATAAAATATTAATAAAATTAACATTAACTAATTACTATCTTGCTAAAGATATAAGAAATAATAGTAATATTGTAAAAGTTGATAATATAAGGATGAAGACTTTACCCTAAAAATAATTATAATGATATTAAAATAATAATAGCAACGATACTAAAAATAATATCAATCTTAATAATAATAATAATAATAATAATAAGGGCATTATTAAAAAACAAAGTGAAATAAGGGCTTCGGCCCCTTTACCAAAATAATACTAATAATAACATTAGTAAAATTAATAACAAAATTTAGTAATAATAATAATAATAATGATAAAAACCATAATAATATTGCAAAAATAATAATAATTACAATAGTAATGATAATAATCAAAGATAAAATAAAGTAGGGTTTCGACCCTACATTGAATAATAATAAATTATTAAATAATAATAATAAAATTGAAATAAAAATATAATAGGGCTTCAGCCCTCAATAAAAATAATAATAAAAACATTAATAATACAAATAATAATAATAACATTAATAAAAGTAATATTAATAATAATAATAGTAGTAGTAGTAGTAATATATTTCAAATAAATGAAATAAAATAAAATAAAGCTTGTATAAATAGTGAAAAAGGGTTGAGGGGGTTTAGGGTTCAACCTTAGGCTGGTGGTGACAGGCGGCCCCGGCGATGGAAGGAAAAAGAGAAGAAAAGGAAAAAAGTTGAAAGTTGGGAACAAGATAGGGAGAATGAGGGTGGAAGTAAGGGTGTTTGAGATTTTCTAGAGGGAGAGGAGTTGAATAAGGGTGGCGGCGCACGACGGTGGTGGTGGTGGCTGAATGGAGAAGAAGAAGAGAAAGAGAAGAGGAGAGGGAGAAAGAGGAAAAGAAAGGTAGGGGAAGGTAGAGGGTGGTCTGCAGAACAGGTTGGGAGGTGAAAGGAGCGGCAGTAGCAACGTAAGTGGTGGCTAATGGTGGTTCAACGGGTGGCGGAGATGAAAAGGAAGGCTAATCGAGGAGGAAACTTTGTACAGTCGGGGTGGCTTGTGCAGGAAGAATTGAGGGATATGGGTAGTTTAGTTAGTTAGAGGGTGGTGCAAGGATTAGTTTGGTAGGCAAAGAGGGCATCGAAGTTGGTCGAAGGCGGCGGACGAAGCGTCTAAAGTGGCAGTAGCGTACACAAGGGTTTTTTCTGGGTAGAATTCAAAGGCTCAATATAGGGCTATTATGGGGGTATTTATAGATTTTAGAAGAAAGGGTAGGGTTCTGTGGGTCGGCTAGGGGGTAATGTAGTTAGGGTTCCAGTCACCGGCAACAACAAAAGCTTGCAAAATTCAAATCAGGGCAGGGGTGGTTGCGTAGAAAAAGAAGGGTCGTGCGTAGAAAGGAAGGAAGGTGGGTTGGGTAAATGTGGTTGCTGAAACAGAGGGAAGAGAAAGGGAGGAAAATGGTTGGTCAAAGGGGCGAGATCAACGGCAAAAAACCAGGGCATTAGGCAATGGTGGAGGTTGACGACATCGGGGAAGGAGGAAAGAAGAAGAAGAAAGAAAGGGGGTTGGACCGGCCGACTGGGAAAAAGAAAAGAAAGGAAAAGAAGAAAACCGGATTGGGCAACAAACATTAAAACGGGGATCAAAACGCAGCATTTGTGGGGGAAAATAGGAAAAACGCAGCAATCTGGATGCCAGAGAAAAAAGAAAAGAAAGAAAAGTAGGAATGGGCCGCAGAAAGGAGAAGAGAAAGGAAGGAGGGCAATGGGATGCTGGGCTGCCGAAGGACAAAGGAGAAAAAGAAGGAGGTGGGTCGGTTGGAGGATAAGTGTAAAGGGAGTGATTCATGCATGTCTAGGGTAATGTTTCTGAATAAGACACTGTAATACATTAATCATTTAAAGTGGAAGATTGTTGAGCCAGGCCCAGACTGATCCACCGATAAATAATAGTGGTTAGGGCATGATGTCCTATATGTGATCGGTCCACCGGTAATAATAGTGGTCAGGCTTTGTACTTATGCGTGTCCGGTCCACCGCTATAATAGTGGGGGATTTCGTGCTCAACAAAACTGAACATATTTGTGCTAAGACATGCGAAAGATAGTAAGTACTTATAGTGGAACACCATGAGAGTTGGGGCCAGACCGGTCCATGGGCAAATAATAGTGGTCAGGAGCTTTATGCCTTGTGTGTTTCCAGTCCACTAGCTATAATAATGGTCAGGAGCTTTATGCCTTGTGTGTTTCCAGTCCACTAGCTATAATAGTGGTCAAGAGCTTTATGCCCTATGTATTTCTGGTCCACCGGCTATAATAGTGGTCAGGAGCTTTATGCCCTGTGTTTTCCAGTCCACCGCCAATAATAGTGGTCAGGCATTATGTGCCCTGTATGTATCCGGTCCACCAGCTATAATAGTGGAGCTCCCATACTCGCATGGATTTGATAAAAATCATAGTGTGAAATGAGTTCTAATCAAAGATTAATTAAATAATTAATCCAAACTATAAATGGGCCTTTATGTATCTACCCGAATGATTGTTCGATATTACGTTATTATGTTGGACTATATGCTTCTTTATTTCTTCTGCATTATTTATGTGATTTTATGTGTTGGCCTTAGTGCATGGTTACCTTACTCAGTACATAGCATACTGATCACCCTTTACACGGGTGCTGCTCATTCCCATGAGTAGTAGGCCCTTCTGACTTTGTGCAAGTGGGAAAGACATCAGGTGGAGCTGAGGGTTGAGCATATGTTTGGCTCCAAGTTCGAGAGTAGTATAGCCGGATTCACTCTTCTTGTTATTTTACCTCCTTCTGTTATTTCCTTTGTATCGGATTTACCCTTTTATAATTCTTTACTTGCATTGAGTATTTCAAATAAACCTTTTGTCAGTTGTAAGCTTATTTCTCTTTTGGATATGAATTACAATTCTTTACACGTACTATGATCTTTGGTGTTATGATCTTTCTAGTTATTTCATGAACTATGGATTTAAGTTTAATATTAATATTTTCTTAGACATAACACTTGGTACTGAAACGGTCGGAGAAAATCAGTTTGGTACTAAGTGTGGCAGTAACATCTCCAGAATGCACAGGTTTTAAATTTTAAATCCTTCTGCTAAAAAAATAGTGAATTTTGGGTTGTTAGACTTACATAGTGAGGGACTTATAGCTAGGATAGGACACATAAGGGGATATTTGGTAACCATAAGAAGTCTAGATTTAAATGAAACAGTTGACAAAAGAATGTGATGTGTTATGGGTGCCATAAGAAGGAGTATATTAAGAAGTTTTATCCTAACAGGAAGCCTAGTGCTAAGTCTAGTGAGTCATCAAATACAAAGGATGACTTTGTTAAGATGGATGTGATAGAGATGTGTTGAGGACCACTGATATACATACTAAGATCATTAATAGATGAATCTTGGATTCTTAGTGTTCTTCTAATTTTTTTTCCAACCAGATTTGGTTTAATACTTTTGAGGTGACTCATGGTGGATTTGTCTTGATGAGTAATGATGGTACTTACAAAGTTGTTGATGTTAAGATGGTGAAGGTGATGATGCATGAAGATGTATTCATGATACCGTCTAATGCGAGACATATCCCTAAAATGACCAATAATATCATCTCATTGTAACACCCCCAAATTTACACAATTTTTTTTTAAAACCATACTTATAATTTAAAACCGTAAACTCTGGGGATGTTACCACCACACTTAGTACCAGACCGGTTTACTCCTACCATTCCAATACTAAGAGCTAAGGCTAAGAAAACAACTCATAATATTAATAATAGTTCAAATTCATAAATACGGAAATTAGATACGCACAAGTCTTTATTCAATTCTAAATACGAGGGTAGTTTTTCAGGGAAAAGAAATAACTACAATCATAAAATTGTTTATGAAGTGTTCAACATAATTAAAAGAAACTGGGAATAAAATATCAATGGAAAACCGGTCACACCACTCCGAAACTGATTCGGCCCAATCATCACTCAGCCCCATTCGATTTCCCATAGACATCAATCGTGTCAAAATAAACATCTCCTACCTGCAGCAAGTCAGATGGGTCTTCTACTCGTAGGAATGAGCCGCACCAATGAAAACTTTACACATCCCATGCAACCTCTCAAACTTTTCATACAAACCTTAAATCCCATGCAATCATTAATTCCCATGCAAAACCCTAACTCCACCATGAAAACCCTAATACCACTATGCAACCATTAATACCACCATGCAAACCCTAATACCACCATGAAAACTCCAATACCACTAGACAAACCCTAATACCACTATACGATCATTAATATCATCATGTAGCCATTAATGCCACCATGAGACCATTAATACCACAATACAAACCCCAATACCATCATGTAAACCCCAATACCACCATACAATATTACATCCATACAAACCCTAATACCACTATACAAAACTCAAGATTCCGTCATACAAAACCCTAAATTCAATCCACACAAAACCAAATATCCACCCATACCAAACTCTAGATTCAAATCATATAAAACCCAAAGATTCTTCCATATAATACAATTGATCAGATTCTCCCATTCATAACCACAAATTAGATTCTCCCATACAATACCATAAGTTAGATTCTTCCATATAAAGCCATAAATTAGAATCTCCCATATAAACCATAAATTATATTCTCCCACACAAAACTATAAAAATCATAAATCAGATTCTCCCACACGAAACCATAAAAATCATAAATCAGATTCTCCCACACGAAACCCTAAAATTCTCCATTTTATTCTTCCACTCATGAACAATTAAAATAATTAGGTCAACTCACCTCCCTTGGTCAACCTCTTTACCTATCCTCCTTTTTCATCCTTTCTCCCACACAAAACACATCAACTCCCTCACATGCATGTCTTACAGGATCACGACACATATCATCACATATACATAATACACATGCCATGTAAACACACAAAACATACTTCAACTCCATGCCATACCATATACAACATAAATAATGATGATTGACATATGATATATAATATGTGAAGCACATAATGCATATAAACACACAAAAGGCCTTAGTAACACCCTTACCTGAAACAACACCGGTCTTGGAGCACGCTCCTATGCCTCCTTAGGGCTTTGACCATATAATAACATACTAATAAAAATAACACTAATAAAATTCTAACTTTGATAAAGATATAGAAATAATAGAAATATTATAAAAGTTGATAATATAGGGTTAAATACTTTACCCTAATAATAATAATGATACTAAAAATAATATCAATGAGAATATAAATAAGAATAATAATAATAGTAACAATACAAATAACAAAAGGCTTCGGCCCCTTTTCCAAAATAATACTAATAATAATATTAGTAAAATAAATAACCAAATTTATTAATAATAATGATGAAATAATAATAATAATAATAATAATAATAATAATAATAATAATAATAATAGAAAAATTATTAGTAAAGTAGTTGTAATACTTATAATGGAATAATAGTAGTAGTAATTCGAAATAGTAAAAATAAAAATAATTATAATTATAATAATAATAACATATTAATATTAATAATATTAATAATAGAAATAATAAGAAGAATAATAATAAAATCGAATGAAAAACACAATAGGGCCTCAGCCCTCAACATAAATAATAATAAAAACATTAATACTAATAATAACAATAATACATATTTGAAATATAAATAATAATAATAATAATAGTAGTAGTGGTAGTAGTAGTAGTATTTATATGCAAATAATTGAAATAAAATAATCTAAGGGTTATAAAAATAGGGAAAATGCCTGAGAGGGTCTAAGGTTCAACCTTAGGCTGGCAGGGATAGGTGGCACCGGCGGTGGCACATGGCGGCGGCGGCTGTGGCCGAAAAAAGGGAAGAAAAGGGTAAAAGTTGGATGCTGGGAAAAAGTTAGGGAGAATTAAGGTGGGAGTTGAGGTGTTTAGAGATGCCCAGAGGGAGAGGGACAGAATTGAGGTGGTGGCGCAGCTAAAGGCGGCAGCACACGGCGGCGGTGGTGGTGGCCGAAGGAGGAAGAAGAAGAGAAAGAGAGGAGGAGAGGGAGGGAGAGGAAAAGAAAGGTATGGGGAGATAGAGGAGGGTCTGCAGAACATAATGGGAGGTGAAAATAGTGGCGTAAACGGCAGAATAGGTGGCTATTGGTGGCACAAAGGGTGGCGAAGACAGAAAGTAGGTTGGTTGGGAAGGCTACTTTACACAGCTAGGGTGCCTTGTGCAGGACGAATCGAGGGGGATAGATGATTTTGTTAGTTAGAGGGAGGTGCAAGGAATAGTTTGGTGGCCATAGATGGCGGATAAGTTGGCCAGAGACGGCGGACGAGGTGTCTTAAGTGTCGGCGGTGGCAAGGTCGGGCATTCCTGGGTTGGGGATCAAGAGCTCAATACAGGGCCATTATGGGGGTATTTATAGGGTTAGAAGGGAGGCTAGGGTTCTGTGGGTCGGTGTGGGATTAGGCAAGTAGGGTTTTGGTTTCGCCGGTGGCGAGGTTGGCCGGTGGGACTCAATTCGGGGTAGGGTTGCGTAGGAAAAAAGGGGGGAAACTGTAAGGAGAGGGGAGTTAGTTGGATCAATAGGACCGACGAGTCAAGGGGAAGAGAGAGGAATGAGAACGACCGGTCAAAACGGCCGTAACCGGCGGCGACATGTTCCTTGGATTATAATAGGTACTCGTATGGTACTTGAGAGTTGCAGAATGGGCTCTAGAGGCAAAGAAGGGAAAATGAGTCAAGACTTTGTATGATTTTGTTGGTTTCATTGTTGTGGGGAAAATTATTGTGACATTGGTGAGGTTGATAGAATCAGATGTTATGAGACTTTAGCACATAAGATTGGACACATGACTATCATTAGGCTGACTAAGCTCTCTAAGAAGGGGTTGTTGGATGGATAGAGTCTATGTACTATGTACTTCTATGAGTGTTATGTGTTTTGAAAGCAGAAGCTGGTTAGCTTTTTGATAGTTAAGTATAGTATGATATCACCTCTTGAGTATATCCATTCAGATCTATAGGGTCAAGCGATATTAGTTTCCAAAGGAGGTATATGACACTTGCTAGAATACCTTACTAGGGAAGCATAGTAGGAATCAAGTTAAGTATCTTAGGATAGATAATAGTCTTGAATTTGTTAAGTAGAGTTTTGCCGATTTTTGTCAAGACTATGAGATAGTGAAAAATCCCACTTGTGGGAGACCACAACAGAATAGGGTTACTAAGCAAATGAACATGAGCCAATTGTAGAAGGATTATTGTATGTTATCATAGGGAGGGCTAGGTAGAGAATTTTGGGCTGAGGCAGTTCACATGGTGGCATACCTGATGAATGGGTCACCCAACCAATCCATTTAATTGAAGACACCTAAGGAGTTGTGGTTTGGTAAGATAGCTAATTACTATGATTTGCATGTTTTTTGTTTTTCTACTTATACTTATATAAATGATGGTAAATTTGAGCATATAGCCAAGAAGTGTATATTTCTTAGCTTTACATCCAGAGTGAAGGGGTATAGGTTATGGGACCTAGTTAGATCAAAGTTCTTGGCTAGTAGGGATGTTACCTTTAATGAGTATGTGCTTCTCCATAAGACTAAATCTAGTGACGTTGTGTCTAAAAGGTGGGGCAAGATATTGTTTTGGGATAGGTGGAGGTTGAGGTTGACTTAGATAACAAAACCCCTTCTAATAGGCCCATTTTTCTTGAAGTGGATGGATCCAAGTTATAGGTGGAGAAAATAGATGTTACACTAGACAAAGCATGGAGGATTTTTAAGTCTCTTATCAAGTATGGTTTGGAAGAATTTACTAGCTATGTCTTATCTAGTGCAAAGATAGTTGTTGATTTGCAAGAGTTAGGTCATTCTTAGAGGCTATTGTGAATACTGACTCTAATGAGTGTTGCACTATAATGAAGGAGGAGATGGAGTCCTTATTAAAGAATCAAATATGGTAACTTGTGAAAGCACCTAGAAAGAAGAAGATAATTTATTATAAGTGGGCATACAAGTTAAAATAGGGAAATCAAGGGGTTATGAGACTAAGGTATAAGGCTTGTTTAGTAGCATGTGGAATCATTCAGATTCTAGGCATAGATTATAATGGAGTATTTTCTCTTGTGGTTAAATATACTTTTGTTTGTACTTTTATTGTGTGTATATCTATACCTAATCTAGAGTTGGAGTAGTTAGATGTTAAAACTATATTTTTTCATGGTGAGCTCAAGGAGGAGATTTATATGTGTTAGTCTAATAAGTTTACTATTTAAAGGATATATGACCATCTGTGCCTGTTGAAGAAGTCGCTATGTGGTTTGAAGTAGTCTCTTAGATAGTGGTATAAATGATTTGATCACTTTATTCTTGAGCATGGTCTCTTTAAGAGTGAGTACGATGGATGTATGTACTTAAAGGGGTGGAGGGAGGATGATTAGTGTATCTTTTGCTATACGTTGATGACATGATTGTGTGAGCAAAAAATGTGTATGATAGTGAAAAGGTGAAGATAATGCTGAAGAGTGAGCATGAGGTGAAGGATCTTAGAGCTACGAAGAGAATCCTTGGCATGTCAATCATATGATACTATGAGAGAAAGCTTTTATACTTGTCATAAGAGTCATATATGAACAAGTTGTTGGAGAAGTTTCATATGATGGATGCCAAGTCAATGAGTACTCTGTTGGCTACTCACTTTAGATTATCAGTTTTAGATTGCCCTATATCCAAAGAGGAAGAGGAGTTCATGGCTATTGTTCCCTATTCTAATGTTCTTGGTTATATCATGCATGCTATGGTGTGTATAAAGCCTAATATCACTCAAGTTATTAGTGTTATGAGTTCATATATAGCAAATTTAGAAAAGGTTCACCGATAAGTAGTGAAGTGGATCCTAAGGTACTTGAAGGGTACGTCATGATCTTGTTTGGAGTATGGGAAATCAACTGATCTATTGGTTGGGTCTAACGACTCAGGTTGTGATGAAGATCTTACTAATAGAAGATCCACCAAAGGATATGTTTTTTGTCTTGGTGGTTCAGCTATTAGTTGAAGGTCTTCCTTGCAGGAGGTGAAAATATTTTCCTCTATAGAGGTAGGTTATATGGTTATGACTGAGGCTTTTGAAGAATTCGTGTGGCTTGGTGGTTTAGTATATAAGCTAGGGTTTGGTCAAGGTGCTCTAGTAATTCGAGGTGATAGCTAAAGTGTTATCTATATAGTGAACAACATAATTCTTTCCATCATTGAACAAAGCACATTAACATTAGGTACCACTTTATTTGAGGTATTTTTTTCTCCTGAGAAAGTTGTGTTTGAGAAAGTGAGTACTTTAGATTGTTTGATTGATATGCTAATGAAGTCGCTGACCATGGGCAAGTTCAAGTGTTTCTTAGGCTTGATAAGTATTCATAGATTATGACGACCTTTGTAGGGATAGGGTTTTTTTTTTTTGCAAAGGTCTTTCTATATCATGTGTCACAAATACTACATTAAGTGGAGAATTGTGAGCTTTAACTTGGTATTTGATGCACATAACAGGGTTTTAGTTTGTGTTGGTGTTGGAGAAGTGTATTGCTTAGCATGTACATTATGTGACAAACATAAGGTCCCCATGTTTTTCTATAGAATTTTGTTGGGTTGAATTTTGGTCAAATTTTGAGAGTAAAGAAATTAACGTGGATGTCATGTATTTTCCAAACAAGGACTATATTTTTAATGGTTCTATGAAACAAGTTATTTTGTCTTATAGAGTTTTATCTTATATAAAAAAAAATATGTGATAAAACCTTAGTTGACAAGTCAAACATGTGATTAACTCTTCTCCTCTATTGTGTTCTCTTCATTTTAGAGAATTACTAATTATGTGATTCGTTGAGTGATTTTCTCAATCCTCTTATAATTACACAATTTCATGTGTAAAGATCTCTAATTTTTCTCTATTATTTTGTCTTGTGATTGAATTATCAATTGGTTTAATTGTCTTGTTAGTTCCAATAATTATTTATATTTAGCCTTATTACACTATAATCGGCGTTATTCTACAACATGATGTATATATTACTGCTATTACCTTAGGGGTCTTCTTAGTTTTTGGGTATTGGTTTAGATGTGCAGTATGCATATCTTTTGAATTTACAAACCCTATATGAAGATTTGATATGTATATGCATATGAACTCTTTCAAAGCATGAGTATTTGTGTATTACTATATTTTTGGAAACATGTTGGAATAGTGTGTATATACAGCAACATAACAGTATGATACATTATAGAAATATGAATTGTTTCTAAGCATACACAATTTGTGAATAGGTATATTTTTGGAAAAGTGTTGGAATTGTATGTATATATAAAAACAGACTCGAGGGACACATTATATAAATATGAATTATTTCTAAGTATGAGTGATTTGAGTTTTTTTTTATAGAAGTGAATTGATTTGTAATAATTATTTTTTTTATGGAAACATATAGATTGGAAAACTATAGATCGGAAATGGATGTCTATAAATCTTTTGTCTAGAGAATATGACAAAGAAGTTTAATTTTTCATCAAGTTTGTAGTAGAACATGCTTGGAATCCTAGTAGAATAGTATGTCATTATTTGAACTATGCTTATATTTAGAGCCTATTTGGTTTTACTTAGTAAAAGTAGTTTTTCATATAAGTAATTGTAAAAAGTTATTTTACATTAATTAATACTGATTGGTTTTACTTATAAAAAGTTATTGTAACACCCCCAAAATTTTACACTTTTTTTTTAAAACAAGACTTATAAATTAAAACCGTAAAATCTGGGGATGCTCCCACCACACTTAGTACCAGACCAGTTAACTCCTATCGTTCTAGTACCAAGTGCTAAGGCTAAGAAAAACTACACATAACATTATTAATTAGTCCAACTTCATGAATATGGAAATGAGAGTACACATAAGTCTTTACATAATTTGAAATACTAGCTATTGTTTTTCAGAGAATAAAAATAACAACAATAATAAAATTATTTCTGCAGGTTCAAACATAATTAAAAATAACATGAATAATAATCTCAAATGGAAGACGGTCACGCCACTCCAGGACCCGATCCAGCCCACAATCACTCGGCCCCACCTGATGTCACATAGATATCAATAGCATCGAAATAAGCATCTCCTACCTGCAACAGGTTAGATGGGTCTTCTGATCGTCGGAATGAGTAGCACCCATGAAATGGGTGATCAGTACGCTACATACTGAGTAAGGTAACCGAGCACTAAGGCTGACACATAAGCATATAAAATCATGCAGGATAGTATTCAACTTACGCACATTCAAACCCACACATATAATATATAAAATCATGCAGAGTATTATATAGCTTATAATTAATCAAACCCAAACATAAAGGCCCACTTATTCTAGATTAATTATTTAATAACTCTTTTATCAGAAATCGATTCATGTCATTTTCTTTATCAAGTCCACACGAGTATGGGAACCCCACTATTTTAGCCGATGGATCGGTCGCGAGGGTAACATACCCTGCCACTATTCTATGCCGGTGGATCAGGCGCGAGGGTAACATACCTTACCACTATTCTATGCTCGTGGATCGGTATGGCCCCTTCTCGTACGGTGTTCCACTGTAATTAATAGTGTCTTTTACGTTAGCAACTGTAGGGTTTGGTTTGTTGAGCTCAGGATCCCCCACTATTAGAGCCAGTGGAGCGGTCATGAGGGTAGCATACCCTGCCACTATTCTATGCTGGTGGATCGGTCACGAGGGTAATATACCCTGCCACTATTTTGCCGGTGGATCGGTTTGGGCCCGGCTCAACATCTTCCACTTTGCATAGTTAATGTTTTAAGTATCTTATTCAGAATCCATACCAAGACATGCAAGTCTGACTCCTACCATGCTTACTCTTCAACTCGGGTTACCCACTCCAACCCTAGTTAACCACCCCCAACATTGTTAACCATGACATACCCTAACACCCATACAAACCCTAGCTCCATGTAAACTCTACTCCCAAGCAAAACCCTAGCTCCACGTAAACTCTACTCCCATACAAAACCCTTTCTCCACCATGCAACCATTAATACCATCATGCAAATCCCAATACCACCATGCAACCCTAATACCATCATGCAAACCTAAATACCACCATGCAAACCCTAATACCACCATACAAACCCTAATACCATCATGCAACCATTAATAACACCGTGCAAACCCTAATAATACCATGCAAACCCTAATAACATCGTGTAACCATTAATAACATCGTGTAACCATTAATAACACCATGCAAACCCTAATAACACCATGCAAACCCTAATACCACCATGCAAACCCTAATACCATCATGCAACCATTAATGATTAGACCACTCCCACATTACTTCATACCATAACACCATATCCCACAACCTACATGTATGTCTTATGGGTTGCATCAATTCACATTAAAAGCACAACTTATACATATCATATGCATGCCATAAAATATCATGAGAACATGTCTCAACCCCACATCATATTACATATACAATAGATATAAGAATACACTTAGAACATATTATATTGCATGTCACATGGCAAGTAAGACATGTAAATCACATTACACACAATGGCCTTAGATACACCCTTACATGCATGTGAGGGTGTTGATGTGGTTTGTGTGGGAGAAAGGATGAAAAAGGAGGATAGGGAAAGAAGTTGATCCAAGGATGTGAGTTGACCTAAGTATTTTAATGATTCATGAGTGGAAGAATAAAATGGAAAATTTAGGGTTTCGTGTGAGAGGATATAATTTATGGTTTTATATGGGAGAATCTAATTTATGATGTTATATGGGAGAATAACATCCCCATAATTCACTAGTTTTAATTGAATTACTTCCGCTTAAAAAAATTAGTGAATTTTGGGGTGTTACAATTTTAAAATTAATTACTTAAAACTACTTTTCATAAGTTAAAATTAAGAAGTAAATCTGAGCTACTTATCTAAAATTGATTTTAGTATATTCACGGTACAGTATTTGTTAAATGAAAATGTCATTTATAAACGAATGCATTGTTGCTCGACTGCCTCCCTGTTGCTCGACTATGCATCCCTTCACTGTGTTCCATCAACACTCATCAATAATTTTTTGCTTCCACCGCTCCCTCCCAACTTCTCAATCGGTTGATACTTGCGAGCCTTCTCCCTTTGCTATATACCGATTTCACTAAATTACTCTATTTCGGGCTCCTCTACGTAGCCCTCTACCTCATAGCGTTGGGCACTGGCAGCCTAAAGTCCAGCGTCTCAGGCTTTGGGTCCAACCAATTTGATGACTCGAACAAAAAAGAGAAGCTACAGATGACGACCTTCTTCAATTGGTTCTTCTTCTTCATAAGCATCGGCTCTCTCATTGCCGTAACCATGTTCGTGTACATACAGAACAACTTGGGGAGGCAATGGGGTTACCGTATCATCGCCTGCTGCATCGTCGTAGGCCTAGTGGTTTTCTTGGCCGAGATAAAATGCTACTATTTTAAGAAATTGGTGGGCAACCCGTTGACCCAGATTGCAACTATTTTGGTTGCTTCTTGGAGGAAGAGAGGGATGGAGCTGTCGTCTAATGCTTCTCTTTTGTTCAATATGGATGATATCACTTAAGAGAAGAGGAAGACCAAGCAAATGTTGCCTCACAGCAAGTAATTCATATCTGTTTTATTCTATTATTAGTATTATATTTTCTTTTCAACCTTATTTATATACATCATGTAGATACTTAAATCAGTTTTTTAGGATTAGATTCGTCAAAAATTATTCAACCTCCATCGTATTTTTATATTTATTTATTTATTTATATACGCCGATCTGATATTTCAAGGCCTTCGTTGTCTTTGCTTTGGCTCTTCTCATTTCCTCACATGTTACATGTCAAGAGCATCCTCAATAGAAACCTCAACAACAAAGATTTCAGCATTGGCCTTCATTTTGGACTTGGAGGATTTGGTGGTTGTGGTTACGGCTATGGCAGTGGACCTGGTATTTATGGCGGAGGCTATGGTAGTGGTGGCCTTGGCAGCGGGTATGGTGGTGGTTTTGGGGGCTATGGGTACCCAGGGGTTCCTTATGGTTACAGGGAAAGAATTATTCCCTAAGCTCAAAAGAAGTTTTGAATATAGCACTCCTGCTCCTGAAAATGGTTCCAGTGCTAGTAGTGAGCCAAGAGTTGGAAGTCCTAGTTCATATATGGTAATTGCATGTCCATTAATGAGTCTGTTTGCCCACTGGTCTTTGTGGGAAATTGAAGTACGACCCCTTTTCTCTGTTTTTGTGCAAAACACAAATAGAATCTGACGGTTATTACTCGGGATTATTGCTTAATACATTGACTTCATTAAAGAGGCAATGTTAACTCATCGCTGGTTTGCAAACATCACCTTCCCCCTGGATGAATCAGAGGCCCCCACTTGATGTTAATGTGGGTAAGTAAAATGGATATATATAGGAAGATAAAAATTTAAGATGGAAAATGAAAAGTAAATTTATAGAAAAATGAAAACCAAACACTAATAAGGTACCATAAGTAGTTTTTTAGTATTAATCACTTATACAATAAAAGTAAAAACATACATATATTTTACTTATCAAAGTACATTTTTAAAAGTATATTTATAAAAGTAATTTTGATCTAAAAGTAGTTATTAAAAATAAGTAATACCAAACAGGGGCTTAATAATTTGATTCAACAGTATGGCAATGCCTCTGTGTGTGTGTGTGTGTGTGTGTGTGTGTGTGTGTGTGTGTGTGTGTGTGCAGGAGTGTGTGTGTGTGTGTGTGTGTATACACAGGAGTGTGTGTGTGTGTGTGTTTTCTTCAATTACATGTCCAACAAAGAATGCTATGCCAACTAGCATCAGATGAAGTCATCAATTTTGGAATGAGAGGTAGCAGGAGAAATGAGAGGGTTGAGGCCTAGAGGAGGTGATAGATAAAACTTATAAAGAGGAAAGAGGAAATCCTCACTTTATAGTGTAGATGAAAAATCCTTGCTTTTTGGTTAGTAACTCGGTAATTGGTATAGAGAAATGAGGTATTTTACATTTACATTTACATTTAGGAGAGATGGAAACACAGAGAATATGGGTTGTGAGGTTAACTAAGGCCATGCGCAGTGAGGATAACCAAGGTCCGGTTAAAGAAAATGAAATTAACCATGGCTTAGTTAAAGAAAATCAAATTTTTGGCTGAGTGTGTCAGCTGCATAAGAGAGACTTCAGATTCCAATAGATTTGGGGAGAAGGAAAGAAGGAAGAGGGGGAGAGGAGGGCGAGTTTCTATGGATAGGTATACCTCCACCGTTGGATTCCCCATTTCCCAATATTGAAAAAACTAGTGGTAGTGATGTTAGGAGTTGAGTTGTTTATGTTATCTAATATCTACTTATTTGATTTGATATTCGAAGTGATTTGATTCAAAAAATAATAATTAATTAATTCAATTTTTTTTAAATCAAATATTTGATCCGATCAATAAAAAGTTAAATAAATCAGATATCTGATCCAATAAATACAAATAATATCCAATTCGGAGAAAAATATTTCTATATTTTTTTATATTATATATAATTGTATATAAATAAATTTAGATGTGTGTGTATAATTTTTACCTACTTACTTTATTATTTGATCCAAATTTTAATTAAATTGAAATTATATTTTCAATATAATTTCTTTTTAGATATTTATACCAAAAAAATAAAAATACTCTATATACCCATAGACCCTACCCGCCCCTTCCTTATTTTAGTTTTAACATTGAATATTTGTTGAGTAATTCAGATATTTATTAAGCGAATTAGATATTTGTTTAAAAAATCGGATAATATTAAATATATTTGTGATTTGGTGGGTTTTTTATATTTGAAATTTTATTCAGATAATATTGATTATATTTGATATTTGATTCGAAAATTCAGATATCTAAAGTTTTAAATCAAATATCAAATATTATTTCCAGATATTCAAAATTTTGAATATTTAAAACATCGAATGTTTAAACTATGAACAACCTTAGTTAGTAATAGTGGTACTAGTGGGTAGACATTTTTTTTACTTATTTAATATTGCTATTATTATTTTCTCCATGATCGATGATAATAAGATTTTCCTTACAATATTCTTTATTTTGATTGGTTATACAAATATTACTACTGCTTACTACAGTACGTTTCAAACTAAACCTGAGAAAGTGTGATTACTAAGAGAGTTTATGTAGAGAGGTCGGTGTTTTTATGGATTTTTTTATTATTAGTGTGCACAATTCTACCAACCTTACTAGTTTGGTGACCGTTTGGTATGGAATAATATACTAGAGAAATTATTTTTATATTTTATATATTTTGTATAATTTATTTAAATTAAATATTTTTATTTTGATAAATATTTATTTTAAATTTTAATTTAATCTAAAATAAATATTTTATTAAAAATATATTTATTATTATTAAATAATTAATATAAAAAACAAGATAGAGAACAAAAAATTTCACCTTTATTATTCACATACCGAAGAAGTCCTTAGTTATTTATTTATGATTACTACTTAATCCTTTTTTTTCCATTTTCATTTATTTTCTTTCTTTTCATACTTTTAAATCTTTATATTCCCAATGACCTATTTGGTATGAAATCAATTGAAAATGGAATAGGAATTGGAAATCCATTTTCAATTCCATAAATTTAGAATTCTATTTCTTTTATATGAAACTTAATGGAAAAGATATAGAGCTTAATGAAAGTCTTATTTGATTTCATATACTAAACAAGAGAGTTATAAAAAAATGAAAATATAATTCTATTTTCATATTTTTTATTCATTGAAAATAAGCAAAAACATATTTTAGGAGCAAAACATAAAGTTCATCAATTCAACTTCCTTCACCATTAAGAGAAATGATCTTACAATAAGTAACATTCTCTGCATGTATCTATAGTTGTCATTAATAAAACTACACTATGTCATTTTAGATTGCTTTTACTTTAAAAAAATTTGCAACAATCATACATAATTTTGATCTCCATCTATTTTGGGGGGCTTTTGACATGGTTATTTCATCATAAAAATGTTTCATTGCTTGGGTTCTATAGTTGTATAGAATTCTAAAATTGATCTCAATTTAACTATATAGATTTTTGTACTAATTTTTCCACTTAATTGTTATTATTTTGAAGTGAGCATTATTTTGAATAATTTTATTTATACATAGTTATTGTACCATTGTTAAAAATTAACCATATATCCAATCTAGCATTAAAAAAAACATATATTAGTAACAAATTGAAAAACAAACATTTCTTTTTAATATTATATGTATGTATGTATGTATGTATGTATATTATTAGTAATGCAAGCATAATGTGCTTTCAAGATCTAAAATATATACTACAAAGGCTATAAACAAAGCCTAAATACAAAATACAATAGAGAATAAACAGAATTATTTTGAAATATTTACTAACATTTAAATTAAGACAAATTAATTTAAGATATTAGAGTTTGCATCAAAAACCAACCCAAACAATTCATTGTCCATCACAAGCAATCATACTATGTCTTCCGCTATCTCCATAGGTGAAACCTCCACTTGTGATACATTCCTTTTCAAAATAAATAATACCCTACCAACAATGACATAAGTAATGTATTCATAGGCCCGACAGTACCCTTCAACCACAATATCATAGTTTACTACCATGCCAGTTATTGTAATTGTAACAACATGAAACTAGAACCCTGATTTTAAAGGAAGGAAGATATAGACTTCAAATATACACGACAAACAGCTCAAAATCAATTGTAGACGCTTGATCCAGTGATTTTGGAATCGCAAATTCACTTCTCTGATAAAAAAGAGCATGCACAAAGTTGACAAGAATGTATACATCTTTATTGGCTCCTCGTCGAACAACTCCTTTGCTCCAATAAAATTGGCGAGGATTGCAATAAATTGGGCCTTCATTTTTCTCTATAAGAAGGACAAAGGATTTGACTAATAAAAGGGAAAAAATAGTATAAAAAGTTGATGCCAATGGACAAGCTCAAACCTATATCATAGTGAAAACAATGTTTCTATAGTATTCACCAAAGGGAAGGGAAATTCACGCATAAATTAGCCAGACAATTCAAGTAATCTTCAAATTCGATACAATCACATAATCTATATTTTTTTAGAGTATTTAATATTAAAAAACCATCTATTCCATTGAAGTATATTCTTAGCGAGTTATTACTATCAACATAACTCATAAGTTAAGAACCACCCATCAATTATTACCATCCGCCATAGGCAAGAAATACATATTAGCAAATTTCAGGTGGGTCTTTAAATAATAGTGGCAATGTGCAAACATTTAAAACATAGCCCTATTATTAGAATAATAATCTAAAAATACTAATAATATCTAAAATAATCGGAAGAGTAACGAGTTTTGAAATAATTGATCATAGATGCTTATTAAGGTTACAAAACATATAAAGTAAATTAATGTTTTATTTCACCAACAAGTATGTATTTTATATAATTAATTAAGTATATATTTTATTTTAATAAAAATATAAATGTTTTAGGTTTTAACAAGTGTATTTGGATACCAATTAGACATGTCAATAATAATATAATAATAGTAATTATTAGTTATTATTATTGAAATAAGTTATAACATGTCTTTGTCATTAATTGTAATGGTGGTGCGACAATCTGCTCATATGAAAAAGCAAATCCAATCCATCCAATTCATGATTCATTTCCTTGATTTATGTGTATGCTCAATGCATCTACTAAAGCGGATAAAAGTTGACTTCTCCCATCTGACGTGGTCCAATCTACAAAAAATTCGCCCTAACTTAACCTAATAAATTTATCAACATGACTTGACCCAAAACCCAGCCTAAAAATAATCAGACCTAACATTGATCCAAATATAAGTGACCTGATCCAACTCCAACTCATAATCCGTCATCAACTCGACCCATTATCAACGCGGCCCGTTATCAACCTAATCCAACTCAATAAAACCAAATTCAATATTAACTAGTTATGATAATAATAAAAAATACGTATGTCTTATTATTTATTTAAAACTCTTAAAAATATAATATTATTTAAATTTTACTTATTTTTATTACTTTTATTGTGAACTTACTAATTCACAAATAATATTTTAATTTTAATTATTTTTTGTGTAAAAATAGAGCATTAAAACTCATAATAATAAACAAACAACAATTAATAACACATTATTAATCACATGCTTATATAAAGTTAAATTTAATGCTTGTCTATGAGGTTAATGAGTTAGATTAATTTTGGTGGTCAATGTTTGATTTGACCCAAATCAAAAGTGATTCAATCCAAGATTATCTTGGCCTGAACCCAATCCAACCCATCAAACTTAAAAAGACCTGATTCATCAAACTAATCCAAAGATGACCCATTAAATTAACTGGAACACAAAATCACCCGAATACGAGCTTGTTCAGCTCAAACCCAAAGCAATAATGATGTAAACGGGGCAGATTTAGGACAGGTATGCCCATACCCATATCCTTATCGGATAAAAAATCCATAACTAAATTTATACTTTTACCCCTAACGGGTATCCACTGACACATTCATATCTGTTACAGTTGGATATCTATTACCAAATAGATAATCCATTTACCCGTTAACGGATATTATCCAGCGAATAAATCTATTACCTGATGGATAATTTTGTTTAAAGTTAAGCTAAATGACAATTTTAACCTTAATTTATGCTATACTTATTTTAAAATAAAGGGTAAAAAGATAATTATACATTTGGCAAATGAGTATAAATATAGATACAGGTATGGGTATGGGTACAGATATAGATATCACATACCTATATTCGTACCAAAACCTGATGGGTATTTTTTTTATCCTCCATATCCATTTAAGTATCTGATTAATAAAATTCATCTAGTTTTGAGTAAAATTTGTCTCATTTACGTCCCTAGATCCAACCCGACTCAAACTCAAACTATTTCAACCTAAACCCGACCCAACCTGGTAAATTAGTCTGATACATTACGGATCTACAATGATCCGACCTAACCAGAATAATAAGACGACCCAAAATGATCCAAATCTAAAATGATTTGACCCAGCCTACAACCGACCTGTAAAAAAATGATTTACAAATAACCCAACCCAAAAACAACTTTACTCATTATAACATGATCCGTCTGATCTAATTACTACCTATAAAGATACTCATATGATACTACTTTTTAATACTACGATCCATAGCGTGCTCGTGTAGTAAAAAAAACAAACACAAATTTTCAATGACTATGTTGATTTGATATGAATGGAGTCAGAGATAAGTATAAAAAAATTATTAATTTGAGAAAAATAAGGGTGAATTATAATGATTGTTTTAAATTAGTATTTACATAATATTAATTTTATTTGAGTAAAATATTGGTTGTGTGTGAATTGAGATGAATAAAAATGATAATAGATAAGTTTTACTTTTTACTTTTGATTATTCCTCAAAATAGAGTTAATAAAAATGGGAAGGATAATATTAACCTGTATTAAAAATTATCTAAGTAAGGAAAACTAAGGTGAATAATATTTTAAAATACTTTTTGAAGAATATTAACTTCATGTGGATAAAAATTATTTTAATTACATTTGAATTGAGGTAAACTAAGATGAATGAAAATTATATCAATTAAATTTTATCATTTTATCTCAATTATGCAAAAATAGGTTTAATAAAAATAAAATAAACTGAGACAAACTTGTAACCTCTATTAAATTTTCAAATAAAATAAACAAAAATAAATATTTTTTATTTATCCTACTTAGATATGACAATGGGTCTGGCCAAACTTAGATCCATACCCATTTATATTATCAAGATTCAGATCTAACTCAGATCTATCAGATCTCAATAGCTTAGACTCGAAACAAGACTCATCATATCTAGCGAGTAAACGAATCTTAAATGAATTTGAATATTTTTAAAATTTATAATAATATATGTAAATATAAATATATTTATATTTTATATAACTTAATATGTATTATTTGTTAAAAAAATCTGAGAAAAAAAAGATAAATATTTTAAAATAGTTGCTTTACCTTTTTTAATGATATTTTAATGCTTTTATAATAAAATATTATACATCATATTTATAAAATAAATAAATAAATAAAAATAAAAATAAATAAATATCTCAAGTAAAATCACAATAAAGATGACAAGTCTTAGTGTGTGTGTGTATATTCACTAAACTAATCTAACGAATCAAATTATAATCTAAGACTACTGAAATTAAATCCAAATCTATTTATTTATACATAAATTCAGAACCGATTAAAATTCATCAAATTTAAAATTTATATATTTAGATCTACTAAAAATAAAATATATCTACCATATGTCGGTCGCATCTAAAATCCATCGACGTCCTCACTCGATTCACCGCACACCAAACAAAAAACAGTAGTGACACACCACATTGAATACGCAGCACGCGCCCACTTTTCGTGCTTTTGATTGTAACGCATATTATTTTATGTCACGAGCATCGCATTGCAATAAAGCTGCTTGACTTTTTTGCTATCTCTCGCACTGGAGCCTAATCTTTGTTCTATAAAAATAACATGTTTAATTCAAAACAGAGCAGCACTCGTCTTTGTGCATCTCCGTCCGACTTCGTCCGATTAGTTTTTCATCTCATTCGTCTTCGCCTGCTCAGCTTCTCTCTTCCTTCGCCTGGCTGTGTAAGAGAAAGATCGAGCCTCTTGCAGATTTCAATTTTGTCTTCACTCGAAAATTAGGTAAATTTCTTTAAGCATTTGTTTTATTTTCCAGAATTGAAGAAAATGAAGGGGTCATTACAGGGTTAGAGCAACTATTTGTTGTTGCTAATGAATCTGGCGGGTCGCTTTCTTCTCTGTATGATTATGTGTTTGTCTCCTTCTTGTCCGTTTAATTCATTTATTGTTGATTCAAATGGGACGAAAGTTCGGTTCGGTTTGTTTTTTATCAATTAACTGCTATGGGTTCGGGTAATTATGCTTCGAATTTCCTGATTATGATGCACCCCAGTCGCCTGATTTCGATTATGGGAAGGAAGGTGGCGGCAGTGATGACGGTGCTTGTAGTGGCGGAGGATATAATTGGATCGACATCAATGTTCATATCCTTGGAACTTCTATATTTAAATTTTTGTTCCAATGACAGACTCAGAGGAAAAAACGAAAATAAAAACACAACTTCTACCCCCGGATGTAGAGGAAGATGGCAGCTGCGCGTTTCAAATTTATTAATTTTGAGTTGGGCCCGTTTGTGCTCTTTGTAAGGTGAATTAGTTAGAGGAATTCATAGAAGAGAATTGTGGTGATGTTATTGTTGATTTTGACGCCGGGTTTTTTCTTCCCTAGTCAAGGTTGATATGGAAGATGGTATAGGGAGTGATGTTGTAGGAAGAAGAGAGAGAAAGAAGGTGGGATAAATTTTAACTAGTTACTATGATAATTGATATAATTTTATTGTTATATGTTTTAAATATTTTTATTTAAGTATTATGTGTTTTAATTTTTTATGTTAATATTATTTTAAATTTTATTGGACTAAAATAATAAATTTTCTAATACTAAGCATCTTTTAAATAGGATTAAAAAATTCTGAATATTTGGATATTTTTATTTTTTTTTAAAAATTATAACTTTTTTTAACCTTTTAACATTTACATGTTTCTTTTTTAAGATATTCTAGAAAATACAAAAAAAATGTTTAAAATATTCTAATTTTGCTATTCAGGTTTAAAAAAATATTTCATATTAAAAAAATATTACTTAAATAATATAAAATTAAAAATATTAATAAGATGGTATAAAAGTGAAATAAAAAAGTAAAACTTGTGGTATCTAAATAAGATTATTAAAAATATATAATATCTAAATAAAATTATAACAAATGTGATGATAACTAAGCATAATTTATCAATTTTGAGTTGGAATCATTTGTGCTCTTTGTATGGTGAATCTGTTGAACCTATTTCAAATTTATCACAAGTCCAAGGCACTTGTGATGGATCTAGAGAGAACTAGGGGTAGGATATAGAGGGGAAGGTCTAAAAGTAGAATGAGGAGTTCAAAGAGGCATAGACTTTGCTTCCATTATGGGAAGCTTGGTTACTTAAAGATAGATTGCTAGTAGTTGAAGAATGATGCAAAGGGGAATGGTAATTGGGATGAGATGAGGAGACAATGACCATAATTGATGATGAGCTAATGGTTATCTCATAGTGTCTAAATGCTTGAACAAGCACCTCATGTGCCAATGTCGATTGGGTAGTGGACACTGGTGCATCCTACCATGTTACCCCATATAAAAAGTTATTCTCTTTCTACACATCCAAGGATTTTGGTGATGTGTGAATGGGGAATAATGGCGTTTTAAAAATAGTTGGTATATGGAGTGTACAACTAGACATAATTTTAGGTTGTACAATTTGACTCAAAAAAGTCAGACATGTTATAGACTTGAAGATGATACTCATCTCAGTAGGAAGCTTAATGATGTGGGCAATAAACGTCAATTTGGAAAGGGTATGTGGAAATTGAAAAAAGAGTTCTTGGTCGTAGCGAAGAGGAGGAAGTGTTTCTCACTATATCAGACTCGGGCAAAGATGTGTCTATTGGTTGAAGTTAACTTTGTGGGAGATTCTTATGATATATGGCATCATAGACTCAACCATATGAGTGAGAAGGATGTAAAGCTTATCAGCGGCTGAAGCACTCTATCAGAGGTCTAAGGGAGTAAGGTTACCTATGTATTAGACAAGCAAAATTGAGCCTATGTTGTCAAAAGTGTCATCAGATTGGTAGTAGAAAAACTTGATCTAATTTTCTCAGATCATATGTGATCTAATGAAGGTAAATTTATTGGATGGATCATCATACTATGTGACATTCGTTGATGAATTCTCAAGAAAGCTCTAGGTATATCTCATGAAGACCAAGGATCAAGTCTTGATAAGCTTCAAAGTCTTCCATGCTAAGTTAGAGAGTGAGAGTTAGAGGAAGTTAAAGTGTATTCAAACGTACAATGGAGGTGAACACCTTGGTCTGTTTGAAAAATACTGTAAGGTTCATAAATCTAATATAAGTAGGCTATTCTTACAATCCCTTGACACAATGGAGTGGTGGAATGGATGAACCACACATTAATGAAGAGGGTAAGGTGTTTACTCTCATATACAAAGCTTCCAAGATCATTATGAACATAAGCTCTACAAACAGCATGCTATCTGATCAACTTGTCTTCATCAAAACCTTTCAATGGTGGTGTGGCAGACCAAGTATGGCTTGACATGGATATAAGCTAGCACCACTTGAGGGTGTTCGGCTATTGGTCATTTGTCCACATACCGAGGTATGAGAGAACAAAGCTAGACGAGAAAGCTCATCGGTGTGTGTTTATTAGATATGGAGAAGAAAAGTTTTGCTACATAGTGTACGACCTAGGAACCAAGAGGGTCATCTGGAGTAGGGATGTTGTGTTCTTTGAGGGAAAATGGATGGAAGCCTAAATTGATGATTTTGTGGAATCCAATGATGATTCCAAAATAGAAGGCTCAACGAGAAAGGACGATCTAAGAGGAGTGATTGAGACACACTCTTAGGGTTGTAAATGAGCTAAGCTAGTTTGATATTTAGCTCGGTTCATTAAAAGTTCGGTTTGGCTCTCTTATTTAGCTAAATGAGTAAAGCCTAAGCCTCACTTTTGGGCTCATTTATTAAATGATCTTAGTTTAAGCTAGAAAAAGGTAAGGCTCGGTTTATTTTATGGCTTTTATTCTTGAGCTTGACTAGTTAAAAGTTTAGCTTGGCTCATTCATTTAGTTAAACGAACCGAATTCAAGTATAGGGGTACTCAGCTCAGCTCAACTCAACTCATTTACAACCCAACACACTCTAACTCAAAAGAGGATATGCAAAGTTAGCAGGCTGATCACTAGAGAGTGAAGATCACAAGCTTGAGAAAATACAACTCCAAGCGCGTTTGTCAGCCTTAAAGGTCGTATAGGAAGTACAAAGATCTACCAGGAGGGTGAGACTGACAAAAAAGTATCTTGCAACAGTTTATTTGTTACTCTTGGATGAGGGAGAGCCTCTATGCTATGATGAGGCCCACGGTGATGCCTATAAGGAAAAATTTTTAGTTGCAATAAAGGAAGATATGAGCTCCTTTCAAAAAGAACAATGTTTACAGGCTTGTGGAGAGTCCGAGGGGGATAAAGGTCTTGAAGAACAAGTGGTTTTCCAGATCAAGTAAGAGGAGGGTAAAACTAATCCGAGGCACAAGGTAGGATTAGTGGTTAAGGGATTTGGCTAAAGGTAAAGGGTTAACTATGATAACATCTTCTTTCTGGTGGTAAAGATGGCATCCATCCATGTGATTTTAGGATTAGCTACCACTCTAAATTTAGAGTTGGAGCAAGTTGACATTAAGACAGCTTTCCTAAAAGGTGACCTCAAGGAGAATGTATACATGGAATAGTCGGAGGGCTTTGGGGTCAAGGGTAAGGAGGATATGGTATGTAAGCTATTGTATAGCTTATATGGACTAAAACATGCATTGAGGCAGTTGTATGGGAAGTTTGAGTTATTCATGGCTAAAAAAGTGTACAAGAAGACATTAGTAGATAACTATATACTCATGCAAAGGTTTGGGGCCGATAATTTTATCCTTCTACTTTTTTATGTATATAACAAGTTGATAGTAAGCTAGGATCCATAGTAGATTTCAAAGCTAAAAGATGACTCGGCCAAGACTTTTGAGATGAAAGACTTGGGCTACACAAGTAGATTCTAGAAATACACATTATGCACGATTGAGGACAAGGTAAGATTTGACCTTCTCAAGGGTGTACATAGATAATATAATCAAGAGATTCAACATGGATTAGTCAAAGCCATTCGGTTGTCCACTTGCTCTTTAGTTAAGGACGAACAAGGTGTCATGTCCGACGAACGAGAAGGGAAATAAAGAGATGAGTCGGGATCCATTTGTGTCAGTCATTGGAAGCCTAAGGTATGCAATAGTGTGTAAGATGCTAGACATTGCATTTATCGTCGACGTGGTCAGTCATTTCATATCTAATCTTAACAAAGATCATTGCAAAGCAATGAAGTGTATATTGAGATATATATGAGGAATGCTTAGGATGAGACTTTGTTTCTGTAAGACTGAGCTAGTTGTGCTGAGTTATACCGACTCAAATATGGCAAGAGATTTAGATACAAGACAATCACATTTGGATTCTTTTTTACTTTATGTGGGTAAGTTGTCTTATCGCAGTCTCGGGTACAGAATTATGCAACTCTGTCCATTACCGAGGTAGAGTACATAGTCATTACCGAAAGGTGTAAGGAGATATAGTGAATGAATATATTGTTTTAGGGGAGTATTTTAAGGCATGACAAGTTTGTGGTATTTGGTGATTCATATAGTGCAATTTATCTCAAGAAGAATGCCAGCTTCCACTTAATATCCAAGCATATCTAAGCGAGACATCACTAGATAAGAGATGTGCTTGAGGAGAAATAACTTTATTTAGAGAAGATACATATCAATGAGAATAGGTCATACTTGATTACAAAACCCTTTTCCAAAGGTAAGCATGATTTATGTTGCACCAAGGCTGAGTTAAGTAGGGTGTTCAGTCCTTCTCACAAGAAACATGAAGAAATTCTCCTTATGTCTCAAAGTGGGATAATTATCAAAAATACTTCTACAAAGGAGAATTCTCAGGCTGTCGGCACAAATGGCGTCACCTAGGGGTGTTTGCTGAAGGGAAAAAACTAAGGAAATCAGCTACTGGTTGTTGGCTAGAAGATATTCTAGAAACCTCTTTTTTTGAATTTTTTAATATTATTTATGGGTTATTTTTAAAGATATTCTAGAAAATACTAGAATAAAATATTTATAATATTATACTTTTGCAATTTATATTAAAAAAAATTTAATATGAAAAAATGTATTATTTAAATCATATAAAATTTAAAATATTAATAAGATGTTATTAAAGTGAAATAAAAATTAAAACTTATGGATTCTAAATAAAATGATTGAAAATCTATAATATCTAAATAAAATTATATCCAATGTTATGATATCTAAGTAGAATGTATAAAAAAAATGCAGATAAAGAAAGGAAAGGCATTCAAAGTCTTTTTTAAAAAAAAAAGAAGGGATAAAAAAAGAGAGAGAAATTGATCTGGCTGGCATAATTTGAATATAGTAAGAATCTTTTAACATAAACATAGATGGCATAGTTTCAGTTGATGCAGGGAGTTCTCCTTTCCCCCTTTTCGTGCTGGATTTTTTTTTTTGTTATTAGTCGCCACTAGTATTTAAATATATATATTTTTAAAAAGTACAAAAATGAAGGTGCTATGCAGGGGCGATTTTTATTTGCATTAATTTAACTTGAAGAAAAATACCAATTAACGGAAGCTACTAACTTGAAAAGTTGCATGTTCGAGAAATTAATCACGCCAACAAAAATCACACTATGAAGATAAGAACTGAAGCTACTAATCTCAATATCAGAGCTAAACAACCAAATGAAGTTGAGGGAAAGATGAAAAAAAAAAAAATACTGGTTATAAAGTTCATCTATAGACGCTAAACAATAGACAGTATAAAATTATTGTATTTGGTTCATGAAAAGCTTTAAAATAACTAAAGGAAAAAAATGATTTTTTATATTTAGTTTATATAAAATAATACAAAAATTATTAAACATTAATTATTTAATTTTTCTGATAAAAATTTAAAAGAATTTAATTTAATTTAATTTAATTATTTTTTAATTAAACAGAGCCGAAAAAAATAATGGAATCCAAACTCAATAATTAACAAATCCAATACCATCCCACCAACAATTCAATGCAGTATATATAATGAAACTGGAAAGGCCAGGAAGGGAGCTTGCAGTAGCTAGCTAGCTAACCTTTGATCGTTCCTATCGCTCTTTTCTTCAGTTTCACGTTGCTGCTCTTTGCTTCTTCGGTAATCAACGGCGGCTAGCCAGTACTTTGCGTTTGATTTTGACGAATTGATGATTTTGATTTTCGACGTTAAGGCGAGTCAGCGACAGTATATATATGCGCAGGATTGCGCGTTTTGAGTATCGGCACTTACATGTCCGAAGCTAGCATCGGATGAAGTCATCAATTTTGGACTTTGGTGGCATGAGAACGTGTCACTGGAACGGCTGCATCGGGCGGTTTGGTCACTTGGATGACGTTCACATTCTTCGAAACATCCGGAAAATATTTTTTTCTTTTAAAAATTTTGTGGTTTTAAAATTTATATTAAAATTATTTATTTAAATTTTTATTAAAAAATTATTATAATTAAGATTAACTAATATAAGTAATAATTTTAATTTTTAATTTTTTTTTTAATTTTAGTAACTTTATTTTTAAAAAAATATATAATATATATATACATACATAGATTTAGACTGTGGTATAAATTACTATTTAAAATACAAACGTAGGAACTGTTAATCATCATTAAATCTAGAAGATTTAAAGGTCGAGATTAAAATAAATTTAAGTTAGATACTTATTAAATTTTAATCATTGATTAAATATTAATATAATAATTAAAATTGATTTCTATATATATATATTTTTAAAAAAAATTATATGAGACATTCGTTCTACTTACTTACACGTGTGTCTATATATATATATATATATATGAAAAAAAATCTTTTTTCTTTTTTTTTCTTTGCTTTATATGCGACTTATGAAACCACGTAGTTAGACGTAAGGGATAACATTATCGTATTTATTATAATCTTGTACGTTCGTCTGCCTTCGTCGGATTTTGGACTGTAGACTAGGATGGTGGGTACGAAGCGAAGAAGTCGGAGGGGTGGGTACCAGGCGAAGAAGAAAGAAAACCTATTTCTTATTTTATATTTTTTGTATTATATATTTAAAAATAATAATTTTATTTTTAATAAAATATTTATTTTATATTAAATTAAGATCAAAATTAAATATTTATTTAAATTTTTTAAAAATTTAAATAGATTATGCAAAATATAAATTTATTTTAAATCCTTTAAAATTATCAAAAAAAGAAAACCAAAAACAGATCCTCCACTACCCTCACTCAGAGTGTTCAGCTTCTATTTTGTCAATGCTCTTATTCCTGTTGATGGTTTTTTTTTTATATTATTATTTATATATTGTTACTGGATCTACTCAACAACGTTTGTGTCTATTGGGAATATAAAAATGGGGATGAATATATTCATATATTTATCCATATTTAATAAAAAAAAAATTGTAATCGACTTCATATCCATATTAAAATATATATCTATTAAAATATTCATGTATATATCTGTTGGATATCTATTAGGAATATAAAAATGGGGATGAATAAATCTATTACTCAATGGATAGACTTATTTATAATTAAACTAAATAATAATTTCAACTTTAATTTATACTATACTTATTTTAAAATTAAGGATAAAAAGGTAATTATACATCGAATAAATAATAATAGATATTGATATGGGTATAAATATAGATATAGATATAGATATAGATATCATCTGCATCCATATTCATTTAAATATCCATTTGACAAAATCTATAAGATTTCAGATAAAATTCATCATGTTTATATCCTTATTTGTTTAATTATTCGTTGAATAAAACTCGTTAGATTTTGGATTAAATTTGCCTCTTTTTTTTCTTTTTCTTTTTATCTCTAGTGCTACTTCAAGTGCCGATGTCTTTTGTTTTATTATTATTATTTATTAGCTTACTCAACAACATTAAACTATCAGATCAACCTATATATTTTCTCCTTTACTTTGATTATCGGATCAATTTATATATCAGATAAATAAATATAGATATAGATATAGATATAAATATTTATATGGATATTTTATGCTCGTATCTATAGCTGAACCCGATAAATATTAAAAAATAATAATTTCCGTATCTATATCAATAAAATTTTTGATAAAATATGTCTCCTTTTTATCCCTGGTGCTACTGCTATTGCTGATGTCTTTTACTTTTTTTAATTATTTATTAGCTTATTTACTCAACAATGTTAAACCGTCGGATCAACCTATATATTTTCACCTTTAGTTTGAACCCATCGGATCAATCTATATACTTTCTGCTTTACTTTGATCCGATCCATGTATAAAATTTCTTCTTTACATTGAACTGTGGGATCAACTTTAAACATACAATTCTTATATTATGGACTTGGGAGCATCTTATAAAATATATACGGAATTATTTATTTTTTAATTTCATAAATCTTATAGTTATTTCTCAACTGATAACTTTAATCATCGATATAAGTCGGAGATGGAACTATAAGACCGAGGTAGGAACCACGTGTGTGCGTATGAAAGCTTGAGCTCACGGCCTATCAGGCTATCACGATATCTTTATTTTATTTATTTATTATTAGCGTTGTATTACTAGTCTACGACCTTACTATCTAGCTGGCTCTAATATTGTCTATCATGTAGGCTTTCAACTGCTGCTAGCCTGCTACTGCCTTTGTCTTTTATTATTATTATTATTATTATTATTACTATTATTTGCTTTTTGATTCATCAACGTCAAACCGTCGGATCAACCTATTTACTAGCTAGTTTAGGTAAAAAAATTGAACCGTTGGATCAACCATAATAATGATAAAAAATTAGTATATTAATAATAAAAGATTATTATATTAGTATTCAAATATCAATACTTTAATGGTAAATGATGAATACATTATTGGTTAAAGATCAATTTTAAATAGAATAATAGTGGAGTGTCAGCTTTCTGGTGAGAAATTAGTATATTAGTGGTGAAAAAATTAATTTTTAAGTAAAATATTAGTAGTTGTGAAAAATTAATTTGGGGTTGGAAAATGAGTACATTAGTGATAAAGGATTATTTTTCACTATAATAATAGTAAAATATTAATTTAATGGTAAAAAATAAGTTTAATGATGATGAAAATTTATTTAATAGTGGTGAACAATACTTAAATGTAGGATGAATATATGTATATATATATAGTTGTAGCGAATTATTTAGTAAAGCTATGATGGTGAAAGATTGATATAATAATGATAAAATATATTTACAAATTATTTTTTAAATTAAAAGTATATCAATATGGATATTAATTTAAGAAGAAATAATATAGCCCTTTCCGTCCCTCCATGGAAGTTTTGTTCTAATTCTTAGCTTCAACCTTCTCTAACCACCATATTGCCCATCTCATCTTTGATTTTCCCACACATTTTATATGAAATTCCATGAATTTTGAGTTCTTTAACAAACACCCTTCACTCAAATATCATAATTATTCGACACATTAGACTCCCGACATGATATTTGGCTACCAATTACTGTGACTAAAAGTTTGTCTGGGTATCAGCTCTCGGCATGTCATCGAGGATGAAAAACATGTGTTGCTAAACAGTTGTGAAGAAGGTCGAAGATGATGATGTGGCAAATGAGAGGATATGTGTATCCTACAACATACAAGGCATACTTAGTGGCGAGATTAGAAATAATGGTCGTAAGACCGGTGGGTGATGGTTATGGAAAGGAGGAAGACTAGTGGGAAAGTGATGATGAATCAATGATAGTGAATGGTGATTATTGATAAGTTAATAAGGATAATAATGTGATTAAGAGCCTGTTTGTTTTAACTTAACAAAAGTAGTTTTTTTAATAATTAATTATAAAAAGTTATTTTAGATTAATTATTACTGTTTGGTTTCACTTTATAAAAGTTATTTTTAAAATTAATTCCTTAAAACTACTTCATATAAGCTAAAATTAATAAGTAGATTTAACCTACTTTTACTACTTAACTAAAATTACTTTTATAACTGTGCGGCACGGTAATGTTTAGTAAAATTTTCGTTTAAATCAATTTCATGCCGTTCGGGGAGCCTGGCAGTAGTAGTGGGATAGGGCGTGTTTGATTAACCAAACAACGTCCAACATATGCAAGCAGCGTTCGTTCAAATAACCAAACAAGTCTGTGTATACAGTGCACCCAACAGTAGCAGCAACAGCGTTCATAGACGTCGAAGACAACAACGGAGAAGAAAACGATGAGGCAGACAACGTCGGAGAAGAGAACGACGACAACATATGAACTGTGCAACGTAGACGCCGACAATGCAACCATATGGTCGACCGCCGATCCTTCTTCTACGGCCGTCCAACCAACGACGCTGCCGGTCCCTCTCCTGAAAGAAGGTGCCACCTATTTCTTCTCCGGCGACTATGACGGAGATCAGTGCAGGCACGGACAACGTTTCCATATAAACGTCACGCACGGGCAAGGTCTGCCTCCGAGCTTGAAGGATATGGTCGAAGACTCTGCTCCCGCCCCCGCCAATCCAACTTACGAATACGATGATGATTCCACTCCTGATCCGGTCGTCCAAACCGATTTTAATCACCCTGATGAAAATTCGGATGCTGGAAGCAATAGCGGCAGCGATGGTGAGGTTGCAGCTAAAGCATCATCTGATTCTCCATCCGTCTTTGTTGGCGGAAGGCTATTATTAGTCGGTTTGCTGGGTGGCGTCCTGCTTTTCTGCTCTTCTTCCTAGATTATGCAATGTTTAATATAAGCTTATACATACCTGAGCTGTGTTGAGAATCTATAAGATTTTATGTTATTATTATTATTATTATTATTATTATTATTATTATTATTATATATATATCCATTTGTTTTGTACAATAGTTTGTGAATTTTATAAAAATTATTTAGTAGTTGTTCATAATTTTTTTAATAAGTTTATAATTTTTAGTACTTTGTAATATCTTTATATTTTTTTATACTTGTTAATGTTTCATATACTTTTTAATATTTAATATTACATAATTTATATAGTAATTATTACTAAAAGATATATATAGGAAGATAAAAACTAAAGATGGAAAAAAAAATTTCATAGGAAAATGAAAACCAAACACTAATAAGGTATAATAAGTAGTTTTTTAGCATTAATCACTTATATAATAAAAGTTAAAACAAACATACATTTTACTTATAAAAGTACTTTTTTAAAAGTAGATTTATAAAAGTAGTTTTTATCTAAAAGTAATTATTAATAATAAGTAATACCAAACGACACCTAAATTTAACATTGAGCTCACTATATTCATTTTTGAGTTGATGAAATTAGTTTATGGATGTTACATGCTGTTTTGAGTTAAAGAATCAGATTAGGAATTTTGGGTAAAATGTTAATTAAATGTCTCATACTTAAATGTATAATAAAAACTTTAGTCAATATAAAATTAATGATGAACTCTCATAATTTAGATGAATAATTAAACAAAAGTTTATTTGTTAAGATTATGATGTGATAATAAATAATTTTATAATTCCAGTCAATTCATAATTAAAAAATATATATACATTTGAGTAAGGGTAAACCTACATAAAAAAATATACATGTAATAGTATGGATAAGTATATGTAATTTTATATCTAAGCCGAATTGGACTTGAAAAAAAAAATTGTACATGTTATTATAGATATGAGTACATCGAAAGTGTAAATATGTGTATGTAATCCTAAACTATACCATAACGATGGAAACTAAAGCCTTTCTATATAGTATAAAAAAATCATATATTATAGTATACATGCATATGAAATAAGTTCTAATGTAATAATTAGTTAATATAAAGTTCAACTTCAATCATTAAATATATCTAAAATATTCATATTTTAAGCCTTTTATAGAATGACTTTTTCATCCATGATATTTAAAAGTTATCAACAAAACGAAAATCATGTAAACTTCTATATACTTCCAAGAGGTTAAAAAAAAGCACTGGTTCAATAAGACAAGAATCATATTAAAATAAAAACAAATCATCATTGTGTGAAAAAAATATACATGTAATTAAACATAAATGTACAATATAAAATTTAATCAATTTAAAATATAATATAAATTCTTATGTTCTGTTTGATTCTAATAAAATTTTAAAAAAATAAAATTAAAATACTTTTTTAAAACATTTCTCAAAGAAAATCAAATAACTAATATTTAATAATTTTATTTATCACTCTTTTTCTATATCACTAATTTATGTAAACCAAGTACAAAAAATTATTTTTCTCTTCATTTTCTTTCCTTTCTTTAAAACTTTTCAAAAACTAAATGGAGCATTAGTATTTTTATGAATAACTTAAAGAAAAATATACTTAAATGATTTTGACAATATATTTATTAAGTTCGGTTTGTACTATATGTGTAATAGTATTAACAAAAATTATTAAAACATTCAAATCATTAAATAAATAATCAAATTTTTTTTTCCAAATCAAGTAATTGAATTCCAAAAAATTATTTAGAGTTGAAGTTGGTCGTGCAACCAACTTCAACGAAATTCTAAAAATTTTGTATGATTTCAAGAATCAATCTATTAAGTTCATATTTATATTACACGTGTAATAGCATTAAAAATTATTATAATATTAATAATATTATTAAATTGATCTAAATTTTATTTCAAACCATGTACTTGAGTTCTAGAAAATTCTCTAGAATTCAAGTTGGTTGAGGCTAACTTCACCGGAATTGTAAAAACTTTCTAGGATTTTGATAATTAATCTATCAAGTTTAGTTTTTAGTACATATGTAATAGTATTAGAAAAAAAAATTAAAATATTAAAATCATTATTAAATTGATCTAAATTTTATCCTAAATTGGGTTCTTGAGTTTGAAAAAATTGTCAAGTTGGTCACAGTCAACTTTAATAGAATCCTAAAAAAATTCTACTATTTTGATATCAAGTTCTGATTTTAGTATACATTTAATATTATAAGTAAAATTATTATAATATTAAAATTATCATTAAATTGATATATATTTTATCCCAAACTAGATACTTGAGTTCAAGAAAATTATTTTAAACTTAAGTTGGTTGTGACCAACTTTAACGGAATTTCAAATTTTTTATAGGATTCAGATAATTAATCTTTCAAGTTTGATTTGTAGCATACTTGCAATAATGTTAGATAAATTATTATAACATTACATTGATATAAATTTTATCCCATATTAGGTACTTGAATTCTAGAAAATTTTCTAAAATTCAAGTTGGTCGTTCAACTAACTTCAACGAAATTTTAAAACTTATCTGTGATTCCAATAATCAATCTACCAAGTTCAGTTACTAGTATATGTATAATAGTATTAAGAAATATTATTATAATATTAAAATTATTATTAAATTGATCTAAATTTTATCTCAAATCAGGTACTTAAATTCCAATAATTTTATGATTAAATGACTAATATATCCTTAATAATTGTTTATTATTTAATAAAAAATTTGGAGAATATAAAAATCTATAGAGAAATATTTAATGGTAATAAAATTATAAATTAGGAAAATTTATTAATCTTTTATATTAAACTCCCAAATGGATACTTATTTTGTATAAAAAGTAAAGTTGCTAAAATAACACCTATTATAAATCAAAGTTAGTGTTAAAAGTGATTAAGTCTTAATATGGACATTTCATATCTTGTTTAGAGCTACCTAAAAATATTATTATTTAAAATAATTATCTTTTTTTTTTTGGAAATTTTTTAGCCTATATTATTTTTTATATAACTACCTTATCTATGTAGCGCCAAATAATTAAGGGTGTAGTTAATTTAGATATTATCTGTGATATAATTTAAATAATTTAATATGCATGTTGATAAATTATAGACCATTTATTATGAAATGGAAGGAGTGTAATATTATTTCATCTAATTTATTATTTTAAATAATTGAATTAAATTAATTTTTTAAAATGGTAATTAATATAGTTATATTATAGTGGCATTAGTTACCTTCTTTTAATAATATACCACTACTCAGAGATTAATACTAAGTTACTATAGTAATAATTATATTTTTTAATTACATTCCATTCCTAAAATTCTAATCCCCATATCACTAACTTTACCTGCTAACTTTGCATCTAATAGTACTTATCCATTTTTAAAATCAGTTCAAAATTAATTAAATATATTTATTTTTAAAAAAGATCAAAATAAACTAATGAAAGTTTTGACAACTTACGTCAAACAGTTTAAGATCATTTGTGCGACTAATTTTATTAGTTTAGATGGTCCCGCCGACAATCTAAATAAAAAGCTTTGGAAAGCAGGAGGAAGCGTTTAAAAAAATGCGGAGTCTGCACTCTGCAACGAGTGTGCTAAATATCGATTCCATGTTTTTTTTTTTCTGCTGTATTTGTTACGTTTCCGTTCCGTTTAGGTTGGGGGACGTCCTCCCCACTCCCCATCTATGTCGTCAACTCGTCAGATTGGATCCTTATATCGGTATTGTCTCTAGTACCATCGATTCTGGACTCCCGGCTGCTTTTTGACGTGGGGAACAAGTTGAACAATAAAATGATACCAACTACTCGTGCCGGCAGTGACGACGCGGTTTGATTTAAGAAAAATAAGAATAAGAAAAAAATGAGAAAGAAAGAAAAATAAAGGAAAAGAATAAGAGAAATTAATTTTTTCAGTTATTGAATTCTTTTTTTATAGAAAATATTTTAGGAGGAGCAACATAAATATGAATACTAGTTAATAAGTTGTGCTGCTCACATATATTTACTTATCATTATCCGTTAATATTTTAATATCAAGAAATATTGTAGTTGAAGTAGAGATAATAAAATAAATAAATAAATGAACTCAATCCCATAATAGGCATACGGAAGTCACAATGTAGTTAAAAGTGGAACTTAGAGATATAAAGGTCGAAGAAGCAAAATCGAACAGTAAACAAGATTTTTCTCAAACTTTCATTTATTTTTTGAGCTTTTTGTTAGAAAAACTATCTAATACAACTTTTACATCCTTTTTTCTTCTTATTTTCTTTCTTCCTAAATTTTTCTGTAATCAAACACTTAAAAATTAAATTCCATCTCATTTTCTTTCCTTTCTACAATATTTTCTATGAATCAAACAAAGCCTAAGTGATCAAACATTCTTTAGATAATCCCACTCATCTCCGGCTTATAGTACGGGCCATGTTAATTTGATATCCCGTTGCTCTATTTAGTTCTAAAAAAGTTTTTTAAAAAAATTAAAATAAAAATATTTTCTTTAAAATTTTTATCAAAGAAAATTAAATAGTTAATTTTTAATAATTTTATTTTTTACTCTTTTTTTATTTTACTATTTTATGTAAACCAAATATAAAAAATTATTTTCTTATTTCTTTTCTTTAAAATTTTTCATGAACCAAATGGAGCATTACTAAATCAATAGGTTGTTTTGGGATAAAAGAAAGTTAGAAGTGAATTAATTGATTCAATTCAATTGGAGAGCAATTATATTAATCTTGACAAAGTGAATTGGAGTTAAAGTTTTATATCCATTCATTCCAATTAATCTTATTTTTATTAATTTTTATTTATTATGGGAGTAACACAGTTAAATGTTAATCTATAAGTAATTTTTTACTTGATCAGATAAAGATACCCATACTTTATATTAAATCTAATTGGCCTCCTCTTTTTTACTTAATTAAGTATATAAATGTCATTTGTTTTTATTTATTTTTAATCTTCATTTACCTCAATGTAAATGAAAAATTTAAAACATTTAGTTCAATTCATTTAGATTATATTAATATTATCCAAATAATATTTTAAAATATTCAATCCAATGTATCTCAATTTCCTTCACTTAAATTAATTTTTAATATTTACCATTATTCCAATCCAAACAGACTAGTAATGTGTATACTAATAATGTTGATTACATATCCATGAGTGCTTTGTATTTCTTCAAATAGATTGTCTACATGCAGGAACATCAGATAAAATATATTACTTACATTATGTTTAGGTTTATGTAAAAGGAAGCTTGAAACCTGCACCATCATCTTATTTATCTGACGAGATACTTAATTTATATAAAACCCTAAAATTTACAATAAATTTTTTTTATTTTATGAAAGTGATAATAATAAAATAATAGGTGTTACGTTGTACCCAACATAACATATATATATATATATATTCATTATACCCAATTTATGTCGGGTGTGAGGTTAAAAGTAATTTGTACTTATATATTAGGTATAAAAGATACTTAATCTCACAATAATATTAAATTATAAAATAGAGAGGAGAGAACACATACAATAGAAAATTTAGAGAGAGAGAGAGAGGGCATATTCAGATAAAAACTTTAAAGAGAGAGGACATATTTAGATAGAGAGAGAGGGGGGATAAAAAATTTAAAGAGAGAGGGGGCATTTTCAGATAACCAAATGCTAATACTAGCAGGAGTAAACACTCATAATAGAATATCACATCAAAAGCATTAATTCATAATTTACTTACCAATAAAGATGTAAAATGCTTGTGAAAATGAGCATGACTCAAGGATGATCAGTACACTATATATTAAGTAAGATAATAATACATATTAATCTAATAATGCATACAAAACACATAAGACATATATGACAAGCTAGAGGCATGTATACATGCTCATGGTGCGAGATAGCCTAAGAGGAAACTATATTAAAGTGCATACTTAGGTGATCACACAATCCATTTACTTAGTCACATTGAGATTATGAATCCATTTTAATACAACCACTCCCCTCTTCTTTCCTCTTTAGATGGAAGAAAGATAATCAATGTAATACCCTGTATCTTTAAATTTAATTTTCTTAAGCTTAATTATTTTATTAGCATAATTTGATGTAAATATGTAATTATTTTAATTTTGATTTGTTTTATGGATTTATCGACGATTTTTATTTCATATTTGAATGTAATTAATCATTATCGTTGTAGATCATTCTAGATAAATTCGTTCATGACCATGATTTTATTACATTTATATGATTTTGATTTTCGGTTAAAAATATGTATTTCCATTTTTTCTTGTATTTTAACTTTTAATATTTGAGATTTGTTTTCGATTATAACTTCGTTGTGTGACTACGACTTTATTTTGGAAGTTATATTTCATTAACGAAATATATTATTTAAATTATTAAATTTTGTTTAAAACAGTCAAATTTATATTAATAATTTTCTCCGTAGAAAATATTTCTGACTTTGAATTTATTTAAGATCTTTGGAAAGTTTTAAATTAAAAGATCTTCAGAGCTTATTTATGTATTTCTTTCCAAAATTAATTTTCTTCCATTTTACTCTTTTTGGTTTGCGGAAGACTAATTTCGAATATTATTTAAGTTAGTCTTAGTTTATTATAATTTAATTTAAATATTTTCTTATATACTTTTGAATATTTTCTTCAAGGTCTTATAATATATTTTCGTAAATAATATAGATTTTTACATTTGGTGGTAAATTCTTCCGACAATATTTTTGAAATTTTTTTATATATCACTTATATCGATTTTAAGACTTGGATCCTTACGAAATAATTTTTCGTTAAATAAATTTTAGATAAAATTTTTCAATAGTCTTTTTAGATGTTTAGTATTTATTTATGTATATTTATTTGCAAAAAAAAAAAAACTAAACCGGCCCCGGCCCCGACCCTTTTCCTTTTCTCTCCCTCTTTTCTTTTCTACTTCTCCCCGTTGGTTTCCCTGCCCCTGCTCTTTGCGTGAGCCAAGCTCCGACCTGCCATCTCCTCCCTGCCCCTCCACTCTAGCCGATTGCCGGCCACAACCGCCACCACTGTCGACGCCGAAGCAGCGCAGCCACTAAAGCACGCAACAGCCTGATACAGAACAACTAGGAAGTAGCAATTAAAGGAATGGTTCAGGGAGTTCAAGTAGAAGAATGAGCTCCGAGCAACATCCACTAGCAGAATATATCCGGGAAACTGGGGAGAGACAAAGGGGGAAACAGTTTCTATTAATTCTCCACACTATTCTCCTTACAAGGTAAAAGCCAAATATATAAAGCAAATCGAAAGGGAATAATCAGCGACAAGAAATAACCGAATGGCAGCCACCATGCAGAAGTATAACATAATTCCCCACATGTCAGCATGACGAATTCAACAAACTCAAGGGAGATGGACGGATCGGCAGCTGATTGAGATCTCAGTGGCTGCTGAGCTGGTCTCTCTGCTGGCATTTCTGCATTATTCCATAACATCACCCCTCGTTGAAAGGACCCTTGTCCTCAAGGGACAAAATCAGAGAACTTCCGTTGGATATCAAATACAAACTCCCAAGTTGCATCAGTGGTTCTGCCGTTGGACCAATGTATCAGCCACTGTGTTGCTGCTCTATTTTGTCTCTTCACAGTGCGCCTGTCAAGAACAACAATGGGGTGTGGCTTGGCCGGTGGGGGATAAGTGTGAGGTAAATCACCTGGGGTAATCTGTAGTCCCACATGTTTCTTAAGAAGGGAGACATGAAACACATTATGGATAAGGGAGGTTGGAGGCAACTGCAGTCTATAAGCCACAGGGCTAATCTTGTCAATTATCTGAAAAGGCCTGTAAAAAAGAGGGCTAAGTTTGTGAGTAGTTCGAGAGGCTACTGAATGCTGTCTATAGGCTTGGAGTTTCAAGTATACCCAGTCCCCAATAGAGAATTCCCTCTCAGTGCGATGGGCATCAGCTAGCTGCTTCATTCGATGTTGGGCCTTTATCAGTTTTTGCTTCACCTGTTGGAGCATCTCTTCTCTTGACTGTAAGACTTGGTTAACAGCAGCAACTTTAGCATCTCCTAGGATATATGGAAGGTGTATAGGTGGTGGTATGCCATATACAATCTGAAAAGGAGTGATTCCTGTTGATGTGTGGAAATTGGTATTGTACCAAAACTCAGCCAACGGTAACCATTTTACCCAATCTCGAGGTGTATCCATGCACATACAGCGTAAGTAACTCTCCAAACACCTGTTAACCACCTCAGTTTGGCCATCAGACTGAGGGTGGTAAGCTGTTGATAAGCTAAGCTTGACCCCTTGTATACGGAACAGCTCTTGCCAGAAGTTGCTAGTGAAAATGGCATCACAGTCACTTACAATTGACTCAGGGAGTCCATGCAACTTGTAAACTTGGTCCATAAATGCTTGTGCTGCCGTTTCTGCTGAGAAGGGATGTGTAATACTGATGAAGTGAGCGTATTTGCTGAAGCGGTCCACCACCACCATAATCACTTCCTTCCCAAATGATTTTGGAAGACCCTCCACGAAGTCCATGCTAATGTCGATCCATACCCCTTTTGGCAATGGAAGTGGATTTAATAAGCCTGGACTGGCTACGTTCTCATATTTCCCACGTTGGCACGTAATACATGCTCTAATATACTCGCAGACGTCTTTGGCCAACCCTTTCCAATAAAACAGCGAGCTCACATTACGCCAAGTAACTTGATGACCAGAGTGTCCTCCTGTGGCACTGTCATGATAGGCCTGGAGAATATCTGTTCGGAGCCTTGCATCATTTCCCATAACCAGCTTCCCTTTTCTTCGCAACTGCCCATGCTGCCAGGTATAATGTTTGCGGGTACAAACCCCCGATTGTAGGTGCTGTATAAGAATTTTTAACTGGTCATCGCCTTCCCAACTCAGCTGCATCCTTCGGAAGACATCAGATGTGATTGTGGAAAGAGCCATGAGGTAGAGTTCAGTGCCATGTATCCTCGAAAGAGAATCAGTCACCACATTTTCCTTGCCAGTCCTGTACATGATCTCATAGTCATATGGGAGAAGTTTAACTAGCCATTTGCTTTGGCTATTAGTGGTAATGCGCTACTCTAGCAGGTATTTCAGGCTGTGATGGTCTGTTTTAATTATGAAGTGACGTCCGGTTAAGTAATGGTGCCATTTGCCCACCGCATACACAATGGCTAACAACTCCCTTTCGTACACTGAGAGTGCTTGAGTCCGCGGAGCTAGGGTCTTGCTGAGATAGCAGATAGGATGGCCATCCTGTAATAAGACTGCACCGATGCCATCGTTAGAGGCATCTGTTTCCAATACAAATTCACGGGTAAAATCTGGCAGCCTCAACACTGGCGCTTGTGTCATTGCAAGCTTGAGCTGGTCAAAAGCCTTAGTGGCCTCCTCACCCCATTGGAAATGTCCCTTCTTAGTCAAATTGGTGAGGGGTTTGCTAATAGAGCCGAAGTGCCTTATAAACCTCCGGTATTACCCTGCCAACCCAAGGAATCCCCTCAATTGCTTTAGGTTCTGTGGCATGGGCCAATTAATGATGGCCTCTACCTTCTTCGGGTTTGTGGATACCCCCTCTGCTGAGATATAGTGGCCTAGATATTCCACTTTGGTACCTCCAAAGCTACACTTACTTGTTTTGGCATATAGTTGGTGCTGTCTCAAAGTCTCCAACACTCGGCGGAGGTGCTGCAAATGTAATGGCCAGCTTGCACTGTAGATCAGTATGTCGTCAAAGAAGACGAGAGTGAATTTTCTCAAGTACAGTCTGAACACATCATTCATAAGGCACTGAAATGTGGAGGGAGCATTGGTGAGGCCAAATGGCATCACCATAAATTCATAATGGCCAGCATGCGTCTTAAAGGTAGTTTTGTGGATATCTTGGGGATGCATCCTTATTTGATGATAGCCATAATGCAAATCTAATTTAGAAAAGAATTTGGCGCCATGTAATTCATCCAGTAGCTCTTCTATTATAGGCATGGGGTACTTATCTTTAATGGTGCATTTGTTGAGTTCTTTATAATCAATGCACATTCTCCAGGTGTTGTCCTTCTTCCTGACTAAAACTACTGGAGAGGAGTATGGGCTTACGCTTGGTCTAATGACCCTAGATTCCAGCATTTCTTGAGTGAGGCGCTCAACCACATCCTTCTGCAGACTTGAGTGCTTGTATGGTCTTAGGTTGACAGGGGAAGTGCCCTCTTGGAGGGTTATCCTATGGTCACATGCTCTTTGGGGAGGCAAGTGAGCCGACACAGAGAACACATCATTAAAAGTATCCAACAACTGCTGCAGGTCATAAGGCAGTGCATGTTGCTTTGTTTTATCATCTTGAATGACCAAACCTCTTTCCTCCTCTGCCTGTAAAGCAAATAGTTGGACCATCCGACCCGCAGCACTTTTAGTGATAATCTTGTTAGCTTGCTTACCCTTGATTTGTTTAATAGTACCCAACGATGCCCCTCTAAAAACATGTCGTGTGCCCTTAATGCTGAATTCCATTCGTAGCTACTGGAAATCCCAAGTAATAGGGCCTAGGGTAGTAAGCCATTGTATCCCCAATACCATTTCACATCCCCCCAAAGGCAACACCATCACATCGGAACGAAAAGTGGCATTGTGAATAGTCCATTCAAGTTCCTTACACAAGTAGGAGCTGAGCAACTTGCTCCTATCAGCTACAGCAACAGTAAGTGGGTTCGTCCTAGTGAGCTGGTAGCCCACCCGTTTAGCCACAGTGAAATCTAGGAAGTTGTGAGTGCTTCCTGAGTCAATTAAAATAGATACCAGTCTCTTCTTAACATATCCCATGAGCCTCATGGTTTTAAAGGCAGGGACCCCGCTTAGTGCACAAACGGATATATGAGGGGTGGTCTCTTCTTCTGGGGCAGCTTCAGCTACACGACTTCCCTCCCCCTCTGAATTTTCCTCCTCATCACCCACTTCAATTAACTGCAGTTGCCTCTTAGCACATTTACGGCCTACTGTATACTTGTCATCGCACCAATAACATAGGCCTTTGGCTCTCCTGTCATCCATCTCAGTAGAAGTAATTCTCTTGGATTTGTTTGTTGGGTTACTGTTAGCAGAGGGGGTGGTTTGGTGGCTTATCTTTTGGTAAGGATAAATGGGTGGATGTTTAGGATCGGGTAAGGTAGGATGTTTTGGTTGTTTTTGCTGGGTTAATTTCTTCTGCTTCAAGGCATATTGAAGCTTAGCCAATTGTTGTGCCTGGGATAGTGTACGGGGACAATGCATTCGGACTTGCATCTCTATATCATCCTCCAGACCAGTTAAGAAGCAACTAAGTGCATAATCATCCGGAAGCTCCACTCTATTCAGCAGGAAATCAAAGCAATCCAGATATTCATCAATGCTTCCACTCTGCCTAAGTTGCATCAGTTCTGCCATAGGATCCTCATACAATTTATCACCAAATCTGTCATTTAGGGCCCTCACATATTCCTCCCAAACTGGTGGGTCGCGTGTGTATCTGCCCCTCATGTACACTTGATGCCATTGTAACGCCCGATCTTCTAAATACATCGTAGCTAGTTTCACTTTGTGATGAGGCGGAGTTTCACCAACTTCAAAAAATTGTTCACAACGGTATATCCACCCCCGGAGATTCTCACCATGGAATCGAGGGAACTCCAGCTTAGCACATCTAGTATGTCCCCAGTACGGAGCAGATTGTGCTTTAAGTGTGTCGTGTGTGGGGTATGTGGTGGGATTCAGTGTAGGTGGGTGAGTTACAGGTGGTTGGGGTTTCATTTGGAAATTGTCATCTATCAAGGGTGCCTTGCCAAGGTCTCCAGTGGGCACGGGGTATGGAAGAATGGGTGATGTAGCAGTGTTGGTGGAAGTTGAGCCAATTACCTGTTGGGTAGCCATAAACCCAGACATTAGTTGTTCTATGCGCTGGAGGGTATTGTACTGCGTCAGTAGCATCTCGCGGTGTTGGTTAATCTGCGTTTCTGACTCCGCAAACCTCTGATCGGCCTTGGCCTCCATCTCCTGCATCCACTACTGGAAACAGGTTTCCTGTTCCTTCATCATGTTTTTTAGCTCAGCCAAACGGGTACTATCTGCCATTCTCGCTGCCAGGAAGGTCGCTTTGATACCAGTTGATATAGAACAACTAGGAAGTAGCAATTAAAGGAATGGTTCAGGGAGTTCAAGTAGAAGAATGAGCTCCGAGCAACATCCACTAGCAGAATATATCCGAGAAACTGGGGAGAGACAAAGGGGGAAACGATTTCTATTAATTCTCCACACTGTTCTCCTTACAAGGTAAAAGCCAAATATATAAAGCAAATCGAAAGGGAATAATCAGCGACAAGAAATAACCGAATGGAAGCCACCATGCGAAAGTATAACATAATTCCCCACACGTCAGCATGATGAATTCAACAAACTCAAGGGAGATGGACGGATCGGCAACTGATTGAGATCTCAGTGGCTGCTGAGCTGGTCTCTCTGCTGGTATTTTTGCATTATTCCATAACATAGCCACCGAAGCAGAGCTGCAACAGCAGCCGCGCGCAGGAGCAGCAACCGCAGCAGGTCGCGCAGCCTTCCAGCCACGGCGAGCTCGGGTGATGGTCGGCGAGCACCGGTCAACCTCCGGCGGAGCTTCCCCGGTGTTCATTCTCCCCGATTTGCAACTCCTTGTTTGGTATAAATTTCCGGAAACCCTAACCGTTGTTTTGATCAATTGAGTATGAATTAGCTTTTGATAAGCTAAATTGATTGTTTGATTATGTATATATATGTTTTATGATTGATTTAGAGTGGTTAATTGTAGTGCATTTAGTTGATTTGTGAAAATTAGATTTTTGGCAGGGTTATGCCGGAATTTCTCGGATTCGTCCGATTAAGCTATTTTGGATAAATTGATTTTACAATATGCTGTAAAATATATCTAATTTTATATCGGAATCGTCAATTTGAAAAATTTATGCAAAACTAATCGGAATTGGATTTTCAGATCAAAATTCGTGTGTGACGAAATTGGATTGCATAATGGAGTTGTTTCACTCAATTGATTTTATAATATCCTTTGAAATATATTTAATTTCATATCGGAAGTGTTGATTTGGGAAAATTATCTGAAATTGATCGAAATTGGATTTTTAGGTCAAAACTCTTGTGGGTCTAAATTGGATTGTGTAATCGGGTTGTTTTATTCAATTGATTACATAATTTACATTAGAATACATTTAGTTGCGATTCTGAACTATCAATTTAAATATTTTAGCAATATTTGACCAGATTTGCGTTCTGTGATCAAAAACCTTAATTATGTTAAATTTGGTATTTCTTTTACTGGTTTTGATCAATTGATTATATAATATGTCATAAAATATGTTTAATTGCATTTCTAAATATTCAATTTAAATAAATTAATAAAATTTAACCGAATTGCATTTTCAGGCCTAAAACCCTAGACTTCAAGTGAAATTATGAAATATGTCATTTGTTGTATAGTTGTTTTTCTAAAATTGAATTTATAGAAATAGTTTAAATGACCTTAATTGCATTCTAACACCTTTAATTGGAATTAATTGATTTGAATTATCCGAGTTTGTATTTTGGGCTTTGAAACCCGAATTTTAGAAACCAATTGTCTTGAATTGGCTACTCGGAAGATTATTTCATTGAAATTGATTATCTAGATTTATTTAAAATTTGTTTAATTGTGTTTTAAAACTATCAATTTAATATAATAAAATTTAAATAGTCAACTCGTAGTTCGGGCATTAAAAACCCTAATTTTTGGAGATGGTTTTATAAAAATGGTTTGCTTATGTTTCTCTCACCTAGTAGATTACTAGTTTTAATTTAAAGTCATTTGAATTGTATTCTTATGTTATCGGGTTAAATTGGTTCCCTAAAAATAGTTGGTTTGCCTCTTTAGTTGTAAAACCTAATGAGTTAGTCATTTTTGATAAAATTAACTTATAATATATTATTCTTTCCCCGACTTTCTAGATCAATTTGAAATATTCCAAGTGATATGTGTTAAACCTAATTTGATTAATATTTAATCTTAAATCTTAATAGAGCGACACTCGAGAGTCCTAGGTTTTGGACACATTTTTCAAGAAAGATCGTTTGTGTTGATTTTATTATAATATTTGAATTATTGATGGATAAGGTAGTCTCTAACCTAGTTCCGATTGTCGTGCTCTCGATAGCTTTCTCTCTTTCTCAATTTGATTAACTAGCTTTGGATTTAGGTAAGTCATTACTTACCTTTACTTATGACAGAATCTTGATGTATGTCTGCTTGGAGTGGAAGGTGATGAGTATGCTTATCGATTATTTAATCATGTCAAGCATATGATGTGTTCTGTGTGGTAATTGTATGAATGCATGAATTTATAGCCTCAATGCAAATGTGTGTTAGTATGTCTCTTGAATATTATATGTGTGAGTATATGAAGGGTTGAGTATGGATTGAAATTGCATGATACCTCATGCTAGATGCAAGTCTAAAATCTTTCCAACTAAAATTTAAATACTATCTATATCGAAAGGATAAACTCTTACAAGGATATAACCAATGGTAGGTAGGAAACATATTATTCCATTGAACAAAATCATCGATGGTCAAATCAGAGAAAAACCTGTGAAATAACCTTGGATTTTAAAATCTTAACAAAGTAATGGAAAAATAGAATTCAATTAAAACACCATTAAAATTTCAATATAATGTTTGAAAATTCCAAAATAGGTACATAAAGTAAAGATAAAGTCCATAAGGATAAAACTTTAGGTTACCTAGTCTCTCAAAGCCCAAGTCTTCAACCCAACAATTGCAATTGATCTCAAGCTTGCACAAGAGGTTCGCTCCTCACTATTAGTATATTATTACATGACCCATTCAACAAAAGTAGTATCAGTACAGATTCAGTACTGAGTAAATTAAAATACCCAACGTATGGAGGGCACATGATACATATAAGGATACGGTAATATTTAACTTACAATACTCATGCTTAAGTATACATATGGTACACATATCATTCCATTCATACAAAAAACTAATACGATTTCATGAAGTATATAGCATAACATTAATCATTTCCTTAATAAGTATCAAGGAAATTCATATATGAAAGGAATATAGCAAGATACACAAGCGATAAATAGGATAGGGCATGTAAACGTGGAATATCATAGTTATGATTATTAAACGCATGTACTAGTACATATGATAACATATAATAGAACATATGATCATAGAATCAAGATTATAAATATATGAATGGACATAACACATGGGTACGAATGTATAACGAAACATAAATTCATATCAAATAACACATCTATCCTACAAGATAGCATTCTACATATAAGATCCACATGCGATTAAAATAATAGATAATGCGATAACAAGGTAAGAACTTACATCATATGGTAGTACAATTGTAAGGAAGACAACTGAGTGACATGCATAAGATAATGAAATATAAAGTCCATGGATGAACGAGAAGAATCAATTATTGTATTCTATTATCGTGATCACAATTATTTGATTATATTAATTTGAGAACAAAGACTCAAAGAAACCATAACAACCAATCTAGTACTCGAACGGTACTAGCCTTAGCTGATCCGTCTAGAAATGCAACAAGACTACTAATAAATAGAACACTTAATCACTTAAGTATACATAACACCCTATAAGACCAAAATATATTAAAAAATATAGAGAGAAGAAGAGGATCGCTCCGGACCTTGTAAGACACCTGAGATTGCATAATAAAAAACACACTGAAATGGTACCAAGTGAATACTAAACTTAACTCAGATAGCTACCTCGAATGGTAAAAGTTTTGACTCAAGATCATTTAATTTAAGTGATTAATATTTTATTTAAGGATTTAACCAAGCATAAATTAGGCCCGCATAAAAACACTTAAATCACTTCCACCAAAACAATATAGTTCCATGATTAAATTTATTTTGAGTAGCATTAAAGCTAATCAATTCCAAGCGGCATTAAAGCTTATTGATTTCAAGTGGCACTAAAGCCGTAAATTCTTTCAAGTGTCATTAAAGTTGATCAATTTCTAGTGGCATTAAAATCGATCGATTCCAAGTGGCGTTAAAGTTGAATAATTCAAGTGGTGTTAAAGTCGATCAATTCTAAGTGACATTAAAACCAATCAATCCAAGTGGTGTTAAAGCTGAATAATTCAAGTGGTGTGAAAGCCAATCAATTTCATGACATAAAAAGCCCAACATAAGGCATCATACAATTTCACTATATAATTGACCAATGATACTATTTTCCAAACCAATTATAATTGAGACACATTAGAACATGCTCTAAAAACACCATACATTTCATAATTAGATGAAAATGTTAACCACATAATCATGTCCAACCCTTCATATACTCGAACACATAATATAATCAAGAGGCATGTTAACATGTGTTTGCATGGTAGTTAAAATCTCATAGATACATAGAGTTACCACACAAAATATAGTAGATGCTTGACATACTTAAATAACATAAAGGATACTTATCACCTTCCACTTCAAGAAGACATATATTCCATGATTCCACTATAAGTAAAGGTAAGTAATGGCTTGCCTAAGTCCAAAGTTAGCTAGGCAAAATAAGAAAGAGGGGGAGATCACTAGCTTGAGGATGCACTAGAATATTTTCCTAGATTACTTATATAAATCGTAAAACTAGGTTAGAAACTATCCTATCGATCAATAATTCACATAATTCAATTTAATCAATAAAGAAATGTATAGATGGTCTTTCTTAGAAAATGCGTCCAAATCCTAAGACATGAGAACATAGCTCCATTAAGGTTCAAAATTAAGTATTAACTAAATTGATTTCAACACATATCACGTAGGGCATTTCGAATTAATTTGGAAACTAGTGAAAGGACAATAGAGGATAGGTTAATTTTATTGAAATGACTTACTAATTTGGTTTTACAACCAAAAAGACAAACGCACTAATTTCAGAGAACTAATCCACAACAATAAGACACAATTCGAATATTTTAAATCAAATATAGTAATCAACTAGGTGAAAGAAGTATAAGCAAATCAATTTCTTAAACACGTCTCTGAAAATTAGGGTTTTTAAGTCTGAATTGCAAACCAGCCAATTCACTTTGATTACCTCAAATTGATAGTTTAAAAATACAATTAAACTAATTTTAGATAAATCTAGATAATCAATTTCAACAAAACAATCTTATGAGTAACTAATATAAGATAATCGTTTTCGAAAAATTTGGATTTTAAAGCCTAAGACATAAACTTAGACAATTCAAATCAATTAATCCAAATTGGAGGTGTTAGAATAACATTAAGGTCATTTCAAATATTTTTATAAATTAAACTTTAGAAGAAACAACTATACAGATGACCAAATTTATAATTTCATTAGAAATCTAGGGTTTTAGGTATGAAAATAATATTCGGTTGAATTTTATTAATTTAATTAAATTGAATGTTTATAAATGCAATTGTATCTATTTTACAATATATTGTAAAATCAATTGATCAAATAAAAAATCAGTTTAACAAAATTAAGGTTTTTGAACCCGGAATATATATTCGATCAAATATTGTTAAATTATATAAATTGATGGATTGGAAATAAATTAAACACATTTTAATGCAAATTATATAATCAATTGAATAAAATAACTCAATTACATAATCTAATTTAAATTTGCAAGGGTTTTAACCAGTAAATCCATTTCTGATTGATTTCACACAAATTTCCCAAATTGACGCTTGCAACATGAAATCAAATACATTTTAAATTATATTATAACATTAATTGAATAAAAGGACTCAATTATGCAATTCAATTTTAACACACGAGGGTTTTGACCTAGAAATCTAATTTTGATTAATTCCAATCAAATTTCTCATATTGATAGTTCCGACACGAAATTAGATACATTTTAAAGCATGTTGTAAAATCAGTTGATCCAAAATAGTTTAATATGATTAATCCCAAAAGTTCGAACATAATTGGGTCAAAATCCCACATTCCAACATGTACCATATAATTAACCCATCTACTTCAACCATACAACACATACATACAAAGTCAAACAACTAGTTTAGCTTAATTAAGCCTAATTTATCCAAAATTAGTTAAAATTAAATTTCAGATTTTAATAAAATTATACCAAAAAAAAATGTGGAATTCAAAGCTGGTGAAGGCTGGGGAAGCTCTGTCGAAGGTGGAGGATGTTGTCGTGGTTGGCAGCTGCTCATCATCGATATTGCTGCTTGTGATGGAGCTTGACTTGGCGATGAAGGCGGTGGTATTTAGGGTGGCGTTGTGATGCTGGATGCTGTTGTGGTTGGCAATTGCTCATCACCGATATTGCTGCTGGTGATGGAGTTCGGCTTGGCGATGAAGGCGGTGGTGTATAGGGTGGCATTGTGGAGGTTGGCCCGTCGACTTTGGTGGGTGGAGAATGTCGTAGAGAATAGGAAGGATTAGAGAGGAGGAGTAAGGTCGGGGTTGGGGTTTGGGTTTGCACGCTAAGAAGTGAAAATGGGGAAAAGGATAGAAAAGAGAAAAGAAAAGAGGGAGAGAGAAGAAGGGAGGTCGATTGGTTGAATGTTTTTTTTGTTTTTTTTTTATAACTAATACACATATACATAAGAGGGTACTAAACATCTCAAAATATTAATGGATAATTTTATCTAACACTCATTTAACAAAAATCATTTTGTAAAGATTTGAAGATATAAAATCAATATAAAAGGTATTTAAAATATTTCAAAAAGCTTTTGGACAAAGATACTAAGGAATGCAAGAATTTTTATTGTGTACAAAAATAAATAATGCGACCTCAATAAATATTTAAAATTATTTATAAAAATATTTATATCAAATTCTAAGAGATGAGATTAATTTAAATAATTATCGAAAAGGGTCTTCTGTAAATCAAAGGAAAAAATGGAAGAAAATTAATTACGGAAGGAAACTCATAAATAAGTTACAAAAATCTTTTAAATTTAAAATTTTTTGAATATCTTAACGACTTCATAAAAATAGATAAATTCAAAGATGGAAATATTTTCTATGGATAAAAGTTATTAAAATAATTTTACTATTTTAAAGAAAATTTTATAATTTAATCAATTTATTTCGTTAATGAAATATAACTCTAAAATAAAGTCATAATCATATGATGAAGTTATAATTTAAAACAAATCTAAAATATTAAAAATCAGAACACGAGAAAGAACGAAAATATATATTTTTAAACAGTGATTAAAATTATATGAATATAATAAAATTATAGTTGTGAATAAATTTATCTAGAATGATATGCAACGACAATCATTAAAAAAATTTGAATATGAATTTGAAACCATTGATAAAATCATAAAACAATTCTGGATTAAAATAATTATATATATATATATATTTATCAATTATACTAATAAAATCATTAAGCTTGACAATATTAAAGTTAAAAAATATGGGGTATTACATATATTATTAAATAGTAATACTTTTTTTTAACACAAGTTATCTATTGGTAATATTTTCCAACACATATTATCTGTTGGCAATACTTTCTCTGACAAATATTATCCATTGGTAATGCTTTTACCAGTACATATTATCCGTTATTGATAATTCTTTCCATACTTATCATTTGTTGGTAATATGTTTTCCAACACCTGTTATTTATTGGTGATAATATAGTATCAATATATATTAATTCTTATAGTAATGCCAATATAAATATCAGCGGATAATTCTATTTTCAAAAATTATATCTGTCTTTGATATTAATCCTAACAATATATTTATTTTGGTAATTAATAATATTACCAATGATAATGTAAGTTGATAAAATTAAATATTGAGATTCCAGATATCTATGTCTGAATTCTACACCGACTTATGTCATTCTATTGTCACGGGGCCAAACCCCGAACACTATTTTTGTGCAAAAGCTACAAAAGTTTAAGTAGAATAACTCATCAAAAGTTTACAAATTAAGAAATAAATAGCAAAAACTACATTAGATGATCTCCTCATCACCTTCCTCATTATATGTTTCATTTCCGCCATTGTCATAAGATGCGGAATGATAAACGTGTCGGTGCCGGCGATTTGCTTTTGATGACTTTATCCGACACGGTCAACGCGTATGTCTATGTCTATAAAATACCATCAGGAGCCGTTGGATCATCAAGCAACTAACATATATGATTAGAACTTGCTGAACTAACCGAACCTACCTTACAAACTTGACGCACTCCTTTCTCCGATTCCCGTTCGTTCCTCTTCTTGAAGCTATCTCCATCACCCCTCGTCTTCTTCAGCTCTCTCTGCCGAATTTTAATTTTTGTCGCCATCATTCACTGCCCTGAGAATCCATCTCCTTCTCTCTCCTCCATCAAAGAATCCATCTCGCCTTCCTCTATCTCATTCATCGGTTCGTTTGTCTTCAACTCTGTAAGCATTTATCTCTTTTTTTCTTGAATTACTCTCCAATAATCTTTGATTCCCGTCATTTGAATTAATCTCTGTCGATTGAATTGCCAATGAAATTTTGTTTCGTTAGGGCTTAATTGGTGATTTTGGGTCGGATTTATATTTTTGAACCTTAATTGATATTCCGTCAAGCCAGTAAGCATTTATCTCTTATGTTTAGGTATTCGTTTTTGTTGGGACTAAATCAGATGTTTCTTCTTGGCTAGTTTTGGTTCTGGAGTTTTTGGTTGATCAAAGTATGTAGTATTTGAACAGTGTGCTTTAGCTTAATTGCTCTGAATTTCTGTTTGTTTTAGGTTAACCTCTAGTGTTGGTGTGTGTGTTTGTTTTTGGAGGGATGTGTTCAACTAGTATGTTAGTTTGGAAATTATTAATGACAGGTTTTGGTTTCTGATGGAAATACACAAGGTAAATAAAATTTGCCTATGAATTTCTGGAATGCCTGTTGTATTCGAAACTTCATAACATGCCTTCGATTTTCATATCGTGAGATAATGCTTGCGATTTTGAGTCAATAGTTAAAATTAAAATTAGTTGCTGCAAGTTTATTGTGTGTTTGAGACCAGGCAAGTTTTGTCTTTTTGTTTTGGTTTTTTGTTTGTTTGTTTGTTTGTTTGTGTCTTTTTTTTTTTTTTTTTGTATACATATCGTGAACTGTTGGTTGAAATGGCTATGAACTGATTTTGGCAAGTTGTTGCCATTTGTATAGGAACAGAGAAGCCTAATTTTTAGTGAAGAGTTGTCCGTGTATTAACATTGAGCAACAGTTCAACATGGCAATGGAGGGCAAGGAATGTTTGGAAGTTTATCAGAGTTTACATCCTCTTGTTGAGCCTTACAGTTTGGGGTTTTTGAAAGTTTCAAATCTTCATATATTGGGAATAGCTTGGAAATCCAAATGGTCATATGGTTATTGTGTATATAAATTGTTGGACTATTTCCTTAGTATGCTATGTTCGTATAGAACTTTAAGTGGTGGATGAAGATGATGATTTTACATATGCCTTTAAAATTGTTGTAGTTTACATATGATGAAACTGCAATTGTTTAGTGGCCATCAATTTTGTCTTTTACTTCTGAGACAAGCACATAGTTTTCCTGAAATATCACTTTAAGTGGCGGACTATTTCCTTAGTATGCTATGCTCGTATAGAACTTTAAGTGGCGGACGAAGATGAGGATTTTACATATGCCTTCAAAATTGTTGTAGTTTACATATGATGAAACTGCAATTGTTTAGTGGCCATCAATTTTGTCTTTTACTTCTAAGATAAACACATGGTCTTCCTGAGATATCACTTCAACTTTACATAGATTATATTGTGAAATCTTGATATTGGAAGCTTAGAATTTGCAAATAGCCATGAGATACAGATTATTAATAATTGTACCTCACGAGCTTTGTTGTCATGAAATTCGTTAAGGGTGGTACAAAACTAACAAAAAAGGTTTGTAACTTGATTGATCATATAACTTGGTACAAAAAATATATACGATAACTCGTTTCATTAATTTCATACCCATCCACTTTGAAATGCTTATGGAAGCACTTAACGGTTTAATTGATTTTGGTTCCTTATATTAATCAACAAGAACATTGTACTTAGTAGTCTAAACCTTAAACAAATATTAAAAACCTAAAATAAATAGATTAAACTTTAAATTCTAAATCCTAAATTAATTTAAAATTTTAAAATAAATGGAATAAACTCTAAGCCCTCAACCCTAAGTCATAAACCTTGAACCCAAAATAAATCTAAATAACCTAAAATAAATGAAATAAGTCCTAAACCCTCAACAAATCTAAAAAACTAAAATAAATGACACAAATCTTAAATTATAAACCCCTAAAATAAATAGAATAAACCTTAAATAAATTTAAAGTTTCAAAATAAATAGAATAAACTCTAAGCCCTAAGCCCTGAACCTTGAACCCAAAACAAATCTAAATAACCAAAAATAAATGAAATAAGCCCTACACCCTCAACAAATCTTAAAAAACTAAAATAAATGACATGAACCTTAAATTCTAAACCCTAAATAAATCTAAAAAATTCAAATAAATGAAATAAACCATAAATCATAAACTCAAACCCTAAATAAATTTAAAAAAATTCTAAAATAAATCTAAATAAACCTAAAATAAATGTAATAACCCGTAAACCCTAAATAAATCTAAAAACCCTAAAATAAATGAAATAAACTCTAAACCATACCAAAACCTTAAAAGAAATGGAACAAACCTTAAACTCTAAACCCTAAACTATAAATAGATCTAAAAACACCTAAAATAAATGGAATAAACCCTAAATCCTAAAAAATATTAAAAAAAACATAAAATAGATAGAATAAACACAAAACTTTAAACCCTCAATAAATCTAAAAACCATAAAATAAATGGAAAAAACCCTAAACCCTAATAAACCCCAAACCTTAATAAACCCTACTAAACCATAACCCATAATAAACCTTAAAACCCTAAACAAGTCTAAAAATCTAAAATAAATGGAATAAACCCTAAACCCTAAATAAAATGAAAAAACTAAAAAAATTGAATAAATCCTAAACCCTAAGCCCTAAACCATTATAAACCCTAAAATTTTAAGAAATCTAAGAAAACCTAAAATAAATGGAATAAACCCCCAACCCTAAACAAATCTTAAAAACCTAAAATAAATAGAATACATCCTAAACTCGAATAACCCTTAAACTCTAAACAAATCTAAAAAACACTAAACTAAATGGAATAAATCCTAAACCCTACACAAATATAAACATCCTAAAATAAAAGGAATAAACCTAAACCCTAAACAAATCTAAAAAACCTAATATAAATAGAATAAATCCTAAACCCTAAACCATGAACAAATCTAAAATAAATGGAATAAACTCTAAACCCTAACCAAATATAAAAAATCTAAAATAAATGGAATAAACCATAAACCTTAAACAAATATAAAAAACTTAAAATAAATAAAATAAACCCTAAAACTAAAGATTGAATATGAAGCTTTAACCTTAAAGCTAAAATAAACCCTAAGCCCTAAATTCTAAATCCTAAACCATAATAAATCTAAAAATTCTAAATCTTGATAAATCTAAACATACTAAACCCGTAACCCAATTAATCTAAAACCTTAAACTCTACTAAATATAAATATCCTAAACCCTATTGATATCTTTAGCAATATAATTATATTTAGCCATATATTAACCTAAAAACATTAACTTAGGTAAACTTAAAACCTTAAACTCTAAAGAATATATACCAAGATGGATGTATACATAAAAAAAAATGTAATTTAGTTTATAAATACTAAAATCATAAATCTAACGACTTAGTTTCTAATAATAAAAATTGAAAAGATCAATAGAAATAGCATGAAAGTAAAAAAAAAAAAAATCATTGTATAAATCTAAAACCCTAGAATCTAATAAGTATACACTAAGATGAATTTAAGCATAAAACAAAGTAAAAATTATTTTAGTCTATAAATCCTAAACCCACAAATCTAAAGACTTAGATTCTAATAATAAATATTGAAAAATATCAATAAAAATAGTGTGGAAGTTAAAAAAAAACAAAAATAAACAATAAAGCACCACGATTGTGACTTAAACTTGGGTTACCCCATGTATCGAAAAGGAAAGCCGACCACTAAGCCAGGTTGGTTGATACATTTTTACTTTCTATTTTTTTTTAATAATCTTAAAACAAAAGGATAAGAAAACAGAGGCATCGTATGGTGCTACCTTGTTTAGTATGAAAGTCGTTTTGAACAAAATGACGATTCTTACCTCAATGAGCTCTCCAGCATAGATCCGCAATAGATAAAATTCATTTATAATGTATAGTAACTAAAATACCCTTAATGAAATATCAAGCTCCTTGCTTTTTCTCCTAATTCTCCTTTGTGTTATTGTAATACCCCATTTTCAAAAAAACCATGATAATTATAATTGGTAATTATGTGTATTAGTTATAATAATTATTGTAGGGTATTTGTAATAAAAATATTATTAATATGTGTAATATTATTATGAATTATTAGTTATAAAATTTTATTAGGCTAAAATATACTAGAGGGTGCATATTAAAATTTAAAATTTCATCAAATAAACCTATTCCGGTAACTAGATAATTTTTACTCGGATGCTTTGCCCATTTTTATTCCTAAATAAATTGCCCCTACCCTATTCTATTTTTTTACCTCACCCTACTCTCCCTCTACCTTGACAAACCACTCTTGTGCCACCCTCATACCATGCCCCTATCCCATCAATTCCCAGCTCCTACGGTTGTGGGTTTGGGTCTAAAAATTTTACCAGATCGTAGCCCCCTCCTCTTCCTCTCTAAGTGTGTAAATATATATATATGTACACATATACCTCATTAATGCACCGAAAAACTAGCTCATTATTCCTCAAATTTTCTGTCAAAAAAATTACCCCAAACATCCCTCTTTATTGTCGCCAAAACCTCCCAAAAACACCCCTAAAAACCCACCTCCGGCAACATTACCGCATCACATCCATGACCACCAGAAAAACCACCCATTCCTACCCCCAAGTTACTACAAAAACCAACTGAAAGCACCCCCTAACCATCGGAAAAACTCACCCAAAAATCACCCCTACCTTTCAACAAAATCGCCCAAAATCCCCCTATAGCTTCGGCACAAATTGCCAAAGCCTACACCCGCCTTATAGCAGCCACTACAAGAAAACCCATTTTTGACAATGACAGTTTTCGTTGCTAAAGATAGTATGTCGTTGCAAAAAATATATATCGCAACGACAATTTTTGTTGCGTGGTCGTTGCGCGTCATGGCATTGCAAAAAAATAAAGCAATGATAATGGTCGTTGCAAAAACGTAATTAAACGCAACAAAAAATATTGTTGCTAAATATATGTCGTTGCAATACATCACTTGAACTAACTATGTATATTTATATATTGCAATGACTTTTGTCGTTACGAAATACTAATCCTAATACGACAACATGTTATGTCGTTGCAAAAACCTATAATTAGCAACGACTTTTGTTGTTGAAAAAAATTGGTCGTCATTCGGCAACAAATTACGTCATTGCAAAAACCTATAATTAGCAACGACTTTTGTCGTTGAAAAAAATTGCTCGTACTTCGGCAACAAAATAAGTCGTTGCAAAAACCTATAATTAGCAGCGACTTTTGTCGTTGAAAAAAATTGGTCGTATTTCGGCAACAAATTACGTCGTTGCAAAAACCTATAATTAGCAACAACTTTTGTCGTTGAAAAAAATTGGTCATACTTCGGCAACAAATTACGTCGTTGTAAAAACCTATAATTAGCAACGACTTTTATCGTTGCAACAACGACAAATTTATTGCCAAAAATTGAACTTAAAACTTCAATAACCATATACGTCGTTGCGAAAACATTCAACTGCAACGACACAATAATCTATTTGCAATGACCTGTGAAACCTGTGATAAATGACCTGTGAAACCTATAATTGATACCCATAAATTATACCATATACATATGCCCTGCTTAAATCAATACAACCAAAATATATAACAATAATTCTTAACATATATATCTTAAAATAATGTCAACAAGGAACCAATCACCAATTTCTATTCCCCAAATACACACATATTCAATCTGAATAAAGATTATATTGTTCATGAATAACCATCTTGCATATTAATCTTCAAAATAACAATTAGAACCATTCTTCTAAATGTCAACCACAAGTCCAATCTTCCATATTGGCGATCACGCATCCTGCATAGAAAAAATATATAGAAAAGTAAATAATGACATAAAAAAGTAATAAAAATGATATATATCCAACTACTTTATACCTTCTCCGTTTGCTAATGCTACCTAATAGCATTTGCTTTAATGAAATTCTATAGATTGCTATCGGTATGAATAATACAAGAAAACAAAAATAAGAACAAAACACGTTTTCTTATTTATGTTGATACTTTTGTTAAAGGAATCAAACTCTAGTTTTCAGGGAGAGACCATAAAAGTCTGTAAGATATTATTATCATTATTTTCATTATCATATAGATATACATGTCACTACTCCCGTCTTGCGTTTGCAATTGAAATGTTTCAAGTTTATATCTATAATTAATAAGATTCCAAGCCTAACTATAGATATTGTGCTACTATAATATAATATTAATCTTAATATGGATCCCATTCAATATAATGTGTAATTGTGATCAAATAATATGTAAATTTTATATGATCCCTCCTCATGATGGTTTTGGATAATGCTGATCTTGGGTTAATATCGCAGGGTAATTTGGTTTCATGCTTTTAGTATGTTAGATATTATGATATGTGTCGCTTGACTAACTTGACTTCACCCTCTTCTAATGTAGCATCTGGAATGAAATAGCTAAGGTAGTGGAATGAAAAAGTAATAAAACTATCGAGTGATGAAGAAAAAATGTGATGGGTTTTGTGGTATTAGGGTCTAACTGGAATGAAATAGTTAAGGTAGTGGAAATTGGACAGGAACAACAATTTTATTTTGTTGAGGATAGGCTATGAGTTGATTAATTAACCATGTTTGTTTTCTTTTAATAATGTTATCGAGTAGCTGTATATATATATATGTATGTATGTATGTATTTTCTTTTAGATTCTATATTGCTTTATGCGACATCTTTTGCATGTTTAAGAAAGAGATAATATCAAAAAGAGGAAATCCAGAGATAATAGCTCTTTTTAATATCTTTAAGAAATATGTCATAAATCTAGAGGTAAAAGGGTTTTATCGCTTTCTTCCTATTGTTATATTTGAAACAAACACCAATGTCTATTTACATTAATTTTTAATATTCAAGCTATAGAGGAAGTTAGTTTAGAAGATCTCCATATAAGTCCAGTGCTGGAATGTTTTTGTAATTTGTTCTATTTAGTTTATCACCATATTTCTAAATTGATGAAACTAAGTATCATACGGTTCCAATCTAGTACAACTGGTATTTAGTACTTAAGAATTTATCACCATATTTGGATTAGTTGCTGCATTTTAATACTTTAATTTGATCACCACCTCTAGTGCAATGAATACATGATTTTCAACAAGACTTTTAACAAAACAAAACTCTATAATGATATTCACATTTCAATAACTAAGGTATCCAAATTCCATATTAAAGGTAGAAGAAGATAGATTTTTGTAAGAAGACTTTACCTCCACTAAAGAGAAGGGACATTTCTCAAATTAGCAAATTGCTCCAACATCAGTTGTTTAAAATCTTCCATTTCACGTTGTTGCTGCTCTTTATAGCTTTCAAATTGCTTTTGTTGGTTTTCTTGGCTTTCCTCTATTGCTTTCTCCAACTCCTTGATTCTTTGATCTTGTTGCTTAATTTTCTCTTGTTGCATGTCCATGATTTGTTGTTGGTGTATTTGTTGTCTTCCTTTGGTAAAAGGACGTATTGTAGTCCCTTTTCCATGGAAATATCCAGATCTAGCAGGTAACACCTCCAAAAGTATCTCCTCTTGTGACTTGGTGTCACCCGATGTAGCAACTACATCCTTTAATTTTTCCTATACATAAAATATGAAAATAAACCAACCATTTATATACTAACTAGATAAATACAAGCATATATAATTAAATAATTTTGTATCATACATGTATCTCCTTTGATTGGTTATCTACCCACTCAAGCACCCCAACTTGATTCTTATGTGTATGTTGGGCAAGCCAAATTATATCAGCTGAAGGCTTCACATTATTGTTTTCTTTTGTCTAAAACAATCAAGAATATCATTATTAATATGTAATTCAAAATACTACCTAATATGAACTTAATGAGTCAACCCTTACCAATATATCTTCTGATTCTGCAAATGACAAGTTACCGGTTGTGTGTGTAGACCTCTTGTTAGATTTACGATTTTTTGAATTTCTTTCGCTCATTTTCTGCGTGTTATAAAAGTTCAATGTTAACATATTGAATCAAGCTAAAAGCTAATTATGTACTTTAAATAAAGATACTACCTTAAATTCAACAGAACCAAACCATTTTACACAATACTCCCATTGATCTGGTGGTAAATCAGGAGGTGGATTCTTCAAGTGTTCTTCATCGGTTTGGCCACATTTATCACTCTTGTAATAGTAGTGCAAACGAGCTTTCCACAATCTATATAAACGCTGCATAGTATCGACAATAAAAGCTTGCAAATTCAAATAACTCCCACCTTCCTGGATGTCAAATTTATCCTTCACATAACACAATTAATTTATCATGAGAACTAGACTTACACAAAAATCATTTACAAAAATTGAAATATATATCTTCTTACCTGTATCTCTTTCCACATACTATTACCAGCCACCATGAATGCTGCCTGCCAGTTGTTAACATTTAATGGAGCCTTTGTTCTCACTATACGACCACACTCATTTACCAAATGTCGAGCATTCTCTCCAATTGCCCGATCAATTTCATTAGGAATGTAAATGTTCAACTTTGATTGTTTTCCTTTGATCTTCATGTCAACCACATAGGATTTATATTTTCCTCTTTGACCTTTAGTTTTCTTGCTTGTAGCTAATGCCAAATGAAAATAAGAAACAAACAATTAATTAAATATTTGAAATATAATTACATTAATTTGTGTAGGAATATTATTAAAAATACATACCTTCACCATTTTCAGTAGTTGCATTAATTGCGGAGTGTGCTGAAATATGGCCACTTCCCCTTCTTTGTTGCTCATCATTTTCAATTTCAGCATTCATAAAGTTATTTTGAGGTATTTCCTCAATCTCACATCGATCAACAACTTCATTGGCATTTAACGCTATAGAAACTCTCCCAATAAAATTGTTCACTCTCTTCCTCTTAATAATTTGGAGATTCGTATCTACATTGAAATATAACTCATAAGTAAATGATGTATATGGGATTTGAGTATCAAAACATAACTTACCTTGACCCCTTGGTAGATAATGTCTTTCAGATTCATTATCACTAAAATCTTGGTGATCCAAGTGATCCAAGTGCATATGTGGGGAATCGGTTTCAATCGAATTTGATGCTCTTATGCTGCACCTATTCCCCAACTCTCCTTGTCCAACTAGGTGGTTGTATTATAATAAGAAGGTAAATTGAAAAAGTAAACAATAGAGTACGAAAATTATTTTATAATGGTATATGCTGCACTGAATACACTGATATATTATTGTAATGGAGTACCCAATTATATGATTGTAATAACAAAGTTGAGGATTAATGTATGCACTAAATTCTATTAGTGTGTCAATGATTTTGATTAAACATGAAAATGAACCTAAAATTAACTAACTAACAAACAAGCAACCATTTAGCTAAGATATGTCACTATCGAAATAAGCATAAAATTATGTATCTATTTACCTCTTTCATTTGTATGAATACTACTTCCACTATTATGTCGTCCTCTTATCATACCCAACTCTTTTGGTCCTTTTCATCATTAAACATAATTAAATTTAATAAGCTTCATTAAATACAAGCTTAATAAGATTAGATTGTAAAATAAATTTAATTACCTTCATCACGCATCATATTAGCATCTTCTACATGTTGAGGTTGAAATGTAGTAGATCGAGGAACCTGTTGAACAAAATCTAAAGTTCTCCACCAATTAGTCTATACATTGTGATTTAATAAAAAATTTGTGAAAATAAATTAAGAAGAATAAATAACATAGTATTTGAAAATCTATTTAATTACCTCTTTCGGTCGTACGACATCGACTACTTCTACTGTTATATCCTCCCCTTGTCCTCCTTAACTCTCATGGTCAGACTAAAGTTTTTTTTTATCATCATAATCAGTAAATGTAAATAAAAAATAAATAATGAATAAGAAATGATTGTTGAATTCATTTAATTACCATCATCACCCGTCATGTTATCAGCTTCTATATGTGTAATTACCTTCACCACCCTATTATTTGCTCCTCTACACTGTACCATTATTTGCTTTTCCTGTAGTTACGTTTTCCCCTGCTTTAACAAACATAGACTTGAAGGTTGAAAATACAAGCTTCATTGTCTAATAGTTTCAAAACTATGTGTAATATACTATACCAAATCATGAAATATTGAAGAACGCATCTAACTCACTAAATATAAATGTGTTTCATGCTTTCTAGTACATGAAATATTTTATTTGTAACAAATGAAGGAAAATATAAAAAAGAAAAGAAAAACAACTTAAGACTAAATAAAATAAGTGATTCATCATTTTGAATCATCGGAATGTAGCTCGTCTTCTTCACTTGAACCCTTAAAAACTTCAATTTCATCATCATCATCTAAGTTCCTTTGTCTCTTCTCCTTCGAAATCGTAACCAACTTCACAGCACTTGCTTCGCCTTCCACAACAAAAGCATCTGTAGCTAATGAATTGACAAAAAAATTATCAACTTCACCTTCACCTACAATATGTGATTGAACATTCACCTCCTCTTGCTAATATGCATCTATATCCATACTTTCTCCATTACTCTCTTAGTTGGGCATATCATAAAGATCTCTAGGCTGGGTCTTTATAACATATTTCCAGTCAGGATATTTTTTATCTTGTATATAAAATACTTGCTCCACTTGTGACTCCAAAACAAATAGCTCATCTGTTTTCAATGATCTTGTCTTATTTACACTAATCATCCTATATTCATCTATCTTGTAGCCTCTACCATGATTCACATCAAACCAATGACATTTAAAAACGTACACATGATTTATACCAAGATATTGCAACCAAAATACATCTTTTAACACACCATAATATTCCTTATTAGAACTCTGATCATCTCCCTTCACCATAACTCCACTATTTTGAGTTTTTCTATTATCACATCGATCATCTGTATGAAATCGAAAACCATTTACTATATGCCCAGAGTAACGCCTCGCAAGTCTAGATGGATAACAAACTAAATTGTATACATCATCATCAATTTGTCCTTCTTTATGCAGTTTGCGCACCTATATATATATAAGAGATATCAATATTGAAAATAAAAAGAAAGTTAAAGTAATCATTTTTATCAAATCGCATCACATACATGATGATGTATCCATTTTGAAAATTGTGACTTATGCCTTTGCTCCACTTGTCGAGGGTTTTCTCTTTCTAGCTCTATCTTGTGCTCCCTTTTTAAAGAAATACCATAAGATATGCAAGTAATCTAAGCAAATATTTAATAAATTGGGAGAAAGTTAGAGCGTACTTTATGAACTCTACAAGCTCATCACAATTCTGAAGAACATATAAATGCACTTGTTCACATTCCTTGAAAGTCAAATGGTGTGGCACACCTTGTCCTATCGGCCGACCAAGTGGTGAAAATATCTCAAGTTTACTTCTTATATACCCCTCATTATAATCATCATCATCATTACGGTCTTTGCGATTGAATTTTGTGGCAATGTCATCCATATATCTTGAGCAGAAAGTTAAACATTCATCTGCAAGGTAACCTTCAACAATGCAACCTTCGGGGTGTGCTCTATTGCGAATATACTTCTTTAAGGTACGCAAGTACCTGATAACAAGTAATTCTCACCATAAATAATTTCAATTACATGTCAAATGAAATAAATAAAAATTATTAAATTTTTATGTGTACCTTTCAATGGGATACATCCATCGATATCTAACTGGTCCTACAATTTTTGCCTCTGCTGCTAAATGTACTACTAGATGGACCATGACATCAAAGAATGCTGGAGGGAAAACCATTTCAAGCTTACATAATGTGTAGGGGATATGCCTTTCTAAGATATCAAGCTCTTCTAAGCATATACTTTTAGAACAAAGGTTCCGAAAGAATAGGCTAAGCTCAATTAAAGGTTCACATACATGTCTTGGTAAGAAACTATGAATTGCAATCGGAAGAAGCTGCTCAATAAACACATGATGGTCATGGCTTTTCATGCATGAAATCTTTCTCCCATTATCTTTAACACATCTAGAAATGTTGGACAAGTATCCATCTGGAGATTTCAAGCGAGCAAACATCTCACAAACTGTAGCTTTAGCATTAGCATTCAAAGTATACCATGCTATTGGAACATGTACTTTATCACCATCTAAGATAGGGTGTAACTCATCCCTAATACCCATGTTCACCAAATCAATTCGAGCCTTTATGGTGTCCTTTGTTCTATCTTTAATGTTCATTATAGTACCCAAAATATTATCAGAGACATTCTTTTCAATATGCATAACATCTAAGTTATGTCGAATCTTTAACTTTATCCAATAAGGCAACTCAAAAAATATACTTTTCTTTTGCCAACCGTACAAACTATTAAAGGCTTCAAATTTTCTTTTTCTTCCACCACACAGCTTGCCGAACGTTTCATGCTGGAATCGGCTATAGCGAGCAAGTACATCATCACCGGTCAAAAGGAGTAGGTGCACTCCCTTTTTCTTTTGTCTTATCAAAAGAATTAGCATCCTTTCTCCATCTATGATTCTGTGGTAACCAATGACGATGTCCCATGTAACCACCCTTATTCATTAGTGAAGTGCGTCTTGTTTCTTTATGGCAACAAGGACAAGCAAAGTGGCCTTTTGTTGACCAACTAGACAAATCAACATATGCTGGAAATTCATTGATGGTCCACAATACAGCTGCACGCATCACAAAATTTGCCTTAGAGTGGGCATCATATGTTTCAATACCTATCTCCCAAAGTTCCTTCAATTCTTCAATAAGTGGCTGAAGATACACATCTTTATCTCTTCCGGGAGAAGAAGGTCCTGGTATGAGTAGATTCAGGATGAACGAATAAGCTTTCATACATATCCAAGGAGGAAGATTGTAAGGAATAAGAACAATGGGACAAATACTATATTGCGAGTCTTTAAAAGGTTGAAATCCATCACAAGCTAATCCAAGTCTAACATTTCGTGTATCATCACTAAAGGAAATGTATTCATCATTGAATGATTTCCAAGCAAATGAATCAGTAGGATGCCTCATTATTCCATATTCTACCCTCTTTTCTTTGTGCCACTGCATATCTTTAGCCGTCTTTCTCGACATATATAGCCTTTGTAACCTAGACTTCAATGGAAAATATTGAAGAACTTTGTGGGGTACTTTTTTCCCTTTATAAGAGCCTTTGTCATCTGTCTTCCACCTACATAGACCACAGGTGGGGCACTCATTTAAATGCTTATTCTCTCTCCAGTAAAGGATACAATCATTATTACACGCATCAATCTTAACACACTCAAGGCCCAAGTCTGCAATGAGTTTCTTAGCCTCATAATATGAATCAGGAAGTGATGTTCCCCAAGCTTGAGCATGTAACTTAAGTAGGCTATCAAAAGAAGAATCACTCCAATTATTAAGAACCTTTAAGTGCAACAACTTCACAATATATGATAACTTCGACATTGTCGCACCATTTGTTGTCAATGGCTCTTGATATTCTTTTAAGAGCCGATATAATTTTACTGCTTCACCAATAGATTCTTCAGACATGTCATTCCCATTATAAATGTGAGTATCATCTCCCAAGTTGAAGCCAGCAACACCACAAGCATCTTCTAACATGTTAACTTCACTATCAACATTATTTTCTTCACCGTCAAAATCATTTTCTTCACCATCAAAATATTCTATTGTTTCACCATGAAACTCCCAAACAGTATAGTTCTCATATATTCCCCGGTTAAGCAAATCAAATCTCACTTCACTTCGTTGCTTAAATATTATATTGCGACAACTATCACAAGGACATCGAATTGTGATAGTATCTTTATCCTCATTTCTAATGTTATGTAGAGCAAAATTCAAAAAACTATTAACACCATCTACATATTCGCAAGATGAACGATTCTTTATTTTCATCCATTCCTTGTTCAAATCCATTACCTATTTTGAAATAGCAATATAGTTAATAAAATTGTCTAACAATCATAATAGGGGATACTCTAGAAAATCATAATTGTATTATCGAATATCATAGAAATTGAAATATATAATATTTGATAAATAAAATAAACAAAAGAATACTTTTTTATTCGTACCTGATAGCTACAAAAAAGATAACACTTCCTTTGTCTTGGATGGCCAAACCTCACTATTTCAACCAATAAACCTGTGGGAAATAAACAAGGTCAAAAAAGCACCGCAAAGATGGTTTTAAATTTATTATGACTTAAAATATTAAAAAAAAAGCTTTCTCTACCAAAGTAGAATCCATATATAATTGATATAATGAGACATAGGCACTCGTTTGCTCTACCAAAAAAATATATTTATAGAACCATAAAATAAATTCCTATATGTAATAACAAACCATACTAAATGCATTCTTAAATTGTTCCTATATGTCACATACATAGCGACACTTCAAAGGGAAACTAGTTATTGTAGGATTTCCTTCTACTTCCACAAGTACCATAATTTTGCAAAAAAAGAAAAAAAAACATAAGTTCAAAACAAGATTAAGGTTTTTTTTACTTCCTTGTTAAAAGTATCATCTATACAGATTGATGTCTGCACAAAGGAGAATAATTTATTCCATACTGGCTCTCTCACTTAGATGCAACTTCATTGAAGTGAAGTATGAATCTGTTCTGGGTTTTAGCTTAGCTAATCTTCAGACTGAAGTTTGAGTTTGAAGCAATTAAGAGGAAAAAAAATGCCTTACAGATATGGTACGAGGCATCCTTACAGTATGAATCTGTTCTAGGTTTTGTAGCTAAAATGGGCTCGATCACATTCCTCCTGTGGAAGGTTTAAGAGCCATTTGATATAAGGGTATTGGCAATGGAAAAATTATCCTCTCAATTATCCCTATACCTATACCAAATGCTCCTTATAGTAATATTTATTGATTAGTGATCCCTATACCAAAAGATTTTACAGTGAAAGGATGTGTGTGTGAATTCCATACAGATTTATTCAGTTGCTGAACTTGCTTAGACCTAGACAACAAAAACGTGTTCATAAATATTTTAAAATAGTAAAGACAATAAGGAGAAGCTGTAACTAAATCAGGAAAGGATTCCAACATGCAGAGAAGCTATAATTGGTATCACACATCAAGCACTTGAATATATTTCGACACATAAAATTTCTTGTAGAAGCACAAAGGACAAAACATAAGTTGGAAATGGAAGTAGTAGTTCTGTGGCAATGCAGCTGAGGATACAAAATGTTTCCACTTGTATTTGGCTTAAGTAGCCAACTAGATAACAACCCAGAAGTTTTCACTTGCATTTGTTAATGGAAACGGAGAGATAATAATACTACTACGGAAACAGGAAATAATAACGGGACATTAATAATGGTGGTTCGAAAACCGTCATCAAATGCGTGAAAATTAATGTGCGGGAAGTTTTAATAACGGTTTTAGGTAATAACCGTTATTAAAAGTGCAAGGTGAAATTTTGCACGGGAATTTTAATAACGGTTGACGTAAAACCGTTATTAAAACATGATTTAATAATGGTTCAAAAAAGAACCGGTGTCAAAATTGGCAAGGTTTTAATAACGGTTCTTATAGGAACCGTTATTAAAAGTTCCTTTTATTTCGTTCTCTTCTGTTTTGTGCCAAAAATTTCAGACTCTGCCGCTTCCCTCTCGTACTCTCTTTCTCTTGCGAACCCTTGCACCACCGCTCTGGCTCCTTTGAATTAAGGGAAACCGTCGCACCGCCATCTCTCCACCACCCCTCTGCCATTCTTGCGAACGTAGCCAGCATTTGTACCTTCGTCGTTGCCATTCTCAACTTGTACACCGTCGCTCCCTTTACGTATGTGTTTTTCTTCCTTCATTGCTTAATTTGTCTCTACTGATATATATATATATATATATATATATATATAAATGCATGCCTGTTGCACCGAAGAGGTTGTGTTTGATGTGTTGTTCAAAAATCTGTTGTTTGATGTGTTGGCGAAAAATTTTGCCGTGGCCTTTTTTGATTGTGGCTGGCCGAGACCTTAATTTATATATATATAAATGTGTTTATAATCTATTTTATAAAAATATGTATTATTATTTTAAGAGAATCCACAAGCCTAAAATATATATTATTATCATAAGATATGTACGTTCTAAGTATAAAATTAAGGTGTATATATTTTTTTAGCACTCACATTATTATGCAGATCATGTGTATTTATATGCTTTTTTTAATATATATTTTGTAAGACGTGTATTTATATTCCGTAAAATGTGTGTTTATATGTGTTCTATTATATGTATATATATTTATAATATATTTATATATAAGATGTGTATATATAATCTAAAATAATTGTGGTTAGGGTTAGGGTTGGGGTTAGGGGGAGGGTTAGGGTTAGGGTTAGGGTTAGGGTTAGCTATAGGTTTAGGATCATTATCTTATGAGGTTTAGTGTTATTTTTTATTATAATTTATTAGGGTTAATTATTGTTAGGGTTAGGGTTAGGGGGAGGGTTAGGGTTTATCGTTTATTATACTAAATATAAACTAGGGCTATAGGGAAAAATTCTAAGGATAAGGGTATTGTGCATGGGGAAAAGTTGAGGAGGTTGGTTGGGCATCGGTGTTGTGATAAAAATTAAATAGAGATGAATAATTGTGTATAATAATAATAATAATAATAATAATAATAATAATAATAATAATAATAATAATAATAATCATATAGGATTTATTAGGTTGTACTATATATATATATATATATATATATATATATATATATATATATATATATATATATTATCTTATTAATATCTACTTGATTTTACTATGCGTAGCTTGAATGATTTGATGATAGTTTGATGTTTAGCTAGTTCGTTAAATATATAACTAAAGATTATGTCCTTATTTTAAATAGTTTGATGTTGTTTGGTTTACATAGTTGGTTATGATCTGGTAGAATATATTTATGATTTGTCTAGCTAGTTGAAGATCAGTTTACATATTCTGTAATTTAGATCCTTTCGAGAACAACCTTGATGATAAGATTTAGTGGTTCTCATTTGTAGGTAGTGAGATGACATACCCTCCACTATATTTTCATATAGCGCCACATACGGATGTACGGACTCATGTGATATGGTTATATGACGAGCTATGTCATTTGTACGCGAGTGGCTCATCCTATCACCCCTTCCATTTCAGATCTTATCACCTTCTGTTGACCTTGCCTTAGATAGAGCCATGGGCATCGGCTACATCTACTTTTTTGCAGTGGTTTGTCTACCACACTGATTTTTCTCAAGAGAATACTATCCTGTAGTTTTACTACATTGCCTAGGAGTCTTCAAATTTTCCCAGATACATTGAATTTAGAAACGGAATAAAGGGCTAAACTAACCCTTCATTTTCCAATAAAAAAAAAGGAAAAAGAAAAGACTGCATTAATCGAATGAAATTTTCTGTTGGAGGCCGGCAGGACTTACAGCCGTATATTGTGACTGACTGAAGATTACTATTATACAAACGCCACATTTCATTCACCGTCGGTCTCGAAAAGGCGGAACTAATGGAGAGTTCGAGTCGGAATCCGCGGATTCGTATCTGAATACGAGGAAGTGCCCGATGCCGATGGAATTGTGTGCGACGAAATCTTCCTATTCGTTTTGAAACCAGACTCTGCCTTCTTCCTTAACTAGTTTTACTGGCCATTTTGCTCCGTTCGGAACGTTGAGGTATGCATGAGTGGGGAGACCCTTTCCATGGTTCTTCACGAATTTTTCTGGAAGTGCCTGTGATCACAAATGCAAGGCAGAGATTCCACCGTTCAGTTTCCAAAAGTTTACTATAGGCTCCTTTCGGTATGTTTTTGGAAAGTTTCAAGTAAAAGGAAAAAATAAATTGGGCTAAAAATGACATCTTTTTTTTTTTTACTTTAAATTATGATTTCTTCCAAAATTTTCTAACAAAAATCAAAATAACGTTTTTATTGCTTAAAATTTATTCCATACCATCTTTTTAAGTAACCCATAATTTTTATTGTAATGATGTAGATGACACCATTTCCAATTATATGATGTAGATGACAAACATTTTATTGTAATGAAGTATAATTTTTAGGTTTTCTATCGCTTTTGGTCGATTATAAGGTATATTGCTTATTATGTGATGCATAAGATATTCAACTTGAGTCATGTTAGGAAGAGGTGTCTAATTAAGATGAGATCAATCAAAAAATAAGAGTAGGATAGGGAGAGATTTGAGAAGTTGACGACTGACGTGTTGCTCTCCTTTGCGTTGGCTACTCCTTTTTGGTCGTCTTTAGGGTTGTAAACGAGCCGAGACGAGCCGAATACCCCTAGGCTTGGGCTCGGCTCGTTTAATTAAACGAGCCTAAAATGATGTTTGGGCTCGGCTCATTTAACTAAACGAACGAGCCGAGCCGAACCGAGCTCACGAGCCAAAGCCAAAAAATGAATCGAGCCTAGCTTTTTCGAGCTCGGGCTTAAACAAGCCGAGCCCGAGCCTCACTTTTAGGCTCATTTAACTAAATGAATGAGCCGAACCGAGCTTTTAACGAGCCGAGCCGAGCCGAATACCGAACTGGCTCAGCTTATTTACAGCCCTAGTCGTCTTGCAGCGTTGGTTCCCTTTATGTTGCTCCATCAACTTTTCCTTACTCTATTGACTAATGGCTGATTTCTGCCTCTCATTATTCTCGCCCTCTCATTTTTTTTCTTCTCTCCTCTGTTCCCCGTTCCGCCCGATACTACCTAACACCCTCTTTTTTTTTCTTTTTTTTTCTATCTCCTCTACGTTTGAGCCTTTCATTCATTCATTCATTCTTTCTTTTTTCTACAGTCGGGTACTTTATTTCTGCCACATGTTTGCTACTTCTCTCCAGCTCTAACTCCTACTCCTTTTGTCTTGTAATTTTTCATGCCGTTAGTCCCCCACCTTCTCTCTGCTGACTTAGCCTTCACTGGCCTCTATTTTCAAGTGGCTTTTTTTTTCTCGTTATTCTTTCGTTTGTTTTTTTTCTTTGACTTTTTTTTTACTGATGGCTCTCCTTGCCACGTTAGCCCTCATTTTAATTCGGTCCCTTCCTACTCCCATTGGCTCCATGCTATCCTTCGTTTCTTTGTTCCTTGGCTTTTGGGCTGTTGGGCCAAAGGTCCAACCTCTCTCTCTCTCTTAAGATTTACCTACAAAATAAAATTAATGAAAATTAATAAATAATATTATACTTTAAATTTATTTAATTTATATCATTTTAGCTTAAATAATAATAATTATGTAATTATGATCACTTAAGCATAAAACTATAATTATTCACCTATGTTACTTAAATAAAATACTAAAAACTAAGATTATAATGGTATAAAATATGTTAAAATATGAACTTATCACACCCCCAAACTTAGTTTCTTGCTTGTCCTCAAGAAATTTATTACTCTAACTAAATAAAATTAAACTAACTAGCCACTTTCGTAAGTCTTATAATTGCACTTAGCTTGTGCAACAAGCCCTTTAAAACCCTATGTCACCCATCAAAGATGAGTAATACATGAATTAAGCCTCCTCAAATCTGATTCTCCATGAAAGATAAGATAAAACTAAAAGTTAAAAACCACATAAAAACTAGACTAAAATCGACACTCATAAGAAAAAATAAAAGATAAGACTTTAACTAACAATATCTTACTAATAACTAGTATGTATCTTCTACTAATAATGGCTGGTTCCATGCCTCATCGACGTCCTTCCCTATGTGCCATGCATGTGATTCATTGAAAACTACCTTAATAACCATTAAGTCGCTCTTTAATCCATCATTAAGCAAGTAAACACCTTATTAGGCCCAAGTATACTTTTTTGGCCCAAATCTTCCACCAATGCCAAACTAATAGAATATAATATTAACTAAGACATTCCATGGCTTGTAGAATCAGTAGGCCATGCCCTCACATCAATGTTCATGCATTAATGAGAATAAAGTCTAAATATTTCTACTTTAATTTTTTTTATATTTAAAACATTTTGTATCTTAATAATAGCAAAGTTTAAACATTTGTGCCTTTTCAAAAAATTCAAAAAATATTTATGTTGTTATGTGAACAAAGTTAAAACATTTATGCCTTTAAATACACTTTTTTCATTTTAATACTAATGTTGCCCCTTCATTGTTATGAATTAAACATAATTTCAAATAATTTGATTCTATATATGGAAATTACACTGTTGCTAATAATTAATAAATCATTAAATATAACATTTAAAAAAACATATGTTCATAATACATTTAAAACTAAGCCTTTTCTATTTTAATATGAATCAATACGTATGTATGTATGTTTTATTGTTATCAGCACACACATAGCATCCTTTTAATATCTAGCATACATAATACAAAGGTTACACACAAAGCCCAAATGCTAAAATATAATTTATAATAAAAATCCTGAACAACTCCAAAAATAAATAAAATTATACTTGCATAGCCCAACACGCCATCCATACCAAAGCCTGTTCAAATCATGATCCTTTAGAAAGAAAGAAAAATATAGCAGAGAATAAGCAAATATGATTATAAAGTAACATGTCTTATAATAGTAGAAGCCAAGAAGAGAAAATGAATAGAATAAAGTGGTAATCAGAGAGACTTCAACTTGTATTCTATTATTTATGAATAATACACATATACATAGGCCTTTACATGGGCCTATATGAGCCGGGTATGTCTACATTTATAACACTCCCCCTTAGACGTATATTACTAATATTGTCTCATTAAAAACCTTACCAGGAAAAACCCAATGGGTTAAAAATCATGGTTAAGGAAAAGAGTGGAGTAATACTCCCCCTTAACCCAACAAACTTCTTTTAGACGTTGCATTCTAATGCCATGTATGAGTTGGTTGAATATCCTTGCTGGCAAGGACTTTGTAAAGAGGTTTGCTAGATTTTGGTTGGATCGGATTTGGTGAATATCAATTTCTCCTTTCCTCTGAAGCTCATGAGTTGAAAATAATTTGGGTGATATGTGTTTAATTCTAACACTTTTAATGTATCCATCCTTGATTTGTGTAATACAAATTGCATTATCTTCATATATCACTATCAAATCTCTTTAATTTTCATCCAGTCCTCATGATCCATGTATATGGTGTATTATGAGCCACACACATTCTCGCCCTGTATCATATAATGTGACCAACTCTGTATGGTTCAACGAAGTGGCTACTATGGTATATTTTATTAAATGCCAAGAAAGGGTAGTTCCACCATGCAAAAAGGCATAACTTGATTGAGATATGGCTTTATGTGGATCAGATAGATAACCTGCATTAGAATAGCCAGTCAATTGGACACTTATTCCTTCCTCATTTCATTTATAAAATATTCCCATATCAACTTTCACCCATAAATAACAAAGGACATTTTTTACACCAGTCCAATGCCATCTTGTAGGTGTTGAACTATATCTTGATAGTAGATTCACTGCAAATTATATGTTAGGTTGGGTATTATTAGCAAGATATAATAAAGCATCAATAGCACTTAGATATAGTACTTTAGGATCAAGTACTTTTTTCATTAATCTCTCGAGGACGACATGGGTCTTTATCAACATTGAGTGATCAAACTATCATTAGTGTACTCAATAGATTCCCTTTATCCATATTAAAGTGTTTTAAGACCTTTTCAATGTAGTTTGATTGATGGATAAAAAATACCATCCTTAGCATGCTTAAACTGAAGTCCAAGAAAATGCTTGATAGCTCCCAAGTCTTTCATTTCAAACTCTTCCTTTGGGTAATTTACTACTTGTCATATGTCTTTGGGAGTTCCTATGATATTTAGATCATCAACATAGATAACGATGATTACAAAAACTAAATTTGTCCTCTTAATAAATAGACATGGACTAATGGGATCATTCCCATACCCTTCTTTCAGTAAGCACTCACTGAGGTCGTTATACCACATTTGCCTGAACTATTTAAGTCCATATAGAGATTTCTGTAATCTTATTGAGTACATATGGCGAGGCTGTGATTTACATGCTTCAGGCAGTCATAGTCCTTTTGGGATCCTCATATAGATATCTATATCTAGTGATCCATAAATATATGTTGTAACTGCATCCATAAGATGCATTCGTAATCTTTGAGATACTACTAAACTGACTAGAAATTTGAGTGTGATTTCATCCGCAACAGGTGAATAGGTTTCTATGAAATCAACTCCTAGATTTTGGATTAATCCTTGTGCCACTAGTATGGCTTTAAATCTTACAACTTCATTTTTCTCATTTCATTTCGTATGAACACCCACTTATAGTTGATTGGTTTGATACCTTCAAGTATTGGAATGATAGGTCTAACAACTTCTTGCTTGTTTAGCAAATTCAATTATGCTTGTATAGCTTCTTTCCAACTTTTCTAAACATTTCTATGTCGACATTCCTCAATAGATTGAGGGTCATTATCGTTTTCATCTATAATGTCGGCAATGACATTATATAAAAAAATCATCAATGACAATCTCATTTCTATACTATCCGATTCTAATGTTGACATAATTGATTGATATTTCATAATTATCATCAACCTTATCATTGTCTTTATCATTATGATCTTTTCATAAAATCTCTTCAGGGACTTTATCTTCATCATTAACTGTCAACACATCAACAACTTTCTGAGTTGTTATGGATTCTTTATTCTTTTGAGGATTAAAATCTTTTGAGCCACGTGGTTTACCATGCTTCCGGCGTACTTGTGACTTACTTGCTGTTTGTTCAGAAGAAGTCTCTATGGGGACTTCTATATGAGCTAGAGCATTTTCAGCTGGTATATTTGACTTTGTCACTTTCTTAGCATTGGTAAACTCATCTGGTAGTCTGTTAGCTATGTTTTGTAAGTGAATGATCCTTTGAACTTCAATTTCACTTTGATTTGTAATAAGATCTAAGAATTTCATGGAGGTGGTATTCCATGTAATATCTTTCTTAACAATCTCCTTTTCTTCTCCCCCTAAGATTAGGAAAACTATTTCATTGAAGTTACAGTCTAAGTACCTAGCTATGAATAATTCCCTAGTCTTTGGTTATAGGTACTTTATAATAGAAGGGGGTTCATAGCCGACATAAATTACTAGCCTTCTCTGTGGCCCCATTTTTTATCATTGTGGGGGAGGAATAGGGACATACACTGCACATCCAAAAACTTATAAGTGTGATATGTTAGGTTCTCTTTTAGATATAAGTTGTAGTAGGAAATACTCATGATATACGGTTAGTTTAAACTAAAGTAATTCGGCAACATGGAGAATTGTATATCCCCATCTCAAGGAGAGTAATTTATACCCCATTAATGATGGTCAAGCTATCATTTGTAACTACTTAATCAATGACTCTGCCAAGTCGTTTTGAGTATGGGTGTGAGCCACTAGATGCTCTATTATGATCCCAATTAATTAATAATAATCATAAAAATGTGGGGATATAAATTCCCCTGCATTATCTAATCTGACTTTCTTGATTTGATAATTGGGGAAATGAGCCCTCAATTTTATTATTTGGGCTAAAAACCTTGCAAATGCAACATTCCTTGTTGATATCAAGCTTACATGTGACCATCAAGTCAACGCATCAACTAATACTATTAAATATCTGAATGGTCCACATGGCGGCATTATGGGCCTGCATATGTCTTCTTGAATGCATTCAAGAAACATAGGAGATTCTGCATTTACTATTGTTACAGACGACCTTGTTATGAGTTTGCCAAGGGAACAAGATGTGCATATAAGGTCACCTGTTGGAAGAATTTTCATATTCTTTGGTGGGCGTCCATGTGAATTTGCTATAAATCTACGGATCATTATTTGACCTAGGTGACCAAGTCTATCATGCCACAAAGTAAATGCCCTTTGTTAGCTACCTTTTCAATAGTGACATTGTGCAACTCAATGGGGTTTATAAGAGTGCCATATAAGCCAAATGTACATACTGGCATTTTTTGTAAGACTTCCCTTCGGTCAATCTTATAAGATGTCAAGTAAAGCTATTCGGCACAATCTTTACATGTGGTTTATACATGGTAACCATTTTTTTTTAATATCTTTAAAACTAAGTAAGTTCCTTAGTGACTTAATTAAAAATAATGCATTTTTTATGTCTAATCTTGTTCCTTCAGGGAGCAATATAGAGTCTATTTCGGAGCCCTCTATTAGATTAGCAATGTCAAATATGATGGTAATATTGCTTTCTCCCATTTATAGAGTAATAAGGAATTTATTATCTTTAATAATCGTATTCATAGTGGCACTAGCCGCAAGATATATATATCTCTACCATTGAACTTGATAGTTTCACGATTCATTCTAGAGCAATTTCGTGCTAACAACGTATTATAATAATAGAAGTCGAGAAGAAAAAAGGAATAGAAGAAAGAAGTAATTACAGAGACTTCAACTTGTATTCTATTATTTATGACTAATACACATATATATAGGCCTTTACGTGGACCTATATAGGCTGGGTACATCTACATTTATAACAACGGGATCATTATTTAATAAAATCTAAATTTAGGGAAAATAATTTAAGATATTAGCATTTGTATTTGAAAGTTACCCAGATTGTTTGTCATTTCAACGATTTACACCATGCCTTCCGCTAAATTTTCTGGTGCAACCTCCTCTTGTTGTGCTACATTATTCCCTCGTAAGATAGAGGATACCTTTGTAACAATGGTGTTAGTTATGTATCCATGAGCAAAGTGATGCCCTTCGACCACAATATCATAGTTTACCGCCACGCTAGTTATTACAGACATAGCAACAGGAAACAAAAGCCCAGATTTTAAAGGAAGGAAAATATGGACGTGAAATATACATGACAGAAAGCCCAATATCAATTGTAGGCGTCTGATCCATTGATTTTGGATCTGCACATGCACCGCTCTAATAACAAAGTAGTTGCATAGGGTAAGATAGAAAGTCCACATCTTTACGGGGTCCTTCTCGAACAACTCCTTTTGTCCAAGTAAGTTGATGATTATCGCAAGAAATTGGGTCATCATTTTGCTGCATAGAGAGGAAAAAGAACGTTACCCAAAAAATAAAATAAAAAATGATACCGATGACATTGAACTAGCGCCCAAACCTACGTCTTAGCCAAAACACCATGATTCCTACACTATGACCCAAAGGGAGGGGAATTTCATACACAAATAACAAGACAAGTTAGGTAATCTTCAAATCTGATATAATCACAAGCATAAAACCATATTGATGCTTCCTTCTCAAAACATGTGTTACTACTATCGCCGTAAGTGAACTCACAAAACATGTATTACTATCCTATCACCACAGGTGAAGAAATACCTCTGAACTCTTGCTGTCAGCCATGGATATAATTTCAGAAGGATAATTGAATTACCAAAGCTAAACCCACTAATTGACAGCACTGATGATTCAGCAACCATTAATTATGTTCAATGTTTATGGAATATACCCCTCACTTGTGTGCCGATCTTTAAAGAAAAAAATTCTATGCAGTATATGTATTAAAAATGAAACGAGGCCAAAAATGCTGTCAGCTTGAATTAACTAACCTTTTATCGTTGAAATCGCTCATTAATTCCTCAGGCTCAGGTTGTTATTGACTTATTTGTATGCTTTCTGTAAAATTATCGCCCAAGGGTCGGTGCTTCGGCTTGCCCGCGTTTCTATATATATATATATACACGGCCAGAATTAGTTGGCGTTGGTGTCTCACATGGTGAGTGGTGGAACTGGTGTCCATTTTTTTCCTGGGGGTCAATGAGACATTCTTAGATATGTAACAGTAATATATTATATATGAATTGCTTCTGGATTCTGACACTGCCTTTTTTTTCCTAAAAAAGAAGAAAAAAAAGTATTTAAAAGGTAATGTGAAGGCATAGTTTTAAAATATACGCCGCTGAAATGGTTGATGGTGCGTGATGCTGCTTATATTCTCCTACTATGTTCCCGTTCTGTTACTTTTGTGGACCTGGGGATCGGGGATGGCGACAGAAGCATGTGGGAAGGAGAGGCCCGGCCTAAATGAGCCGAACCTTTTATTATTATTTGAGTTTGATTTTCTTCATTAATCTAGTCAAGTTAATTTATTATTTTAGGAGTTTATAAATATTAGTCTTTAAATTTTATTTTTTTAATAAAAGAAATGAGTGGAACTAGCTCATAAATTAATTTTAATAATACAAATAAATTAAAATATTTTAATTTTTATTAGCAGTGTATTTATTGACTCGATTCATATAAAAAAATACTTTTTTTTATCGAACATAAGATTCTAATAAGATGTATCATATTTTTACCTTCTTCATACTTGATTAATTTATGTATAACACAACACATAGTTTGAAACTATTTATGTAATACCCCAATTTGAGCGGAGTGTTATAAGGATTTATCGAGTTACTTATATCAACATGTTATACCATCCTTTTGGTAATTCCATCCTAAGAACTCGACAGTTAATCATGCTAGCCGTAGAGCAATTTTAGAATGGGTGACCCTCCTAGGAAGTTTCAGAAATTTCTCGGGAAGTACGTGAGTGAGGACAAAGTGTACTGAAAGGACTCGTGTTGATTTGTGGGGTCAGCCGATCAATCTGAAAGCTCTCCAAGGTAGCCCCCGAGTGGTCGTGTCGGCTCGGGGGTGTTACAAATGATATCAGAGCGAAACCACAACTGTGAGCTGAAATTAGATGAACCGGTTAGCCACCTAGCGGGACGATTCTTGGGATAAATTGTATTGAGATAGTTAATGGTTGAGGTGCAACAATGACATTGCGTTCTTTGAGTGAGGGTGAATGTAATACCCCAATTTGAGCGGAGTGTTATAAGGATTGATCTAGCTACTTATATCAACATGGTATACTATCATTTTGGTGATTCCATCCTAAAAACTCGACAGTTAAGCGTGCTAGCCGTGGAGCAATTTTAGGATAGGTGACCCTCCTGGGAAGTTTCAGAAATTTCTTGGGAAGTATGTGAGTAAGGACAAAATGTCCTGAGAGGACTCGTGTTGATTTGTGGGGTCAGCCGATCAATCTGAAAGCGCTCCAAGATAGCCCCAGCGTGGTCGTATCGACTCGGGGTATTACAATTTATTATAAAAAAGAATGAATAAGTACTATATATATTGTGCTACTTATAAATGAGCAACTACCGGACATCTAATTAAGTCTCAAATAATATTTTAAACAATCATTAATTAAACTTTTAAATGAGTCTATAAGCGAGTGGGCTAACGAACAAACAATCCGAACCTATCCCATATTAAATTTTACTCATTTATTAAATTAGCCTAAAAATAAATTATAGATTTAACTTATTTAATAAAATAAGCAAACTGAATAAAGTTTTCATCAAACCAAATCAAACAGGTCTGCAAATAAGCTCAGCTCGTCAACGGCCTCCATCTAAAATAAGGAGAGATGAGATCCCAAGCATCCGAAGGTAGATTAATGTGAGCTAGGAATACTACGATGTCTCACCAGTCACCACTAATGCCGGCCAAAGTACATCTCCATTGAAATTCTAACTTTGATCACTAGCAGAGAGCAAATGCCCTCCAACGCTGGACCAAGGTAGCCACCTGACTTCTATTATGTTAATGGCTTCCTCTTATTATATGAAAATTAAGTTTCCTAACCTAGCATCATTGACATGTTTTTTTAAATTTTCAACAGATGAAAATACCACAAATGTGATTTAATAATTACCCACTTTGATGAGCATTTGGATTCTGACATTAGGAAAAAATCAATCCTACATAAACAGAGGCAGTATATTATAATTAAGTGTCGACACGCATACTCCATTACTAGTATTTGCATTGAAGGTTCTATAAAATTTATTTAAACATAAAAGAATCAACAAATAATAAATATTAAGTTTTCAAGATTTATAAAATTATAGAATGATTTAATGATAGTACCAAGTTTAGAGGGAGAGAATTCATAGAAAAACAGAGGTTAATAAAAATGGAAAGAAGGATAATAAAAATTATGTTTAAATAAAAATATCTTTTATTTGGTTTATCAACAAAAAAATAATATATCTCTTTATGTATAGATATTTATGTTAATATACTTCTGACGTAAAAAAAAGTTATTATTAAAATATTGTTTAAAGTAAAATTATGTGATGTATAAATTGAAAGTTTATAGAATTAGGATGTAATTTTGGATTTGTTCTTAAATTGGTTCCATAGCATATTTTTTTTAATCAAAAAGTATTTATAGAACCAATTTTGTAGTTGTCCATTGTAAAATGTAAAATTGGTTCAACGAACACTTTTGATACAAAAAGGTGTTATAGAACCAACTAAAAAAAAATCCAATTTCACATCCTAGTTAATAATTCTATAAAGTTTTAATCTATATACCTCATATATTTTATTTTAAAATGATAATAGTTTATGTAATAATTTTTTTTCTTAAAAATATATCAATATATGTGCCCATTCATAAAGAAAAATCTCAAAATTTTGTTATAATTATATTTTTTTAATAAGTTAAAATTTAAAAAATCTAATCTAAAAAAATAAACAACAAAATTTACGTATTTCTCCTTTTCTGACCTAACTCCCCCATCTTTTTTTCTCAATTTTTTTAGAAGGCTCCATTAGTAGGGCCAATAACCTTTAGCTCCTAACTTTATAAAATATTAAACCCCAGTATTTATAGTTTATTAGTTGTTTAGAATTTTTAGAAACCATGGCTCTTTAAAGATTAATAAAGATATAATATGTGTTTGATGTGATACAAAACAGTTTATAAATTAATTTTTAATTTATTGATACTAACTTATTATATATACTGAGTAAGTAGCTTTTACTAATATATAAATTAATTTTTAAATAATTATATCAAATAGCTTATAGGTTTTTTATTACTATTTTTTTGAACTAATTTTATCGAAAATATTAGCAGTCTATTAGAGTGCACTTGTTAGACGAAGAATGTCCAACGCTTCCATTGGAAAGATTAGCATATGTTGTCATCAATAGTAGCCTATTCTCTTCATGCATAGGGAAGTGTATTTAATTAACTGAGCAGGTAAGTGTCACATTTACACGTAAATTGATTAGTCTTTTTACCTGAGCAAAAATATTTAATGTTGCATCGTTATGGAAATTAAGATAAATAAAAAATTATATTATAAAATATATCTGTGTATATTTTAAAAAAAAATAGAGATACAAAAATAGGAATTAAAAAATTATATTAGGAACACAAACCAAGACAAATGAAATTTTCGTATATTAGTGTACCTGTTATCTACTCGATTATTTGCTCTCCTTTTATATGGATGAGGGGAGACTGGAATATTGATGGAATTATCGTCCCCGGCTAAAATCCCTTCCACTTTCTGATACAGTGATGATGCATCGCATCCAGACGCCATCATGGAAGTCATTACCAGACTCCTAGTGGAGCAAATTAAAGTGCACGTCGATGTGACTCCGTTGGATTTAATATGACAAATCCAAGTCATTTTTTCAAACGTTGGATTGAATTAAAGTACATGCTATAATTATCTAATAATTTAGACTTTAATTTTTTTTATCTATTATATATTTTTAGATTAGTATTATTTCACTCTCTATAACGTATTAATACTTCTTAAATAAACCTCATAAATTTTAATTAAATATCCAAAAATCTAATAATATTCACTTTTATTAAAAAATAATATTTATTAATTAAAATCCACTAATCCATTTTACCTACACACTTCCATTCAATACAAAGATAATATATAATTAATATATAATATCAACTATAATCATAAACAAATAATATCAGCAGTAATAATTATAATAATCTAAAAATAATTAATGAGACTAAAAATAATTATAATCAAAATAAATATTTAAATAAAATAATAATAATAATAATAATTATTATTATTATTCAAGAGTAATCGAAAAGAAAATATTAGTGTACGTTTTAAATAATTAATTATTAGGAATAAATCAGTAAATAATTTGGGAATATTAATTATAATTATACATAAATAATCACTAATCATCATATTAATTAAAAATAATCAAGGAGCAATTTTTAGATTTAATTCTAATTAAAGCATGATTACACTTATAAACAAATAATCAATAAAAATAACATTAATAATAATATATTAGTATTAACAGTTAATATATTTATTTCTTATTATTATGCATATATTATTGATAAAAAAAATTCATTGATGTTGATAAAAAATAAAAATGTTTGATTATAATATATGTGAATTAGTATTTATTGTAATAATTATTCATGATCAAAATAATGTTAATAAAAAAGAAAAATATGTATTATACCTCAATTAGTAATAGTTGATAATATTTTAATAATATTAATATTAATATTAAATATAATAATTTTGTATCAAATATTAGTAAGTAGTGATAATTAATGACAGAATAACTATTTATGATTAATGTATACTACTAATAATCTTTTATTTGAGTAATAATCATTATTGATAATATTCATTAATGCATGCCACTAATAATGATAAGAATAATGTTAATAAAATAATATATATCATAATTATAAATAATTAACTAATGATGTAATCAATCATGATATTAATTAATAATATTGATGTTAATTTATAATATGGTGTTGTTGTTGTTTTTGTTATTAGTGATAGTTAATAGCTATCTTGATATAAATAATTATTTTGTAATGCTTAATAATGATAAAAATTAAATAATATTAATAAAATAATTTAATCATAACTAAAAATAAATAAATAGGTATTATGATAAATATTAATCATAATTATTCATTAGCAAGTAATTAGAATATTATTAACCACACTTTTATTGTTATTAGCTATAACAATATATTATTATTAGTTATCAATAATAATATTTTATTATTATATTTATTACCATATTTTTATTATGATAATCTATTAGCAATAATAATTTATATAATTATAAATAATATTATTGAGTAATGGCTTTGGGTTTAGGGGTATAGGGGGTTAAGGATAAAATGGTAAAAGTACTTATATCAAAATATTTAAAATAAAAATAATTATTATTAAAATACTATATATCTAAAGTTATTATTATACATAAATTTATTTCTACTAAGATAAGCTACCAACTTATATTATTACTTTAACGACATTTATCTACAAATAATTTTTGTTTACTAAAAACTCTACCATATTATCATTTAGGATTTATATTAGATATTAAATTACCAAAAAAAGCTCTATGTGATTCTATCTTATAATCTTTTCTCCTCTCCTTCTCTTAAAAGTGGTAAATTATTTGACCATCTATTTGGCTAGTTGCTTGAAAGAGTCACTATTTCCTTTTCAAAGTTTGCTAAACCATCTTAAGGAGTTACCTTTTAGGGTGGCAGGAGAGGCCTTACACATGGTCCCTTCCAATGCCCCAACAAGCATCATGATAGTTTAGAATGTGTTAATGTGATCATTGACAGTCAAAGGTTTCAAATTGGGGTACTCACAATTGGTTATGGGGTGGTGCGTCCTTGATTTCTTCTAAAAGTTTTTGTTCTTCTAGGGCTTCAACTACCTTCTAACTTATCATTTTTTGGATAGTCCTATGTTAGTTAGAATATTTGTTACCCATATCATAATCCTAGTCATAGTGGTGGCCTCGATCATGTCCTATTTCTACCTTTCAACTTGGGTCCTATCTATGTCTTTAGTCCTAACCATATTCCCTCCCACCCCTTTTATGGACCTTCACACTCTTATGACTTTTCGCCCTTTAGACCTTCTCCTTTTATCTACACTTGACCACATATTCCATAGCTTGCACTAAGGCTTAGGGGTGATAGGATCCTTTGACACCTATACTTGCTAGGTGCCTCTTTCAATTATCTCATAATTATTGATGCTAGATACCTTCATATATCGTTGGGTCAATCTCTACATTAACTTTAGGCATGTTTATATGCTATGGATAAGGTATCATGGTGGCTAGCATGCTGCTAAATAACTCCTTAATAAATGTAACACTCTCATTTTTAGAACTTAAAATTTTCATTTAAAGAGTTAATAATGGAAGCTAAAATAGTAAAAATGCAGGTGCTACTGCCACACTTGATATCAGTTTGGTTTTCTCTACCATTCTCATACCAAGTGCTAAGGCTAAAAATATTACTTCGCTTAAATTAATAAGAAAATTATAAGAAACAGAATAGAGATTTCAAAGCCTATTAAAATCATAATTCTAATAATACAAACAATCAACGATTACAAAATTCAAGTAAAAGGAAGTACAAGAGGACATAAAAGTCTAAACATATTTGGATCAAAGATACTAGATAGGATACTAGACAATCCTAACTCTTAACCCAAAATAATAGCCTTAAACTAATTTCACAAGCTAACCTACAAAGTTTCCATTATCCATTAAATATGCAAAGACTCATAAAACAGAACTTATCAGTACAGTGGTACTAAGTAACCTAATATAAAAAACTAACATGAAAAGCTTGCATGGAACATATAGAAGGCATCATAGTAGGACATTATATAAAATATTAAAATATTCATGCGATGACCAAAATATGATAATCATATCAGATAAATGATTATCACCAAAGCCATATACTACTCATGCATGCTCATTGAGAACATAATGAAACTTACTAACCGAACATCTAAGGGATGCTATTTGAATTAATGATTAGAACCAACCCTAACTTAATAACCATAAAACATTCCATGCCGGTAAATACCATAAAACCATAGGTAGGACACAAAGGAAACTACCAACCATGGGTAAGCCCAAAAGCTATGACTGAAATACAGGTAGGCACGAAGGCTACTACCAAACTACATGTAGGCATGACAACTACTACTAAGCTATAGGTAGGCATAAAGGCTATTACCAAACCAATCCAATAATCATTTCAAACTAACTATAATAAATTTAATTTTTTTTTACTCAAGGGGAGATCGTATCAAGCCAAAGATACTAAGGTACTCTACTTATGTTGGCATACAAAGGGAACACAGTATTCTACTAACTATCAACGTAATAACTCTAAGGTACCTTAGTCTCACTAGCACATAAAAGATAGCACAATAATCTACCGATAATGACACCTAATCCATAAGTATGCATATCCTCTATAAGTTTGTAACGTTAAATAGAAGAAGATATAGAGCTTGGCTAGGGCACTAAGGCACACTAACAAAAATCTATAACTAACTGTGGGATAAACCATGTCTTTAGGGTATAAACCTAAAGTACCACCATTTCCAACCTCGAAGTCTTTTATTTTAATGATTAATATTTTATTGAGGTGACCACAAAATCACATAAATCTACAAATAGATCAAATTTTCATATTTAACAACTTTTAATTATAACCAATTATTTGAGACAACTATAAACAAGGTTAACAACAAAGTCAACATTAAAAATCTATGCTAGTCATTGTAGGTTCAATTATTCACATAAAGTGCAGTAAGTAAAAAATGACCAATATGCGCCTAGGACCATAAGTACTACGTTATCATCCATTTTAAACACTACTTTATTTTCTTTAATAATTTATCATAAAAATGCTAAAATATAGTAATTCAATTATTTAGCATGTAAATAAATTATCAGACATGTCAAATGATCATTTTACCCTTACACATGATTTAACAAAAAAATCTTAACATTTTCTTCTAAAACATCAAGCCACATACTTTCAAAAGAAATATCATGATATGCTTAGAAAGACTAAAATACCTCTAGGGCATACAATAATAAGAAGCATGATAAAAATACGCCTAGGCATGTTTAAACGATATTACAAGTACATATCATACATAATTTATTCATGACATTAAATTCATTTTAATATGCTTTTGTACACATAATACTTTATACAAATCAGCATGCTCTATTTTACCAAATTTCATGCTAACATTATTAAGAAAATAATTACAATATAACATACATTCTTTACATGATTTATAAATCAAAATCTTAATGTTCTATCATGTGTTATCTAGCATTTTAGTAGAGTATATGGATTGCCTAATTTTCAACTAAAGCATAAAATGTAAGTAACTTACTAAAATTTATTAGGCTCCACTAATCAACCTCTTTTACCTAAAAATAAAATCAAAATTAATTATATGAATATGTAAATCATAAAATAGCAATCTATATTAAAATATTTTTAAGGTAATATTACCAAAATAGCCTCAAGCTTGCAAGAGAAGAACATAAAAGAAAGAATAAACTCACGTTGTATGGATTGACAATATAAGTCATGCACATAGGAGAAGGTGGTTGGTAGAGGATATGGATGGCTTTGTCTTTGATGTAGCTAGGTGAGGGTAACACGAGGAAAGTGTTGGTTCCTGGATAAGGTGTGTTGGGAAGATGAGAGTGGCAAGGATGGTGATGGTGTTGGTGGCTGAATGAGGGGTAGGGTTGGAATGGAGAGTTGTCAATAGGGTTGGGTAATGTTGGAGTTAACGTAGCTGAGGATAGGATACGTGGATGGGTGACACTAGGGGGAGATAGTAGTGTGAGGAGGTGATGTTGCTAGGTAAGGGCTACGATGGGGGTTAATGTAATAAGGGAGGTGAGGGTCATGGTTTCTGGCTTGATGGAGATGGCGGTGAAGGGAGAAAATGGAGAAGAGTGGTGAGGGCGGGGGAGCTAGTGTTAGTGGTGGTATTGGTGTGATAAGGCATCTAGAAATGGATGGGGCTTGGATCGAGGTGGTTGGGTAAAAATTAGGACATGGTTATGCGAGGGTCAGCATGGTTAAGCTAGTATTGGTGCATGGATGCTGCATATAACCAAAAAAAAAGGTGAGAGGAAAAAGAGGGGGAAAAAAAGAAGAAGGAGAAGAAAAGGAGTAGTGGATAAGGCTGGTGATTGTGAATGGTGAACAATGAGGGTGACGTGCGAGCAGCACAACTAGGGGTTGAATAAACCAAAATAAGAGTTACATGAGAGGGAGTTGGGGATGTAAGGAAAATTATGATGACTTAAGGTGTTGATGGTTTGATAATGGTGAGGGCGATAGATTGAATGGAATGGAAGGAAATAGTTGAGTATATAACTGGTTTAGGGGTGGATGGATCAACCAAGACGAGAAGAAGTGGTACTATAGGGATGGGGGAGTTTAGTTGAGCATAAGGAAAGGAGGGAGACAAGGGGAGTTTTTTGGGAAGGAAAAGTTATCACACCATAGGGTCTAGATTAGGCTAGGAGTATAATAGTAGTTTAGGATTATTTTATTTTTTCTTTTGGTTTAGCTTAGTTAGGTTAGGGTACCTAGTTAAGAAAATAAAATAAGGAAAAATAAACTAGTTTAGGGCAGTTTTTGTAATAATAAAAGATGATAAAAATAATTAGGATAACTATTTAATAATTTATTTGGGTTATGGGTTAAAGGCTAATAATAAAATAATTAAGTCATTGTTTTAGGATAAAGTTTTGAATAAAGACAAAATACCCGAAAATAAGGGTTATGAAATTTTGGGGTGTTATAATAAATACCTTCAGTTCCTCATTATTACCTTAGAGGTTGACCATAGTAAACCAATTGATCATGTTTCTCTTAGGAAGATGAAGGTGGTGTTGACCAGGAGATTGCAACATGGTTTTTATTTTGATTCCCCATATACGGTGCCAAATGTTGACGTGGGATTATCAATTAAGGGGTAGTAATTCTAGAAAGAAGTGAGAAATACTTTTAGAGAGAGAAATTTAACGGTTAAAAATGAGAATCATCCCCTTAATGTTGAGGAAGATCTTCTATTTATAGTAGTGTGGAGGGAAAGATACAGAGAAACATAGGAGCCCCTTATTTTTGGTGGGTTGGGTTGGACTCTTGGATTACTTATGTAATGAGTGAATGAATGATTCAATCTAGTGATTAGGCCTAAACTCCTACCAAGTGGAATTCTTAAGATGGTAAGAAACTAAGAAAGCTTAAGGAATTTTTGATCATAATGTCATCATTACCTTAAATATATGCACTTCCATTATACTATATATGATACTTAACATTTCCATAATTCCTATCCACATTCCTCCTCCTCCTCCTCCTCCTCCTCCTCTCTCTCTCTCTCTCTCTCTCTCTCTCTCTCTCTCTATATATATATATATATATATATATATATCATTTTGTTTCCATGTTATTAAATCTTTATATTCTCAAAGAAACCAAGAAGGTTCTTATGAGTGGGACACAAAGATCATTAGCCTAACATTCTTCACCATAAAGAGAAAGGATCTCATAGTTCTTAACATTCTCTGTATGCAACTATTTTATGTCATTTTAGATAGAAAATTTGTAGCAATCATACATAATTTTAATCTTCTACTACTTTCATATGAGGCTTTTGACATGATTATTTCAGCCTCCAATTTTCCATTACCTAAATTCTATAGTAGTTATATAAAATACTAAATTTTTTATCGTTGTAACTATGTAAACTTTTAAACTAATTGTCCCTTTCATTGTTATCTAGTAAACAATAATTCAAATAATCTTGATGTTTATATGGTTATCATACTATTGTTAAAAATTATTTATGCATCCAATCTTTCATTTCAAAAAACATGTACTAGTAATAAATTGAAAACTAAAATTTTCTTTTAAATATTATATACATGTATGTTTTATTGCTATTAGTAATGCATGTATAATGTTCTTTCAATGTCTATTATATATATAATACAAATGCTACAAACAAAGCTCAAATGCTAAAATAGAGTTTATAGTTAAAATCCCAAATACAAATCAACTTCCACCTATGTAGCTTGAAAAATAATCCATACCAAAGCCCATTCAAGTTCTAATCCTTAAAACAATTGAATATAATAGAGAATAAACAAGATTATTCTAACATAAAGGGGACCATTATTTTCTCAAATCCAAACTAAAAGAAGTTAGATTAAGATATCAGGGTTCGTATTAAAAACTAGCCCAAATAATTTGTTTATGATTGCAACCAATCACACTATGCTTGCCACTACATTTGTTGGTGAAGCCTCCACTTGTGACACGTTTCCTTTCGAAACATAGGATACTTTAGGGATGATGACATTAGTAATGTATTAATTGACCTAGTTTACCACAATATCATAGTTTACCATCATGCTAGTTATTGTGATCACAACAACAAGAAACTAAAGCCCAAATTTTAAAGGAAGGAGAGACATGTAAAATAGCCTAATATCAATTGTAGACATTGGATTTAGTGATTTTAGATTTGCAAATTCACCACTCTAATAAAAAAGGTAAAGGTGAAATGGTATAAGAAAATGGTCACATATTTGTTGGCTCCTTATGAAACAACTCTTTTGCTTTAAGTAAGTTGATGGTTGTTGCAAGAAATTAGACCATCATTTTGTTGTGTAATAAACACATTTTACCAAAAAAAATTACAATAAACTATCCTAAACCTACCCAAAACACTATTGTTGTACTATATACCTAAGGGAAGGAAATTCATGCACAAATCAATGAGACGCTTGAAGTAAACTTTATATTTGATGTAATCACACAAAACTATATATTTTAATTAGAATAGTTAATATTAACCATCCATCTATTCTCTTGAAATACAATACCATATTAATACTTTATTTGCTGAACATGAGTTATTACTGTCATCACAAGGGAAGAAATTACACATAATTATTGCCACTAGCCATTGATAAGAAATACATATAGGGTTATTCTTGAGATAATAGTGACCTTGTGTGAACAATTAAAATGTAGCCCTATTATTAGAATAATAATCTAATAATAATAAATTTAATATAATAATAATAATAACTATTAAAATAATAGTAAGAATATTGATTTTTGTGAAACAAGTGTTCATAGATATTCTTATTAAGGTTACTAAGGATAAAAAGTAAATTAATATTTTTTTCACCAATAAATATGTATTTTATATAATTTATTAATTAGTTATATTATTTTAATAAAAAAATCCAGTGTAGTAACAATTGTATGGATTCCAATCAAACATGTCAATAACAATATATATATATATATATATATATATATATATATATATATATATATATGTGAATAATTACTAATCATAATTATTATTAATGATAATAATATTAGTAATAGTGTTACTTATTACTTATTATTATTGCCAAAAATTATAATAGGAATTTACCATTAGTTAAAATGGAGACAAAGCAATCTGTATAGATGACAGGGCTATACCAATTCATCCACTTCATAATTCATTGCATTGATTTATGCACACACGCACACACACACATATCAAAATTTTCTCCATTAGTGAGAGTCCACTAGTGACTTGACATCACCATTACATGGAAACGATTTTCATGTGTCATTTTTCATTCCGAAAATTTCCTAAGGATGGGAATGAACCCCAAAACATCGAATTTAAAAACTACTTTTCACACTCATAAACTTTCCTTTATGACCATGACCACAATCTACTCAATCTCTGTATGTGATCTTCCCCATTGGTTGTTGCAAAACTAAGCCTCTTTGTCGCTCTTCACCACCCTCTTAGGTTTCCTTCATCGATTGATGTCCACCATTACATATTTAGGGTTTTGCCTTGTTTCCCATTGTGGTAAGGGCTGAGAGAGGAAGTACCAGGATCTATAATGTGGAGAGGGCGCAGAGGTGAAGCAAAGGGAATGCCAATTGGTAGAGAAATTGGACATTAGGCTTTGAGTCCATTTTTTATGGATTTGGACTTGGCTAAAATTATAAAGATTAAATTTGGTTTGTGTGTGCTTTAATGCACCATAGTATACATGATTTTTATTCATAAACCAAAGTGTTTTAAATGTATATTATAATGATAATTTAAGTATATATATTTTTAATATAATGTATATATATGAATTTTTTTGTCATTTCTTAATGACTACCATTTCTATATTTTAAAGATTGACATTTACAACTTTTTATTTTCATTTCCATGTCCTCATTTATGTACCCTTATAACCATGCATAACACCCAATATGCATCAGACGCTACCGATTTGTCTAACTTATCGTGCTTTAAACAAGTTGGTATTTATTTTTATTATTAGTAGTTGATGGGGTGTTTATAACTAAATATTTGTATCCATTAAATTAGATATTCACTTCGCTTCTCTTAAATATAATATTCAAAAATTCAAAAATACAAAATTATGAATCAAATACGAATCGAATATCGGATATATCTGATATCAATATACAAACATTATTTTAATAATCTTAACAACTTTTGCAAGAAAATTTTGAAAGCAAAGATAGTATATTAGTAAATATTTATATCTATATTCTTATGATTATGTTATTTTATTTTAAATGTATTAAAATATTATTATTATTTAATTTATAAAAATAAATTTAAAAAAATTACACTATAAAATGATAATATAATACTATATTATTGAAATAATTAATATAATATCAAATATATTTTTTTTCAATCGGACAAACTGATAAAAATCAAATATTCTAAATATTATATACGTCCGAAGTTTTTAAATATCAAATTAAAAATTTAAATTCCGACGTTTTTGTCCAGCGTTCAAAAACTCGAGACCCCTCGAAAATTGGAGGTGTTGTGCGGCGGTGGTGGTCCTTTATTCTAGAAAGGTGACAATCTATCAATTCCAACACCCTGCCAGATGTCAACACCGAGGCGAGCGCTGGCCCCGATTCTTGCAATATCATTGCCAGATCCCAGACATCTATATCACTTCAGACACCCTGATACGAGTGACCTGACTTGTGCAGAATCTTTGTCCTGACCTTTGATGTATATTTAATTGTGCAATTATTGATAACATGATGCTGACGGGGGAACAAGATCAGGGAGTTCCAAGAGAGAGAGAAAGAAAAAACAAAAGAAAGAGAGACGGAGACTCGTGGAAAATAGTATATAGCAATTGTGTCGGACTGGACGGACCGGTGGATCTGGAGTTTTGAATCTATGATTTCTTTATTATATTTATTTGGTAAATAATATATTAAAATAAAATAATAATTTTAGATATTTAAATAAATATTTATTTATTTTAAAAGGATTTTATTTTAAATGGTGATTAAAAAATTAATAATTGTAAATCTTTTAAAAATAATTATGAAATAAGTGTAAAATCTATTAGAAAAATTATGGAACAAATACCTAACTAAAATACTAAATTCAATAGTCTCAGACTAATATAACAAACATAGATTTATTCTCACACAAATAAAAAATGAACAAAGCTAAATGTGGTACAAAAAAAATACTATCAGTAAAAGAGAATAAAGGTAAAAAAAGAGAGGGTACTATGGGTAAATAAAAGAGGAAGGCATCCCTTGATCAGTGCACCGTTGGGGTTTCGAACCCTAGTTTTTTCCAATATATTAATAGGGTGCACTAACCAATAGTGATACGGACTACACTTCATCAACTACTCATCTCCTTACACTTTTTGATAGTCGTATCATGTTGTCTCCTCACTTATATAATTCCACGTTTTCTATCTTCAAGGTAAACTGGGATTCGAAGTCAGATTAGGGAATGGCGGCAACAAGCATGGGAGGAAGCACTTTTGAACCATGCTCTTTTTGTAATTAATCAAGCTTGTTTTTTTGTAACACGTTGTAATCGTGGTTGGGACAGTAATATTTTTGTAGGGTGCGTGTGTTTAGTGGCCGATGATGATTTCGCCCTAATTTTTTGAAATCCCATTGATAGTCTCGGGTTAGGCGGAGTTGGGTATCAATGGCCACCCCCGAGCCTAACTGAAGATGGGTAATTTAGTTCTGGAATCCCTATTAACATCGGATTCAAGATCGTTATTATTCCGTTATAATCACATCCTGAATCTAATGGAAATAGGAGTATTTTTGACCTCCTCTCGGAGCCAAGTTCGGACTAAACCAAAACTTGAGCCCAGGCCCAAGTTCTGGCCCAACCGGCGGTGGCTCCTTGCACCCTACCTATTTAAACCCTATTTCTTCCTCGGGGAGCCCCGACCACCTTTTTCCTTGTTGCTCTCTTGGCGGCTCGACCCTTCTCCATCCTGCCTTATCGTTGACCGTTGGTGGTCGCCATCTCCGCACACCACCTTTTCGCCTGCCCCGGATCTTGTCCCTGACACCCAATCTGAGGCCGTAGGTAAACCGTTTTCTTACCCTTGTCCCCTCTCCTTTTTTTCGAGGTCTGTTTCCCGTTATATATATTGGACGGGGTGTGCTTGTAAGAGATGAAGGTTGTTGAATGAAAATTTCTTGGGTTTTCTTGTTAACTCATGCGCAAATCCGTTGAAGTATCAACGTCTGGCTCGGAGATTACTTCGGTTCAGGGGAAACGAGTATGTTCCCGACCCCTGTGTAACGGATCGAGTACGATCCGGTTAGTCGGGTTCATTTCATCTGGTATCAAAGCTTAAGTTGCTCGATCGGCGTTCTCAAACGGTGTACTTTGTTCTGAACTTCTTTCGATAATTTTTTTTTCTCTTCCGTTCTTCGATCTACACTTACCCTTGGGTTTCTCTATGGTAGGGACATTGGCGCGCCTTGATCGAAGCCAGAACGACTACGGGTTGGTGGCCCAACGGTGGCTTTAGGAGGCGCTATAGCGCTACCACCACGTGAAGCCACAGCCAGTCTCGGTTACTTCCCCCTGCTCTTAGTTGACTTCTCGGGTAAACTCATTTAAGAACTCGTATCTCTAAGTTGATAATTTATGTTAACTTGGTTTAGCTCTGAGAACGGATTCAAAACCCGTCCGATGATGTGTCCTCACTGCTATGATCTATGTGCGCCGTTTGGATTTATTCCCTAGTTGTTTTCTTTGTCGTGAATGTTACTTGCTCATCTTGTCCCGTTTCGTTTTTTTTTTGTGTGTTGAAATTGTTGCTTTTGAAAACGAACTTCGTGGCTTGTTCTGTGTTGATCTATCCTGGTGTGCGTGAATCGGAGCCAACTTGGCCAGACTTGCTTCAGAATCGGTTCAACCCACCCGGAACTCACTAGGCGGTGCTAACTCGGCTTGGGACTCGTTCAACCCAGCGAGTTGACTCAACGCCCGAGCCAGGGCGCGTTTGGTGGAGGCCTCGCTGTAATATATTTCTTTTTTTCTCTGTCTTTCATTTTAGTATGGTTGTATTTAATTAGGAAAGCCTTGTAAATTTTGTTCCTGGTCTGTAAACCCTAATCCCTTCCCCGTTTTGTTCATATCTTGCTTGGGTGTTTGCTGATTTCCTTCCGTCTTGCCTGCGTATCCGCCTGGTTGCCTTTTGTGCATTACTCCTGTTTATTCTCGTTGATAGCATGACTTAACAATTTCCTTGCTGCCTGCTTTAAAAAAAAAACCGAATAATCTTTTCTTTTGGGCCTCCACCTAGTCTATAGGGCGTAATGGTTGAAGGTGAATCTATTGCTGAAATGGTTAGGACAATGCTTGAACGACTTAATACCATGGATGCCACGGTGCGTGGACTTAGGGCTGAAATGGCTAATAATTAGAACACCGAAAGGACCAACCTGGAAATAATAATCAGCAAATAGAAAATGATCTTGAGTCGATAGGTTATGAACACTCGCCCCACCCTAATCGCACCTATAGGCAAAATTATTATGGGCATGACCGAGGCCTAGAAAGTATCAAATTAAAAATCCTACAATTCAATGGAAAGAATGACCCTGATGCTTATCTTGATTGGGAAAGAAAAATTGAGTTAGTTTTTGATTGCCATGATTATCCTGACGATAAAAAAATCAAGTTAGCCATTGTTGAGTTCACAGACTACGCTAGCTCTTGGTGGGGTAGGCTTACTAGGGAAAGAGAATGCTATGGTGAGCCTCCTATTTCCTCTTGGCCCGAGTTTAAATCCCTAATGCGCCGACATTTTATTCCTTCCCACTACCATCGGGATTTACATCAACGCCTATAATTCCTTAGACAAGGAACGAAAACAGTAGATGAATACTATAAGGAAATGGAGACGTGTCTAGCCAAATTAAACATTGATGAGGATCGAGAAGCCACAATGGCAAGGTTTCTTAGAGGTTTAAATCCTGAGATTGTCGACCTTGTAGAACTCTATCCCTATGTAAAGATGGATGAACTTCTGAACTTGGCTGAAAAACTTGAGAAACAAATAAAGAATCCTAGGGCTAAACATCGAACTCAAGCTCAACCTAGATTCTTCACTAGGAATAGTGAACCATCTAATTGGAAGTCTCCCCCAAATATGAGAATTGACAATAAATCTCCAAATTCTTCCCTCTATTTACCAAGTGAGAAAGGAAAGGCCATAACCAACCCAAGTAGACCAAGCTCATCCAGAAACGTCTAGTGCTTCAAATGCTTGGGCCATGGGCATATTGCCTCACAATGCCCTAACCGAAGGGTCATGATGATGAGGTATAGGGAACTAGTCTCTGATTCTGAGGAAGAAAGAGAGAATACGCTTGGGGAACTTGGGAATGAAAGTGATGAGGACATGGAGCTACCCCTTTCTGAGTCTCTGGTCATTCGTAAGTCCCTTGCCTCCAATGTTAGGGTCGATCCCTCCTACGATCAACGAGAGAACTTATTCCACACCCGTTGCTATATCAATGGGACTAAAGGTAGCTTAATCATCGATAGTGAGAGTTGCGTTAATGTGGCTAGTACCGAGTTGGTCCACAAACTAGGCCTTCCAATCATTAAACACCCTTGTCCTTATAAACTACAGTGGCTAAGTGAGCTTGGGGAGGTTAAGGTTAACAAACAAGTCCTCTTAAGTATCCAAATTAGGAGATATGAGGACAAGGTCCTGTGTGATGTTGTGCATATGCATGCTAGCTACGCTCTCTTAGGACGTCCTTGGCAATTCGACAGAAAGGTCATACACGATGGATTCAAAAATCGATACACTGTCCATAAGGACGATAGGAAGTACATCCTAGCACCTCTTTCACCTTCTCAAGTTAAGGAAGATCAGCTCAAGTTGAAGGACGAGTTTCATCGTAGAAAAAAGCCTTCCACCACTGGTGTTGATAACCACCTCGGGTCGGACAACAGACCACAGACTAACCTTTTTGCTCAAAAGAGAGATGTTGGCCAGACCCTCTCTCTAAACATGCCTATCTACATCTTAATCTACAAACATTGTCTCGAGTCTTCCACTGACCCTTTTTGTTCTCTCCCCCTTGAAATCCAAAACATTCTCTCTGAATTCTCAAATTTATTTCCGGAAGAAGTTCTGAAGGGCCTCCCTCCTCTTAGAGGCATTGAACATCAAATTGATTTTATCCCGAGTGTTAGCATCCCTAACCGCCCCGCCTATAGGGCCAACCCGGAGGAGGTTAAAGAATTAAAAAAATAGGTCACGGAATTACTTGAAAAAGGTCATGTTAGGGAAAGCATGAGCCCTTGTGCTTTACCTGTTTTACTGGTCCCAAAGAAGGACAGAAGTTGGCGCATGTGCGTGGATTCACGTACGGTAAACAAAATCATCATCAAATACCGTTATCCCATCCCTCGCCTAGATGAAATGCTTGACCAATTAAACGGGAGTACCATTTTTTCTAAGATTGACCTCAAAACTGGTTACCACCAAATCCGAATGAAGCCCAGTGACAAGTGGAAAACAGCCTTCAAAACTAACTTTGGATTGTATGAATGGCTTGTTATGCCATTTGGGCTATCCAATGCTCTCAGCACCTTTATGCGATTAATGAACCATGTGTTGCGCAACTTCATCGGTAAATTTGTTGTTGTTTATTTTGATGACATCATCATATATAGCAAGAGTTGTCATCATCATATATCACACTTGAGGAGCGTGTTATGTGTGCTTAGGGAGGAGCGTTTGTTTGCTAATCCCTCCAAGAGCCATTTTTGCCTCGAGGAGGTTGTATTTTTGGGCTTCATGGTTAGTAAGGACAGTGTTAGGGTAGATGAGGAAAAGATTAGTGCCATTAGAGATTGGCCCACACCACAAAATGCATCACAGGTCAGAAGCTTTCACGGGTTGTGCGGGTTCTATCGGAGGTTTGTTCCCCACTTTAGTACCATCGCTGCCCCTCTCAACGATCTTGTCAAAAAGGCTGTAGAGTTTAGGTGGGGCATAGCCCAACAACTGGCGTTTGATCAATTAAAAGAAAAACTTATCGCGGCTCCACTTCTAGCTCTACCCGATTTTGAAAAGGTTTTCGAGGTTGATTATGATGCATCAGGAGTAGGCATCGGTGCTGTCCTATCCCAGGAGAAATGGCCAATTGCCTATTTTAGTGAGAAATTGAAAGAAGCTTGTCTCAACTACTCCATCTACGAAAAGGAGTTGTACGCCCTTGTCAGATCTTTAGAGACTTGGCAACATTACTTGTGGCCAAAAGAGTTCATTATTCACACTGACCATCAAGCCTTAGGTTACCTAAAAACGCAAAATAAACTGAATCATCGCCAGGCCAAATGGAGTGAGTTTATTGATTCTTTCCCCTATATTGTCAAATATAAGAAGGGAGGAGATAATAAGGTAGCTGACGCTTTAAGTCGAAGGCACACCCTTCTGGCCACTGTGAATGCTAGTCTCTTAGGATTCTCCCTCTTAAAACTCCTCTACTCCGATGACGAGGAATTTAGAGACTTATTTTCTAAGTGCCAAACTGCTGCCTTTGATAAATATTACATCCATGATGGCTACCTCTTTCGAGAAAACCACTTATGTGTTCCTCGATGTTCCTTTCGGGAACTCCTCATGTCTGAATCCCATGGAGGCGGCTTAATGGGTCATTTCGGGTATGCCAAAACTCTAGACATATAAAGGAGCACTTTTACTGGCCACACATGAAAAGGGATGTGCAGCGCTTTTGCTCCAATTGTGTGAAGTGCAAAAGAGCCAAATCAACAACACACCCATATGGGCTTTACACACCCCTCCTCGTCCCTAGCCAGCCTTGGACATATGTGTCGATGGATTTCATTCTTGGCCTTCCCCGATCTAACAAGAACAAAGACTCGATTATGGTCGTTGTTGATTGGTTTTCAAAAATGACCCACTTCGTTCTATGTAACAAAACAAATGACCCCTCCCAAGTTGCTGACTATTTCTTCTCAAATGTTGTCAAACTACATGGGGTTCCTAAGACCATTGTTTTAGATCGAGATGTCAAATTCGTGTCCCACTTTTGGCGTGCCCTTTGGGGAAAGCTAGGCACCAAACTACTCTTCTCGACCTCTTGCCATCCTCAAACCGACGACCAAACGGAGGTTGTTAACCGTACCCTTGGCAACATGCTTCGAGCCTTTCTTGACAATAACTCGCGGCAGTGGGAGTCTGTGTTACCACATATTGAGTTCGCTTACAATCGGACTTCCCACTTGACCACTAGCAAGTCTCCTTTTGAAGTTGTTTACGGGGTCAACCCTCTAACTCCCCTTGACCTTTCTCCTCTTCCTCCATCTCAATATGTGTCCTTGGGAGCTAAAAAATGTGCCAAAATGATTAAAGAAATACATGAATCTATAGCCAAATAGATTAACAAAAGGAATGAGGCAGTAGCATCTCGCGTTAATCACCATAGGAAAAAGGTTGTCTTCCAGCCTGGGGACTTAGTTTGGATACACTTACGTAAGGATCGCTTCCCTAATCATCGTAAGGGTAAGCTAGATGCAAGGGGAGATGGACCATTTACTATCCTTGAAATAATCAATGACAATGCCTATAAAATAGACCTTCCTGACAAATATGGCGCTATTAGCCCAACTTTTAATGTTTCTGACCTGTATCCTTTTGATCGCATCGTGCAGGTTTCAGAGACGAAACCCTCTAAAGAAGGGGGGATGATACAGACTACACTTCATCAACTACTCCTCTCCTTACAATTTTTGGTAGTCATATCATGTTGTCTCCTCACTTATATAATTCCACGTTTTCCATCTTCAGGGTAAACTGGGATTCGAAGTCAGATTAGGGAATGGCGGCAACAAGCGTGGGAGGAAGAACTTTTGAACCATGCTCTTTTTGTAATTAATCAAGCTTGTTTTTTTGTAACACGTTGTAATCGTGGTTGGGATAGTAATATTTTTGTAGGGTGCGTGTGTTTAGTGGCCGATGATGATTTCGCCCTAATTTTTTGAAATCCCATTGATAGTCTCGGGTTAGGCGGAGTTGGGCCTCAATGGCCACCCCTGAGCCTAATGAATATGGGTAATTTAGTTCTGGAATCCTTATTAACATCGGATTCAGGATCGGTATTATTCCGTTATAATCACATCCTGAATCTAATGGAAATAGGAGTATTTTTGACCTCCTCTCGGAGCCAAGTTCGGACTAAACCAAAACTTGAGCCCAGGCCCAAGTTCTGGCCCAGCCGGCGGTGGCTCCTTGCACCCTTGTACGCTACCTATTTAAACCCTATTTCTTCCTCAGGGAGCCCCGACCACCTTTTTCCTTGTTGCTCTCTTGGCGGCTCGACCCTTCTCCATCCCGCCTTATCGTTGACCGTTGGTGGTCGCCATCGCCGCACACCACCTTTTCGCCTGCCCTGGATCTTGTCCCTGACACCCAATCTGAGGCCGTAGGTCAACCGTTTTCTTACCCTTGTCCCCTCTCCTTTTTGTCGAGGTCTGTTTCCCGTTATATATATTGGACGGGGTGTGCTTGTAAGAGATGAAGGTTGTTGAATGAAAATTTCTTGGCTTTTCTTGTTAACTCATGCGCAAATCCGTTGAAGTATCAACATCTGGCTTGGAGATTACTTTGGTTCAGGAGGAAACGAGTACGTTCCCGACCCCCATTTAACGGATCGAGTACGATCCAGTTAGTTGGGTTCGTTTCAAATAGGCTAGTAGAGATTAATGCTATGAGAATGTATTTGTTTGTATTATTGTGGACTTCAATGGTGTCCCAGGACACCATTAAAATGCCCTGGCTCCGCCACTGACCGGACGGGTTATAAATCGAATTATTTTTGGGTTAGATTATAATAGATCAGATTATTATCAGGTCGGATTGTATGGAATTATTTTTTTTGGGTCAATTGTGGGTTGGATCGGGTCATTTTGAGTCTCCTTATTATTCAAGTAGGGTCAGGTTTGGGTCGTCATAGATCTAAATTTTATCGGTTTAATTTATTGGGTACGATTGGGTTTGGGTTGAAATAGTCCGGGTTCAAGTCAGATAGGGTTCAAATTATTTCGAATTAGCTTATCGGGTCATATCAAATTTATGGATTTAAACGGGAAGGATTTTACCCGAAATAAGATGGATTTTATTTATTGGATACTTAAGTGGATATAGAGAAAGGAAAAAAAAATACTCGTCGGATATAGGTATGAAATATTCATATTTGTGCCTATATCTATGCCCGTATCTATATCTATATCGATTTATCTTATATATAATTACCCTTAATTTTAAAATAAATATAGTATAAATTAAGGTTAAAATTATCATTTGGCTTAACTCTAAATGGGTTTATTCGTTGGGTAATTAATTTATTTGCTAGATAATATCCTTTAATGGGTAAACGAATTATTCGTTGGGTAACAGATATCCAACATATATAGATATGAATGCGTAAGTAGATACCCATTTGGGTGTGGGTACGAATTTGAATTCGGATATGCATATGGGTATGGGCATACCCGTCCTAAACCCGCCCCCTTTTACATTTCTATTAGGTCAAGATTGGGCCAAGTAAGTTTATATTTGAGTGATTTCGTATTCGAGTTAATTTGATGGGTCAAGCTTAGGTTAACTTGACGAATTAGATCTTTTTAAGTTTTGATGGGCCGGGTTAGATTTGGGCCGAACTAATCCTGAACTGAATCACTTTAGATTTTGATTAAATCGGACATTGACTATCCAAATTAATCTAAATTATTAACCTCGTAAGCAAACATTAAGTTTAACTTTATGTAAGCATGTGATTAATAACGTGTTATTAATCATTATTTGTATATTATTATGGCTTTATAATGTTGCATTTTTACTCAAAAAATCAGTAAAATTAGAATATCATTGTTGAATAAGTATGTTCACAATAAAAGTAAGAAAAATAAATAAAATTTAAATAATAATATATTTTTAAAAGCTTTAAATAAATAATAAGACATGAGTATTTTTTTATCTTAATAACTGATTAATATTGAATTTGGTTTTGTCAAGGTAGGTTAGGTCAGATTGATAGCCAGATGGGTTGATGTCGGGTTACGGGTTGGGATTGGGTTGGGTCAGGTCACTTATATCTGGGACAATATTGGGTCGGGTTAGTTTTGAGTCGGATTTGATTTAGGTCATATTGATGAATTTATCAGGTTATGCCAGGTCGGTTTGACTTTTGTCAGCTCTAAAAAATAAATCATCATTGATCTACGGGGCATATATATATATATATATATATATATATATATATATATATATATATATATAATATCTAGGAAAAACATCTTTTATAATCACTGTCTTTTTTTTTTCTTATACTCAAATAGTATAGTTTTTTGAACTATTTATAATAATTTTTTTGATGTATTAATAGTAGTTTTTACCACATACTATAAGTAGTTTCTTTAAATAATTTTTTAATTAATATAAATAATCTAAAATTTTTATTTACACCATTTATTGATAAATAATAAAATATTTTATGCATAGATAACACACAAAATTAAGAGTAAAAAAAAAAATAGATTTTAACTCTTTTTTTTTTTTTTGTAAAACGACATTATATTTAATATAAATATTCACATTTAGAATAACATGCTTGTTTTTAATAAGGACGGAATAATTTTTAGAGATTAGAGGAAAGAACAAGTCGATTGAGTCTCCACAATGGTTAGCCTAAATGAGAAGAGATGGTCTAACTTCTAGGTTGGGTTTAGACCCTCGAATAATACTAATTAATACAATAACATAAATAATATCTTTGTAGTTCAAACTTAGTATGTGTTTGGTTAACTATATTATTCACTAACTTTAGGTGATGTGACACCTTACTTACTATAATTATTCAAATCTATATATATTTATCATCACAAATTATTATAAAGTAAATTTTAATAAATTAATATTAAAGTATGCATCCAAAAATATCAATATCCATTACTTCATATAAGACATTAATGTACCAAAAGGTACTATAATCAATTATGTTGGCATAAAATAAAAATATCTTATGGATGTCATGTAGATGATCAATCTAAAATTAAGGTCCACTTAATAATGTCCCTAAAATTATGCAGAAGATATAAATTAAAATAAATATTAGACTGTATTAATTTGCCGATAGATTGGGTTAAAATAATTGATTGTAATTTAATTTAATATAGTCTAACATAATTCTAAGACAAATAATGTACCCAAAAGTGAGCTACATGAATTTCAACTTCTAAGTCTGTAAGATAACCCTAGAGGCCTAAGACCAATAGCCAATAGTCATTTCTATGGCATAGCATTTTATACCACTATCGGTGGTTGTGTTACTTTGACATCTATAATATGCCATTCTTAACTAACTTTAAATATAACCTTAAGCATAAATATGGAATTTTTTGTAAATTTTTATAAAAATTTTTATAAGATATTTGGTTTTAACTATATTATTATGTGTAATAATATTAGGTATTGGTCTGCCAGTTAATCGACCAGTCATCTATTTAGCGTGTTCACCTAGGGGGTTTGGTGGTGAACAAAAAGAGTTGATTAATCTATTAGGTTATGTAATTATATTTATTTTGTATTTTTCATTTTTTTTACCCCAAATTGATTCTTTTACCCAATATTTTTATATATTTGTGTTTCTAAATTCATTTTACACATTATCATAAATTTTGGTAATTTTTGGGATTCATTTCATATTTTTTCTTAATTAGTTTCCATTTGTTGATCTTTCTTATTACAAATAACCCACAAGTACTAAAAAAAGCTATTGGGCCACAAAAATTTCCTTTTAGCTTCCCTTTATAAGATTTTATGCCTTATTTCCTTTTTCTCATTCATTCAAACATTAATTCTTCCATTAGTACATTTACAATGCCCATATCTAACCTTACCTACCATCTTACCTTCCTCTTACACACTCCACCTTTATGCTTTCTTTCAAGTGCACTACAAGTTAACCTCGGTCTCTCTTCCCTTGTAGATTTCAATCCCCCTTCCCTCCATATGCTACTCTTTCACTTTGCATTTTCTTCATCAAACCCTCATGCGCAAAGTGTTATTTTCTTTCTCCTCTTTATGTTCTTCTAAATGTTTGAAGGTTCTTCCTTATTCTTTATGCTAGTATATTTCCCTCCCTCTTTGCTTCTTCACTCTACTTTTTTTCTATCTTCTCTTAATCCCATGTATAGATCTATTATATTTATTTAAGTATAGGGGTGTTATATTTAGAAGAATAAATTGAACATCATCCCTTCCTTTCTTCATCCTCTTGGTGTGCCGCCTATTGTTGGGTGTGCCTTCCTTATTCTTGATTATCATATTGGGGTTGTATTGTTATTTTATGTGCTATAATTTCTAATTTTGGGTTATGTGTTTTGAGGAGAAGTTGAAGGTAGTATTGGAGGCTAGGTCTTTCACTACAAAAAAAAAAACATTTTTACTAATAATATTTTTTGTTGCTAGATATAGAAATTCATTGCAAAAAATATGTATATTGTAACAACAGCTTTTGTTGTAGGGTCATTACATGTCATGGAATTGTAAATAAATAAAGCAATAATAGTGGTTGGTGGAAAAAAGTAATTAAATGTAACAAAAATAGTTGGTGTCAAATAAACGCCATTGCAATGCCTTACTTCATCTAATTACATGTGTTTATATATTGCAACGACTTTTTGTCGTTGCAAAATATTGCTCCTACTTTAGAAAAAATTTATGTCATTACAAAAACTTGTAATTAGCATTGACTTTTGTTGCTAAAAAAATTGGTCATACTTTGGAAAGAATTTATGTCATTGCAAAAACCTATAATTAACCATGACTTATATCGTTGCAAAAAATTAATCTACTTCATCATCAACCCCTTTTCAATAACAATTGATGGTAAAGCTTGTCATTAGCAATAAGAAAATTCGTTGCCAAAAAAATAGAATATTATAGCAACAATATTTATCATTGTAAAAATATATTAATTACAATGGCTTATGTTGCGAAAAATTTAGTATACTGTAGTAACAATCTTTATTTTTGCTAAGAGTACATAATTGCAAAAATAATGTCATTGCTAGACTTTGAACTTCAAACTTCAACAACCATATTTTTCATTGAGAAACATAAAATTGCAATGACATAATAGCTTGTTTAAACACCTTTGCAATAAATGACTTGAGAAAGCTGTAATGGATGTCCATAAATCATACCATTTACACATTTCCTGCTTAAATCAATATAATCATAATATATAAAAATGATTCTTAATATATATATCTTAAAATAATGTAACATGGAACCAATTGCTAATTTATATTTGGAAAATACATATAAATTAATTCAGAATAAAAATTACACTATTTGTGACTAACCATTTTGCATACTAATCCCCAAACTAAGAACTATAAATATTCTTCCAAATATTGACCACAAGTTTGATCTTCTATACTGAATGGCAATCATGCATCCTATATTGAAATATATATATAAAAGTAATTAAAAACATAAAAAAATCAATATAAAAGATATCCAATTGCTTAATACCTTCTCTTTTTTCTAACATTACCTAATAGTTAAGAAAGAGATGGAGTAAATTATTATTTTTGTCCCTATAGGTTATTAATTTTTTTCTATTTTGGTCCTCAAATTAATTGAATTTTCATTTCAATTACTCTATTTTTATAAAATGTTATTTTTGATCCCTTTAGATTCATTTCTATCTAAATTGGTCACTAATCTCTCGTTAACCTACAATATTAGGTTAAAAGTTATTCATTTAATTAATTAGTTAGTAGTATTTATCTCCTAACTATTTATTATAACCTAATCTATCTATCTTAACCATTTAATTATTTCTTAAGTCCAAAGCTAATTCTTTATCGACAATGTCATCTACTTCCTCCTCCTCCTTTGATTCTTCCTTCACCATATATTCAATAATTTAAGTAAAAAAGTCTAATCAAACTAAAATCTACTAGCTAATTTATCTTCTTCTTCTTTTTTTAATAAATTTATAAATATGAAGGCATAAATGCCATCAAAATAAAAGATCAGGCATATTCATTTATAGATTTGCATGGAGCAACCTAAGGTCAATAGTGTGAGTAGAAGCTAAGCCAAAATTGATGAATAAAAGCAACCTACTTCTGATTGAAAAGTCTGGATCATCTTTGATTATTGAGAGATTCTTTTGTAGTTAATTGGTGGTTTGGCTTCAAAATTTTATGTGGATTATTCAATGGAAAAAATTTCTAAAACATTTACTATTCGTGGGGAAGAACTACCAATCTGGCCATGCACTTCATCATTTTTGTCTCTTTATTGGGGTACTTCATCCTAAAGGAATTATGATTTTCCACTAAGATAAATTCTAAATTGAGGCTGGATTCTAGATGAGTTTCAGTTAATATTCTAGTTTAAAGAGTAATCAAAGTCTAGGAAAATAGATTGGATAAGACAGAGGATAAGGAAAAGGACTTCCCGACTTCAGGAACTTAAGGAAGAAGGAGGAGGATGAAGTTGGGGTCATCAAATGAAGATCGATACTTTTAGTTTTTTTTAATTAAACTTGAGCTTAAAAATTAATTAAATAATTAGGTTAAATATATTAGATAGTAATTAGCTTATTAGTAGAGATAGCATTTTTTTAACTTGATATCAATTTTTTATGATGAAATTTGAAACCCCTTTTGCTTCTTCTTCCAATGGTTTAGTTAGAGTATATTCTAAATGCCTTTTAATTGGGTTAGTTTACATTGTTACTTTAATGGGTTTCTCTATTTTGATTATTAGATTAATGTAATTTATTTGAATGATTATACCTCAAATTATATATAGAAAATAAGAAAATAAAGAGAATAATTTGCTTATTATTAGTCTTTTTTTTAGGTTTGTGATTCTGAATGTGGAGTTTACTAAGGGAAGTTGCCAATCCTATAAAAAAAATAGTATAAACTTTACTAATTCCTCAAGAACTTCTCATTCTAAGCTTCCTGATATTGAGTTTATCTCCAACAATGAAGATTTTGATGACTATCAAGGTAAATCTTCTTTCCAAGTTCAATAATTGAATCCTACCTTTTTACTACCAAATTAACTACAGCCAATCCAACTTGTTTTAATTCAAAATTTCCCCATAGAATGGGGCTCTACGTTTAGGTTTATTTTCATGATCGCCATGTATCCACCAATCATAGTCCTTTAATATACCAACATAATTATTCTATATTCTTTCTATTGTATAATAATCCCTTGCTCTTCCTGCTGTAGTAAAGAAACCAGTAGTAACAACTAGTATTAAAATAAAGTATTAGCTACACCTATTGGAGAATCATTAGCATACCAACCAGCAACACACACACCAGACAGGAGCTAAATGAAAAATTGACCAAATATCATTTTAGTGGCAATTGGTTATACATGGCTAGCCTACTGTTATGAAACACTACTTAATAAGGAGAGATAATAGAGATGGTTTTCAACAAATCATATAGCAAGAACTCAGGGAGGATGCTCTTGATCTCATTTTCACATGTTAAACTGCAACATAGAACACATAATTTTCAAGGTAAAATAACTACCTCAATAGTGAACATACTCCATTCTAATCACCACTTCTAGTATAAATAACACATGCTTTTCAGCAAGACTCATAACAAAACCAAACTCTGTAATGGTATTCACATTTCATTGAACAGCGTATCCAAATTCCATATTGAAGGCACAAGAAGACATATTTTTGTAAGAAAAATTTACCTCCATTAAAGATAAGGGACATTTCTAAAAGTGGCAAATTAGTCCAACATTTGTTATTTGAAAGCCTCTATTTCACATTCTAGCTACTCTTAATAGCTTTCAAATTGCCTCTATTAGTTTTCTTGGTTTCCTCAATTGCTTTCTCCAACTCTTTGATTCTTTTATCTTATTGTTAAATTTTCTCTTATTGCTTCTCCATTATTTGTTGTCTTCCTTTGGTGAAGGGATTTATTATAGTCCCTTTTCCACTGAAATATACAAATCTAGTAGGTAACATCTTTAAGAGTATTTTTCTCTTGTGACTTAGTGTGACCCGATGTAGCAACTACACCTATAAATAAAGCATGAAAATAAATCAACCATTTTACACTAACTAGATAAATACAAGAATATATGACAATATTATTTTGTACCATACATGTATATCCTTTGATTGGTTGTCTACCCACTCAAGCACCCCATCTTGATTTTTGTGTGTGTGTTGGGCAAGCTAAATTATATCAGCCGAGTGATTCACATTATTGTTTTCTTTTTCCAAAATAATAAAAAATATTGTTATTAATATGCCATTCACAATACTAGCTAATAAGAACTTAATGTGTCAACCATTACCAATATATCTTAATATATCTTCTGATTCTGTAAATGATAAGTACTAGTTGTGTGTGTAGACCTCTTATTAGATTTGTAATTTTTTGAATTTATTTTTCTCATTGCTTGCATGTTAATTCTTTTAATGCTAATATATTTAATCAAGCTAAAACTCAATTATTTACCTTCAATAAAAATACTACCTTAAATTCATCCATAAAAAAATGTTTTACACAATACTCCTATTGATCTGGTGGTAAATCTGGAGGTGGATTCTTCAAGCATTATTCATCATTTTGGCCACATTTATTACTCTTGTAATAGTATTACAAATGATCTTTCCATAGTATATATATATATATATATAAACGATGCATAGTATTGACAACAAAAGCTTGCAACTTCAAATAACTCCCACCTTCCTAGATGTCAAATTTATCCTAATACAACACAATTAATTTATCATAATAGTTGGACTTGGAATTTTTTTTACAAAACTTGAAATATATATCTTCTTACTTACATCGATTTCAACGTGCTATTGCCAATAATTATGAATGCTACCTGACAATTTTGACATTTAACAGAGCCTTTGTTCTCATTATACGACCACAGTCATGTACCAAATATTAGGTATTCTCTCCAATTGATCAATCAATTTTATTAGGAATGTAAATTTTCATCTTCAATAATTTTCCTTTTGATTTTCATGTCAACCACTTAGGATTTATATTTTCCTCTTTGACCTCCAGTTTTATTACTTGTAGCTAATGCCAAATGAAGATAGAACACAAACGGTTAGTTAGAAATTTGAAATATAATTATATAACTTACTAATAATCTCACATCTACTACATGAATACAAAAAATTAATTTGTGTAGGAATATATTATTAAACAGAAAAATATGATACATACCTTCACCATTCGTAATAGTTCCATTAATTGCTGAGTGTGCTGAAATATACCCCTTCCCCTTCTTTGTTGCTTATTATTTTCCATTTTGGCATTCATAATGTTTTTTTTGAGGTTTTTAACCAATCTCACATTGATCAATAACTTCATTGACATTTAACACCATAACAACTCTTACAGTAAACTTGTTCACTCCCTTTCTCTTACCAAGTTGGAGTTCCATATCATATAAGTAAATGATGCATATGAAGGTAAATGATGAGATTTTAGTATCAAACTATAACTTACCCTGACCCCTTGGTAGATTATGTCTCTTAGATTCATTGTCGCTAAAATCTCAGTGATCCAATTGCATATTTGGGGATCTAGTACCAATCAAATTTGATACTTTTATGTTACATCTATTCCACAACTCTCCTTGTCTAACTATATGCTTGTATTATAACTAGAAGATATATTAAAAAAGTAAACAATAGAGTACAAGACATATTCTAATATGAAACACATTCCTTATTATCATTGTAATAGAGTGCCCGATTATATGTTAGTATTAAGAAAGGTGAGGATTAATGTATGCACTGGATGCTACTAATGCTAATGAGTTCTTTGAAAATAGATGGAATAAGTTCATTCATGATATTAATTAAACACAAAAATGAGCCTAAAATTAATAACCAAATAAGCAACCATATATTATAGATATATCACTACAAAATGGGCCTAAATTTATATATCTATTTATCTATTTCATTTGTATGATGACTTCTTCCACTATTTTGTCCTCTTGTTGTTCCCAACTCTTCTAGCACTTTTTATTTTATTTTATCTTATCATAATCATTAAACATATTCATAAATAAAAAATAAATAATATTATATTGTATAATCAATTTAATTACCTTCATCTCCCATCATATTAGCATCTTCTACATGTTGAGAATGAAATGTAGTAGATTGGGGGACTTGTTGAGCAAAATCTGAATTTCACCACCAATTAGTCTCTATATTGTAATTAGTTTTAGTTGCATTTAACAAAAAGTCATGAAAATAAATTAAGAATATTAAATAACATGATATTTGAAAATATATTTACCTCTTTTATTTGTACAACAACGACTACTTCTACCACTATATCCTCCCCCTGTTCTCTTAAGTCTCCTATTCTAACTAAAAGTTTTTTTTTATCATAATTAATAAACATAAATAATACATAAATAATGAATAAGAAAGGATAGTTGAATTAATTCAATTACCTTCATTACTCATTATATTATCAACTTCTACATGTTAGAATAACTTCACCACCTTGTTATTTGCTCATCTACATCTCACCATCCTTTGTTTGTCCAATAATTATGTCTTCCCCTAATTTAAAAAATACAGACTTGCAGGTTGAAAAATATGAGCTAAATTTTTTAAAAAAATTTCTAAATGATGTGATAAAATGTGCAATATACAAAATTAGTTTAGGAAATATACAACAAAAATATCCAACTCACAAAAAAAAATTCCAAATTTTCTAATGCATGAAATATTTTATTTCTAACAAATAAAAAAAATATTAACAAGAAATCAAAATAAAAACAACTAAGATTAAATAATATAAGCAATTCATCATTCTAAAGCATTATAATATAACCCTTCTTCTTCACTCGGACACTCAGAAACTTCAATTTCACCATAATCAATAGAGCCATCATCTTAATCACTTTGTCTCTTCTCCTTTGAAACGATAACCAAATTCACCGTACTTGCTTCCCTTTCCACTACAAAAGCATTTGTAGCAAACAAATTGACAAAGAAATTGTTAACTTCACCTTCACCTACTATATGAGATTCAACATTCACCTCCTCTTGCAAATATGCATTCATATCCATATTTTCTCCATTACTCTCTTGGTTTGGAATATCATAAAGATCTCTAGGTTGCATCTTTATAACATATTTCTAGTCAATATATTTAGGATCTTGTATGTAGAACACTTGCTCCACTTATGACTCTAAAATAAATTCATCTGTTTTTAGTGATCTTATTTTATTTAAGCCAGTCATCCCATATGCATTTATGTTGTAGCCTCTACCATGATGCACATCAAACCAATCACATTAAAAAATGTACACATGATTTCCACCAAATAGTGCAACAGAAATACTTCTTTCAACATGGCATAACATTCCTTATAGGAACTATGATCATCTCTCTTCACCATAACTCTACTATTTTGGGTTTTCCTATTATCACATCGATCATCTATATGAAATCAAAATCCATTTACTATATGCCTGGAATAATGCCTTGCAAGTCTAGATAGGTATCAAACTAAATTATACACATCATAATTAATGTGTCCTTCTTTATTAAGTCTGCACACCTATAAAGGTAAACATGGAAGTTGCAATGCTCTATGTACATGAGAATTTCTTAGACATACAATAATATATAATGTAGGAATGAATGTAGTAATGCTCCGATCATGAATTAATATTTCAAAACAATTTTCAGTTGCTGACTTTAACCAATATTATGCATCTTCAACTAGAAACAAAACAAAAAACAAGACATCACACACATACCCGCACCCCCACACCCCACATGAGAAAAACCAAAAAATAATATGTTTTCAAATCTGGCTCCCCAAAATAAGTAGTTGACCAAACTCATACATGTAAAAATAGAGCATCCATTACCACACTGTCTCATCCCTCCTCTAAGCCAATACTATGGGTTGCAAACGATCATAATAAAAAAGGTCACCTTAACTATCTTCTTCATCCTCTCCATTTCCTATCCCTTTCCTTTTCATCTTAAAAATAGAAAGATGGGCATCATTCTAAATGACATTGATTCCTTTCATAATTCCACCAGTAATGACTACCATTACATTTTTTTAGGGTATATTTAAAGTAATATCAGTAACAAATGGAAACTTTGATGACCATTTCAATATCTTGTGGAACAAACACCATTTTACCACTTCAAATAAAGGGAAAATCAAGTATCTCTTATTGAATGAAGAAACAAGTATATACATATTACATATATATATGTATACCAATGATGCCATTAGGATCTTAGGGAGCACTTTTGATAAAGAGGTGTATGTAGGAGAAAATAATCAGATTACTAGTGGTAATAAAAATAAAACTTTTGTTAATGGATAAATGATTTGAATGAAGAAATAAGTATATACATATTACATATATATATATATATATATATATATATATATATATATATATATATATGTATACCAATGATGCCATCAGGATCTTAGGGAGCACTTTTGATAAAGAGGTATATGTTAGAGAAAATAATCAGATTACCAGTGGTAATAAAAATAAAACTTTTGCTAAAGAATAAAGGATTTTGCAAGATATTTTATATTTGTGTCATAGATAATATTCAACATATCATCTCTATAATCATAGAATATTAAAATATTTGAGAGAGAAGAGAATACAATGTTTTCAGAAAAAAAAATGCCCAATAATGATCATTCAGTCTTCTATTTATAGGCAAGAGACTTGGGGATAGGACAACATCATCAAAATGACTTTTGAATTTTGTGGTAGAATCAAATCTAATGAAATCCTCTGAAAGGTTTTTTTTATCTTCGAGAATCATTCGAAAACCTACCCTTTTGCATAAAAAGACTAAAAGATGCTTTGTACTTTTGTTGGTAGCTTGTCCTTTTGCATAAAAGACGCTTCTTTCTTTTGTCTTCTTTATTTTTAACTGCTATAGTGATTGTTGTATAATCAAATCTAAGAGAATCTACCTAAAGATATTTTATCTACAAAAATCTTCTAGCATCCCATCCTATTGCATAAATGACTAAAATATGTTTCTTACTTTTGTCTTTTTTACTTTTGGATGCTATAGTGATTACTATAGTGACTATTTCTATAGTAACTACTTTATGCATTTTTATTTGGTGCACCCTATGGGGACGCTTTTTGAGTTACTATTTTATCTTCTCACAAAATCCTTCTATACTCAAGAAAGTATCGTGTAACAACCATCTTCATTTTCATTGTCATAGTCAATGAGTGGTTTAGATGATGATGAAGATGATGAGGTTTTATTTTGAGACAGAGTTTGGCCAATGATGAAGAGATATTTATCACGAGTTTTGGAAGCAACAAGATGTGTAGCTATATCATATTTTTATGCATAATGAGCTTGAGAAGAGTCAAGAGGAATTTGGGAAACTAGTCTGATAGGGCTTAGTGCATTTACCTAAGCCTAATTATGTTGTTTTGATATTTTATTGAAAGCTTGAAACTTATTCTAACATTTGACATTAAAATTTTTAACAATGGTAGGAATTATTTCAATGGTTAGATGTTCTAATTCCCAAGATAAAACCCCTGGACATAAGAACTTTGAACATGTTTAGAAAAGGGAAGGAAATTGTTTGTCTTTTGCACTGGGCCAGAAGAGGGTTTTGAAGGAATTAAGGACATCCTTTACTTGTGGTGGTAAGATTTTTGACATGGAGCCAAAGTCCTTCTACCATTTTATGGATAAGATAGGAGGATTTGTTTTGGCAAAGCTTTAAAAAAAGATAGGCCAGGAGTGACTTTTTCAGGTATTTGTAAGAACAAGGTTTTATATCAAGCTTGTTGGTAATCTTTGTAGTTGAAGGAAAATGAGAAGTTTAATGAGGATTTATAGGAATTAAGAAGCTATCTTAGGATTTCAAGGGTCCTACCTTAATTATAAGGATGGAGGATTTTGCTAGTAAATTAAGCCATTTTATTTGGATAATCATTATACGAGAAATGTTTGAAGGTGGCATAATTGATAAACTCAAGGATTGCCATATAATATGGCTAAGGTTTATATAAGTGCCATGGTTTGTATAGCCAACTAGAAAAGAGTTTTTGTAATGAAATAAAATGGTTAGGATAGGAAAACCCATCCTCACAATTTGTAATAATTTAGAAATGAGTTTTTTTAATAATTATAGGAATTTTTTTGAAAATCTTTCTATTTTAGAATAATTTGTTTTGAAGATTGGGTTGGTATAATAGAAATATTTGAAGAGGAGGATTTTGAAATCAAACTTTTAGAAGGGGATTTTAAGAATAAGATCCCTCCTCTATTTTTAAAATAAGGAAAGAGATTATATTTGTCGATGGAGGAGGCATACTTTACAAGAGTTGATGTAGTGCCATGAGACCTTTAAGGGATTTTGTAAGGGTAGCAACCCAGTTTTACATATCTTGGTGTTTGTCTAGAAGAGGCATTTGTGATGAAGGGACCTTTTCTTCGTCTTCAATATTGGCCTCATACCATGATTTAATAGAGTTTTATGAGAGGGTTTTAGAGGCATATTATTTGCCTTTCTTTTTTGGAGCTATATCAAGGTTTTACCTGAATAAATTATCTAGTCAGGAAATTAAGGATATAATTTAGATAACCTTTGATAAATTTTATGTCATATTCAAAGATTGAGAGGGTGGTCTACCATCTAGCAAATATCTAATTGAAGGTAATGTTTTGGATGCCTTTTTGTAGTACTTCCTTTGTTGATTTGCAATCATTTCTAAGTAAGAATTTTTGGTTTAAAATGTCAGATTGGAGTTGTTGGATGTAGAGTATGATGCATAGGATTTCTTTTTTAATGGTAGAGTAGTTTTTCTAGTGTTATTCTAGTGGGCAGAAGTAAACTGAACTATTTGTTCTTACTAGTTTTGAACTTGTTTGTGGATACCAACATAACCGATGTCAAAGGCATCTATTTCAACCACTTTAGGAAGTTTTGGATTAGCAAGATAGAGATAGAGGATTCTTTCGACTTGTGTTTTGATGTGTTTGACAATTTTTATATGTTCTCAAGTTTAAGGTGTAGGGTTTTTCTTTAACCTATTGTAGAGAGGTTTTGCTAAGTTATTTGACATTAGGATAAAAATCTAAGACATAATTAACACTGCCTAGGAATCTTTGTAATTGTTTTTTTTATCTAGATTTCTATTTGGGAATTTGGAAGTAAAATCAAGAGATCTCTTAATTGGGGTAATATTTCCTTGTAAGAGATAATGACCTAGGAACCTATTACGTATTTGAAAAAAGAGAGATTTTAAATTTTGAGACAACGAGACCATATCCTTTGATTATCGAAATGAATGTCCTACTATGTTTGAAATGTTGATCAACATAATGGGTGAAGATGAGGACATTGCCAATATATACAATACAAAAATGTAAGAAAGGATAAAATATGTCATTCATAATCCTTTGAAATTTAGAGAGAGCATTCTTAAGTCCAAAATGCATTACATTTCATTAATATTGTTTAAAAGAGACATTATCCTTTAGTGTGATATGGAAGTGCCCAAATCTTAATTTTAGATCAAATTTTGAAAAGATGAGAGCATAATAAAGTTTTTGAAGGAGATCATTTGTAATAATAGGATAAGAGGTCTATTATTAATGACAAGTTGAGGAGATCCTCATTTAATTTCATATTTTTTGTTTACATAAAATGCTACCCAAGAATAAGGGGCAAGAGATTTTGTGATTAGGTGTTTATTTTATAGGTTTCTAATCTTAGCTTGACATTGGTTTTCTCATTTGGCATTCATCTCTATTGGCTTAGCTTTTGTAGGTATATTCTTTTCAAAGAATGAATATTCATATGGCAAGTTGATAGTGTGTTGTGTTCTTGACCAAAAAGCATTTTGGAGGGTTTGAGCAAATTTCTTTCTCGATTTAATTTTGAAGATTAATAACTTTGGTTTTGAAAATGTTAAATTCTAAGTAATTTTAGATTTTTGCAAGATAAATTCCTTATTTTATAAAATGAAGGTAAGTCTGTTTACTTTGAACAAGAAGGTTGAGTTGGTTATGATAAATAGATTTGGCTTTAAGGAGGTTAAGATTTCTCATTTTAGGAATTTCCAGGAAAAAAGTGAATTCTTTATCCTTTTTATTTTGAATATAATACTAATATTATTTACTTGGTAAGGAGTGATAAGGTTAATAAAAGGTGTGCCTAAGATTATACTATGACTGATATTAGGTGTTATGAGGTAAGTTGATTTTATTTTGAGGTTGTCATAGATAATGTATGCTTCCCATTTGTTTTTGATTTTAAGTTTGGAGTTGTTTGCTATAGAAAGTCTTTATGTAGTAGGAGAGAGGAAGAATTTTACAATAATACCATCTTTAATATAATTAAGATTAGCACCTATATCAAAAAGGGCTCTGGTATTGATTTAAAAATCATCAAAAATTTTGAGGATGACATTTTTAATATATTTTTGAGATGTAATTTCTCTTATAAAGTTAAGGAAATTAGCTGGAGCAGGAAGGTTTTGGATGGATTAACCATCATAATCTTTATTATCCTTTTCATTAGGAATTGGTGAAGATTCCTCCATAGATTTTGAAAGAAGGATTTGGATAATGATACTATCATTTTCCTATTTTTGCTAGAGATGTTTTAATTCATTTTTAACCCCTTAAATTTCTTAGTGGAGTCAAGAGGTTGTGGGAATAGAATGCTTCAATTGTTGTTGTTGCTTGGGAAATAGAGGTTAGGTCATAAGTATTCTTTTTCTTGGCTAGAATTTTAGATAAAGGAGGAGTGGTTTCATCATTTTCAAGAGACTAAATAAGTCTCTCAAGGTATTCTTTTTGTTTGAGAGAATCAAAAATATGCTAGACAACTTCAAGCATTAGTTTTTGTTCTTTAGTCAGGACATTTATTTTAATTTTTTTGAAAAATCTTCATCCTTATGTTTGGATGATGAAGAAGAAGAAGGCGAGTCAATTTCACCAATTTTTTGACTAGATCAATAAAGGTCTTCTTCTTGAGACTCGTTGTTCGAAGATTTAACAAGAAGATTTTAGATTTTTCCTAATTTTGAGATTGAGTTTATGGATTGTTTATTTAAACTGTAATATTTTGATATGTAGCATTTTTTTCCACATTTATAATATGTGACATCTATTTTGGGAGGTCTTTGAAAAGAAGATTATGGTAACTTTTTGTAAGGCTAGGATTTCTTATAATATGGTATTTGTTTCTTTAAATATTTCTTACTAGAATGATTTGGGTGATAGTTGGGTTTGTAAGAATGATTATATGGTTTGGATTTATTTGAAGTGCCAAGAAGTTTAAAATTTTGGCAGAAAGTATCAAGTTCTTGCTTGGTGTTTTGCATTTCCTATTTTAAATGTCTTTGAAGTTTGAGGTCTTGAAAAATTTTTATACCTTCTTTTTTAGTAAGGCTAATTAGTTTACCATAGGTGAACAGGTAATATGGAATTTGATTTTCATGGGCTTCTTTTATTTTATTTTGAAATCTTTCTCTAGGAATGGTTGGAAGATCATTAAGTAATTTTTATTTCCAGAAATGTTGGTTTTAATTGTCTCAAAACATGACTCAAGTAAATAACATATTTTTGTACCATTGGAAGTCACTAAGATTTATACATTGATGGTTTAAGAGTAGTTCATCATTTTTGTCTTTAAGGTGTGAAGGGTCACAAACAAAGTGAAGAGAAATAGAAAGGATAAGTAAGGCAACAACATCCGGATAGACATCATCATTTTTGAAAATGATGTTATCTTCTTCATCCATTTTAATGGAGTCAAGAATGGAATTTGCTCATTAGAGGTAAGATGAAAGTCCCACCATCCTTTGAGTTGGCCAAAGAGCCCTGCAATTAAGAGCTCTACTATAGCTTTATAAGAAGTACTAGTTTGGATTTTGTAGCCATTAGTGGCCATGGTAATTTTTTAAGGAGGTCCCGAATGTTATATTCAGACATTTTGTCAATATTCCAGTCATAAAGGGATGATGCTTTATAATTTGGTTGACCAATTATACACACACACACACCCACCCCATTAAAACTATCCTCAGTTACTGATTAATGCCATTGTGCCTAGTTTGATAAATTCAATTCTTAATTATTGGAATCTAACATTATTTTTGGCTTGGAAATAGGGTTTGAGTTTAAAACAAAAGATAACTATAGATTTGGATAGTTTAGTATGAAGATCTAGTTAGTTGGTGGCACTTTAGCTAGAGTTGTTACTATATATTTTGTAAGCTCTTTAACTCTATATATTATATTCTCTCTCACTTTCTAATTATGCATCATCATTTCCTAGTTCTTCCATCCTTTTTATGTTCAACCCTTGATTTAATATGAAGGGTACTGATCAAAATTACACACACACACACACACACACACACACACACACACGCACACTAATCAATTGATTGTAGATGTATACGAAAGATGGAGTAGGGATAACACAGGATGAAGTAGACTTTGAGTTTTTAGCAAAAGAAATAGGAAAACGTTACCTTATTTATACCAATATATATAACAAGCCTTAATGGAATACAACCAGAAGCAAATCCTAGGAACATGATCATAGAAATCGAGAATTGATCAACTTATCTATTAGTTGTAAGTAATTTCTTAGCATATATATTCAACCTGGGAAACCTAGGATTTGAAGTTTTATAATTAAAGGTAGACAATCTCCAGCAACTATTTGTGAATACACTAATTAGAATACAAACCATACACTAATGAGCAATCTCTTGTAACCGAACCAAGGATAATGTTATATGGAAGATAACAGAGAAATGGAGAATTAGGGTAAACTACGACTTACTAGTTGACAAATAGGCTTTAATTCTAAGATTCTAATGTAATTGGAGGCAAAATGTAGTAGCATAGTGGAGAGAGATTGAATTGATAGTTAACGTCGATTAAGGGTTAACACGCAGAAATTGCTAATGATGCAGAATAAAGATGGAATCAAAACTAGGGGAGTGAGAAAACGCTAAAACGATTGAATTGAGATAATTTTTTAGTGATTGGAAGGGCAACAACAATTGAAGGGAATGGTAATGGAAGGAAATGGCGATGGAAGAGAATGATTGGTTTCAATGGAATAAATATTGGCCTTTGTTTAATATACTTGCCTTTTTTGATTTTTAATTTTTTAAAGAAATAAAATGGCTAGAGGTGACTTTACTAAAGTAGTTGGATTTTCTTTATTGTTTTTGAGAGCTAAAACCTAATGAATAGAGGGAAATTTTTAAATATTTTATTTTATTTTTTTTCAACAACTCAACATTGTATTAAACAAAGAAAAATATTTGAAACAAGTATATTCGTTGGAATAACTTCAATCAACATTTTGCAATAAAAAAAGTTAGTTACAAAAAAGTTTTGTATATTGCAACATATAAATGTTGTTACAAATAAACCATCGCATATATTGCAACTACAAATGTAGTTGCAAAACATTTCATAATAGTTACCATATAAAGAATTATTTTGGCAATAAATTTTTGGCAACATCATAAAATTGTCATTGGGAAAAGAGAATTTCCCACAAAAACAAAGTGTTGTTCTTGAAAAATTATTGCTGTTATAGAGGAATTTTCAAGTAGTGTTGGGTAGTTATTTGCTATTATTTTTGATAATTTGTTCTTAGAAATGAGATAAACCTATGCTCCTACTAAATAAGTGAAAATTATGTTGTAGCATAATAGGGTTTTCTAATTAGTATACTTAAGTATGGTATTATAATTTCTTATGATTTAATGAAACAAATGCATGTACCATGTTATGTTGTATTTTTATTCAAGTATGCTAGCCATAAAATAATATGTGAGCATGCTAATTTTATGTATTTTAACATATCAGTAATAACATGATTGAATAAGGATGAATATGGTGAAATAATTGATGCAGAAGCATCTAGAGTTTCCTCATTTATATCTTTCCTAGAGTGTTTTATGTGCAATCTTGAAGTTCTTGAAAGTGTTTGTCATGTTTTACCCACTTTCTCGAAGATATGTTGAAGATTAGATAACTTCTTGAAAGATGAAATTTCACACCAGTAAGGGTGTTCAAGACATTTACATTTTCAAGTATGTGGAATATTTGAAATTCCATATCAGCATATGACATGTGTACCAATGTTAGTTAAAGTTGTTAAATTGTTAAAGTTTGTTGTAACAATAGTTTTTGTTGGAGTTAGTTATATTTTACTATTCATGAATGAGTACTGCATATCTTGTTGGATGTTAGACAAGTTAGTTAGGGAGTTAAATAGAAGGTTATTTACAAATTTTAACTACCTTGGAGTTTGTTAGGAGTTATTTGAGGTAGTTAAGATATTTTTTATGACTTTTAATTCACTATATAAGGAAAAACTTAGGTTTTTAGGAGTTATTTGAGGTAGTTAAGATATTTTTTATGACTTGTAATTCACTATATAAGGCATAACTCATGAATAGTGAGATACATGTAATGTGTTGAGATTAATGAAAACCTAAGTTCTCTTTGTGAGTTCTTATCCTCAATCATCTATGTTAGATTGAGTTTAATCATTTAAAGATTACTACATGTGTTCTTCAAATTGATTCCCCACTAGTGAGATTTATTACGTGTTTTTCTCGTTATGATACTTTGTTTTTCATTTTTGTGAGAAATTTAGAGTTTTATTCTTGTTTAATATAGCATAAGTTGATTCATTCTTCTTCATCCCTTCTTTCCTTATTGGGTTTGTATCCTTCAAAATGCACCTTACTACTTTCCATTCATGTTAATGCACATCAGTAGTTATGTGTGCCTTAAGAGAATGGTTTGTCCAAGGAAATTATTATCCTTTATAAGACATCCTCTTATATTTTTGATCTTATCATTATGTTCTTGAAAATTTGTAATTAAATTTTGATATAGTATATGTTTGTATTTGAGCATATTTAGGCATATAAATGTTAAAATAAAGTTTTGTGTGCTCGAGGGGTATTTTTTATCAAATTAAAAAAAATCTATAATTTTTTTTGGCATGTAAGCCTTTTATGTATTATGGTATGTTGGTTATGAAAAACATGTGAGATATGGTACACTAAAGATGCGTGTTTTGGAATTTATATGCTAAATGAGCTTAAATATGGATCAGGGGGAAATGTCAATTTTTTCTACTTCTTTAATTTTTTAGAATTGAAATGTCTTTTTAAATTGTCTATTTTGATGTTATTTATCTATGTCTTAAGTTTCATTTAATATAATAATGTTTGGTATTAAAATGTAGATTAATGGAGTAATTAAACTTTAAATGCATTTTGGTTATTTATGACTAATTGTGTCTAAGTGTTGGAATAATTTAACATAATATGACCTTATTGATATTTTAAGTTAACCTTAGTGATGAATCTTAACTTCTCTTGAGCCATTAACCTTTGGGTTGACTTTGAATACTTGAAATTAAAGGAAAATGGTTGTGTATGGAATTGTTAATTCATGTGCACTATGTGTGGTTGGTAATCACTTCATAAGATATTAATATTCAAAATGGAGGATCTTGAGATTGGAGATTATTTCTTTACTAGAGTTAGCTACTCTTGAGACAAGGTAGTAGCCATTGATTTTGTTTGGTTGTTTTGTTGGATACCTTAACTTTCTGACTAAGGATATTTTATACTCTAATTAGTTCTCGGAACTTCTTAGAGGGTATACATACTTAAGAATTAGATTACCTAGAATGGAGGGTATTGTGTTACTTTTGTATGCTAGTATGATCGAAGCATATTATATGTCTTCTTTTTGCAAAAGTGTAGGTTATTATGTTTCCTTGGTGCACAAGTATGATTTATCTACTTTATATATTTTTCAGGTTATTCTTGTATCCCCTCAAGAAATAAAAATGTAAGTAACTCTTGTATGGTGATTTTATTGTAATTAGCTTTGTTTTGTTGGTTTTTTAGTTGCCTCAATGCACTACCTATGTTTATGAAAGTGGTTTGAGTATGGTTTGGTAATTACCTCAATGCACTACTCATGTTTATGAAAGTGGTTTGAGTATGGTTTGGCAATTGCCTTCATACACTCTCCTCTGGTATAATTAGATTAATGGAATGGTTGTAATATGGTTAAGTGAGATGGCTTGATGAGTTTGTGATCTATTATGATTTATGATTTGTTGCATGATTATTATATTTGGTTATTGTATATATTTATTGATATCTTTATGTCATTATCATATTGTTTTTTCCTTTTATGTGCTCTATATGGAATTTGTATGTTTAGCATTATATAGTAGTTTATTCAGTACCATCATATTGATAAATTTCATTTCATGGTCTCCTAACTATTCAATGAAAAATCATTACCTTGAATAAGTTTTTGAGGGTCCTAATTGAGGCAACAAATGTTGTTTTCAAGAAATTAAGCCTATTTGATGTCATTTTTGGTCCCGCTTTGGAATTTGTGTTTTGTTCCTTGTCAATTGTATCTTTTTCCCTTTCATTTTTGCTGGTTTTATATCAATCTTAGATTAAGTATTGGCCACACTTAATTCTTATATTTGAGTGGTTTTATGAGTTAAGTATAGGTCATATGTTTCTCTATATTGGATATAGGACTAACACATATTAGTTTATATAATTGCTTCCACTAAAAAGAAATTTTTAAGCATAAAATTTGGATGTTTTACAATGCCATCGTCTGGGGGAACCACTTCTTTCAGCACTATTGTCTGGGGACACTATGCCATTGGACTTTGTTTCGAAGACTATTAATAATTATAATTGTAACCATGAAAGCTAAAAAAATGAGGAAATAAATACTACTAGGGTTCATGTGGCCTATTGCAATGGAAGAAAGGAATTCAAAATCAAAGGATCGTTGAAAGCCCTCTAGATGAGCATGTGTATGACTACTACCTAAGAAAAAGGATACATATTAGTGATGAGTTAAAAAAAGACTTTATTACACAATTAAGAAGGAAATAAGTAGTAGTTAGGGGTCACCACCCTATAAAAGGGTTTTAGTAACATTTTTGAACTGCTATTTAATCATTAGTTATTAAAGCTTTAATAATAATTCAAATTGGTCAAAGTTCATAGATCATAAATCCTAACTACCAACAACTTATAAAAACTTGCATTCATATGCATCTCCGATTGCATAGAAGAACAAAATGCATAAATGAGATAGAGACCTGAACATGCGTGTAGATCCCTAATACTAAGTGTATGAGTGAACAAACTTGGCCTATTGATCTCTAAATTCATCAATTTCATCATGTGAATATTTCTAGCCTTATGCATATATATCACTAAAAAACTATAAATTAACACAATTCGATCATTCCATTAGTAATTAAATTAACTATCAAACATATATTACATAGATTAATAAATAAAAAAATATGTAAAAGAAACATACAGTTCTTGGATCTGTGTTCACAGATTTCTTTTAGAGTATCAGATCTATTACTCTACAAATATAATATCCACAATCATTGTCATTCTATTGTTGTAGACACTATTAAATAATTTAATTTGCTATGTAACTATTAGATATTAATTATAATTGAAATAGACTATAAAACATTTGTCTTTTTTTGTACCATTACAAGCACATATTTAAGACTCCTTGAGTTTGGGACATTATTTTTGCCTCTCCTTATATATAGCATTCATGGTCTCCTAATAAATAAAGTTGATACATAATATTGTAACTTTATACACTTACAAACATTAAAGTCAAATATATGCAGGAATGAGCTAATGAAGTAAGAAGTATACTAACATGTCAATTAAATGTTTCCCTTAAGAATGATGCCAATAAAATTAATGAAATATTCTCAAAAGGAATCAAACACATATATTTTGTTTTGGTTAGGATAGGAGGCATACAATATCCAATGTTCACTTACGAGGTGATGCATAAGATAAAGCTTGTTCTTGTATCTCTCGCTTGAGATGTGATCTACTGTATAGTTTATGTGTTTACCTTCACTTATTGTAGTAAATAAGATATGTAGTATGGACACACAGACATAATAGAGGTCAACATTTCCTCTACCGTAACACAGCTAGCTACCAACCTATGGATGACAATAATAATGCATATTCATTAATATTTAATAACTCATATAAGAGGTCATAAAATTACAAATCAATAAAAAGTGCTAATATATATTATAAGACATAATACTTACTTAACATATAAGACAATACTCATTGTTGACATCCATTCCTAATTATAAATGTAACTGGTAATTTCTATCGATACCATATAAGTAGCGTCGTCACTCCCTACTTACTTTAAATGGCTATCAATTATAATTAGATCACTAATGAGGTAGTTTTGGGCATATAAATATAACAATGCCAAGGTTGGTGGTGGTAGGCAGGGTTCTTGTGGAGGTGTGTTCTCCTCTACAGATAGAGTATTTTGTGGGGCAATGGATATTTTTTTTTTAATCTAGCTCTGTTTCATTTCTCAACGCCCTCTTTTTTTTTCCTTCCACCAGTAATTCTCTTTCCCTTTGCCATAGTAGCATTCTTTTTTTTTTATTCCATAATTCATAGTATTAAATGAAATATCATGATCATATATATATATATATATATATATATATATATATATATATATATATATATATATATATAATGTATGCAACAAATACGGTTTAAAATGGATGGAGAATGTCATTATCACTCCAATAGTGAGATGTATTTGGTCTATGGGACTATGCATGAAACTTCCAACATTGTGGTCGGCTCATCACCTTCTTTATAATAGGACATGATTGAATCTTTGATCATTTGAATGTCAATACTTATGGGCCTTGTATTTGAGGCCAAGTTAAACCTGTGAACCATCTATATTTTCACTACAAAATAATTGACTTTTGCCAACAGAAACTTAGTCACAGATATTTTTTCTGTTGGTAAAAGCAACTAATACCAACAGATAATTTTCTGTGGGCAATAATATAGTTTTTCCAACAGAAATTTTTTATCTGTTGGTATTAATATGTTATGCCAACAGATATTTTACCATCACTTATATCTGTGGTTATTAGTAGCATTATACCAACAGAACTAATACCCACTTTTACATCTGTTGGTATTAGTGTTTATGAAATTCAACAATAATATTTGTTTTTATATAATTTTAATAAAGATTAATTATATTCTTTTTAATATAATAATGATAATAATGATAATAATGATAATAATAATAATAATAATAATAATAATAATAATAATAATAATAATAATAATTAAGTCATTAGTCATTTTTAGAAATAATAGTTTACATATATTATTATTAATTATTATTTTATTTCTAATTTTTTTTATTAATATTGTTCATAATGGTGTTTTTTAACAATTATAATGAAATAATATATATTATATCTACTACCACTTACTATTAAATTAATTTATTATTAAATACTACCAATTATCATTCAAATCTATATTATCTTAACAATAATAAATATTATCAATAATTGTTCACATTATTAATAATATATTAGTAATTATTAGATACTATTATTAATTTATTTAAAATAATGATTCATATTATTCTTATTAATATAATTCTTTATTAATTATTACTAAGAATAATTATTTTAGGACATTATTATTATTATAATAATAAATATTATTACTAATTGTTGGAAATTATTATTAATATTTATATTATTCATATTTGTATTTATTTTGCATTATTAATTATTTTTAATAATAATAATTATAAATTATGATTAATATTATCTTAATAATACATTATAAAATATTAATTTATATTAAATATTTTTAAATAATACTAATTATTATTTAAATTTATTATTTAATAATATTATTAGATAATTAATAATATTATTATTATAAGTAGTAAAATTAATTACATTATTTGTATGAAAAAAATTCTTTTATTAATTCTTTCAAAAATGTTTCCGATATTCTTTATATAGCTATTTTATTAATTTTAAATTTTTGGATCCTTTTGAAATAAATTTTCGTTAAATAAATTTTAGATAAAATTCTTCCAATAATAATTTTTGATATTTAGTATTTTATTTAATACTCCTATTTTTTTTTAAAAAAACACCCATCGACCGGTGCCCCAACCCACCCCTCTTCTTTCCTTTCTCTCCCTTCTCTACTCTGTCCCTTCCCGACCCCCTGCTCCTGTCTTGAGCCAACCGCAGGCCAAACCCCAGCCTGCCTCCTTCTCCCCAGCTTCTCCCTGCTCCAACCGCCCCGCCAATCGACCGCCACTGGAGACGCCGCAGCAGCAGCCGAAGCAGTAGCAGCAACCAGCAGCAGCAGCAGCGCCGCTACAGCAACAGGATTAGCGAGCAGTAGCGCAGGTCACACCGCCACCGCCCGGTCACCGCCGACGTCTCCCGACCACCAGCGAGCAACCCCTGACCTCCGGCGAAGCTTCTCCAGCCTTCCCTTGCTCTGATTTGTTGATTTTTATTTGGTATAAATTTCTAAAAAAACCCTAATATTGATTTGATTAATTGAGTATGATTTAGCTTGTGATAAGCTAAATTAATTGTTTGGTTATGTATATATGTGCTGTGAGATCGATTTGGATAAGTGAATTGTATGGTTAATGTTGAAATTCTAGAAAATTGAATTCTTGGCGGGGTTATGTCCGAATTTTTCGGATTCACCCGATTTGGCGATTTTGGATAAATTGATTATATAATATGTTTTTAAATGTATTTAATTTCATATTGGAAGTGTTGATTTGGGAAAATTGTGCGTAATTGATCGGAATTAGATTTTTAGGTCTAAAACTCTTATAGGACTAAATTGGATTGTGTAATCGGGTCGTTTTATTCAATTGACTGTATAATTTATATTAGAATATATTTAATTACATTTTCGAACCATCAATTTATATATTTTAGCAAGAATTGATCGGATTTGTGTTACGGGCTCCAAAACCCTAATTATGTTAAATTGGGTATTTCTTTTATTGGTTTTGGAAAATTGATTATACGATATGTTATAAAATATGTCTCATTGCATTTCTAAACATTTAATTTAAATAAATTAATAGAATTCAACCGAATTGTATTTTCGGGCCTAAAACCTTAGATTTCAAGTGAAACTATAAAATTGATCATTTTATAATTGTTTTTCTAAAATTAAATTTATAGAAATAGTTGAAATGATCCTAATTGCATTCTAATACCTTTAATTGATAGTTTTAAAACTATCAATTTGAGGTAATAGAAATAGTTGAAATGATCAAAGTGTTGGTGTTGTTTACGGAGACTTGAGTAATTCGCCACTCTATGTCTATAAGATCACATTTCGTGGAAAGTTGGATAACCATCACGATGAGGCAGCCATATTTGGCGTATTTTCTTTGATATTTTGGACCCTAACATTAATCGCTCTAATCAAGTATGTCTTCATCGTTTTAAGTGTTGATGATAACGGTGAAGGTTAATATTAAGTTGCCCTTTGTTGTGTTTGTGACATGTTGTAGCTTTGTCCTTAAGGTTTGATCAATGTTTCTCCCTTTTTAGGTGGACCATTTGCGCTCTATTATCTGCTTTGCCGTCATGCAAGGTTCAGTATGCTACCAAATCAACAAGCAGCAGACGAAGAACTCTCTACCTATAGATACGGTTATTCAACACCAGCTTCGGCCAATTCTTCATTGAAGAGATTTCTGGATAAGCACAAGAAGCTGCAAACTGCTCTACTACTTTTGGTTTTGTTTGGTACTAGCATGGTCATTGGAGATGGTGTCCTAACCCCTGCGATTCAGGTGTCTTTTTATGTTTGTCATTTTCAACATGCACATATTTCCTTTCATGCTCTAGTTCCATTATATCTTACTTGTTTGGCTTTCTTGATGATTTTTATGCAGAATCATATAACTCTATCTTGTATTTCATGCTTTTTTGGTTTGAAGTGGGACAAATCCATTTTCTTTATTTTTTTAATTATTAATTTTTGTTTGTGGATATATTATATGTATATATAGTGTGATAAATCTATTTGTGGCAAGAGTTTTGTTCTTTGTTCAGTCTGGAGGATGATGACCATCGATTGTCTGTGTCTTACCTTCTGAACTTGGGTTCTAACAGGCAGCACAAAACGTCTATTTTGCTTCCTAGAAGATTAAATTTCCTAGTACTATCACATGAGACTTAATAAATCAATCTTTTGAGGGGGTTATTTCCTAATAATATCACCCATGAACTTGGTCATGTATCTACCACCACGAACTACCAATACTTCCTTAGGTGCTGGACTATGGAGAAACCTCAACAAAATTTCTGTTTGACCAATCCTTCATGATAATTTTGAGATAGATGGGTAGGATGTCTTATTAACTAGGAAACTAGTAGGTAATATCTTGGTTGGAAGGTGGAGGGAAGTAAAGAATGGAAGTACTAGGGGTGTGTGGAGCTAGTATGTTTTCTGAGCATATTTTTTGGAGGTGTCATTTTGACTATTTCCCTTACAGTAGTGAATTACAGAAACTATCATTTTCATGTGAGGAAATTTAGGGAAGAAAAAATAGTTTGCTCCATAACAAAGTACAGCCCTGCTCTCTTATGAATGCACGTGATTCTAGAGTGATTGATCTTCTTTATATGTACTCATTAATGGCTATCGAATTTTGAGCTGCCTTGAGTGAATTGTTTAGCACCATTGGAATGTTCACTTTTGTGGGTCAAAAAAATAATTTTGATAAAAGTTTTGATTTGTATTTCTTGCCTTATCATGCTTCTCATGCTTTGTGCATTTTCATGTGTCTGAAATATTAGTGAATTTATCGCTGAAAAGTTTTCTTGAATTAGCTAACCTTTTATTTCTAGAAAAGTTGTATGTGGGGCTAGTCTTGCCACTAGTTTAGGCCATTACTCATTGTTTGTGTTATTAGTATTGTTGTTGTTTGTGTGTTTAGTTACTCTGGTTACTATTATTTATTCTTTCATTCTTATCTTAGGCGAATTTATATTAATCTAATTAAGTTACATGCATACTTTTTTAGGAAATACATCCTGATAATTATCAAAGAAAATATTAAAGACGCAAAAGTCATTGGAGATGCTAAATAGGATGGGAATGAAGAGGATGGTGTTTGATATGTTAATGAAGATGTCTTATATGTTAGTATAGGTTACAAGTTGTATATATATTCTACCTATAAGATTATTATCGTTTTGATAGTTAAACTAACGAACGATGATTATGTATGGTGTACTATATTTTATATAAGGATAAGTTATTGTTATAAGTAAATATTGCTACAACAGGTATTATGGACATTATTGTCGTTTTACTAATAGATAATATATATATATATATTGTGGATACTACTTTTAGTCACAGTTTTTTTTTGTGGGTAATAGTTTTAGTTACAGATATTGTTTTGTGGACAATACTTGTAGTCACATATATCATTTTGTGGTTAATACTTTTACTCACAGATATAATTGTGGGTATAAGTTTTACCAATAGATAAATATCTGTGGGCATAAGCAACTAATACCAACATATCATACGTATCTGTGGGTAAAACTTTTAAGTACAGAGTTTTTACCCACAGATTTGTCACAGAAAAATTTCTGTTGGTAAAAACTTTTGCCAACAGAAATATGGCTTTTACCAACAGATAAGACCTGTTGGCAAAAGTCAATTATTTTGTAGTGTTTGGTACCATGATTGATGCCTAGCCTTCCTTTCACCAAAAGAATTGAGAGGTCATTATTTAATAAGTCACATTTATGTAAACCCCAAAATAAAATCTTACATATTATTAATTAATTATTACATTGATTCATATAATAACAATTCATATTTTGACATGCTTACCTTGGGAATAGAAGAAAAATATATATCAACTTCACAACTGTCTTTAACACATATAACATTAGGTATGTGAAGCAGATTATGTGTAGCTGAATTGGATGACTTATACCCTTGAGATTTAACAAATGATAACTCTTTCTTCATTATGTTCATCAATTCAAATGCCACTTTTTATTTTGGGGTCAAGAGAGCTACTTCCTCATTGGTGTTACGATATCAACCACACACACTTGTTCTCATAACCCCTGATCTAAGACACTTTTTGATTATTTTTTTGGTTTCACCACCTTAGAAAGTGTTTTTAATAATGGTTTTTTAATAGACTTAACAACGGTTCCCAATTTTTATTGAATTGTGTGTTATTAAAACTCTAATAACAGTTATAAAACTATCATCAAATAATCAAAATTAGTGCTAAAATTTGGCAAACTACACATGTTTTAATAACGGTTATAAGATAAAATCATTATTAAAACATGATGTTTTGTTAACGGTTATTCAGTATGACCATTATTAAAACTTATGGTTTTGTCAATGGTTATTTGATATAACCATTATTTTAAAAAAGGTTTTGGAAACTATTATTCATTATAACCCTTGTTGAATGTTATTTTAATAACGGTTGTCACTAAAACCGTTACTAAAATAATAATTATATATATAGCCTACATACACAAATGTATGCTTGAATATTTATCAGATCTATAATTAGTAAAAAACTACTAATAACTCTGTAAATTCATAGGCATACCACAATTTTAGTAGCTCTACACACTATAACATCAAAGTTCTTGGACCTACAATTCCCAAACTCAAAGTTGGTAGGTATATACTATAATATACAAAGTCTTGCATATATATATCCAGGTGCATTTCAGTCTTGTATATCTTTATATATAAGAACATAAGATATAATAGATACAAACCTAAAATACATTCACATTGATCTCTAATATTGAGTATATGAGTGCATGAACTTAAACCATTCATCTCTAACTTCATCAATTTCCTCATCAACTTATTTCTGGCCTCATGCGTACTCATCATTGAAAAACTATATATTGATACGATTTAACCATTTGGTTATATATATTAATAATAAATATGTCATAGATTAACTTTTTATGAAAAAATATGGAAAAAGAAACATATATGGACTAGATCTATGTTCACAGATTTGTTCTTGAGTATGTGATCCTTTGATCTACAAACATAGTATCCACAATCATTACTATTTTGCTGTTGTGGGTACTATAAAAAAAAATTATTTAGCTTGTTGTTATATTAGATATTAATTGGAATTGATATAAAATACAAAATGTCGATCATCTTGCTTACCATTATAGATTCATACTGAAGATTATTTAGGTTTGGAACACCATTACCGCCCCTCCTCTTATATGTCATCCGTAGTGCCCTATATAATAAATTAAGTTCATACACGATATTATAACTTTATATACCCAAACATTATGAAATAGGATATATGCATTAATAAATTAATGTGAGTAAGAAGTATACTAACATGTTAATTAAATGTTTCCCTTTAAAATGAACAATAGCAAAAAGAACGGGATAATTTTAGAGGGAACCAAAAACATATACTTTATTTTTACTAGGATGAACGACATATAAAATCTAATGTGCATTAGCGAATCGAGGAATGAGGTAAAGCTTGTTGTTGTACCCCTTATTCAAGATGTGATCTGTTATATAGTTTATGTTCCTACCCTCGCTGATTATAGTACGTTTAGATATGTAGTATGGACACATAAACACAATAGAGGACAACATCCCCTCTCTTGCAACCCAGCTAGCTGCCAACCTATGGATGACAATAATAATGCATATTTATTAATAACTGATAACTCATAAAATTATACAAATCAACAAAAAGTGTTAAAATATATGATATGAAATAATACTTACTTAACATATACAGTTATACTCATTGTTGTCATCCACTTAAACCTATAAATTTTGCTAATAATCTCCGCTAATATTATGTACATGACATCGTCCCCCCCCAACATACTCGGTAAGTTAATCAATTATAATTAGATCTATACCGATGTTGTTTTAGGCATAAAAATACTACATTGCCAAATTAGGTGGTAGTCGGTTGGGTTTGTGTATACATTGGTTGTCCTCTAAAGATGGGATCTTCTGTGGGATTACTAATTTTTATGATCTGGCTCGCTTTTTTTTCTTGGTTCCCTCTTTTGTTTTAATTCTTCCATTAGTATTTTGCTTTTCCTTTGACTTAGGAGCCTTCTTATTTTTCAATCCTTTAATTTATAGTAATAAACATAATGCTATTTACTATGAATATATATATATATATATATTAATTCATAGTAATAAACACAATACAATTTTTGTTTTACTCCTTCTACTAGTATTTTACTTAGGATGTCATTACCTCTTTAGTTATAAGATGAATCCTATCTGTGGGCCAATGCACGAAGCTTTGATGAGCTTCTAACACTCTTACTGCCTCATCCCCTTCTTTATAACAAGGCAAGGGTGCATCTCTAATTATTTGAATGTCAATCCATTCGGGCCTGCAATTTACGGATGAGATAGGCCTATGGACCGTTAGCTTTTTGGTACCATGGGTGATGTATACCCTTCCTTTTGTCAAAAGAATTTAGGGGTCATTATCAACCAAGTCACATTTATGCAAATCCTACAAGATAAGTATATCAGTATTGTTATTGAGTTGACACTTTAACACTTTGTGTATATATATATATATATATATATATATATATATATATTAATTCATATGCTTATCTCAGGAAAAGAATAAAAATGTGTATTAGCTTCACAACCATCTCCAACTCCATTTACATTGGGTAATGAAGTGGATCATGTGCATTAGAATTGGACGGCTTAAAACCTTGAGATTTGATGGATACCAACTTTTTCTCCATTAGGGTCATCTGTTCAAATGCCTAATTTAATTTTTGTGTTAAGAGAACCACTTGGTCAAGGGTGTTTTGGGGTCAACCACAAACTCTTATTCTCGTAATCCCTAATGCAATACCCCTATGTGTTCCTGGGTTTCTTCAATTCCCGTCACTTAAGACATGATACTATATTAAACTAAAAGCACAACAACATCTGATATTTCAAGTTCATTCTATAATATATAAATAGAAATAATTTCATTATCTATTTGATCTAAGAAAAATAACTATGATTAGGGATAGCTTCAAACTTACAATTCATTTGGTAGTGTTATGTACATATTCATTAATATATCCCTTTTTTGTTAATCTAGTCTTCTTCCATAATGTTCCAATATTGATGGATGAGATACATGGATCCTTATTGTGGGATAAAAGCTATAATTCCAAGATACGCAATTATATTAGTAATATGATTATAATACTCTAAACATTATAATGTCAACACATTAGTCAAGAGGTCATATCAACTCTTCTTCTAGGCCTGCATAGCCTTTTCAAGCCATATTATGGTAGTAAATATGGCCCTTTACAATTTCTTTTTCTTGGCACTTTTCTCCTATATTAAAAGTTAAACATGTATGATCGGTTATTTAAATCTCAATTTGTGTATTCTTAATAAAAAAGCTTAACTGTTAGTCAACAAATACCTTCAACTCCTCTGACAGACGATATGCAATGAGCTAGTCCCAACTTTCTTGATCAATAAACTCATAACACTTGAGGGCTTTGTGCATAAAGCACCATCCCTATTTCTATGCATTTTTTTATTCACCAAATATACCCTAAATGTTTTCGGATGTTCACCACAATATCTAAGAAGCCACTTCTTCCTCTCTTGTGGGACGATGAAGACTCTATGTAAAGTAAGACATAAATATGTATGTTAATGTTATTGTATTGAAATTAATAAAATGTAAAAAATTAAAATATGGAAAAAAACATATCATTTACTCTTACTTCTTACCAAATATATTCCTTGTGACCTTTTGGAACCTCATTCCAATTATTATAAGAGATAGGAACATGATCACGAGTGACGAGTGAAATTTATGTCAGAAACATGTCAGCATACTCACCAATGTGAATATTATATGTATTCCAACTCAATGGCACTTTTTATCCTTTTTTCCTCATGTCTTTGATGATTCTCATCACAGTAGGTCCTCTTTTTGCTTCTTCATCACTAGAGTCCCTATCAACAATGTGTTTCACCCTATTCTATGGACATTGAATATATAAATTAGTATAATGTCTGTTATGAATAAAGATATATAAAATAAAGTGTCAAGCAAACATTTCATTTGTAGTAATGATATGAAAAACACAATAGTCAGATGTAGTAATGATATGAAAAACACATGTTATAATGTTGTTACCCTCACTGCCTTCTTTTCCTTCTTTCTTTATTTCCTCCTTTTTGATTGGTTTTATGATCTGATACATATATTACTTTATGATGATCATCCTTTACATAGATTTCCTCCTCAGTAATGTCATTGTTATCATCTATCAATGATTGAGTTTCTTGCACTACTTTGGCACACTCTTTATCCCAATTGGCATCATTTTCATCGTCACAATCATTCATAGTTCTTTTTGTGGCTAAAACCACAGGCTATCTCATATTAGCATGATTGGTGACAAAGAAAACTAGTGTTTCTTATGATGATAAGGTGATCGGGTTTTGTTTCTTCCCTACCCTATTGAGATCTACTAATGTGAACCCATCTTTATATCTAACCCCATGATATCATCAACCCCATGAGATCTACTATTGTAATCTAGTTTCCAAATCTGTTTGATCATATAATAATAATTCATATTTGCATATGTTGGATTCTTATCCTTCACACTAGTAATATGCATTGCTTCAGCCACTAAAATCACTCCACTATTTTGCATTGTACTCCTATAATCTTGTTGTTTTGTGTAAAAACTATGTCTGTTGATAGCATATATAGCTGGCATATGAGAAGACTTCATATCAGGGCATTTGAGACAACTAATATAGGGTTACAGAAATAGATATTGGGGAATTTTTGATAAGCAGAATGATTTGATCTCTTAGCTAATGTATGAAGGAAAGGTTATGTTTATCAATTACTCACTTCTCAGTCTTTGATGGATTTTTAATCCTCAAATAATACATATTCTTCAACATATGGTTGAACATCATTACTGTTATGTAATATATAGAGATGTGATTTATGGAGCATGTCAGGGTCTACATGCCCAAATTATTTTCCTCTAATACCTTTTCCTTCAACTCTTTGTATATGCCAAGACTTATGAATACCAATAGCTTCGACAGTGGATGAGTAATTTGTGCAAAATTCAATTACCTATTATACTAGGTAAATCTTAATAATGAATATTTTGTAGCCGATATTGATTCTTTATGTAACCTTTTATTAACTTCATAAACCATTTAAAGGGGTACATATAGTGCCCATGAACAAATCTTAACATTTTTACCTCATAAACCAACTGAATAGTTATAAGCACCATAATCTGAAAAAATGATGAAGGAAAATATATTTTAAGTTGGCACAAAGTGATCATAATCCTTCTTTACAAAACATCCAAACTATCAGAGTGTATGACTTTGGAGCATAACACGTTGAAGAACCAACAAACCCTAGTAATATATTTCGAACATGCTTAAGCAAAATTCCACATATGGTTATTAGCTTAAAATGTTGTATCAAAATATGATAATCATGAGACTTCATATTTATTAGTTTTGACTCTTTCATCAACACTAGTCTTCTGACATTTAAAGAATACCCTTCCAAAATGTTGACACTATTAAAAAATTTACAAAATGTAGTTTTCTCCTTTTTAGAGAGAATATGGCAAGTGAGTGGTAAATAAGTTTTTCTTCCATTGTCTTGTGGTGCAAGTTCAGGCCTAATGCCCATTTATTTCATATCCAATTGAGAATTTATGCTATCTTTTGTCTTTTTTAGAACATTATGTAATGTACCAATAAGGCTATCACAAATATTTTTCTCGATATACATCACATTGAGGGCATGCCTCATGTGTAGAGATTCCCAATAAGGAAGGTTGAAGAATATAGACATCTTCATCCATCCAACTAATGGAGGATTATTTTTTTTTTCTTCTTCCCAAATAGTACTTTCAAATGTTTCATCTTCACATACACTTGTCTGCCCATCAACTAGATTGGGGCATGCCCTTCTTTTGGTTTTCCCTTTAATGCATTCTTTTTCCTATGATAATGATGATCCCTTAGTAAAAATCTTTGATGCTTGAGCAAAATACTCTTTCGACCATGTGTTAGTTGAAGAAATGAAGTATTATCCTCATATATGGGCATGCATAATGGCATTTCATACTATAACCTGACAAGTTACTATATGTCAAAAAATCACTTATAGTACAAAATAACATTGCTTTCAAAGTAAAACTTTTCTCAACATAAGCATTAGAACACTTTAACACCTGTGTCCCATAATAACTTCAAATCATCAATCAAAAGTACCAAATAAATATCAATATCATTCCTTGGTTGGTTTGGCCCTAAAATGAGTAAAGACAACATCATATACTTGCGTTTCATGTAGAGCTATTGCTTTAGATTGCATATAACCAAAATTATCAGCCAAATACTATATGTGCCTTAGTTGTGTGGATTCATACCACCCTTAGGGAAAGTAAGATGCAAGTTTCTTGGTTTTTTACCAAATTCAGTAAACAAACCATCAATCATCATCAATTGTGGAGAGTCAGATGAATGCCTTAGAATCCCTTCATCTACCTTCTCATCATCATGCCATCTCAAGTTCTTCTCATCTTAGACATCATTAAACATCCACCTAAATCTTGGTATTATAGGAAAATATTATAACACCTTTGTTGGCACCTTATTCTTCTTGTATTGTGGTGCTTTACATTATTCATTAGGATAATATTCTAAACATGCATATTCTTTAAAAAATAATATACAATGATTAGGGCATGTATGTATCTTCTCATAACTCATGCTCATAGATAAAAGTATCGTCTTTACTTCATAGGTACGATTGGGTAGAATGTTATCATTGGGAAGCATTTCTTTCACAAGTGATAATAATTTTGTGAAACTCTTGTCACTCCATCCATTACATGCCTTTACATTGTACAACCTTAAACTAGCAGATAATCTAGAAAACTTCTTACAATAACCATATAAAGGTTTTTCTATGTCACACAATAACTGGTCGACCATTTTTGAACAATCTCGAACACTTTCCTCAACCTTCCGAGTCATCTCTTCTAACGAATCTCCCTTATTGCTATCAAATGATACACTACCATCCCTCCTACCTTCTCATTATTATATTCAAACTCTGTCCTAGTATGCCATATTCAACGAGTGTAACTTATATCAATTCCGTAGACAAACAAATGATCTCTCAGATAATTAGTATTGACACGTTAACTATAAGCATAGGTTAAATAAAAACAGACTATTATAGTAGCATCCCAAGCATGTTATACTACAAACTTAATGAATAATCCAACTTCTTCATCATATTCTCTAGACAAACGATTTGTAATCATCTATTTTTGATCCATAGTTTTCCAATCTATATATATCCCATGAAGATTATTATTATAAATGAATTAACTTCTAAAAATTAATTCACATATTGCTAATACTTAGAAGGAATTCATATTTATATAATTTATATCATGCTATTTTGAAGTTTTATATATATATATATATATATATATATATATATATATATATAAACAAGGGCATAAAAATATACCAATACATAAATTATTCTTACTTATAAAGAGTTCTTATGTATATAAATATTAAATATTTATACAGGGGTTGTAAATTCAAAAGTAAATACATACTACATGTTTAAAACAATACCCCAAACTAAGAAAAAACCTAAGGAAATAATAATAGTATATATATCAAAAGGTTGCTATAACCCAAACAAGTAGCTAACTACACCCCCTAACCATCTTATGAAATCTGTTGATAGGCTTACATTGGCCAACTAGAACCCGTCACTCTTAGCGTCCACTAGTCTCGATATGTAATTTTTTCCCTAACATCATCAATAGAGAGTTCCCTAATAGATACTCTAGGGTAATCAGGGTGGATACTCGGGGGTAAACTATGAAGAAACTTTCACTCGTCATCTATGACCATCAACTCTCTGGCAACTGATCATAATCCCTCGCATAAATCTCACCCTCATTAAATAGTGGATGTGGTACATCGGTATGGTTAACAAATAGATCAAAACAACTAGCTAATACCCCTAACCATCGCTCAATTTGAAGGCAATGTCAAAAGCAAATAATATGGTCTAAAATGGAATGGATCATAGTATGATTCGATCAAGAAAAACCGAGGAAGCTCCTCATGTAACCATGTGACATGACTTTGGAAATCTGAATTAGGTGTCATGTAAAAATATGCTGGAGGAAGGTACATAATAGGCAAATGAACCATCTTACTAGGCCACTACTTATAAAAGAGAACAACCACTTAATCATGTTACTAAGATTGTTGTCTAACTTTTTAAATTATAAAATATGTCTCTCTCTCTCTAACGCTAGCAGAACTAATTTTTTTCATTAATATCAAACGCATGAATATTGTCATACATGCACAAGCATATAAAGAGGTAACAACCAAAACACACAACAACACAAAAATAAGCAACAATGCCCAACAAAAGAACAACAAGAAAAAAAAAAATTATACCAAGCAAGCTAGTTCTCAGGCTGCAGGGTTAATGAAATACCCTAAAACTTAATTTTAAGAATTACAGCTAATTTAGAATTTATCTAGAAATTTATTAAATAAAATATTTTTATTAAAATATAAGGGAATTAATTAGGGCTATTCTAGAAGAAAATAATAAATATTTTTATTAGAAAAATTTAGGTATTTTAACTAATTAAGGATATTATTTTGGAAATTAATTAAATAAATTAATTTATTTAAAATAAGAAGGAGAAAATAATTTCAAATTAATAGGAATTTTATAAATAATTTAATTGGAGAAATTTAGGGTGTTTTGCTAATTAAAATGGAATTTATGGAAAATATTTTAAAAATCCTAATTTAGCCTAAAAAGGAAATTTAAATATTATTTTATTTAAATATTATTATTTTTAAATATCCCAAATATCCTAATTAATTTAATTAACCCAACCCTCATATTTTTATTTTTCCCTTTTTCCTTTTCTTTCTTCCTTTTTCCTTTCTTTTTCTTTCTTTTTCTTTCTTTTCCTTTCTTTTCTTTTCTTTTTCTTCCTCTCCTCCCCGACCTAGGCCAGCTGCAACCTAGTCCTTTCCCTTCTTCCTTCTTCTTTCAGCAGCCCAGCGGCCCCTTCCTCTCATTTTTCTTTTCTTCTTCTTTCGGCAACCCAGCGCTGCGTTTTATCTTTTTTCCCCCTAAACGCAGCATTTTGTTTTAAAAGGTCTCCCATCGCCGCCAAGTCAGCTCTCTTTTCTTTTTCCCAGACTGCTGGTCCAACCCCCTTCTTCCTCCTTTCTTCTTCCTCCCTTCGTCGTCGACTGTAACTCTACAGCCATCTCCAAAAATCTCGCCGCCGATCTTGCCGTTTGACCGGCGTTTTCATACTCTTTTTCCGTATTGATTTGTCGACCTCATCGCCCAACCCACTTTCTCCCTCTTCTCGTGCAGTTCCTCCTTTTCCTGCACATTCCCCTACCCCGAGATTTACTTCCATCGGCCAACCATCGCTGCCGGCGACCGAAACCCTATCTGCATTACCTCCTCGCCAAACCACAGAACCCTACCCTCTCTTCTAAACTTTATAAATACCGCTCATTATTTGGATCTCAAAGCTTTTCCCTGAATCTTTAAAAACTCACCCCTTGTCGCTGTCGCCCTTTCAGACGCCAGCCCCACCGCCTTAGGCCAACTTTGCCGCCCTCTTTGCCTCCCAAACTCATCCTTGCACTGCCCTCTAACTACCTAAACCTCCCTCATCCCTCAATTCTTCCTGCAGAAGCTACTCCGATTGTGTAAAGTTCCCTCCCCGATCAACTCTCTCTTCCACCTCCGCCGCCCTTCGAACCACCATTAGCCACCTCTCCTACTGCTATTGCCGCTCCTTTCACTCCCAACCTATTCTGCAGACCACTCTCTACCTTCCCCTACCTTTCTTTTCCTCTGCCTCCCTCTCCTTCTCTCTTTTTCTTCTTCTTCCCCATTCGGCCACCACTACCGCCGCCGTGCGCCGCCACCTTTGGCTGCGCGACCACCGTTATTCTGTTCCTCTCCTTCTAGGCAACCATAATCACCTCAACCCCCATCTTCATTCTACCTCTCCTTCTCCCTACATTCAACTTTTCCCCTTTTCTTCTCTTTTTCTGGCCACCACCGTCGGAGCTATGCACCACCGCCAGTGCCGCCTGTCACCACCAACCTAAGATTGAACCCTAGACCCTCTCAACCCTTTTACCCTATTTTTACAAGCCTTGATCTATTTTATTTCATTTATTCAAAATATATTATTATTATTATTATTATTATTTCTATTATTATTGATATTACTATTATTATTATTATTATTAATGATTTTATTATTATTTCTATTGAGGGCCGAAGCCCTATTCTATTTTTATTTTGATTTTATTATTATTATTCTTATTATTGCTATTATCTTTATTATTAATATTAATAGGTGGTTGTTGTTGTTGTTGTTGTTGTTGTTGTTGTTATTATTATTATTATTATTACTACTACTACTATTTCAAAATCATTATTATTATTATTACAAATATTTTACTAATAGTGTTGCTATTATTATTATTTTTTATGCAATTATTATTATTATTATTATTATTATTATTATTATTATTTTTTTCATTGTTGGTATTATTATTCTATATAGGACTAAAACCCTATTGTGCCTATTTTGAATTATAGTAGTGGTATTATAAATATCAAGTCTTATTATTATTAATATTATCATTATTTTTATCATTAGAATTTATTATTATTATTAGTGTTATTATTATTATTATTATTTAATAAGTTTATTATTATTCAATGTAGGGTCGAAACCCTACTTCATTTTATCTTCGATTATTATCATTATTATTATTACCATTATGATTATTATCATTTTTGCAATATTATTATGGTTTTTATCATTATCATTATTACTATTTCATTATTAATATTATTACTAAATTTTGTTATTTATTTTACTAATGTTATTATTAGTATTATTTTGGTAAAGGGGCCGAAGCCCTTATTTTACTATGTTTTTGAGTAATGCCCTTTTTATTATTATTTTTACTATTATTATTCTTATTCTTATTAATATTATCATCGTTATTATTTTAAGTATCTTTGCTATTATTATTTTGGTATCATTATTATTATTATTATTAGGGTAAAGTCTTCAACCTTATATTATCAACTTTTATAATATTACTATTATTTCTTATATCTTTAGCAATATAGTAATTAGTTAATGTCATTTTTATTAATATGTTATTATTTTATCAAAAGCCTAGTCTTAGAATAAGTTAGTATTTAATAGTATTTTTGGTAGGAGGGAATCTAATTTTAGCTTTTCCCTCATATAGGTGAGACAATCAAAGCCCTAAGGAGGCGTAGAAGCGTGTTATAAGACAGGTGTCTTTTTAGGTAAGGGTGTTAGTAAGGCCTTATGTGTCTTTATGTGCATTATATGTTTCGTATGCTATGTATTCTATGTTTTTCATTATAATTATTTCGTATGTGGTATGACGTGGAGTTGAAGTATGGTTTTGTGTATTTACATGGCATGTATACTATATGTATGTGATGAAATGTTGTGGTATGTGATGATTGGTTTGTGACCCTTTAGGCATGCATGTGAGGATCTATAAAAGTGGTATTATGTGGGAAAAAGGTTGAAAATGGAAAATGGGAAGTGTGTTGACCAAAGGGGAGTAAGTTGACTAAAAGGGAAATGAGTTGACCTAAGTATTTTAATGATCCATGAGTGGAAGAATAAAATGGAAAATTTAGGGTTTCATGTGGGAGAATCTAATCTATGGTTTTATATGGGAGAATCTAATTTATGGTTTTGTATGGGAGAATCTAATTTATGATTTTGTATGGGAGAATCTAATTTATGGTTTTATATGGGATTATATAATTTGTAGTTTTATATGGGAGAATTTAATCTATGGTATAACATGGGATAATCTAATCTAGGGTGTAATATATGAGAATCTAATCTATGGTTTGTATGGATTGAATGTAGGGTTTTGTATGGAAAAACCTTGGGTTTTGTGTGGATTGAATTTAGGGTTTTGTATGAAGGAATCTTGGGTTTTGCATGAAAGAATTTAGAGTATGGATGGACTTAGGATTTTGCATGGCAGATGTTATTGTGTTACATGGGAGAATCTAAACTAGGGTTTGGTATGGATGAATCTTGGATTATACACGGAGGAATCTAGGGTTTTACGTGGAGGAATCTAATGTTTTACATGGAGGAATCTAGGGTTATGTATGGATAATCTAGGGTTTGCATAGGTGATTCTAAGGTTTTTACGTGGGAGTGTTAGGGTTTGCATGAAAAAGTTCAAAGGTTTGCCTGGCAAGGTTAGCATCTGCATGGGAGTAAAGTTTACGTATGAAAAGTTGATTTGGGGTGTGAGGAAGGTAACGTAAGTGTTGTTTGGGTGTTTGAACACTCTGGATGAAAAATAGTACATGGAACAATATAAGGGTACATAGGAGACCGAGCTAGGGTTTGTGTGGACAATTAGGGTTTGGTGTGGTTGCTTAGGGTTTTGTGGTATCATGTGTATTTGGTGATTAAAGTGTAATTATGAGGGTCAAATTTATGAGTTGTAATATGTGGAGTGTTAAAGTGATTTGGGTTGTTTGAAGTGGAGTAAGATGGGCCACTGAGGCTTAAATTAGGGTTTCTGGGGAAAGACCCTAGAGTGAGGAAATAAGTGGACTTGGAGGTGTGTAGTAGTGGGCCTTGACCCACATATTTTGGTGTTGGATTTCTAGTGTGAGTTTGAGTATAGAGGAAAGGTTGTTGGGCAAGTTGGGATGTGCATGAGTCTGATGATATGAAATGAGTCCGTTGGAGGATAGGTGTGGGGAGAGTGAGTCATGCATGTATAGAGTTAAATTTTACAAATAAGATACCGTAATACATTAATCATTTAAAGTTGAATATTGTTGAGCCGGGCCTAGATCGATCCACCGGCGAATAATAGTGGTTAGGGCAGGATGTCCTATATGTGACTGGTTTACTAGTAATAATAGTAGTCAAGCTTTGCACCTGTGCATTTTCGGTCCACCGACTATAATAGTGGGGGATTCCATGCTCAACAAAACCAAACATATTTGTGCCAAGATATGGGAAAAACACTAAGTACTTATAGTGGAACACCGTGCGAGAAGGGGCCAGACCGGTCCACCGGCGAATAATAGTGGTCAGGAGCTTTATGCCCTATGTGTTTCCAATCCACCGGCTATAATAGTAGTCAAGAGCTTTATGCCCTGTGTGTTTCCGGTTCACCAACTATAACAGTGGGGTTTCTATACTCATATGGATTTGATAAAAAGTATGATGTGAAATGAGTTCTAATCATAGATTAATTAAATAATTGATCCGGACTATAAATGGGCCTTTATGTATCTACCCGAATGTTTGTACGTTATTATGTTATCATGATGGATTATACTCTTTTATTTCTTTTGCATTATTTATGTGATGTTATGTGTTGGCCTTAGTACACGGATACCTTGCTCAGTACGTAGCGTATTGATTAACCTTTTTAGGGGTGCTGCTCATTCGCACGAGTAGTAAGCCCTTCTGACTTTGTGCAGGTGAGCGAGACATCCGGTGGGGCTGAGTGTTGAGCTTGTGGTTGGCTCCAAGTTTGAGAGTAGTGTAGTTTGATTCCCTCTTCTTGTTATTTTACCTCATTCTGTTATTTCCTTTGTATCGGATTTATCCCTTTTATGATTCATTACTTGTATTGCGTATTTTAAATGAACCTTTTATCTGTTGTAAGCTTATTTCTCTTTTGGAAATGAATTATAATTCTTTATGCGTACTCTAATCTTTGGTGTTATGATCTTTCTAGTTCTTTCATAAACTTTTGGTTTAAGTTTAATGTTAATCTTTTCTTAGCCTTAGCACTTGGTACTGAAACGGTCGGAGAGAACCGGTTTGGTACTAAGTATAGCGGCAGCATCCCCAAAATTCACAGGTTTTTAAATTTTAAATTCTTTCGCTTTAAAAAAAGTAGTAAATTTTGGGGTGATACAGTTAACCTGGGCTGTTGTGGTTACATGAGCCACGAACGGTGGGGAAGGGGCTTTGGAAGAGAGGTAGGAGGCTAGGTAGGGTGGACAAAGGGTTTGAAGGGCTGTGGGAGGGTGGGTAGATAAGATGCATGACCAGAGCAAGATATAGAAAACAAAGACGACGATGATGAGAGGAGACAGAAAACAATCATTGACTAGCAAGAGATAGCAAGTCAGGAAAAACAAAGACGAGAATTGAGAGCAATAGTGAGCAAGTCAGATTTTAAGTTTCTGTAATAGATGAAAATGAGCGAGAGGGAAGGGAGGAGTGTTTAATGAGAAGTTTTTGATAATGTTTTTGGATATAACCGTTATCAAAACCTGTTTTAATAACAGTTTCAGAAATAACCGTCATTAAAACATGGAAACATTTCAGTTTTGGTAACGATTAATTTAAAAGTGTTATCAAAACAAGTGCTAATGTATTTTTAATAATGATTAATATTTAGAACTGTTATTAAAACTTACACCACATTTCTGTGCACAAATTTTCACGTTTTTATCAACAGTTTCGATCAAACCGTTTTTTATGTGGCGTTATTAATGCCCGGTTCCATAGTAGTGTTTTGATAATGGTTATTAGAAAAACTACTAGCAAAACATGTTTTAATAATGGTTTTCTATATAACCGTTAGTTAAACTTGTGTATTAAATGTGTGTGTGTGTGTGTGTCTATATATATATATATATGACATTTTAATAACGGTTTCGGTATAAAACTATTGTTAAAACATGCTTTGTATTATTACACATAATTTTCAAGCATTTATCAACGGTTTTAAAAAAAAGTATCATTCATGTGTCATTATTAAATAACTATTCATAGTAATGGGTGTTTATAACCGGATAACCACATCTATCAGATTGAATATCCATTTTGCATCCTTTAGTTTGGATATATAAATTTTTATATGTCCTTAGGATAAGATATTAGATATATTAAATATTCGATGAAAAGTACTATTCTAACAATTTTGATAACTTCTATAAGATTAAAAAATAATAATAAAGACTGTGTATTTAATAATAGTCAAATAGGTGTTTTATTTTATCTAAAAATAATATTGAAATATTATGATTAATGTTTGAATCGTAAAGTAAATAAATTTCAAAAACTTATCACTTGAAAATTATAATATTATGATATATTTTTAAAATAATCAATACAATCTTAAATAGTTTTTTGGATCGAATAATTCAATCAAAAATTAAATATTTTAAAAATTAGACATACTTTGTGATAAATGAAATTGAATATTTTAAGTATCGGACAAATTTTTTAATTTCTATGTGTTTTACACAACTTTAATAAGCGCGCGGTTCGAGTTGAAACGCACATACGAAGACAAACATACTACTTTGTTAATAGAGATATAAAAGGAGGAGGCCATGCGCCATCTAGATACATAGAGATTGCTGCATTATGACTTCGTTATTGTCCATCTAGAAGCTACAGCTTGACGAGGAAAAGAAGTTGCAGATCCGAATATCCCCCGTCACATCATACAACCCACACCACATCCGCATAAAGGCAAGACCAATGAAAAGACCAAAGGAGCAAAAAGGAAGATATGCATTCATTGTCCAGTATACCGGCGGATCGTGCCGGGGGGGGGGGGGTTGTTCAACATTGTCACCGCCTTCAACTTCATGAGTGTGCAACTATGGTCAGAAAAAAGAAAGTAAAAAATTGCAACGTCATCACGTGGATGTAGTGGAAGGATAAAGGGCATGTATGCATAGCCACACAAATATATATATATATAATCATATTGTATGGTGAAAATTAAAAATTATTTTAATTTTAGATATATTTATAGTAACTTTTTCTATCTATTGAAAGTACTTTATATTATTTAATATGAGTAGTTTTCTAACATAAAGCATAAGTATCATGTATTTACTAAAATATCATCGTCTTTTTTCCCCTAATATTCAAATATTATAATTTTCTAATAGATTTACAATAATTTCTTTTATCAATTGAACTTAGTTTATATCACTTATTGAAAACTTGGTGAAAAAATTATGGTTGGGTAATAGGCCACAAAAATGAGAAAATTAGAGAGGAGAAGAAGTGTTGAAGATATGAATTAAGTGACCCTTAATTCATACACTTGTAAGCTATGCAACACTTAAGATAGAAGACATAAGATTTTGGGAGATAATTCAACCATGGTATACACTAACCAATGAAGTAATTTTCACTCATCATGAGGGAAGTAAGGTTGACCAAAGGCCCTTACAATCAACCCCTTCTTGCTCTTATATAGTGTTACAATTATTTAGTTACAATACAACCAAACTACGGCTGGTTATAAATCAAACTAGATAGTTACACTATTGTGAAAATGAAAAATAATAACGGGATATTAATAACGGTGGTTCAAAAACCATTATCAAATGCATGAAAATTAATGCGCGGAATAGTTTTGATAACGGTTATAGTTCAAAACCGTTATTAAAAGGGCAACGTTAAAATTTGTACGGATGTTTTAATAATGGTTCATACAAAAACGGTTGTCAAAAGTCTCAAAGTTTTAATAATGGTTCCTAGAAGAACCGTTATTAAAACCCCAAATCCGCCTTTTATTTCTTTCAGTACTATTTCGTGCCAAAAATTTCAGACTCTCTGCACCTTCCTCTCTTACTCTTCCTCTCCTTGCAAATCCTCACACCACCACACCGTGCACCACCACTTCAGCTCCTCTTAAGTTAGGGAAACCCTCACACCGCTAACTCTCCACTACCCCTCTGCCATTGTTAGCTTTACATGTGCGTGCTGTCATTGTTCTGAACCTAGCTAGCACTTGTACCTCCATCCTCCACTGTGTTTATAGGTCGTTGACACTCTCAACTTGCTTGTTGCCGGTTTCTTGCTCGCCGCCGCTCCTTTTACATATGTGTTTGTTCTTCCGCTCTTAGCTTTTTCTCTACTTATATATATATAAATGCATGCATGTTGCTACAAGGGTGCGTTTGTTTGTTATTGAAAAATTGCGGTTTGTTATTCAGAAATGTGTTGTTGAATGTGTTGGTGATAAATGTTGTTGTTCGTTGTTAAATTTGTTGCGTTACTGTTATATATTAACAAATACATATGTTAGCCGGAACCTTTACATATATATATACATTTTCATTAATAAGTATAGGATACTAGCTATAAGATATAGGAAATGTCATATAATGAAATGAAAATATATTTCACATATGCACATCATTAAATGAAAATTTCAATTAGAGATGCATATGTTAATGATTGTTATTTGATGAGGATTAAATAGATATAGAAAATAAGGAATATATAAAAGTGAATAATTAAATAGAGAGAAATAATTGTGTATAATAATAATAATAATAATAATAATAATAATAATAATAATAATAATAATAATAATAATATAGGATTTATATATTAAGGTTTAATTATAGTTAGTTAGGTTTAGGATTAGGGTTTTATGAGGTTTAGGGTTAGGTTTTATTATAATTTATTAAGGTTAATTAGGGTTAGGGTTAGGGTTTATCGTTTATTATACTAAATATAAAAGTAAAAAAATTAAATAGATAGGAATAATTGTGTATAATAATAATAACAACAACAACAATAATAATAATAATAATAATAATAATAATAATAATAATAATAATAATAATAATAATAATAATAATAATAATAATAATAATAATAATAATAATAATAATAATAATAATAATATAGAATTTATAGGGTTTAATTATAGTTAGCTAGGTTTAGGATCATTATCTTATAAGGTTTATGGTTAGTTTTTCTTATAATTTATTAGGGTTAATTAGAGTTAGGGTTAGGATTAAATTTAGGGTTAGGGTTAGGGTTTATTGTATATTATACTAAATATAAAAGTGAAAAATTAAATAGAGAGGAATAATAATAATAATAATAATAATAATAATAATAATAATAATAATAATAATAATAATAATAATAATAATAATATAGGATTTATTAGGGTTTAATTATAGTTAGATAGGTTTAGGATCATTATCTTATGAGGTTTAGGGTTAGTTTTTATTATAATTTATTACGGTTAATTAGGGTTAGGGTTAGGGTTAGGATTAAGGTTAGGGTTAGGGTTTATCGTTTATTATACTAAATATAAAAGTGAAAAATTAAATAGACATGAATAATTATGTATAGTAGTAGTAGTAGTAGTAGTAGTAATATAGGATTTATTAGGGTTTAATTATAGTTAGCTAGGTTTATGATCATTATCTTATAAGGTTTAGGGTTAGTTTTATTATAATTTATTAGGGTTAATTAGGGTTAGGGTTAGGGTTTAGCGTTTATTATACTAAATATAAAAGTAAAAAATTAAATAGACAGGAATAATTGTGTATAATAATAATAATAATAATAATAATAATAATAATAATAATAATAATATAGGACTTATTACGGTTTAATTATAGGTAGCTAGGTTTTACTATATATATATATATATATTATCTTATTAATATCTAATTGATTTTACTATACATAGCTTGAAAGATTTGATGATAGTTTGATGTTCAGCCGGTTTGTTAAATATATAACTAAAGATTATATCCTTATTTTAAATAGTTTGATGTTGTTAGCTTAACATAGTTGGTTAAGATCTGGCAGAATATATTTATGATTTGTCTAGCTAGTTGAAGATCAGTTTACATATTCTATAATTTAGATCCTTTCGAGAACAACCTTGATGATAAGATTTAGTGGTTCTCATTTCTAGGTAGTGAGATGACATACCCTCCACCATATTTTTGTATGGTGCCACATACAGATCTACGAACTCAGCTTTGTAGTGGTTTGTCTACCACATTGATGCACCACACTCGAGATTTATTGAAGGTGAGGTGTTTGCTAGAGAGTATGATAGGATATTGAGAGAGCTGATGGTTATTGATGATGAGTGGAGTTTTCATCATAGCTTGCCTCCGAGTATCCACCCCGGTTACCCTATAGTATCCGTGATTAGACTCTCTTTCAATGATATCAGGGATCAGATGATATATCATAATGAGTGGACTTTCAAAGTTATAGTTTTTAGTTGGGCTCGATGAAGCTACCGGGGGATTTAGTTTTAGGGATATGAGTTTTTATTTTTTAGGTGTTTGGGCTGTAGCAACCTTTTGATGTATATAGTGCTACTATTGCTTAAATCCCGTAGTATGTATATCTTTTGTAATTTGAACCATTGTACAATGTTTTGCTACGTATGTATGTATGTATGTATGTATGTATGTATGTATGTATGTATGTATACACACTCTTTCTAAGTATGAGCAGTTTCATTGAGTATTAATATCTTTTTGGAAACATATTAGCATGATTCGTATATATATATATATACAGAATAGCATGATACATTTGAGATTAATTCTTTCTAAGCATGAGCGATTTGTGAATTATTAAACTTATAATTCAATTGCTTTTTAATAATTACTTTCACGTGGGATATATCTAGATTGAAAAACTATGGATCGAAAATTGTTGTCTACAAATCGTCTGTCTAGAGAATATAATGAAGGAGTGGAGTTTTTCATCAAGTTTACAGTTAAACATGCTCGGGACTCTAGTAGAATATTATGTCCTTGTTTGAAGTGTGCTTATATTCAGCATGTCAATGATAATGATTTGAGAGATCATTTGTTTGTGTATGAAGTTGATACAAGTTACACTTGTTGGATATGGCATGGGGAAATAGAGTCTAAATATGATAATGATGATGTTAGGAGGGATAGTAGTGGATCATCATTTGATAACTATGAGGGACATTCATTAGAGGATATGACTCAAAAGGTTAAGGAAAGTGTTCGGGATTGTCCAAAAATGTTCGAGAAGTTATTGAATGACTCAGAGAAACCTCTGTACGGTGATTGTAAGACATTTACGCGATTATCCGCTACTTTATGGTTGTACAACTTAAAAGCATGTAGCGGATGGAGTGATAAGAGTTTTACGGAATTATTGTCACTTGTAAAGGATATGCTTCCTAATGACAACGTTCTACCCGATCGTACCTATGAAGTGAAGAAGATTCTATCCTTTATGGGCATAAGTTATGAGAAGATACATGCATGCCCTAATGATTGTATTTTATATAGCAATGATAATGCATCTTTAGATAGTTATCCTAATCTTGAATGCAAAACACCACGATACAAGAAGAACAAGGTGCCCGCTAAGATGGATGTTTTCCTATAATACCAAGATTAAGATGGATGTTTAATGATGTTGAAGATTCCAATAACCTAAGATGGGATGTTGATGAGAAGATAGATGATAGGCTTCTTAGACATCCATCTGACTCTCCATAATGGATGACAATTGATGGCTTGTTCCCTGAATTCGGTAAAGAAGCAAGAAATGTGTGCCTTACACTTTCTACAGATGGAATGAATCTGCACTATCAAGGCACCTACAGTTTATGGCCGGTGATTTTGGTTATATACAATCTACCTCTGTGGCTCTATATGAAACGCAATTATATGATGCTGTCTTTACTCATTTCGGGGCCAAACCAACCTAGGAATGATATTGATGTTTATTTAGCACCTTTGATTGATGATTTGAAGTTCTTGTGGGACATAGGCATTGAAGTATTTGATGTAGATAGTGAAGAAAATTTTACTTTGAGAGCAATGTTATTATGTACTATAAATGATTTTTCGGCGTATGGAAACTTGTCAAGTTATAGTGTGAAAGGCCATTATGCATGTCTGATATGTGAGGGGAATACTTCATTTGTTCAGCTATCACATGGCCAGAAGACTATGTTCCTTGGGCATCGTAGGTTTTACCTAAGAATCATCATTATTGTAGGCAAAGAAAAGTGTTCAATGACTTATAAGAAGAAGGGTAGGCACCAATCTAGTTGACGGGTCGACAAGTGTGGCTGAAGATGAAACATTTGAGTGTCAAGTTTGGGAAGAAGAATAAAGATAAGCCTCCATCAATTGGGTGGAAGAAGATGTCAATATTCTTCGACCTTCCTTATTGGGAATCTTTGTACGTGAGATATGCCCTTGATGTGATGCATATTGAGAAAAATATATGTGATAGTCTTGTTGGTACATTACTTAATGTTCCATACAAGACTAAAGATGGCATCAATGCTCAAATGGATATGGAAGAAATGGGTATTAGATGGGAAGTGGCACCGCGAGACAATGGAAAAAGAACATATTTATCACCTGCGTGTCATACTCTTTCTAGAAAAGAGAAATTTTCATTTTGTGAATGTTTTTAGAGTGTTAAGGTTCCGGAAGGTTATTAGTCAAATTTCATAAGGCTCATGTTGATGAAAGAATTGAAATTAATTAACTTGAAGTCTCATGATTGTCATATTTTGATGCAGCACTTGTTGCCGATAACTATACGTGGAATTTTACCAAAGCGTGTTTGAATTACTACCATGAGGCTTTGTTGGTTCTTTAATGCCGACTGCTATAAAGTCATACATCCTGATAGTTTGGATGCCTTGTAAAGAGGGATTGTGTTTACTTTGTGCCACCTTGAAATATATTTTCCACCCTCATTCTTTGACATTATGGTACATCAAATTGTTCATTTAGTTTATGAGATAAAGATGCTAGGACCTATTCATGGGCATTGAATGTACCCCTTTGAATGGTTTATGAAGTTGATAAAATGTTATGTGAAGAATCGATATCGGCTAGAAGGATGTATTGCTGAGAGTTAACTTGTGGAAGAGGCAATTGAGTTTTTTACAAAGTACTTGTAAAGTTTTGAAGCTCTTGGTATTCCTAAGTCTTGACATGCAGAAAAAATCAAAGGACAGGGTATTAGGGGCAAACAGTTTAGGCGTGTAGACCCTGACATGTTCCGTAAAGTACATCTATATGTATTACACAATAGTGATGATGTTCAGCCGTACATTGAAGATTATATGATTTCTTTATGGATTGAAAATCCATCAAAGACTGAGAAATGGATTATCGATAAACATAATCTTTCCTTTATCGATTGGATAAGAGATCGCATCATTCCACTCATCGGACATTCCCCAACTTTAATTTCTGAAACCCTGCATTAGTTATCTTAGAACCTCGTTATGAAGTTTTTTCATATACCAGTTATGTGATCAATGGTTACACTTTTTATACAAAAGAATAAGATGAGAAGAGTATAATGCAGAACAGTGGGGTGACTTTGGTGACTGAGGTAATGCATGTTGCTAGTGCGAAAGACAATAATCCAACTTATGCATATATGAATTATTATGGTGTGATTAAACATATATGGAAGTTAGATTACACTCTATTTAAAGTCCCTATATTCGGCTGTAGATGGGTTGATAATAGCTATTGGGTTAGATATGAAGATGTATTCACATTAGTAGATCACAATAGGGTAGGGCATAAACAAGACCCATTCATCTTAGCATCACAAGTGATACAAGTATTCTATGTAATTGATCTTGTTGATAAAAGATGGTCTATGGTACTATCTACGAAGAAAAGAAATGCCAATGAATGTGATGATGAAAATGATGACAGTTGGAAGAAAGAGTGTGTCTCACCTGTGCAAGTAACTCAATTATTGAACGATGATAACAATAAAATTAATAAGGAGAAAATATATGTCAGGGATGATCATCGTGAAGTAATATATGTATCAGATCCTGAAACTAACCCGAAATCAAGATGAACAAAAGAAGGAAAAGAAGGCAATGAGGGTAATAATATTGTAACATATGATGTGTGTGCTGGTTTTTTTAAATGCATTTTTCAACCTTCATGATAGGATATTTATTATATCAATAATATAATGGTACATTATGCTCAATACATAACATTCTAACATAATTTATTTATTATTTTTTGTAGAGATATGGACAACAAAAACATTGATAGGGACAATGGTGATGAAAAAGGGAAAAGAGGACCTACGATTATGAGAATCATCACAGAAATAAGGAATAAAGGAGAATTAGTCAAGTTGGGATGGAATACTTACAATCTTCCCATTGGCTCTTATGCGGACATCTTCTTGACTTACATTTCACTTGTGACCCGTAACCGTATTCCTATCTCCTATAATAATTGGAAGAAGGTTCCAAAGGGTCATAAGAAGCATATTTGGCAGAAAATCATGGTACATATGCTATTTTATGTAATCATTTTTGTATGTTAAATTTTATTAATTTTAATACATTAACATCGGTATATATCTATATGTCTTATTTTGTAGAGAGTATTTAATGTCTCAGCGAGTAGGAAGAAATGACTTCTTAGACATTGTGGGGAGTGTCTAAGAATATTTAGGTCATATTTACCTTGTAAGAAAATGTATAGAAAGAGGAATGATTCTCTATGGCAGAACCCACCCAAACGATACGGTTTCATCGATCAAGAAAGTTGGAACCAATTTATTGCATATCGTCTTACAGGGGATTTTAAGGTATTTGTTAGATAACAATTAAACTTTTTGTATTAATCTCAGTATTATGCTTAATATTGAAATAACCATGTGACTATGTTTTGGCTTGTTACATAGGAAAAAAGTGCCAAAAATAAAGAGATTGCGAAGCAGAATAAATACCGGCATAATATGGCTCGCAAAGGCTATGCGGGCCTTGAAGAGGAGTTGGTATGCATTTTGTGATTTATCTATTTACATGTAAATGTCAAATTTTATAATAATATTCTTAATTAAGAATATTTTTTGATTTACAGCTCGTAGCCTAAGACTTGGACCCATGTACCTCGTCCATCAATATTGGTACATTATGGAAGAAAGATAGAGAAATAAGAGATGGATATATTAATGAAGATGTAGATGTTGCAGCTAAAAAAGTTGTAAGTTTGTAGATATCTAAAACCCTACTTAGTTTTCTTTTAAAAAACTATTATATTATTCTTATTCCTATAAGCTAAATTTACATATATTATATATATTACAAGATGAACTTCAAATGTCAGATGGTGAGGAGGGGGTAGACCAATATAACATTGTGTTCCAGGCTACAAGAATTATAGAACACCCTGGTAGACATAGGGGTCTTGGATTAGGTGTTACGAGAACGAGCGTATGTGGTCGATCTTGTGGTTCTCGTAGCACTAATGAGCAAGTCGCCATCCTCACTTAGAAATTGAATGCGGCACTTGAACGGATGGCAACAATGGAGTAAGGGTTTTCATTTATTAAATCCCAAGGGTATAAGCCATCCAATTCAATCAACCATGATCAGCTTCACATACCTAATGTAAATAGCGTCAGAGATAGTTGTGAAGCTAATGCACGTCTTTCTTCTCTTCCCGAGGTAAGCATTACAAACTAGGAATTGTTATTAAATGTATTCGATGTAATAAATAATTACTAATGTGCAATATTTTCGTATAGGGTTTACATAAATGTGACTTGTTAGCAAATGACCTTTCAAATCTTTTGGCAAAAGGAAGGGTCCGCATCAGTCATAGTACCCAAACGCAAACAATCTACGGGTACAACTTAACCCTAAATACAAGGCCGGTGAGTATTGACACTCCAATCATTGGCAGTGTGCCCTTGCCTTATTATAAAGAGGGTAATGAGGCACGCACAGTGCTAGAAGCTCATGGAAGCTTTGTGTCTTAGCCTGTGGATCAGATACGTCTTACTACGGAAGAGGTATTGACATTTGACATCTTCATTAGACTTTGTTTAGTAGTTACACTATTTATACCTTTTTCATATATATATATATGCTCAATACATATTTTGTTTATTATTATCAAATAAGGAATCAAAAAAGAAGACTGCTCCTGCTAGTAAAACCAATAGAGGTACTAGCTAGTAGAACGGGCAACACAAAAGAGGGAACTACTAAAGGAAAGAGAGCTAAATCTAAAAAATTAGTTACCCCACAAAATATTCCTTCTTCGGAGAAAAGCCAACCTCCACCAGCAATAGCTTTATTGTGTATCCAACTCTATTTATTAGGGCACTACGGATGACATATCAAAGGAGAGGTGGGAATGGTGTCCTAGACCCAAAGAATCTTCAATATGAGCCTATCATGGTAAGTAGGAAGACAACTATTTTGTATTTTGTTTTAATTCAAATTAATATCTAATAGTTAGAGAGCTAACTAAATTCATTTGATAGTGTCTACAACAGCAAAACGGTGATGATCGTGGATATTATGTATGTAGAGTAATGGATCTAATAGTCCATAACATATCAGTCAACATAGATCCAAGCCATATATGTTTGTTTTTTCATATTTTTTTATTAATGAATCATGACACATATATTTGGTACTTGATCTAAGTTCTAACTGTATATTAATCAAAACTTGGGCGTTGTAGTTTTTCACCGATGACTATGCATGAGGCCAGCAATACAATGTTGATGAATTTGATGAAGTTAGAGACCAATGGACCAAATACATGCACTCATTCATTCGGTATTAGGTAGGGATCTATATATTCTACATGCATGTTCGGGTTTGTATTTCATCTATATCTTTTGGTCTTCTAGGCTAGATCTATGAACTTTTTACTTTGGGATGTAGAGCTACCAAGTTGTGGTATGCCTACTAATTTTGATTCCTGAGTATGTCCGGTGTATTAAGACATGCATACCAATTAGAGATTGATTGAAATTATGGTGTGATTATAGATTTTCTATGAATTGATATTGTTTTATATGCAGATTTGGTAATTATTTGAACATACAAATGTGTATGTGGGCAGGAACAAAATAACAAAAACATTAAAAAAAATTTTAGTTTTAATAACGGTTCTTATTAAGAACCATTATTAAAACCACGTATTTCATCTCAAATTTGTGCTCATTTAATACGCATTAGGGTTTAATAAATGCATAATCAATCACCGAAACTCTAATTGGATGGTAGAGTTTTAATAATGATTCTTATGAAAACTGTTATTAAAATATAAGTTTTAATAATGGTTTTCATTAAGAACCGTTATTAAAACTATGCTTTTAATCCCAAATTTATGCTCATTTAATACGTATTAGGGTTTAATAAATGCATAATCAATGACTGAAACCCTAATTCAATTATATTATAACAACGGTTTTTACTTGAAAACCGTTATTCAAACTTATTTTTAACAATGGTTGTGCTGAAGAACTGTTATTAAAACCTTATTTTTAACAACGATTTTTACTTGAAAACCGTAATTAAATATGAATTTTACACACATATTTATGGGTTTTTTGTATATTTTTTATGACGATTATGAACCGTTATTAAAGATTTAATAACGGGCGGTTCAATAACGGTTGAAAACCGTTATTAAAACTATAAAATAATTGTTATTAAAACCCCTTCCCAGGGTAGTGTTACTACTTAGTTACCTTTTCTATTTTAATTCTAACCAAACACAATTTAGTTTTCCCCACCCCAAAGGGGTCGTGCGCCCCTTTTCAATCAACCCATATTTTGGCTGATTTTGTTTGAGTGTAAGTCATCTCCTATAAGTATAAGCTCTTACATGATTTAAACAAAAGAAAAATGGTTAACCCTTAAAGTGAACTAATAAAAAAGAGCTTCCATCAAGGCATCAAAAGTGGTCATGGTTTTGCATATTGGTAAGCTACCAACTTCCCTTTTCCCTTTTGTCCCTTGTAGGTCTTTAAATGGTTATGCTAACCTTGTAGGCTGCAAAAAAGGGTGGCAATGATGGTGGGTTGTGTAGGATGGAAAAGGTGGTAGAGGGAGGTGAATTTTTTTATAGGCTATTTATGGCAGTGTGAACTTATATTTTGGTTTGCAGAAGTCTCGAAGGTAGGGGCTGGGGGAGGGGAAAAAGTGTCTGGATATTTGGATGCAAAGTAGCTTCGATGATGACATCAAAAAGTGGCTTAAGAATTGGCTAAAATATGGTTGCATGTTTAGGGTGGTTTGGGGGAAGTTTGCATGGTTCATACATGGTTGTTTTCTTACAAAAAAAGGTGGCAAATTTAGGTTGTGTTTGGTTGCCTGTAAAGCACACGAAAAAGAATGGGGTAGGGTAGGGAAGTTGACGAGAGTATAATTTAGTGGACCTCTTCCCAAATTAGAATAATTTTTGGGTTTTCTAATTTAGGGAGAAGGTGGTTAATGTGTGATTAGATGAATGTCATGCTCTTGTATCATTCTCCCTCTCTTGAAAAGGTTCCTGGGTTAGGTCAAAGGCTCGTCATGGATGTGGGGGAGTAAATCTCCTTCACTGAAGGTGTTGGAGATATTCCCCTTGTCTTTTGGTAGCTTGAACTTATAGGCATTATCTCCTATCTTCTCCAAAACTCTATATGGATCATCACTTCTTGGCATTAGCATATTCTTTCTTCTTATATGAATTCATTCCTCGCATAGGTGAAGCCAAACCAAATCTCCAGGCTTGTATAAATGTTGTATACGATGTTTGTTGGCTCTTGCTTTATTTAGCTCATTTACCCTTTTAATTTGTTTCCGTACTTGCTCATGGTGTTTTATCATGTGTTTGAATCAATCCTTGGCTTTAAAATTAATTACTTCACCTGTGGGGAGAGGTAGGAGGTCTATGGAGAAATGGGGTTCAAACCATAGACAACCTCAAAAGGTGAATGTCCAGTGGCATAGGTGGGAGACCGGTTATACGCAGATTCAACAAAACTAAGTTTGGTATCCCAATCCCGTAAGGATTTATGGACCAAACATTGGAGGATCATGGTGAGGGTTTGGTTTGTTACTTCTGTCTAACCATCAGCTTGTTGATGGTAAGCAGTACTAAAGAGAAGTTTTGTACCCACTAACCTCCACAAGGTCTTACAGAAATAGCTAAGGAACTTGGTATCCTTATACAAAATAATGGATTTGGGTATACCATGTAGCCTAACTATTTCTTTGAAGAAGAGATCGACTACATAAGAGGCATAATCCATTTTAAGATAAGCAACGAAATGAGCCATCTTAAAGAACTGATCCCTATACTATGTTGTAATCCCCCAGAATTTTAAAAGTCTATAATTTAATAAATAACTTTTATTTGGGAAAAATTATCCTTTAAATCTATTTAATTTAATTATTTTATGGATTTTTGAGTATATATAATTAGAAATAAATATTTAATTTAATTATTATTTTATCATACCCTTTTTATTTAAATAATTTTCCAAACCATTATTTTACTAAAATTACCCTTTTTAAACCCTTATATTTTAATTATATTAAATTAAATTATCAAATAAATTTATTACCCAAAAATATTGTATTTTATTATTTTATAAATTAAATTATTTTATTTTATCCCAATTTCCCCTTTCCTTCTCTTTTTTCTCTTTTCTTTCTTCTTCCTATTTCTCCCCTTGGGCCACCGGCCAGCCTGCCTCTCCCCCACCCCCTGCACCTGGGATGAAGGCCCGCTTCCTCTCCTCCCTCTCCTTCTCCCTAGGGCCTCACCCGGCCCATCTCCTCCTTTCTTTTCTTTCCTTTCTTCCTCAACCAGGCCGACCCACTCTCCTCCTCCCTTCGCCCGGCCTGGCACGCACGCAGCCCCCTCCCCTTTCTTCTTTCTTTCTTCTTCTTCCATTTTCCCCGGCGCCATATCCGACCATCCTCCGCCATCTCTGCCGCCCCACTTGCAACCCTCGCCCGCTACTGCTTCCCCTATCTCTCTCTCTCTCTCATCATTTTCCTGCCCTATCCCGGCCCCACCACCTCTCCTTCTCCTTGCCCATACCCCTTTGTTCTCCTCCCTCTGCCTGCAACTCCCATTACCCTACCACCCTGCTGCCGCCCTACCAAGCCACCCTATCTCCTCCTTTCTCTTCCTCTTCTTTTTCTTCTTCCCTCCTTGCCTCATCCTTCCATTTTCTCGAGCCTCACATGCCTCCCCGACCCTCTTTTTCTTCCTTTCTTCTCCTCCCATCTCTTACCCTGTTTTTGCTTCGCCGCCCCTCTCCACCGCTGCCACTGCCGCACTAGCCACCTGTACCACCCCCTGCCACCCTCTACCTCACCACTGAACCATCATAGCACCCCTCGAGCCACCCTGCAGGCTCCTTCTTCCTCCCCTCTTCTTTTTCTCCCTTCTTGGCAGCCACCCTGCACCGCCCTTTTTCGTCGTCGTTCTGCCGCCTCTGCCGCCACCTGAGCCACCAAAATAATCCTTACAACCCCCTCTACCACCCCCAAAACTCCTTTGGCTGAAACCACCACCCGCAGGCCTTCATTTCATCCCTCCCTTTTCCTTCCTTCTCAGCCCTCCATCTATACTCACCTCGACAACCCCCTCTCCACCTCTGCACCCTTCCTTTGCCTTAAATCCTCCCCCGCATGCCCTCTTTCCTAGCCCCAAAACCCCAACCCAAAAATAGCCTATCTTTCCTCCTATCACCCACCTTTGAGCCCCTCCCTCTCATTTCTTTGCATGCAGCTCATGCTATATGAGCAGTATAAGCTTTTGCATGCTTGGTTATGTTTTTTTTAATAAATTTTAAGGTATAATAATATTTTAAGTTAAGTATTTGATTAATTAAGTGTTATTAAGTCTTATGCTTGATTTTTCTTATTTCTAATATAATAAGTATTGATATTATTTTTAGGTATTAGTTTTGCTACTCAAAGTTGGAACCTTTAACCGCAATACCGGTAAGGTTTGTTTTTGCGGAAATTAAGGTAACTGTTAAATTCCACTTAAACGCATAGATTAACATATGTTATCACATTAGCATTTTGATATGTTATTATGCTTGATATATGTTGTTTAATATAATATATGTAGTTTCTTATGTTGATTGATAAAAAGGAAGCATGTTAGATTATATGCTATGTATGGAAATATTGTTTAAGGTAAGAGTTTAGTTATTAATAAAAATGTTAAGTATTATCCATGTTGTATTATGCTGTTGTGATCTTTAATGCATGGTTAATATTTTTGTGAGCCTTAGGGATATTTTAGTAATATATCTTGTACAAGAATATGGCCTAATATATGTGGGTGCTAATAAGTATTATATTAAATAAAATAGTTGTGGATGAGGTGTTAATATTAATATTTTATGTAGTGATGATAATTTAATATAAGTGATGTAAGAAGGGGCAAAACGGTAATTTGTAATTAAAAGGGGTATTATGGTAATTTTGGAGGCAAGGGCAAAATGGTAATTTTGGAAGTAAAGGGTAAAATGGTAATTTTGGAGGTAAAGAGGTAAATAGTAATTTCGTAATTAAGGATAAAATGGTAATTTTGTAACTAAAGGGCAATATGGTAATTTCGTAATTAAAGGACAAAATGGTATGTTAATTTCTTAACTAAAGGGAAAAATGGTAATCTTGGATGTAAAGGGGCAAAATGGTAATTTTATAAGTGAAAGGGTGTTATGGTAATTTTTTGAAATTAAGGGGTAAAATGGTAAATTTGAAAGTAAAGGGTTAAAATGGTAATTTTGTAAATAAAATGGGTAAAAGTGGAAATTAGAAAGTAGTAACTTAGTAATTATAATAATGGAGAATGACAAAGTGGTAATTATAATAATTGAGAAGGGTAAAATGATAATTTAATAATTGAGAAGGGTAAAATGATAAATATGATAAATGTGAAGGGAAATTTGGTAATTTAACTGACTAGAGGGTAATTTGGTAATTTGACCAACTAAAGAGGCAATTTAGCAATTATAACAAAGGAGAAAGGCAATTCAGTAACCTAACCAACCAATGGGGAATATGATAAATATAACAATTATGAAGGGTGTTTAGTGGCCTAATAAATGTGAGAGATAACTTGATAACCCAAACCAAGTAGGGATGTGGCTAAGAACAACTATGTGTGGATTGCGTGCCTTGTGTGCCATATGTTATGCCATATCGTGTACTTTATGTTTAATGATTAATCATTGGTAGCGTAACATGGAGTGGATGTATGCTTATGTAACTTCTTTATGGCTTGTGGATGATGATTACATGTGTTGTGTGTACAATGTTATATGATGTAACCCTCTAGGACATGTATGCTAGGATGTTTAATAATAGGATATGGGGTGAAAGGATAAAAAGGAACAAATGGGAAGTGAGTTGACTAAGGGGACATGAGATTGACCTTATTATGATACATGAGGGGAAAATAAGAGGAGATTATAATCAAAATGAATGAGTGATACAACTCTTGCATGGGAGATTTTTAGGGTTTACATGGGATGATTATTACGAAAGAATGGGCTAAGGTTTGAGCGACCAACTAGGGTTTTACTATTACATGTATAATTGGTAAGTATAAGGGGATTTGGGTCGAATCTAAGTGAGATGAGGTGTGGGATGATAAAAGAAAGGTTGGGCCACATAGGTCCAATTAGTGTTTCAAGGGAAAACCCTAGAGGGTGGTAGTGAGAGAATTTGAATGTCATAAGGTGATGGGTCTCAACCCACACCCTTAGGAGTTGGGTCTTTGTTATGGGTAGATGTAAGGAGGAATGGGTGTCGGGGTGTGATAAGAGGTGTACAAGTCTCAAGATATGGGATGGGCCCTCTCGGGAGGATAGAAGTAGAGGTCGGTGACATGCATGTCAAGGGTGAAATACTTTCGAATAAGATACGATTAAATCACTAATCACTTAACGAGGAAGATTGTTGAGCCGGACCCAGACCGGTCCACCGATGAATAATAGTGGCTAGGAGCTGGGGTGCCCTGTATGACTAGTCCACCGGTGAATAATAGTGGCCAAGATCGTTTTGCCCTATATGACCGATCCACCGGCTATAATAGTGGAGGATTCTGTGCTTAACAAACCAAACGTAATAACTATAAGACACGGGGAAGATACTAATTACTTACAGTGGAACACCATGTGAGTTGGGGCTAGACTGGTCCACTGACGAATAATAGTAGCCAAGAGCGCTTTGCCCTGTATGACTAGTCAACAGGCGAATAATAGTGGGGTTCCCGCACTCACATGGATCTTTATAATCCGAGATGATTGATTAATGATGGATTAATGGCCTTAAGGCCCTAAAAGTATCGATTGTTCATTATGGCCTATTAATATTTGGTTGACTTCCTGCCTATTCAATGGACAGTGTCCCTTGCAGGTTGTGTTCAGGTGCTATTCAAGTGGGCATCGGGAAAGAGTGTAAGGAACTATCTGAAAAGTCCTAGGGTTGTACTTCTGCTCTTTTAAACCCTAGTTTTTATGTGGCCTCGTTTTCTTGTAACCGCATGGTGTATCGCATTTATGTAAAGTGGTATGTACGCTACTCTGAGTTAAATATGCTTGAGTTTCTCGTAAATTATATTTTAATCTTTTAGCCTTAGCACTTGGTACTGAAACAGTATGAGTGAACCGGTCTGGTACTAAGTGTGGCAGTAATATCCCCAGAATTCACAGTTTTATTATTTTGCTTCCGCTGATTCTTTTTAATAAAACAAAATTTTTCAATAGTGAATTTTGGGGGTGTTACAATGTTTCCTTTGTGTTTGCTGCAATGCTATAATAAATTCCATGCTAACATGATCCCATGGTTGGTGGAGGATGGGGAGGGGAGTATACAATCTTTGATAAAAGTGACTCTTAGACTTTTGGCAAGTGTGGCACATCTTGCTACTATACCTCACACATCTCCTACTATTCTAGGCCAAAATAAATGTTCTTGTAGTATATCGACGGTTTTGTTGATTCCAAAATAACCTAAAAGTCCTCCTCCATGTACCTATTGAATGAGTAGCTCTCGAATGGGACTTTTAGGCATGCAAAGCTTGTTGCTCTTAAAGAGGAACCCATCTTGAAGTTGAACGAACCCTTGATCTTGTCTTGTTATTTGAAGTGGGCCATGAAGTCTTCATTTTCTTGGTAAAGCTCCTTAATGCAGTTAAATCCTAGGACTCTTGCTTCTAATAAAGAAATCATGCAATATCTCTTCGAGAGGGCATTGACTATAATATTGGTCTTGCCACTCTTATGTTTAGATACAAATGAAAAGGCCATTAATGTACTTGAGGGACTTGTAATTGGTGTGTAATACAAACTTTTGGGGCATTAATTAGTGTGACTAGTGATCTAAGGCCCTTACAAGTGCATAAAACTCCTTATCATACTTTTTATAGTTCATGCGAGACCCATTGAGCTTTTCACTACAATAGGCCACAAACTTCCCTTCTTAGTTAAGGACTGCTCTAATACCAACTTCACTAGCATCACACTCTACCTCAAATGGTTTCTAGAAATTGGGTAAGACCAAGATGGGTGATTCTCCTAAATTGGTCTTGATCACTTCAAAAGCATCCTGAGCAACTCTTGTCCACTTAAATCTTTAGTAGAAGAAGGTAAGTTCATGGAAGGATCTTACTTTAGTTAAGCTGCTTGGGGTTGGATAGATCTTTATGGCTTCAATCTTGGTCTTGTCCATGGCTATCCCATCCTGAAAAACCATAAAGCCTAGAAAAGTAACCCTAGTTACAAATAACTCACATTTTTCTAGCTTAGCATGCAAGTTGTTTCTAAGGGTAAGGAATACAAGCTTAAAATGTTTTACATGTTCTCTTTCATTTGGACTATACACAAGTATGTCATCAAAATAAACTACACCAAACTTCGTAATGAATGGCCTAAGTACCTCATTCATAAGCCTCATGAAGGTATTAAGAGCATTTGATAATCCAAAAGGCATCACCATCCATTCATATAATCCCTTTTTTGTTTTGAACTCCATTTTCCACTCATCACCTTCTTTCATTTGGATTTTATATTAACCACTATGAAGATCAATTTTGGAAAAGAGAGAAGCCCTATGCAAAGAATCAAGCAAGTCTTCAAGTCTAGGTATTGAATACCTATACTTGATGGTGATGTTGTTGATATCTCTACTATCAACACACATCCTTATGGATCCATCCTTTTTTGGTACTAGCAAGCCTAGTACCGCACAAGGGATAAGGAGTTCTAGAATCAATCCCTTAGTGAGCAATTCGTCCACTTGTTTGTGAAGCTCTGTGGCTTCTTTGGGATTACAATGATATGCCGCTTTATTGGGAAAGGCAGAAATGGGTATAAGATCAACTTGGTACTCTATGCCTCGTATGGGGGGGGTAGTATAAGGGGTAAATCATTTGGTAACATATCTCCAAACTTTTCTAACAAAACCCTAACCGTAGGGTCCACGAGGGCTCCCCCCTATTCTTGCCTACCAATAACATTAAATGCAACATTTTCCCTTTGTCTAAAGCTTTAGATACACATTTCTTATCTATAAACATGGACTTTGGACACTTGGTGGCACCTGTATCCATGGCTAATGGCAACTTCAACGATGTGACAATGTTGTTCTTCTTAGCATAGTTCAAGTTGTAGGTGTTTTTCCTTCCATCATAGGTCATGTGCCTATCATTTTGCCAAGGGTGGCCCAAAAGAAAGTGGCATGACTCCAGTGGGACTACATCACACAACACTTAGTCATGGTAGGTTTTTCCAATGGAAAAAAACCACGGGAACTTGTTTAGTCACCTCTAAAACACTACCATTATTCAACCACTACAACTTTTATGGTTTGGTGTGGGGTGTTATGACCAACCCTAACTTCTCCACCAATGTGCATGAGGCCACATTTGCACAACTCCCACCATCCACTATGTGGGAGCAAACCTTGCCACTAATGGTGCATTTGGTTTGAAAGATGCACTCTCCCAGCTTTCTTTGGTATGCAAAATCCACCTCGCTATAAGTGATTCTCCCACATCTGGTGATTCTTCTTCCTCTTTATGGGCCAAGGCACACTCTTCCACTTCTTCCTCTAGTATGGATTCATTAAGCTCCATAAGTGTCATGATGCTTTAGTTAGAGCATTCATTTTGGTAATGCCCTACTCTTTGGCACTTGAAGCATCTCACATTCTTTATTCTACTTGGTTCATTTACTCCTTCTCTTTCCCCTTCAAGTGAAACTTAAGGGGGGGTGGAGGGTGGCTTGGATGGTGTTGGCATATATTTAGGAGGAAGAACACTTGGTTTGTTGATGCTAAATTGAGTGGTCTTATTTTCCTTCCTTTTCTTTTCAACTCTACTAGCCAAGCGGAAGAGTTCATCCAAGGTGTAATACATTTGCATCTCCACTTTTCTAGCAAGGTTTTGCCTAAGACCTCCCATGAATCGTGACATAGTGTGTTCTTCACTTTCCTCTATACCAAGTCTTAGCATCAACTTTTCAAACTCTCTTATATATTATTCTACACTCTTAGGCCCTTACCTTAGTGAGGATAGCTTATTGAACAAGTCTTGAGTGTAGAAGGATGACACAAATCTCTCCCGCATGAGCTTCTTCATCTTTTGCGACGATTTAATTTTGATTTTTCTTTCCTCCTTCTTTGGCTGGTAAGATTCTCCCACCAAAGAGAGATATGTACCTTAAGCTTAAAGGTGGATACTTTGAAGCTTTTGTTATCTTTGTAACCTTTGGCCTCAAAAATCCTAGAGCATCTTAATTCCCATTCTAAGAATTATTCTAGATTATGTTGACCTTCAAACTACGGGATTTCAGTTTTGATGTCCCTGAAGTCTCGTCCTTTTTTCTTTCCCCTCCTTCTCGGTTCATGGGATGACTCATTTGTTGAAGAGTCATCTTCACTTGAGAGGTTGTCAACACCATGGGGTTCCTCTACTTCATGGGGGGCTTGGTTTGGATGGTTTGTTAAAGGGTTGTTGTTGGGCATAAATTATTGCAAAATTGCTCAAATGTGTCTCATTTCCTCTAGTAAGCCTACCAATGTGTGATATATTCTTTGAGTGCCATATTGTAATGCATCAATGGCACAATCCCTTCTTTCATTGTGTACCTTATTGAGATTTAAACCCCTAGGTATGGTGTGATCATACATAGGGTTAAAGTTTTTTGTGTTGGTGCAATGGGGTTCGAAAAGGGCTAAGAAGGTGAAGGAATTTTTTTTTCTTGTAGGTTGAAGGCTCTAATGTTCTAAAAGGCACATAATTTTTTTTGTTTGTAGATTGAGAGTTGGAATGGACTACAAAGTGAAGAAAAAAAATTCTTCTCATAGGTAAAGGTTTCAAAGGGTTTATGGGTTAGAATTTTTTTTTTTTGTGAGTGTTTGGCTTGGAAAATGGTGTAGGCTGATGGTAGGATGAAAATAAAACCAAATTTATAACAACCTAAACTTTCATACCAAGTTGATGCATGGTGGATACAAATTGAGTAAAACTTGGTTCAAAAATATGGCTAGGTAATAGGCCACAAAAATGAGAAAATTAGAGAGGAGAAGAAGTGTTGAATATATGAATTAAGTGACCCTTCATTCATGCACTTGAATCTACCACTTAAGCTATGCAACATTTAAGATAAAAGATACAAGATTTTGGGAGATAATTCAACCATGGTATGTACTAACCAATGAGATAATTTTCACTCATCAAGAGGTAAGTAAGGCTAACCAAATACCCTTACAATTAGACCCTTCTTGCCCTTATATAGTGTTACAATTACTTAGTTATAATACAACCAAACTAGGGCTAGTTAGAAACCAAACTCGATGGTTACTACTTAGTTACCTTTTTTAATTTAATTCTAACCAAACATAGCCTAATTTTCCCCACCCCAAAGGGGTTGTGTAGCCCTCTTCAATTAGCCCATATTTTGGATGATTTTGTTTGAGTACAAGTCCTATAAGTATAAGCTATTACATGATTTTTTTTAAAAAAAAAATGGTTAACCTCTAAAGTCAACTTGTAAAAAGGGGTTGCCATAAGTACAAGTGGGGATTACAAGGCATCAAAAGTGGTCATGATTCTCCATACTGGCAAGCTACCAAATTCCCTTTTCCCTTTTGTCCTTTGTAGGTCTTCAAATGGATGTGTTGGCACTGTAGGCTACAAAAAAGGGTGGAAATGATGGTAGGTGTGCAGGCTGGAAAAGGTGGCAGGGGAGGTCATTTCTTTTCTAGCTAGGCATGACAATGTGGACATGTATTTTAGCCTATAGAATTTTCATAGGCTGTGCCTAGGGAAAGGAAAAAATTGGGTAGATATTTAGCTGCAAAGTGGCTTGGATGATGACATTAAAAAGTTGCTCGAAAGTGGCTTGAGAATTGGCTAAAATATGGCTGCATGTTCAGGGTGGCTTGGGGGGAAGTTTTCATGGCTCATACATGATATTTATATTAATGCCATTATTTTTTCTTTCTAGCACTCAAATACCATAGTTAACAAGAGAAGTTTTCATCATCTACTAAGGGTAGTTTTCAAACATGAAACATAAACATACAATATCTACAAAAATACTACTATTATTTTCTAATATTAAAATAATATAGTTTCTTGAACTATTTATAATAGCTTTCTTCATCAACTAAGAGTAGTTTTCACCATTTATTGTGAGTAATTTATTTAACTGAGACTGTTAGTTTTTAATTCTCATTGGATATTCCCTCCCCCTCACACACACATGGGGGAATGTCCAATGAGAATAATCTTTTTTTTTATGAGAATTTGAGAACTTTCAATTTGAACCTTAAGATAAAAAAAATGCTACAATTGAGGAAACTATTTATGGTAGGTCATGAAAACTACTATTCGTAGTTGGAGAAAACTATTATAAGTGTTAAGAAAACTATAGTATTTGAGTGTTAGAAAAAATATATGCTAACATATTTGTAAATATTGTATATGTATATTTTAAGTTAGAAAACTATCCTTTGTGGATGGTAAAAATTAACCTCAATGAGTGGAGGAAACTACTACATATAGCTGAGAAAACTATAATATTTATGTGTTCAAAAAATGGTGTCATTTTTTTATTTATAAATAGTGTATTTTTTTTAGGTTAGGAAACTACCTCAATAGGGGGTAACTACTCTCAGTGGGTGGAGAAAAAATGATGGTGGTACAAATTATCCTTAATGAGTAGAGGAAACTACCATTGGCAATTTGAAAAGCTATAATATTTGAATGTTATAAAAATAGGAGAGTATTATGTTTATAAATATTGTATACTTTTATTTTATGATAGAAAACTACTTCAATAAGTGGTGGAAATTAGTCTCAATGGGTTGAGGAAAGAGTTGTAGGTAGTTTACAGAACTAAGGGCGATTATTATTTCTTGTCATGATGATGGGTTCTTATATATATTACACTCTATCCGTATAAAAAAAAGTCATTGTTACAAGTATAACACTTATTTAGTAACTATTAAAAGTAGCCTGAAAATTTCACTTACATATTTTTATTGAAAAACAGCAAAGCATTTAATGCAGACATAATAAAAAAAAAATAGGTGAGGTTAAAAGTAAAAAGTAGGGTTTGACTTCTCTAAAACAAATTTCTTTTTGATAAAAAAAATGTAATGTTAAAATTAGTTTTTTGTAAGATAAAAAAATATAAAAAGTTAGTTGTTTAAAACAGTAAATTGTAGGTATTCATTAAGTTAATAAGACTATTACCTAATGGTAGAACATTGAATGCTTATGACTGTATAATAGTTAGAGTAATAAGAAACTTCAAGTGGATAATTTTTGTTTCATTTTGTTTTTATTTTTCTATTTTTCGATTTATATGAACAACTAATGGTAGATTTTTGTATATACAAATTTCATAATTAAAGGCATCATATAAAAGTCAAAGGTAAATTTGTATTTAATTAACATATCATCTAAGAATATATGTTTTGATGCATTGATTAAAATAAATGAATAAGTTAAATAAAGTAAAAATGTGATGGAGTAATAAAATTTGAAAATACAAATCTTTTGCACTACCATGGAAACAACTTTTAATAAGGGTTGTGCTGCGATTCTATAACTTTCATTTAAAAAAACCCTAAAAAATGAGGGAAAATGTGATCAAGTAGAACTTTAAATAACCTAATTTTAATAGCAGCTTCATTAGAAAATCATTCTTAACACCATGTTTTGATAATGGTTTACATATAAACCATTGTCAAAATTCCTTTATACTAAGTTCAGTAGAGCTAAGGTTTGAGTTTTAATAACTGTTTCTAGTCAAAGGTGTTATTAAAAGTGCTTTCTACTAGGATTAGTTTGGGTAGGGTTATTGTTTTAATGACTATTTCTATACAAGAACATTATTAAAAAACCCATTATTAAAGTTACTTTTAATAATGGTTTTGTATATAAATCATTATTAAAGCTCATTTTTTTCAATTTGTTTGTATTTGTTCCATCACACATACACATTTGTGTGATCAAATTACCAAATATGCAATATTCACCTAATAACATATCCATTTTCATATATATTAAAGCATCAACTTATTCCAGTTATATTTTATATGGAACTCTACGTAAAAGAGTACCCTTTAGCATACATATGATAGTAGGTCTACCACAATTGGTAGCTTTACACTTACAAGCTTGACATGAAGTTTGATACCATACAACAAACAAAATGCACAAGTTGGTTGATCTTTTATCAAAGATTCCATCTAAACTAGGCTTAATTAACACACAAACAATGATGGGCATGCATATAATATACAAAAGTAAGGAATGAAAACCTGAGGCCAACCATATATCAAGCTCCATTCATTTACAAGGCTAAGATGTTTGCATGTACAATCTTACCCCATTCATCGCTTACTTCAATAATTTACTCAAGTGTGTATTTCCAATGTGTTGTACCTCTAATAATATAAAAACTTCAAATTATAATTATTTAATTAGCAAGTAAATGAATTATCATATATGGAATCATTCATTATTCAATAATGTGTAAAAATTATAAAAACACATAATGCTTGGATCTATGTCTAGAGATCTACTATCTAATATCTATCCATGAATTTACAAATGCATTAGCCATAATCAATCAATTTTTTTATTGTTGTGAACATTGTTAAATAAATGATATCATTGAACTTGCAATTTCATATTATCTCTAACTACTAGAAATTAATTTTAATTGAAACCAAATATTGGATGTTTTACCATCTAACCTTGATATACTCATATACAAGATGCTTAGGGTTTGGGACACCCTTTCCACCTTTCAAATTTTATGCCACATGCCATTATCTAATAGAGTTATACACAACATTATAACTATATAGCAAAAAAAATTAAGTATAATATTTGCATTAAAAAAAAGAAGTTTACTAGCATGTTAATTAATTTTTTCCCTTTGAAATGAGCTTATACAAAAGAAGTTCCATACTTAAATAAGGAATAAAAGACATAGACTTTGTTTCTTGAATGATGGGCAATGTATAAACCTAATGCACACTTACAAGATGAGGAACAATAAAGAGCTTGTTTGATCTTCCTTTATGAAGCAATCCATTAGATACGACACATTTCCTCCCTATTTTATTGCAAAACAATCTTATAGAAAAAATGAACATACATTCAAAAGAAGGTTGACATTCCCATGCTTTTAGCATGTCTAGCTACTGACCTATAGACCATAAGAATAGCACATATTTATTAATAATTGATAACTAATTTAATAGGTCATAAAATTCCAAAAGATATAAAATATTAAATTACACTTAATCTAAATATAAGGTCATGATTTTGCTTGACATCTGATCATAATTATAAATTTCATTAATCATTTATTATGGAACAAGATAATGCATGTCCGTCCCAATGTAGGTGAAGGTATTTCAATCACTACTTGGTCTTTTACGCCAAGGTGGTTTTGGGCAAAGCAATACAAAATTGCTAAATAGCATAGTTATTTTAGTGGTTTTGATCCCTCCAAATTTTCCTTTATTGGGGGTGGACTTGCAGATTGGGCAACCAAAATCACCAATTTGGCTTTCTTTCCTTTAATGACAATATTTCTCTATCCCTTTACCTTAGGAACATTCTTATCATTTGATTCCTTAATTTATGGTAATAAATAAAGTATAATAACCATATTAAAACTTAATTGGTTTAATGTAATGAAAAAATAAGGTATCATCATTGATGGAGAGTATCATTACGTCTTTAATGGTCAGACTTATTTGTTTTGCTAGAGAAGCCACAAATCTTCCATGAGCTTCCTTCACTATAGATAACTTATCTTCTTATTTATAACATAGTAAGGGGGCTTCCTATATCATTAGAGTGAAAATGCTTACAACCTTGAGTTCTGAGGCTAAAAGAGTCCTATGGATCATGTCCATGGTGGTAACATGTAATTTCTAAAGGGTTGTCTTGCTAATAAGTCACATTTATACAAACCCTGATATAAAAATCAATATTATATATTATCAATCATTTATGAAACTTGATATATTTAATAACAAATATAATTCATAGTTTATAATGCTCACCTTCAATAGAGAAGAAAAGGGTGCATCCACTTCATAATTATCTCAAATTCTTTCTACAACGGGTAATTTAAGGAGATCATGAGTAATATACCCTATACCCTTGAGATTTGATCACTGTCGAGTCCTATTATATATTAGACATCATAACAAATGCTTGGTCTAATTTTTGAGTTAGGTGTGCCACTTTCTTGTTGGACTTACAAGATTAAGGCTCTTAACCACACAAATTCATTCTTGTAACCCCTAATCAAAGACCCTTATACATTTTAGGGTATTCTTAAATTCCTTTTGATTGAATAAAGATGGCATATTGATCGATTTCCTCATCAAGTCTAATCATTCAAGCTCATCCTAAAATTTACCAAACATATTTGAATTTAGGATATATATGAAAACATAATAGCTTGTTTATATAACTAACTAGGGTTAAGGAACATGCTTCAAAATTATAATTTTCTCATCAACTTCATCCACATATTTATTAATATATGATCTACTTGGTGTTGCTCTAGCCTTATTCCATGATGTAATAATATTTATAGATAAGGTGTAGGATCCAAGCCTTGTACTCTAAGTTATAAGTGTAAACATATATACATCTTAAAATTAGAATATTGTTGTAATGTTACACTTATAAATACAAAGACATAAATACTAACATCATACAAACTCTTCCTTAAGATCACCATAGCCTTTGCTAGCTATATTTTATTGGTACTTTTTCTTTTTAGACCTTTTTGCATTTATAGTACTTCTACCCTAATTTATAAGCCAAAATATTTACCATAGTCCATAAAATAGAAATGAAAATTTTTTAGCCAAAAATATTAATTGTAAAGTAACAAATACATGATACTCGGATGTAGCTCGAAGTGCCACAAGCGTGTCCAAATATTGTTGATGAATGTAAGGAAACACTTAGGTAAAATCATCTATAAAGCTCCATCCATATTTCTATATAGTTTTTTTCTTTGACAAGTACACCCTAAAAGTCTTCACATGTTCACTATAATGCCTAAGGAGCCACTTCTTCCTCTCCTTTGAGATGATGATCACTTTCTACAAAATAAGGCATATATATAACCATATTAAAATTAACTTATTGAAATTAAAAAAAATCAACATATAAAATGTGGAGTAAGGAAACCATTATATTTATCACGACTTCTTGACTTGCTCCTTACTACTTTTGTTGACCTACTTCTAGATTGAGATGTATATTGGATCACAGTTATAGTAACCATTGCCATGTTTGTCAAAAATATGTTGACATACTTGATAATAATAAGATTTTTAGTGTTCCACTACAACTCCATCCACCCTCCCTTATTTCTCATCTTTGTCACTATCCTTAGAACCATGGGTCCTATCTTTCCTTCTTCAATAATAACATCCTCATCAGTAATCTTATTGTTTGTCACATCTTTGCAAAATATCAGTAAATGATTAGGTATATAATCAAAATAAATAGAATAAAATGATGTTTCAATAGGTTACATGTTTACTACTTATACACAAAATATGTAGATAAAATAATAAACACCCACATCATATATTAGAATGCCATGTAATTACCATCATTATCTTCTTTTCCTTCTTTTTTTCTTCATTAACTTTGGATTGGTTTTATGATTTGATACATATATCACTTCATAATGATCTTTTCTTACATAGATTACCTAATTAACATTCTTGTTGTTGAATTGTTGAGTTGCTTACATAGTTGTGGCACACATTCTCTCTCTCAATTTGCATAATTTGTATCATCACATTCATTAGCATTTAGGGTTGTTGACAAACCAAGCAGACTCGCAAGCTTTTTGAGCTCAGCTCGTTAACGACTCGACTCGACTTGTCTCGCTTATTAAAAGAGCTTAAAAATTAAGATCGAGCTCGTCTTGATTATTAAACAAGCCAAGCTTGAGTATAATAAATTTGGGCTCGAGCTCGTTTACAATGCAAAAGCTTGTGACCTCAGCTTGTTTACGACCAACGCTCAGGATTTGGCTCGTTAAAAGTTCGTCTCGGCTTGGCTCATTTATAAACAAGCCAAGCTCAAGCTTCATGTTTAAGCTTGTTTAGTAAATGAGCCAAGCCCAAGCCTACCCCGGTTTAGCTAGGCTCGGCTCGTTAACAGCTCTATTAGCATTCCTTTTTTCATAGATAATACTATTGACCATCTTTTATTGATAGAATTAGTGACAAAAACTTAATTTACCTATGATACCAAGATGAATGGTTCTTGTTTATGCCCCGCCCTATTAATATCAATGAATGTGAACCCATTATTATATTTAACATCATGAATACTATAAACTCACCTGTACCAAAAAATAAGGACTCTAAATATAATGTAATCTAACTCGTGTATTTGCTCAATCACGTCATTACTCATATATGCATAAGTTAGATACTTATCTTTATCAATATGCATTGCCTCAACCACTATATTCACCCCACTATTCTATATTTTAATCATCTCATCTTATTGTTTTTTTTTATATATATAGAAAGTGCAATTATTGATGGCATAGCTAGTATTTGAGAAAACTTCATAATAGATCTTTTGAGATTAACAATGCAATGTATCATAATTTGGAGATAGTGAATTTCCAATGAGTGGAATGACATGATATCTAGGCTAATAATATAAAGGAAATATTATGTTTATTGATTATCCATTTCTCACGCTTTGATGTATTTTCAATTCTCTTATAATGCATATGTTCATCAACATATGACTAAACATCATCACTGTTACGAAATACATATAAATGTGCTTTTGTGAAACATGTCATAACCTATATGCCCAAATTTTTTTCCCATAATTCCATGCCATTCAATTTTCTCTTTATGTCAAAATAGTGGAATACCGATAGCTTTACCATTTGACAAGTAATCTGTACAAATTTCAACTCTCTTCTACTCTCAACATTACATCCTTCTAGCCAGTATTGGTTCTTCACATAACCTTTTACCAACTTCCTAAACTGCATAGAGTAATACATCTAATGCCCATTCATTGGTCTTAACAATTTTACTTCATGAACTAAGTAAACTATTAGATGTCCAATCATGTCAAAGAATGAATGTGAGAAATACATCTCTAGATAACATAAAATATTCACAACTCCTCGTTGAAAGGAGTCCACACTATCAAGATTTATGAATTTGGAGCAAAGTGTGTTGAAGAATCAATAAATTCTAGTGATAAAAACTCAAACAAGCTTAAGTAAAATCCCATGTATGGCTATCAGCAACAAATGTTGCATCAACACATGGTAGTAATGAGACTTCATGCCAATTAATTTCAACTCTTTCATCAACACAAGACTTCTGATATTTGAATAATACTTTTATGGAACCTTAACTTGGGAGAATATGAAAAAAAAAACAATACATTTTTTCTCTTTTTTAAACAACATGACAAGCTAGTAGTTAATAAGTTATTCTTCCATTATTTTATGGTGCCAATTCTTGCCTAATACCTATTTCCTCCATATCTATTTGAGAATTTATGTAATCATCAATTATTTGTGGAACATTAAGTAATATACCAACTAGACCATCATATATATATATTTACTTTTTAATATACATCAGATTGAGAAAATATATGGCATACAAAGATTTCTAATAATAAAGTTCAAAAAATATAACCATCTTCTTCCAACTTAACAATGGAACCCTAGCTTTGTTATTCTTCCTAAAATTGACTTTTAGGCATTTCATATTCAAATGCACTCGTAAACCCATCAAAAAAATTGATGCTTCCCTTTCTACCATTAGACAAATGAAAGCTTTCCTTTTCTTACAATAAGGATGATTATTTGGCAAAAATCTACGGTATCTAAGAAAAATAGTCTTTTAGCCAATCTTTAACTAAAAAAAAGGTATTCTACTCACATATCGGGTATGCCACTGTAACTTATTAGTTTTCCAAATACTAAAAAATAATTGATAATACATAATAACATTACTCTTAAAATAAAGTTCTCTACATTAAATACCCCAACACTTGTGTCCCACAAGAACTTCAAATCATCAATCAAAGGAGTTAAATAAACATCAATATCATTTTCAAATTGGTTTTGCCCCAAATTAAGTAAACACAACCTCATATATTTGCATTTCAAGTAGAGACATGCTAATGGATTGTATATGACTAAAATCATCAACTGTATAGAGTAGGTTCCTTAATTGTAAGCATTTATTCCACCTGTATAATGTGCAAGACACACATTTCTCACTTCTTCACTAAATTCATGGAATACACCATCTATCATTATCCATTATAGTGATTTAGATGGATGTCTAATAAACCCATCATCTCTATTCTAATTAGTATTTCATGTCACGCTCTTGGAGACTTGGGCATTATTAAACATCTGCATGAATCTTGGTATTATAGGAAAATACCACAATACCTTGGCTCAAACTGTAACATCTCCATTTTTAGGTTTTTTAAAGTGTTAAGTGCGGAAGCTAAAAAAAAAAAGGTGTTACCACTACACTTAGTATAAGTTTGGTTTCCTCTACTATTTTTGTACCAAGTGTTAATCTAATATCATTACTCTGCTTAAATTAATAATATGATTACAAGATTTAGATTAGAGAGAACAAACATATTTATATATTTTTAAAAATAACAACATTAGTAGATACACCTCTCAACTGAGAGAAAAGGTATATGAGGAAACAAGAGTCCAAGAACAACCAACATCAAGATAAAAAAAAAAAAAAGGACATTGGATAGTCCTAAGCACTCAACCCAAACTACTAGCTTTGAGTGAACTCGCAAGCTAACTTGCAAATACTACTTCCCATTAAATAGGAAGGAGCCCATAAAGAAACCCTTTAGTACAACAGTACTAAGTGACCCATTATACCAAATCAAAATAAATAACTAGCATGAATGACATATAAGGCATTACAAAAATATATGGTATAAAAAATAAAATTTTACATGGGTTGATTGAAATACAATAACCATATACGATAGCCGAATACCAACAAGGTCACATACTGCTCATGCTCCTTCATCTAAAACATAATGATACTTACAAATCAAATATCCAAGGGATGCTCTTTGAAGTGTAATGAGAATCAACATCAACCAAAAACCATAAAAAAGCACCAGTCACATGTCTCATTGTCAATACCAATAATTCCCATAACATCATAGATATGCTCATGACATAAGACTAATAAAAATTCACAACATCACATGTAGGCAAGAAAGCTGCTACCGAACCACAGGTAGGAACAAAGGCTACTACGAACAAAATGAATAATCTAATAAAAATTATTTTTATTTTTATTTATTTACTCAAGGGAATATCATATCAATTAGGAGATATTAAGGTACTTTGATCATACCAGCGCCCAAAGTAATATAGTCTCCTATTGACTATCAATTGAAAGACACTTAGGTTCCCTAGTCACACTAGCACACGAAAGTTGCATAGTATCCTACCGATAAGGACACCTAATATATAAATATGCATATCTTCTATAAGTTCGCAAAGCTCAATAAAGTAAGATATAGGACTTGGTTAGGGCACTTAGGTACACCAGTTAAAATTCATAATCAACTACGAGCTAAAATATGTCTTTAGGGTGACAACCCCTAAAGAGCCACCATTTCTAATCTAGAAGTCTTTCATTTTAAGTATTAGTATTTTATTAAAGTGACTACGAAATTGCATATTAATAATATAGATCTAATTTTTCTTACTTAGCCATTTTTACTCATTTTCAATTTATTCAAGAGTGTCATAAACAAGTTCAATATCAAGGTTAACATAAAAAAATATATACAAAGACCATCTTAGGTTCAATTACTCACATTTTGGTGTATTAGACTAAAAATAACCAAAATACATTTGAGGCCAAAATTACCCAATTATCATCCATTTTAGTCACTAAATCCGTTTTGGTTTATTCAAATGTCATAAAAAGGCTAAATATCATAATAAATTGATTATCATGTAAATAAATTATCAAATACATCAATTGACTATTTTTCCCCTATACATGATTGTGCACACAAAAACTCTAGTGTTCGTATCTAATCCATTCAAAATCACATAATCTCATGCTCAATGATATATTATACTTTAGATATGCTTGCTGATATATATATCATAATACACTTAAAATGACCAAATTACCTTTAAGACACACAACAATCATAATTTACATCGTAAATTTGTCTAAGCATGTCCAACTTATTATTTTACACATGCACGTAATATGTAATCATAAAAAATCATTTTTTCCATACTTTCATTCTTGGAATATTTTACATCAACTAACATGCTCATTTTTTAAATTTTCATGCAAACAATACTAAGCACAAAATTATAAGGTAATAAATCATGCTTAACAGATTTTATATACAAAAATCCTAATATGCTTTCATGCAATATTTAGCATTTTAGTAAACTATAAGAGTTACCTGATTTCATCAAAGCATAAACTACTAGTATCCTACTAAAATTATTTAAGCCTTGCTAATCAAACTTTATACCTAAAAGTAATACAAAATTAATCATATTAATATTTAACCAATATAATAGTAATAATAATAATAATAATAATAATAATAATAATAATAATAATAATAATAATAATAATAATCATCTATATTAAAATATTTATTAACCACAATTACCAAAATACCCTTAGTATTAAAATTGGGTGCCAAATCTACAAAGACCTCATGCTGCCCATGTAGCTTGAGTCGTGTGCAGGAAAGGGTTGGATGGTTGCAAGATGGTGGAGATGGTGGGGCGATGAGGCTAATGAGATGGAGGTGATGGCTGCATGTGGTATAGTGGTTATGGTGAGGTCGAGCTAGTTGGAAGGGAGGTGTTGGGTGGCTTAGTTGGCTGGGATGGTGACAGCGAGAAAGATAGTGTAGGAGGGGAGTTATCTGTGGTAAAATTAGCCAAAGTTAAGGGTTGGGTATGATGGATTTGGTCAATGGTTGGGGGTAAGGAATGGTAAAAATGTCTAAAAGGAAGAGAGGGAAGTGACTATGTTGGCTAGTTTAGGAGATGTGGAAGGATGAGGTGGCGGTGTGCTTGTCTGGGCTGGCGCATGGGAGGTGGTTGGGTGATGGTGGAGGCTGTAGTGGTACATGCTGATGACCAATGGGTAGGCAAGAGGGAGCACATATATGGTGATGACAATGGTGAGGAGAGGGTGGTGGTGCTTTATAAATGGGGTTAAGGGTGCACATATTGAGCTAGGGTGTCACAGGCAGAAAGACACTAAGCCAAGGAGGTTATGAATGGTGGTTGTTGGCATATAAACGTAAGGGTGGTAAATGGTGGAGGTGTTGTCTTGGAAATGGGCGTGCCTTTTTGTGGTCTAGAAAGGAAAATGAGAGGAGGTGAGCGCTTGTTTTATGGGACTAGTTTTGTTCATCTAAGGAAAAAAGTTTATTGTTTTTTTTTTCCATATGGAGTTTTAGAATAATTGTGCATTTAGGTAACTTCTTTGGAGTATCTATGCTAATAAGGATTTGGTATTTATGAAATGGATACATGATATTTACTTGAAGCATGTGGATGTCTAGGTATATACATCAATTGCATTTACATCTTGATTAATGCCATAGGTGTTATTTGTTCGAGCCAAATTGTAGTCACTTATATAGCATTGGTTGGATCTTAAATGACATATGTATGTCATTAGAGAAGTTTATGATACCTTGGATCCAAAGCGCACAAAGAAATGGTGGGTATGTTTGGTTTAGTAGCCTGTGGCTCTTCCATGACATCTTATTCTTCTGTTGCTAGCCATACAGAATAGGCTTCCCACAAGAGACAAATTAGTTATGTAGGGGTTTAACATCAATGTGGGGTGCTTTTTTTATTTTCTTCATTTGAATCAATTGAGCATGTGTTAATGTAATTCCTTTTTCCACTTGGTATTTGGAAGCCAATCCATGCAGCAATAGGATGAAGAGATTTAGTCTTGAATTATACTAGGAAGATTTGTGCCTTGATGACTAGATCAAGGTTAACAAGATGTAAGCAGTAGGTTCAATGTGCACCTTTTGTTGCTTATGTCACATTTGTTTGGCATGGACATCACTTCAAAAATTTCCAATATAATCAACATGATGAACGGTGTATTTTGTATTCTATTGTAATAATGTTGGCGAGGCATATATCCCATCTCCATTATAAGGGCAAGTATGAGAGGTAGTGTAACACCCCCATTTTTAAAACCAAAAAATCATTGAAAAATATGCATAGAAGCTAAATATAATAAGGGCATCACCGCCACATCTAGTGTAAATAAACGCCATAGTCCCACTCATGCTAGATGCTAAGGTTATGTAAAAAAATAAAAACAAACAAAACATATTTATTAATTCAAACCATAAGAAGAGTCTACTAAAATTAATACGATAAATGAAATTCTAAAAGTCACTACTCCTCTCAATATTCCTCATCATGCATGCCATCAGCGCCTTGAGTAGATTCATACACAACCTGCACTAGATTATCTGCTCACCATACACATTAGGGATCATCACAGCCCCATTTAAACTATGTAACTAGTTAGCTAGGGAAAAAGGTAAGTAACACGTAAGAATAAAGGAATAATATCGTATGTGTATATAAATCACAATTATACACCTAAATCACATAAGGAAACCACGCAATTATTAATCTTTAATTAGATGATCATGACATCCAAATATATATTTTTTTAGCGGGTAAACCAACTAAGGGATCACGTGGCAAATCAAAGTCTGAATACCAACCATGATCCACAGGAGGATTACAAATCATGTAACACCCGAAAATTCACTAAATTTTTTTTTAAAGTGGAAAAATTTTAAATTTAAAAATCTGTGAATTATGGGAATGTTACCACCACACTTAGTACCAAACCGGTTCTCTCCGACCATTTCAGTACCAAGTGTTAAGGCTGAGAAAAGATTAATATTAAACTTAAACCAAAAGTTTATGAAAGAACTAGAAGGATCATAACACCAAAGATCAGAGTACACATAAAGGATTGTAATTCATATTCAAAAGAGAGATAAACTTACAACTGATAAAAAGGTTCATTTTAAAATATGCAATACAAGTAATAAATCATAAGAGAGTAAATCCGATACAAAGGAAATAGTAGAAGAAGATAAAATAACAAGAAGAGTGAATCCGACTGCACTACTCTCGAACTCGGAGCCAAAAATGCTCAACACATAGCTTCGCCTAATGCCTCACCCACCTGCACAAATTCAAAAGGGCATACTCCTCGTGGGCATGAGCAACACCCATGAAAAGAGTGATCAGTATGCTATGTACTGAGTAAGGTAACCGTGCACTAAGGCCAACACACAAAATCATACAAATAATGCAGAAGAAATAAAGAGCATAATCCATCATGATAATATAATATCATACAATCATTCAGGAAAGATACATAAATGCCCATTTATAGTCCGGATTAATTACTTAATTAATTTATGATCGAAAATCGATTCACACCATGCTTTTTATCAAATCCATGCAAGTACGGGAACCCCACTCTTATAGTCGATGGACCGAAAACACATAGGGCATAAAGCTCCTAACCACTATTATAGCTGGTGGACCGAAAACACACAGGACATAAAGCTTTTGACCACTATTATTCGCCGGTGGACCGGTCTGGCCCCTTCTTGCACGGTGTTTCACTGTAAGTACTTAGTGTCTTTCCCATATCTTGACACAAATATGTTCAGTTTTGTTGAGCACAGAATCCCCCACTATTATAGCCAGTGGATCGAAAATGCATAGGTACAAAGCCTGACCACTATTATTACCAGTGGACCGGTCACATATAGGACATCATGCCCTAACCACTATCATTCGCCGGTGGATCAGTTTAGGCCCGGCTCAATAATCTTTCACTTTAAATGATTAATGTATTACGGTATCTTATTCGGAAAATTTAACCCTAGACATGCATAAATCACTCCCCCTACACTTATCCTCCAACTAACCCATATCATATCATGAGAACCCTGCACCTTCTAACTTCCCAGAAACCCTGATTTAGGCCTAAGTGGCCCATCTTACTCCACTTCACACAACCCAAATCATTTTAACACTCCACACATCACAACTCATAAATTCCACCCTCTTAATTACGCTTTAATCACCAAATACACATGATACCACAAAAACCCTAAGCAGCCACACCAAACCCTAATTGTCCACACAACCCTAGCTCGGTCTCCTACATACCCTTATATTGCTCCACGTGCTATTTTTCATCCAAAGTGTTCAAACACCCAAACAACACTTACATTACCTTCCTCACACCCCAAATCAACTTTTCATACGTAAACTTTACTCCCATGCAGATGCTAACCTCCCTATGCAAACCTTCAAACTTTTTCATGTAAACCCTAAAACTCCCACGCAAAACCCTAGATTCAACCATGCAGACCCTATATCCATCCATACAAAATCCTAGATTCCACCATACAAAACCTTAGATTAGATTCCCCCATACAACACCATAAAATCTGCCATGTAAAACCCTAAGTCAATCCATATCAAACCCTAATTTAGATTCTCCTATGCAACACCATAAAATCTATCATGCAAAACCCTAAATCCATCCATATCAAACCCTAATTTAGATTCTCTCATGTTATATCATAGATTAAATTCTCCCATACAAAATCATAGATTAGATTCTCCCATATAAAATAATAAATTATATTCTCTCACACGAAACCCTAAATTTCCTATTTTATTCTTCCACTTATGGATCATTAAAATACTTAGGTCAACTCATTTCCCCTCTAGTCAACTTACTCCCCTTGGTCAACTTCTTTCCCATTTTTCATTTTCAACCTTTTTTCCACACAATACCACTTTTATATCCTCACATGCATGTCTAAAGGGTCACAAACCAATCATCACATACCACAATATTTCATCACATACACATAGTACACATGCCATGTAAATACACAAAAACATACTTCAACTCCATGTTATGCCACATACGAAATAATTATAATGATAAACATAGAATACATAGTATATGAAGCATATGATGCACATAAACACACAATAGACCTTAGTAACACCCTCACCTAAAACGACACCGGTCTTGGAGCACGTTCCTACGCCTCCTTAGGGCTTTAATTGGTCTCACCTATATGAGGGAGAAACTACAATTAGATTCCCTGCTACCAAAAATACAATTAATTACTAACTTATTCTAATACTAGGTTTTTGATAAAATAATAAAATATTAATAAGAATAATAATAGTAGTAAAAATAATAATAAAAAGGGCATTACCCAAAAAACATAGTGAAATAAGGGCTTCGGCCCCTTTACCAAAATAATACTAATAATAACATTAGTAAAATAAATAAAAAAATTTAGGAATAATAATAATAATGAAATAGTAATAATAATAATAATGATAAAAACCATAATAATATTGCAAAAATAATAGTAATCATAATGGTAATAGTAATAATGATAATAATTGAAGATAAAATGAAGTAGGGTTTCGACCCTACATTGAATAATAATAAACTTATTAAATAATAATAATAACACTAATAATAATAATAATAAATGCTAATGATACAAATAATGATAATAGTAATAATAATAAGACTTGATATTTATAATACCACTATTATAATTCAAAATAGGCACAATAGGGTTCCAACCCTATATAGAATAATAATACTATCAATAATAATAATAATAATAATAATAATAATAATTTAGAAATAGTAATAATAATAATAATAATAATAATAACATATTAATATTAATAATAAAGATAATAACAACAATAAGAATAATAATAATAAAATTGAAATAAAAAAATATAATAGGGCTTCGGCCCTCAATAGAAATAATAATAAAAACATTAATAATAATAATAATAATAATAATAATAATAATAATAATAATAATAATAATAATAGAAAAAAAAATAATAATAATAATATTTCAAATAAATGAAACAAAATAGATTAAGGCTTGTATAAATATGGAAAAAGGATAGAGAGGGTCTAGGGTTCAACCTTGGGCTGGTGGTGATAGGCAGCACCGGTGGTGGTACACGGCGGTGGTGGTGGTGGCCGGAAAAAGGGAAGAAAAAGGGAAAAGTTGAGGGCTAGAAAAAAGAGAAAGAGAAAGAGGGTGGAAGTAAGGGTGGTTATGGTTGCCTAAAAGGAAAGGAACAAACTAAGGGTGGTGGTACAGCTAAAGGCGGCGGTGCACGGTGGTGGCGGCGGTGGTTGAATAGGGAAGAAGGAGAGAAAGAGAGGAGGAGAGGGAGAGAGAGGAAAAGAAAGGTAGGGAAAGGTAGAGGGGGTCTGCAAAACAAATTGGGAGGTGAATGAGGCAGTGGAAGCGGTGGTAGTGGTGGCGGACGGCGGCGCGAAGGGTGGCAGAGGTAGATAATTGGTTGGTCGAGGGGGCTACTTCGTACAGCCGGGGTGGCTTGTGTAGGAAGAATCGAGGGATATGGGAGGCATGGTTTGTTAGAGGGCAGTGTAGGGAAGAATTAGGTAGGTAAAGAAGGTGACGAAGTTGGCCGAAGGCGGCGGTACAAGAGTTTGAAGTGGCGACGGTGGCAAGGTCAAGAATTTCTAGGTAGGGATCAAAAGTTCGATGCAGGATTCATTATAGGGGTATTTATAGATTTTAGAAGGGAGGTTAGGGTTCTGTGGGTCGGCTAGGGGGTAATACAGGTAGGGTTTCGATCACTGGCGACAATAAAAGCCAACAAAATTCAAATCGGGTAGTGGATGGTTGCGTAGAAAAAGAAGGGTCATGCACGAAAAGGAAGGGAGATGGGTTGGGTTAGCGTGGCCAGCGAGTCAGGGAGAAGGGAGAGGAAGTAAAACGGTTGTAACCGGGGGCGAAAAACCAGGAACGGTGGGCGATGTTACAGGTCAACGATGGGCAGGAGGAAGGAAGAAGAAGAAAGAAAGGAGGGATGGACCGGCGGTCTGGGGCAGAAAAGAAGAAAAAGAAAAAAGAGGGGAGTCGGCCCGTCAGGTAGTGAGGGGTAAAATTTAAATGAAACGCAGCGCTCCAAGGGTAAAAATAATCAAAATGCAGCGTTCTGGCTGCCAAAGGAGAAAGAAAATAAAGAAAAGGAATCTGGGCCGTGGGAGAAGGAAAAGAAAGAAGGGGAGGGCAGCCCGTGGGGAAGGAGAAAAGGAAGAAAGGGATTGGGCCGCTGACAGGCCCGATCGGCAAGGAGAAAAAAAAGAAAAGAAGAAGAAAGAAAAATAAAAGAAAATGAAGAAAGAAAAAGAAAAAGGAAAAAAGGAAAAAGAAAAATAGGTGGGTTAGGGTCAATTAAATTAATTAAGATATTTGGAATATTTAAAAATAACAATATTTAAATAAAATAATATTTAAATCCCTTTTTAGGCTAATTTAGGATTTTTAAAAGATTTTTCATAAATTCCATTTTAATTAGCAAATCACCCAAATTTTCTCCAATTAAATTATTTATGAAATTAATATTAATTTGGAACTATTTTCTCCTTCTTATTTTAACTAAAATAATTTATTTAATTAATTTCCAAAATAAAATCCTTAATTAGCTAAAATACCCAAATTTTTATAATAAAAATATTTATTATTTTCTTTTTGAATAGTCCTAATTAATTCCTTTTTATTTTAATAAAAATAATTTATTAAATAAATTTCTAAATAATTCCTTAATTAGCTATAATTCTTAAAATTAGGTTTTAGAGTATTTCAAATCACACCTAGGTTATAACAATGGACATAGTCTAAAGGGGATAACAAAAGTCCAAATATCTACCATCTCAGTTATCTTATCCTTAAGTGTGCACACACCCTAATAGGGTCTAGATAAGCTTAGAGAGTAGACGAGGAACCTTAACTAGACATAGCTGGCAAGTAAATGAATATCCACAAGAGAAAAGAGAAAAGCTATTGCCAATCCCCAACTTCAGGTGGCTAAACCTGAAGGACACAAAACTCACTTTATGTTCCACTTTAAGTTATGGTATTTTAATTAAGTGTAGTCACACAAATCACCATATTAAATTCACTTTATCCACATTTCATAATGGGTAACTTTTCCAAATTAAATAGGAATATATCCACTTAGGGTCATCACTCCATTCACTAGCTGGAATAAAACATAATAAAATAATTATCCAGCTAGTACTCCACATCAATAAACAAAGTCAAAGTTTTTAGGATCCAATTATACACTAATATAAATAACAAAGCTTAATTCAATAATATAAAATACAAGCCTTGTAATATATTTACAATAAAGGAACATTTTTATAAAATCAACTCTGTATAACCATATTATATTTATATTAAAAATATATTTATGACACGCCAATAAAATTATGATATTTACATGAAATCAATTAGGATCCCACATTTATATAAAATTCATAATAAAAATAAAATATCATCCATAGGGTCTGAATATACAAATTTATATCTTTCCACGTAAGGTCACATAGCTAGATAAGACCATTTATATAAAATAAGTGTGTAACTAAGGCATGCATAAATGCACACACACACACACACACACACACACACACACACACACACACACATATAGGTATAAAGTAATGTTACCTGAAAAACAATCAACACAAAACCACTTATTAGTTCGGTGCTCGTATAATAAAATTAATCTAATATTAATATTAACTAAATTCAATACATATATTTTATGTATAAAAATTAATTTAATAACTTGGGGTGTTCTACTTAACAATTATTTAATCTGCTAAAATAGTAATTCGCATTAAGGCTAGTCTCTAAATTGATAAGTATGTTAACAAATCGCCAAATTAGATTTACCAAATCCCTTAACCTATATCTCAATAATGGTGGCTAAACATGGCTTGAATCTTCATTAAACTAAAATAAATAAGGCTATGAACAATAGAGGCTTACTAGACACCTAGATATAAAATTACAACCCACTAGGTAATCTATTAGCTAACTATCTCTATATTAAGTCAACTGCCATACTAGATTCCAAGAGATTTGATTTTAATGATCTTACACGCTAATACAGTAATGTAGGATTATAAGTGTTTAGTAAATACATATATATAGAAACAGTATGTGGCCTGCTAATTCTTTATAATACCGTAGACCACTAACCTAGTAAGTTACCCCACTAACAATTTTTTTTCCGTCACCATTGGCCCTAGTGGTATACAACTATTATTAATCAAAAAATAAATTAATGTATTCAAGCCAATCGGTAAAAAGGAAGAACATGTATTTCCTATTCATCAGGAATAATGAGTCACAGCTTAGCTTTTATGCACACACACTTTAATGTAATATACCCTACAACGTATAGCTCACCTATATTATTTTAATTAACTATAAATTGAAGGGAATACTACTTGATCAGGTAGTACTAGTGCCCCACTCCCTAGTAATAGTTTAATTTTTTTTATGGCCATAGTACTAATTCAATTAGAAAAACAAAACATAAAAAGCAGATGGAGACATGACTATGGCAGTAGAACGATATGGAGGAGACCAAAATAGGAAATAATAATAATAATAATGACAAACAAGAAATTTAGCAGTGGATGTCAGACAATATCACACAATAGTTTTGGAGATAAATTGTTACCTGCATAGCTTACGTCAACCAAACTAGATGAATAATAGAGACTCTCTCTTTTTCTTACGTCGCTCCTTAGATTGCTCTATTAGTTTTCTTTCTTTTTCTCTTTTGTGGTGGTTACTATACAAAGTACGATGGCTACCTAGCTATTTATGCAGTCATGTAAGGAAGTCCTAGGGTAAGAAAAAGATATGGTAGAAAATTGATAACCACTAGATTCTTGAGTTAACTAGGATATGTGGTTAAAATAAAGAATTTAACTTGGTTAGCAAACTATTTACTACTAATTATGTTGACAAAGTAATTATCTTAAGCTACTATTATTTATTTAAAGTTTTACTATCTAACCCATTACTTATATGTGTGTGTGTGTGTATAGTAATAACAATCTAAATTTAAACCCTCTTTATTATTGTTTACTATATATACATAGTAATAATAATAATAATAATTAATATATGAACCCATTATTATTATTGTTTTTGTTAATTAATTAGTTAAAGTTTTTGAAGTCTTACAGGTAGCTAAGTGTTCTCTATGGTATATGGTGATAATATGTTGGGCTGCAATATTCATTTTTAATAGTAATAAAATCTCTTACTTTTCGAAAAATCACAATTTTCATATTCATATATAAAAATTTGTTGAAGTCCTTATTTACAAGTTCCTCTTTTCGACAATTAGATGTAACAAATAAACAAAGTATTTCAAACATGAGATGAACACATATGCGCACTGAGATAATTAATTTGAACTCAAAAGTTAATATAAATTCTATGCAATGTTTTGAAATAATGGCCCAGTAAAGTATCATAATCATAGCAATAAGTGGTGTATTAATCATGTAATCCTGGAGTGCAGAGAGATGGTAGCATCTAGTTGTCTTTTTTATGTATGCTGGGTTCCCGGTCAAGCTAATAGAGTAGATTTTAACCTTTATCGGTTTGACAAACCAATCCTTTGTAAAAGGACTAAGAATTGACTCTTATCCAGAACTGATTTCCGATTGGCTGGTTTTTTATTGCAGTAATGAATGAGCTTATCTTTTCCTGTCAGAAAATAATAATCAAAGCATTAACACGGCAAACCCATGTCATAATACATTACTTTACTGGCCCATTGAAGGAAATAACATTAAACTTTAGTGGTCTGAAAGGAACAAAAGCATGGAAAGTGTCCATGTACCTTTGAACCTAGAGACCGGGGAGGATGACTATGCAACTTCCCTTCTTCTTTGGTATTATTACTATCTAAAGAATATGTTGTAAAACTTTAGGGAGGAAAAAGATGAAGAAGAAGAACGTGCCTTTAGTAATTGGAGTTAACACTTGTCTACCTTAATAGCCCACCATAACAAAAGATTGCTCAGGCCATTGTTCCTCGTAAAATCTATCCTGCAATGCAAATGGTCACATGGGTGGGCACCGGTGAGGTTTAATACTTAGATCAATTTTTAGTTTGTTAGATTGGTATAAGTTTGTATGTGTGGCAAGTTTGGTAAATAAAACCAATACAATTTTTTTGTTTATATTTTTGAAAAGTAGATTATCTTTTTAAATTTAGGCTATTAAAATATAAAATAATTATGTCATAATACGTTTAATTTTTTTTTTTGTAAATAGATATTTATATTAATTTACGTTCAATGTAAAAAAAATGATATGTTTTTGTTTTACCATTTTTATGTTAAATTTTTTTTATCATTATTGAATTAATATTCAACATGCATGTGATTCACCATTTTTTTTTTACTGTACTTCACCATTATTATATTATATTCTACTATTATTAGACAAATGTTTCCCTATTATTGTATTCATACTTCATCATACTCATACTGACATTTCACTATTTTTGTTTGTGATGTTCATCGTTATTGTATTATGTTTCATCATTATTATATTTATTTATATTTCACCAGTATTATCCTTATATTTACATAACTAAGAAGAGTGAAACTTTATAACAAAAATATTTAAACATAAGTATAATAATGGTGAAATATAAAAACAATAATTAAAAAAAAAGCACGGTGAAAATCAGTCGTAAAAATAGTAAAACACAAACATGGAAAACATTACTTCTATGATGATGAACATTCAATATATAAAATAGTAAAACATAATGACATAATTTTTTAAAGCCAAAAGTATAGCAACATAGGTATATATTTGTAATGAAAATTATCAAAAATTTAATTATTGTTTTCTTGGATGATCCTTATTTAAGATAAATTAATTTAGTAATAATGATGATGATGATGATGATGATGATGCTTATAGGTTACAGAGTATTCACCGTATATGAGGTTACACTATAGACGTATTTATTTTTCATGGCTACAGAAGCAAGAAATTGTGACCAAATATTTTAAATATAATGCAACATTATAACTTATATAAAAATGGTCATGGGAACTTTTTTAGTAGTTATATTAGTTTTTTTATAGAAAAATGAATTTTTGGCTCATTCGCCACAAGAAAATATATTCATGAGTAATTTATTACAATTTTTTTTTTTGTAGTAAACCAATACGAATATTGTACAAAAAAAGTAAAATTATTTTTATAGTCAAATCGGCACAAATAGCCACATAGAAGTATTTTTGTGGTAGACCGTGTATAAATTTGCCAAAATAATAATAATAATAATAACAATACATTATTGGTATGCACTATATAAATACATTTTAAATCTGAGGTAATGTAATAGTCGGATCGGCTGCCCTAGGGGTTTGAGAAAGGAAGTAATGCCGAGGGTTTGGATCCAACTAGAAAATTAAACTACTGCCCTCCTCGTTTAGGCCTAATCACCAAACTCCAACAGTTTCGGCCCACCGGTCCGAATGACTATAAATAGAAGGTTCCATAATGCTTGGGGGGGGGGGCTCAAATTTTTATTTTATTTTATTTTTTCCAGCACAACACTCTCTAATTCTATCTCCCGCTTCTCCCTCTACCGGTCCCCTTTTTATCTCCTTCACTTGTCGCACATGAGATGATGGCTTGGCCCAATCGAGTAAATCCATCAAATCATGATGGCGAGAAAACTTTGCGCAGGGCAGTGAATCAATCAAATACAATACGGAAAGAAGGATAACGAACTCAATTAATTGATTTACCACTTTATTTTAAGGCCATTCAACTAATTTAGTAAACTTCAATTGACCCTCGTTTGGAACTTTATTACTCCGTCTATTTAATTATTTATGGGCCTAGGGACCGGACTTTTATACCCTAAGTATCAAACTAAGGATCGGTAAATTTAAGATTTTGATAAGTTGGGCCTAATATGTCTATAATATCTTTACTTAAAATATTTTTTCCCCAAGCATTAATAATATATTAGTGATTACTATAGAACAAGCCGTCAAATGAGCATTTGTCGATTGAATCGCTTTCTAGGTAATTATGCTTTCAAACTATGTAAATATATAATTATACCTTAACTTCATGCTTTTTTTGATACAAAGTTTTAGTCTTACATGATCATGTAATCAAAACATTTCTGTCCCTAGTTTCCAAAAACAAAAAACTCTCTTTAATAGTGGCTCGTCAATGTTACAGGAAAAACTTTGGTTAGAGTATATTATAGCAACAAGTTGATGTTATAAGGCATAGTATCACTACAATAATGACTACCAAAATAGTGTCGTTTGTTTAAATGGGGCTACTACAATGATCCTATAGTCACAATAGAGAAGAAGGAGTCGTTGTAGGAGAGAGGAAATATATAAATGAAGAAAACCTAGTAGTCATCTCAATCCATTCGTCTCTCTCACTTTCTCTTCACTACATCTCCCTTGGCCTTTTGGTGTGTTATCCATTTAATTCTTGTTTTTTGTTAATATTTTGTCAAAACCTTGTGTGTTATTGTTAACTTTAACTTTTGATTTCATTTTTTGGGTGTTTTTATGGGTTTCTGTGACTGCCACTGCCACTGCCACCTTGCATTGCATCCTCCTCGTCCTTATATCAGTTTAACCTTTATTTTTTTACTCTTTATTTTAGTTTATTTAGTTTTAAATATTAATTTATTAAAGCTAATAATTTTTTTGCTTAATTTTTGGTTTAATTGCATGTTGCCGGAGAAGTTTCTGCCACCGCCATAGTTGTTGTAGCCCATCGCCACCACCGCTATCGTAGCCTGGCGCCTTCTAGTGTTGCTGTATGTTTTTTTTTCCTTCACTTGTTATATATATATATAAGTTATTGTTTAATATGTGATTATTGTGAACTTTTTTGTTATGATATGTAATTATTGATAAATATTATATGGATGTTGGTAGTCGTAATCATATATAATGATAATTGAGATACTTATATTGCAAATGATAAAGTATTATTATTAAAAGAGTAGAATAATAAGCTAATAATAATGAGAGTTAAAAAATTATTATGGGACTTGAAAAATTTATGATTCAATAATTAAATGGAATAATAAGATAATAAAACATTAAAATATTAAGCTATTGTTAGACATAAATACTTTATTATTAAAATTTAAAACTATAAGAAAATTAAATTATTAGATAATAAATTATTTTTAACCATAGATAAAGTGTTATTAATAAGATAATAAAAATAATAATTAATAAAATATTATTGGACTTTGAAAATTTATGATTAAACAATTAAGTGGAATATTAAGGTATTGTTGTCCATAAATAATTGATTATTAAAAGTTAAAATAATAAGAATATAAAATTATTAGGTAATAAATTATTTCCATCTTTAGATAAGGTAATATTAATGGAGTGGAATAGTGAGATAATAAAAATGTAACTTAATAAAATATTCAACTATTATATTACTTTTAAACAAAATTTGATTGTTACATTTTAAGTATATACCTATTATATATAATTTTGTTACGGGATGATAAACTAATTTATGAATAAAATATTACTAAAAAGACTTATATTTAAATAATTTTATTATTTTTCATGAGATATTTAACTTTTTTTCAAATTGCATTTTGAAGCCCAAACCAACGCACAATGCCATCTAGAGCAATTGTGGTGGTTTAAAAAAGGACTCCCAATCTTAAATTTGAGGTTGTGGTTGTGGGAAAAAAATTTATCCTTAAATTTAGTTCAACCTCAAAAACATAGGGCACCCAATTTCTAAAAAATCATCTCTTTGGTTCTTACATATAGCTAATTTTTGATACTTTTTGGTATATTTTTAGCCTAATTTTTACTGTTAGAACATAAATTCATATATATATATATATAACTGTTAATATTAGTGGTAAATAATTTTTTTTGCCTATAAATATATCATTTTTGCCCAATAATTTTCATATCATGTATTCTACTTCTATTTCTTATATTCATTTCTCTACGTAATTTATCTTATTCATTTTTCTAGTTATATTTATTTTATTAATTTCTCTAGTTGTATTTATTTTATTAATTTCTTTACTTATATTAGGTGTTAAATAATATACAGTGTAAATAATTGATAATGATGTGATTGATAAAAGTAATTGAGTGTTGTAAATTTAAGGTTGGTGATTATAGAATATTGAATTAAATTTGAGGCAAATTGATAAAAGTAGGAGATAGGAGAGAGAAAATAATTGGATAGTATAATTAGGACCTCAAATTTAAGGATAAGAATGTGGATGCTCTTAGGCATAGTATGGAAAAGATGTTGTCCAAGTAGATCATTAGTAAATAAATCAAACACTAAATGAAAATATAAACGCCCATAGTAAGTTAATAATTTGCATGTGGTTCAAGTTTTAAATAATATATAAAATAAAATCACATTTTCTTCATTGGGTTATTAATAAACAATTAAGCTAATTATATAAATGAGAGTTTTTTTTCCTTCCTTTTTTAAGTTAACACTTTAGTATAACCATGGAATTTTAATTTTGGTTTGGAGCTTTAATTGATATTTGAGTATACCATTAATTTATCATACTATAGACGAATAATTTTCTTTCTAATCTTCTAGTTATACCATTTTACCATAGAAAATTGCACACATAACTAAATATATTGCTTTCATAATATATTTAAAACTATCCAAACATGACAACATGCATAAATAAAACCTACATATTATATGTATTTTCAAGTTAATTCCCATTGCAACCACTAAGTATTTTGATTAGTTTCATTATAATTGTTACTAAAGATGTGTTCTAAACATCATTTGCACAATAAATTTTACCTCATTAAATTACCTATTGCATTTGGAATTTTGTAATTCTAGCTACATGTTTACATATTTACATAAATTCATATTTCAATAAATAGGAATTTAGGTAATTGTTAAGGATTAAATTTTACCTTATTAATAGAGTGGAATAATAACATAATAAAAAAATTAAATTGATAAAATAATGTTAAATATTAAAAAATTATGATTAATTAATTAAATGGAATAATAAGATAATAAAACTTTAAAATATTAAGATATTGTTGGCTATAAATAATTTATTATTAAATAATAAATTATTTTTAACCTTAGATAAAGTATTATGAATAGAGTGGAACAATAAGATAATGATAATGATAATTACTCAAATATTATTAGACTTTGAAAGTTAAAGATTAAGTAATTTAGTGGAATAATAAGATATTATTGGCCATAAATAATTGATTATTAAAATTTAAAATATAAGAATATAAATTTATTAGTTACTAAATTATTTTTAACCTTAGATAAATTAGTATTATTAGAGTGAAATAATAAGATAAAAAATGTAAATTATTGGATAATAAATTATTTTTAAGCTTAGACAAAGTCTTATTAAAAGAGTGGAATAATAAGATATAAAAATGAGACTTAGTAAAATATTATTGGAATTTGAAAATTTATGATTAAATAGTTAGAGATTACCCTAATTCATTGGATATTTTCCCCTCTTATAGATGATAATATCCCTTTCTTATTTGACGCATGTTTTTTAGTGTACTCTTTTATGTCTCTTAACACAAATATTAGGTATCATATGAGATGGATAAAGGATGAGGTAGGAAATATGTTAGATAGGGGTTTGTATATGAGAACATATAATTTTATGTTATATTGTATTTTGTATACCTCCACAAATTCAACCATGGTTAAGGGGGAGGGGTAGATATATAGACGAGTTTGGCCATAGTAATTTTCTACACCCTAGGCTTATTGAGGGTGGAAATTTTATAAGAGATTATAATCATATTGTAAGGGAGTTGATAATGAGTGATCTATCGCATTTGAGGTGGAACTAGGATTTGATTTTAGTGAGGAATTTTAGGTTGCAGTAGCTCTATTTCAATATATATCAATCTACTTTTATGCATTAAGGTCCATAATATAGCTAGTATGTAGATCCATGTTTCATCTTGTTAACATATAAAAATAATAATATATTTTTAGCCTTAAATAATTTCATAAAAATTTTACAATACAATTATGTATTGGTCACTAAGACAATTGATCCAACCAAGATAATGAAATAATTTTATAAAATTGATCCATCTTGTAATTTTTATTATAGATATAAAATGCCAATTGATAAGTGTTGGAAGAGGTTGCATAATAAAAAATTTGATGATTTTTGGGATAGTCTTCAAACATTTATAGGATTGGGAAAATATAAATTAAAATGGGATGGATTGATGTGTTATCCTTGTAGGAGGTGTGTTAAATGTGAATGTGATATGATAGATAGGGTTGAAGCCCACATTTTGTGTTTTGGATTCATGGACGATTATGATACATGGAAATTTTATGGTGAACTTGAACGAGAACGTATGGAGGAAGAGATAGGAGATGAGATGACATATGTACTTGGTGATTTATTAGGTGTTGATCCAAATATGTAGGATAGTGAAAGAATCGAGCCTATTGGTGATGACTTGAAGGCTACAGATATAGTATTAATTGTGAAGCAAGTTTTAGTTTATGAGGTGATAAGGTATTGGCATGATGTTATGATATGTGTTTGGTTTGGATGGGATAGTATTTTGAGGGTGAATTGCATGAAAAATATTTTTTCTTGTGCTATTAGGGGGAAAACCGATCAACTGGCTATGTCAAACTAATCAAATAGTCCTTAGAACAACCGACTGGTTAGCCCAAGTTGATAGATTGGTGTGTTTGTCATGATCTTGGTTGCTCTTTACTTAGGGGGAAAACCGATCAACTGGCTATGTCAAACTAATCAACTAGTCTTAAAATGGTTAATTGGTTTGGCCCAACAGATTGATTGGTTCGACGGAACCCTAAGTTTTATTAATCCAAATCAATCGACTTATTGTCTTAAACCAATAGATTAGTTAGTAAAACCGATCGATTGGTTAGGCCAAACCAATTGACTAATTTGGGTAGATTGTGTGGTTTTGATCTCTTGGCTTGGATATGCTTTGAGACTACACCTAATGTTGCTATATGATTATTTAATGAGTGAAATAAACCTTTTGGCATGGATTGACAACCTAATGGATGGATTTAAATGGATCATAATTCATAGTATACTCAATTGGTGTTTATGAAGGCCTTAGTTGGAATACTCGAAAAAGTATTTTATGACTTTAAATAGGTCATATAATTTGGATTATTGATCTAAAATGAATTATCTGATGACTTGAGTAATATTGATTAATCATTAACCAAAAATCCCACCACATGGTTGGAGGAATGAGAATGGTTAAGATGGAATAAGTATGTGGGTGCCTTGCTTACTTGTTGTATGGGTCTTGTATAATCATGTAATCTTGATAAATAATGTACTAACCACTTAAAGTGAAAGACGATCGAGTTGTGTATGGGTTTGGGTTACCTAATCCTTGATTAGCTGCTAAGGGTTAGTTTACCTTTAGATGGAATTCTAGTAGATCCTGGTGCTTAGCTACTCTAGGCACTAATAATGTACTAGGGGGTATTGATAATAAAGGGCTTGGTTACCTAGATAATTTTTGGATTTGACTTGAACTTATGTCCATTGATGGTTACTTGGTTTTGTTGGACTTTATCTCCTTTAGTTTGGATAAAATTCCATGGTATGTGAGACCATGGGATGGTGCATAGTCCATCACTTAAAAATAACTTCAAATAAGAGTGTGGTTAAAGTGAAAAATAAAATAAAATGAAAAGAACAACAAAAGTAAAATAAAATAAGATTATGTAAGTTGGAAAAATGGATCTATTGTGAAACTATGTGTATGGGTGATAGAAGCCTTAATAATAGTTGGACAATCTACCTAGTAGATTGCTTGTTACCATCTATGGCATTATGTTATGGTGATAAGCATGATGAGTTATGTATGGTATGAGTTTTTGATGCATCATATAACCATGATAGAGCATGTATATCTATTTATATGGAATAGGCATGAAAAATGTTAATATGATCTCTATATTATACTAGAATTTTGTGTACTTGTGACTCCCATTGAGGAGGTAACTCACTTAGTATGAAGCGTACTGATGTGTTCGTTTGCTCGGTCACTTTTTTAGGATGGTTAGTAGTAGGTTTACCTCGCGTTGGGCATAATTTCTGAGGGCGTGGACATTTGGAGGCTTTTATGCTATCCTTGATGGACTAGAGTTTATGATTACACCCTAATTTTGTTCTGTAATTGGAATTCTGTGCTTTAGATTAATTTTCTGTAATACCTTGAATATTTGCTTAGCCTAATCCTACATCATTAATGCCCTAATTTGATTCTAATATTGAGAAATAATTTTTTAGACTTAACCTAATTTCTTAATCGTAAAACTTTAACCAAATCTAAAACCTTGACTTGGATAAATTGTAATTCGTAAGCCAAAATCAAAACCTGCTAAAATTATTGCTAATTATTATTACTTTTGGATAATCTAAAATCACCTAAACTAATCCCCCAACCCTTTCTCTTTTATTTTTTTCTTTCTCCTTTTCTTTTCTTTCTTCTCCTTTATCCTATTAAACCGAAGCCACAATATTTGAAAAATTTTGCTTCTTGCACCATCACATCCTATAGACGTCCATCACCCATCACCCTAGTTCCTTTCTTCTCTTCATTCTTCTCTTTTTTCTTCTCTTATCACTACCAATTTGTACACCAGGCACACTCCCTGCCACTCTCTTTCTTCTTATTCCTCTTATCCTTACATAACCTACACACTCACCATCACCATCATCTACATTTTTACCCTGACACTCCACTATCCCTCACTAAATTCCCTCTCTACTCTTCTTTGCCACCTCTTGTGCCTCCCCCTACACACACACACACACAACATAATCTTCTTCCTTTCTCTATGTTTTACCTCAATTCTACCCATTTTGTGTCTAAAACACCGCTCAAGCACCCCTTCTTTCTCCTTTCTTCCTTCTTCTTTTCTTCTCCTTCTTTCTTCTTCTTTTCCCCTATTTTTGGCATGTATACCACCATCTCCACCACCACGCACCACCTAGGCCACTACTCGTCGTCTATTGACTAGTAGACCAACCATCAAGGTCACCCCAACTTTCCCTAGCACCGTCACTAGCCATTACTATAGACCACCACCTTTTTTTCCCTTGTTCTTTCTCTCATCTATTGCATTTTTAGTATCCTAGTTGGTAAGGATACTATTTGATACTTAGGATTTTTGCGTTATTTACTTGTATGGCTATGTGTGTTTTTCATGACATCATTGATATGTGATGTAGCATGTGTTGATCATGATATTTTGTGACGATATGAATATTATTTTGAAAGGAAGTGAGAATAGGTAAAAGGTACCATTATGATTTTGTTGTGATAATGTTATATTTGTGAAAATATATCTTATGGTATGAAATATAGGCTAAATGAGTTTTGATAAGTGGACATAGAAATTATCATGAGGTATGATGATAATTTGTGGACTTGGAAAATAATATGTGTGGAAGGGTATAATAATTTATAAAATAAGGGTTGTAGGGTTCTTAATGGTATTTTGGTCATTATAAGGTAATAAGGCAATTTTGGTATTTTATGTATTAGGAGGATTAAAAATATGATAATGATATCATGAGGAATGTTGGAAGTATTATTGTTGTTTTCGGGTCCTTAAATAAATTAATGGTTAATTTGGGATATAAAATCTTATAATGATAATATCATTATTCCATGCATAAAATCTAGAGGTTAATCGGATTCTGCATACATTACTAATGATTAGCCCTATGAGGTTATTTATTAGCAGTGGTAACCATATAAATTTCATGAAAGGTATTATGACTAATATGTAGAATTAGGGTTTTTAGGAGATTTCTATGAGTAATACCTTAGAGTAAGATTATTAATGTATGTGTATGACATGGGGACTCAACTGTGTATTTTGGGTATGATAATAATGACAAGATTTGGAGATATAATATAATTTGTGTGGAATAATCAATATGAGAGAAAGAATGCTAAAGGATGTGTAATTAGGGTTTGAAAGAGGCTTAAGGACTTGGATCTATGCTATATATATATATATTTTTTAATGTGTTTGTTGCCTGAGAATTAACCTTGAATAAGACACTAATCACATAAAGTGAAAGAGCATGTGAGTAGGGCTAAGGTGATCTATATATATATATGTATGTATGTATTTCCGTACCACCAGGGAGAATAGTGGCTCGAGAGTATTTTGCCCCGAGAAGATGATGTTTTTAATCTCCATTCTATTGAAAAAAATAGTAGCTCGGGAGCATTTTGCCTCAAGAAGGTGCTTCAGTCCGTTCCATCGGATTAAGAATAGTAGGTCCCCTACTCATCATGAAATGAAAATGTAACAGTATAACCTATGGAAAAGATACTAATGATTTAAAGTGGAAGAATACGTGAGTCAGGACTAAGGTGTTATATATATATATATATATATATATATATATATATATAACACCTTAGTCCTGACTCACGTATTCTTCCACTTTAAATCATTAGTAATATATATATATATATATATATGTCTCGTTCCACTAGGGATAATAGTAGCTCAGGAGCATTTTGCCTCAAGAAGGTGATGTTTTCATATCCGTTCCATCGGATCATAATAGTGGCTGAGGTGTGTTATCCCTATGAAGGTGATTTAGATCGTTTCATTGGTTTAAGAATAGTGGGGTTCTTGCCCTCAACATATATAACAGAATGGAAATTGATTATACTTAATAAAGTGACCTGGATCATTATCTGTCTTATGACATGTTTTTAATTATCTCCTTGTATACTTATTATTTGTTGTGAAAGCATGTGATAATTGTATCATTGTTTAATATTATTATTTCCTTACTCAGTACGTAGTGTACTGACTACTCGTTTTATAGGTGTTACTCATTTCCAAGAGCAAGAGACCCTGATTCTTGAGTGCAGGTCTTAGAAGATCAGCTAGATGATTATGTTGCCTATGATGCCTTATGTAGGGATGAGTGATTTTGTCTTTATAGGTGTTGGGTGAAGAGTAATTGTTATCCGATCAATACATTTAACTAGATACCTTTTTAGATTCTCGATATATGGTATCCCTTCTTTTCACTACAAAATAAATGATTTGTGCCAACAGGGCCTTATCTGTTGGTAAAAGCTATTTTTCTGTTGGCAAAAGCTTTTACCAATAGATATTTTTTTGTGACAAAACTGTGGGTAAAAACTCTGTGCTTAAAAGTTTTACCCACAAATATGTATCATCTGTTGGGAATAATTGATAATGCCCACAGATATTTATCTGTTAGTAAAACTTATGCCCACACTTATATCTATGAGTTAAAGTATTAACCACAAAATAATATCTGTGACTAAAAGTATTACCCACAAAACAATATATGTAACTAAAACTATTACCCACAAAATAACATCTGTGACTAGCAGTATTAGGCACAAAATTATATCTGTGATAAAAAAAAATAACCACACAATCATATCTGTGTGTAAAAGTATTAAACACAATATTATATCTATTACTAAAACTTATTACCAACATATATATAATGTTGGATATACATATTAACCCTATATGTGTGTAGGTGTGTGTGTGTGTGTGTCTATATATATATATATATATATATTGTTAAAACTTGTACCGGCCAAAACGTACAAAATATCAAATATCCAATATCCACCTGTAGTAACAATTTATGCTTATATATATATATATAATTAACTACACCATATATAATTATCATTGTGCAGTACAAAATAATTAGTTGCTTAGCTCCCAAAGGCATGACAGTCCTTTAAGTACAATACTATATAAACGACTTATAGCATAAGCTATTATACAAAAACATCTTCATACATTGATATACAAAATCATCGGCTATTATACAAAAACATCTTCATATGCTGATATACAAAATCATCGACCATCTTCATAAGCTTACGAGCAAAAGCACTGAACATCTTCATTAGCTAACATATATACAAAAACATCGGGCATCTTCATAATTTGATATACAAAAATATCGATCATATTCGTAAGCTAACAAAAAAAAGCGTCAACCGTCTTCATAAGTCGACTCATAAAAGCGTTTTTATAAAAATGCATCAAACATCATCTTCTTCATTCTCCTCTTCAGTGTCATCCTTTTCATTCTCGTCATCCTCCATTTGATAATTATCGTCAACATGTTTTCCCTAAAAATATATATACAATTAACTTTTCATATTAATCTAAATTCATATCAAAAAGCTAGATGATGAGAGTTTGTACTCTTTAATTGAGTATATACATATCCAAAGTTTTTTTTGTTTGGGTTTTTGCATAAGATTGGTACGGAAACTATCTTCTAGGTTTGGATTGCATAATTTATTTAATATTTAAATATTTATAATAATTTACTAGGATTCCTGGTCTAATAAATATTTTGAGAAATTATAACGAGACATAAACTTAGAACTTTTCAATAGGTCGGCTAAGATAGGTTAACAAGGGTAAGGACAGTGATTAGATAAAGACGTTAATCGAAGAAAGAGCGTTGACTAGACAACTAATATAGGTAATAGTTTTATAATTTTTATTTTATTTTTCTCTCTTTATTTTAGTAGATTTGGTCTATTTTTATTAAAATATATATAATATATACGTGCGAGTGTACGCGCGCGTATAAATATTTTTATCATTTTCTTTCGTACCTACTTTCTAAATTTTTTAAAAATATCGTAGGAAATCAATTAGCATACAAAACTTCTTCTAATCGGAGTCGAAGTGGCACATTAGCTGAGATTGAAAGAGAAGAGACGCACATACCATAGTTACCCAATCTAATCACTATATGACCCCTAATATTCTCATATATTCATCTATGCACTATTTTAGAAGTAAAAAAAATATACCCAAAATAAATGTGTGTGCATGAGAAATGTAAAAAAAGTTATCAACATTTAGTAAGGAACTTACTTGATTCTCTAATAATGTATGCATTATACCAGTCAGATATCCTACTTGGTCTTTAGTCTCAAGGAGATCATTTTCTAACTTCTCAACTCTAGACTCGGATTTGATCCTTTTAGCTCGCTCCTCCTCAAAAGCACATCTTCTTTTGTGGGACCGTGGAACTTTTACACCAAGACCAAAGGTTTTTGCATATCCATTCCTATCTTCTCCCACTACCTTTTTGAATATTTCAAGTCGAGCATTAGCATCACATCCTTCTGGAAGTGCAGTCATCTCATCCAAAATCACTTTCTGTAAAGTATAAATCAATGCTATTAATGGGCAGTAGATGAGGTAGATTCGCATATATATATATATATATATATATATACATATATACATATATATATATGTAACCCTAAAATTAAAATAGATTAAAAACATACTCTTGTTGCAGTAGAAGCATCATTAAGCTTAGAACCCTTTTTCAGTTCATGAGTTTTCAACCACATTTCCAATTCATCGGGTTCTTTCCCCATTTTTTCCTAATCAAAACACATATGAAATTGTATATCAAGTATACAAAGTAAATTAAATTTGGTATTGCGTAGATGAATTAATTATATACCTACATTTTCTTCTGCTCGGATGCATGCAAAGCTCTTTGAACTAGCATATGAACACATTTTTGACTTTGCACGATTGAGAATCCCTCTTTGACTTCTTTCCTAAGCAATATGAGAAAAACAAATATTAGTATAAAAAATAAACTAATCAAACTATCATAGCCATAGCCTATTTTTTTTTTAAATAATTAAATGAGAAATCACTACCTTGCCTTTTGGAGATTCCCAAAATTTTACCATCTCTAACCACATAGTCTCGGGTATTTCCTTTGGCCTAGAATGTATTGCTTGATTGTGTGTTTTTCCATCAAAATGAACCACCTTCAACTCAGACTTATGAGCTCTCCAAGCTTCATGGATTTTACCCAATGCCCACTTATATGGCTCTCGATTTTCAGGAAAGTGATAAGAGATCTATAAAGGAAGAAAATGAAATAGAAAACAAAAACTATAAATTACATATAGCAAAAATAAGAAAGTTGATAAAGTAAATGTTATGGTAATATACCTTTGCTTCCTCCCAAATCGAATCTAGATATGTCCTATCCATCTTTCTCCAATCCCAACAATCAAGTGGCAACCGCCTAGGATCCCGTGCCAAGTAACCTATAAGTGTTGACAATTGCCTAGCTAAATCACTAATTGGTTGAAGATGCTCATTGACATCCACATACTCAGCCTTCTTTAACACTTTAGTCTTGTTACATCCACGACCCTTTTCATTTCTAGGCATTGTACCTCGAAATCTTCTTCTATTCGTGGTAAAATATCCATCTGAAATTGCATACTCGGTTTGTGAACCATCATTTACTTCTATTATAGATGACACATTGATGGATTGTATACGGCTAGGACTATGTCGTTTGCCTAATAACAACAATAAAAGGGTAACTGAGTTATTCAATTTCAACATGGAGAAGGTGGTAATAAATGCTAAAGTAAAGTTATAACATATAGATTTACATGACTTACAAATGTCAGTATTGGGAATTATCGATATTTGTGCTCATATCTATTTAACAAATTATATCTATATCAACCAAATAAAATTTGTCAAATTTTAGATAGATCTAGTCTACTAGCCGGATAATAACATTTGGGGTGGTGTAGTCGACACAATAGCAATAGGTTAATGGTGTAGGCGACTACAAGGTGCACATTATTTTTTCTCTTTTTGTTTGAGTTAATTTATCTTAAATTAGGATAATTAAAAATATGTATCTTTATATTTCTTTAAACTTTCTCTACGACTAGAGACTCTTATTGATGTGCTTCTAATTTAAAAAATTATTATATGTTTCATGATATTTATAATTATGTTTTTCCATTTTTTTATGGTATTTTATTGTATAATTAATTATACCATTAAACTAATAATTTCCCATTTTTAGCATTGATGTTTGACCATTATTACCATTAAAGTTTCACTACTATTACTATTAATATTTTTCCATTATTAATATTGATGTTTTACATTATTAAAATTGTTTCACCATCATTACTATAGTTGTTTCCCATTTGCTAATAATTATATAGTTATATTTAACCAAAGTTAGTTGTAATATTTTACCATGATTATCCTTATATTTTAATATAGTTGTCTTTATATTTCACCAAAATTACCTTCTTGTTTTACTTTAGTTGTTATTATATTTGACCAAATTTAGTTGTGGTGTTTTCTGGAAAAAAAAAAACTAGTTTGTGGTATTTTACCATAGTTGCAAACAACGGTCATCTTCATCTATCACTTGCATTCTATTCATGTTTTACAACGGTCATCTTCATTTATCACTTGTATTGTATTCATGTTTTACAACGGTCATCTTCATCTATCACTATAGTTCCTTCGTATTTTTTTTTTATATTTGTCTTCGTATTTTATTATAGTTATTATATTTTATCCTATTACCAAATGTTTATAATTATTACTACTCATCTTTCATTACTATTACTACTGCTACTATTACCATCGTTGTTTTACTATTATAGTATGAATATTTTACTATTGGTTTTATCATCCTTTATCATTGTCACTTATTAATATTTGCATCGATAATTAGTCATTTTATCTTTGTATTTCATTATTTTTTTGTTAGTCCAAATCAAGCAAAATGACCAAAGAGAAACCAAAAAACTATAAATTAACTAGTATACATATTGGGCTTTCCAGATCCATTACAGCGTCTTCCTAAATCACCGATAGAAAATGTAAACACTAAATTAGAAAAACTATTTCAAACATAAAAGAATAGAAAGTGAGTAAATTTTAATAAAAATCACTTACATAATTAGGGCTTACAACCCCAAAATATCAAATCAATCAATTTCATAAAATTGATCCAAATGATAAGTTAAAAACTTCATTTAACTGATTTTAAATCAAAGCTAATTTTCTTAAATTGACAATTCCAATACGAAATTAATTTTCTTAAATTGACAATTCCAATACGAAATTAAGTATATTTTAAAGTATAATGCATAATCAAATTATCCCAAATAGCTTAATCGACCGAATCCAACATATCCGGACATAACCGGGTCAATAATCACAAATTCCAGAAATCAACATATATCACATAATTAGCATATCCAATTCAATCATACAATACATATATACTTAATTAAATAACTAATTTAGCTTAATTAAAGCACATTCTTTCATAATTAATCAAAACAAAAAATTAGGGTTTCGGGAAATTATACCAAACGAAATAAGCGAAATCAATGCAGGTAAAGGGCGGCGGAGCTTCATCGGTGGGAGAGGAGCAGTCGCCGGTGGCCGACAGACGCTGGAGATGTCCGACCGGTGGCGCGCCGCTGCTGCCTTCTTGCCTTGCTGCTTCGCCACTGCTGCTGTTCCAATACTACTGCTCCCCTGATGCTGCCGTGTGCGACGACCGGGAGCTGTGGTGGCACGGTCGAGCGACAACGAACCACAGGAACCAAGGGAGGGAGGCGGAGGCGTCGAGACAGAAGAAATGTGGCGACTGTTGTCGAGACTCAAACAGGAAAGGGAATAAGGGGCGGGGGGTAGCTGCGTGGGTCGACCGACGCTTTTTTTTTCTTTTTCAAATATTTAAAAGAATTTATGTCAAAAATATAATTTTAAATAGATTAAATTTAATCAAAATTAATATTTTATAATGTATTATTAAGATAATATTAATCATAATTTATAATAAAATAATAATTATTATTAAAAATAATTAATAATGGGAAATAAATACAAATATGAATAATATAAATATTAATCATAATTTCCAACAATTAGTAATAATATTTTTTTATTAAAATAATAATAATAATAATAATAATAATAATAATGTCCTAAAATAATTATTCTTAGTAATCATTAATAAAGAATTATAGTAATAAGAATAATATGAATCATTATTTCAAATAAATTAATAATAGTATCTAATAATTACTAATATATTATTAATAATGTGAATGATTATTGATAATATTTATTATTGTTAAGATACTATAGATTTGAATGATAATTGGTAGTATTTAATAATAAATTAATTTAATAGTAAATGGTAGTAGATATAATATATATTATTTCATTATAATTGTTAAAAGACACCATTATGAACAATATTAATATAAAAATTTAGAAATAAAATAATAATTAATAATAATATATGTAAACTATTATTTCTAATAATGACTAATGACTTAATTATTATTATTATTATATTATTATATTAAAAAGAATAGAATTAATCATTATTAAAATTATATAAAAATAAATATTATTGTTGAATTTCATAAACACTAATACCAACATATGTAAAAGTGGGTATTAGTTCTGTTGGTATAATACTACTAATAACCACAGATATAAGTGATGGTAAAAGATCTGTTGGCATAACATATTAATACCAACAGATAAAAAATTTCTGTAGGAAAAACTACATTATTACCTATAGAAAATTATCTGTTGGTATTAGTTACTTTTACCAACAGAAAAAGTATCTGTGCCTAAGTTTATATTGGCAAAAGTCAATTATTTTGTAGTGTTTATATTTTGTATTGTGACTCGGAGTTAAGCTCCAAATTCATTATTGTATTATAAATGTTTCTCCCGTTTCTAATTTTCTTGTGCTACTATAAATATTTTAACCTTATGTTTGATGTAAGGATAGTTATATAAGCTAGACTTATGTCAATTACGATGATAACCCCCAATATGTTTCTTATTTGCTTCCACTGTAAAATAAAATTTTTTAGTAGTAAAAATCAGGGTGTTACACTTTCCCTCATGTATTTGAATATTCACATATCGTCAAGGTCCTATACTTGAAAAACTTTCCCTCTATATTTATATAAGGTGTTTTTACTACACTCTAATTTAGTTTGTTTGGTTCAATTCTGAGTCTTATATCTAACATGGGATGGGTGGCTGACACCTATCCTATGTTAAGTACGATAGTAACACTCCATTTTTCCTAAGTGTTTAGAATTTTTCTGCTTCTGTAAGGTTTTCAAAACAAAATTTTTCAATGGTGAAAAATAGGAGTGTTACACCATGTATTTTTATGCAAGGGTATGTTAAATTTATGTATGATAACTTGATAAACTAAGGTTGTTTGTGTTAAAATAATTATGCATAATTGCGGATTTATGTGCTAAACGAGCTTAATTTATTTTAGGGAAAATTTGGTAATTTTGTCACATCTAAATATTTCTAGAATTATAATTTTATATTAATGTTATTTATTCATACCAAGAATTTTCCTTAATTTTAAGAAAAATTGGTATTAAAGTGTAAAATTATTGAGTAAATAATATATCAAGGCATTTTGATCATTTATAGCTAATTATGCCTAGGATGGCCTTAATGGATTATAGGTTAACCTTAGTTTTGACTTTTACTAAGGCTTGGATCCTTAACCTTATGTTTAAGTTAAATAATTGAAAATAATGAAAAATGGTTAAGTATGGAATTAGAGTCAGTATGTGCTATTTTATGATCACCTTATTAAGATATTAATAATTAAAGTGGAAGACCTCAAGAATTGGGAATGGTTTTTATTTAAGGTTAGCTATTCTAGAGAAGAAGTAAGAGCCCTTGTTTTGGTTTAGTGGTTTCATGGGATGCCTTGGCATTTTGGCTAATGCCCTAATCTACTCCATAGATGACCTACAGATACTTAAGGATTAGGTATCCTATGATGGGAGGATATTATGTTTACTTCTTGAACCAATATAATCGGAGTATTTATATGTCTCTAGGTTATAAGTTTGGAGGATATTGTGTTACTTTAGTACACTAGTAAACCGGTGTACTTTATATGTCTCTATGTTATTATTGTATCCCTTTGAGTAATTAAAATAAAAATAATTGTTGTATAAGGATTTAAATGGATTGTTGTGATTTGTTGATTTAGTAGTTACCTCCATGTACTACTTGGTTTTGGTACTTTGGTTTGATAGTTACACCCATGTACTATTTGGATTTGATATATATATTTGTTGGTAATTGTCTTAGTGCTTTTCTTATCATATCATAAGTGATATGGGGGTGGTTATTGTAAAAGGACTTGATTATGGTTTGGTTTTTTTCCTCTGTGGGACATCTTTAGTGCAATTAGATTAATGAAATAGTCATAATATGGTTAAGTTTGATGTGGTGAGCATGTGACATAAAGTGTAATATGACTTATATTATGAATCTAACACTTAGCTTTGGTATATATATACTATTTATTGCGCTATGTCATGATGCTTTGTGTTATCTTCTTTGTGGTACATGTGATCTTTGCATAATTAGTATTGTATAATGATTTACTCGGTACTGTTTTACTGATGGATTCCAATTTATGGTTTCCTACTTATTTAATAAGCAGCCTTAACCTTGCTTGAGTACTTAAGGGTACAACTTGATGGTTTTTGGTAGGGAATGAGAGTTACGACTATTTGGTATCCATTCTGACATTGTTTGATCTAGATATTCCTTAGACTCTTATGTCACATTTTGTATTTCTTTTTCTTGTCACTTGTAATTCTTTTATTTAATCTATTGTTATCGGAATAGGTTAATATTATAATAAAATATTTTTCTGCTTCTTATCAATTTTTGTTCATAACCTATGTGGATAAACGTTTTAGTCTTAACACTTAGCGTAACAAATATAAAGAAATAGGACTTATATTAAGTATCTACGTGGTTTAGCTTCTACAATCAACTTTTTTTAAAAAAAAATTCAAATGCTAAAAATGGAAGCGTTACATACTATGCATCTACGTGGTCTCATTTTATATTGCTTTTACTTAGAAAATTTACAAGCATACATAATTTTGATCACCTTTTACTTTCAGATGAGTCTTTTCACGTGGTTATTCCATCCTCAAAATTTCACTTTGCGTAAGATTTATATTACTTCTACAAAATACTAAAACTGATATCATTTTAAGTATGTGGACTTTCATAATGAGTTTTGCCCCTTCATTGGTAAGATGTAAACATTTTTTTTCATATAATTTTGATTTGTATATATTGTACTATAAATAAAAATTAATGGTGCATCCAATTAAGCATTAAAAAAAACCATATATTAGTAATAAACTGAAAACTAAGCCTTTTCTTTTTAATATTATATGTATGTGTGTATGATTGTTTTATCGTTATTATCAATGCACCTATTACATGCTTTCAAGATCTAGTATATATAGTACAAAGGGTACAAACAGAACACAAATGCTAAAACATATAATTTATAGTAAAAATCCCGAACAGCTTCGAACATAAATCAACTTTCCACTCGCGCGACACATAATCCATAATAAAGCCCATTCAAATGTTGATCCTTCAAAAAAAAAATTACAGCAGAAAATAAACAAGATTATTCTAAAACAAAGGAATCATATTTTCCAAAAGTAAAATTAAAAGAAAATAAATTAAGATAGCATAGTTCGTATCAGAAACTGACCTAAAATAATCTGCTTTCCCACTGCAGCCAATCATACAATGTCTGCCCGTATATCTGCAGGTGAAACCTCCGCTTCTGATACACCTCCTTCCAAAACAAAGCATAATTTACTAACGATGATGTTAGTAAAGCATTCACTGACCCGACAATATCCTTTAACCACAATATCATAGTTTACCGTCACGCTGGTTATTACAATCGCAACAACAGGAAACCAAAGCCCAGGTTTTAAAGGAAGGAAAATGAGGACTTGAAATAGACATGTCAAATAACCCAGTATCAATCGGAGACGTTGGATCCAGTGATTTTGGACATTAATATTCACTGCTTTAATAAAAAAGTAAAGGCATAGGGTAGGAAAGAACATCCACGTCTTTGTCGGCTCCTTATCAAACAATTCCTTTGCTCCAATTAAGTTGGCGAATATTGAGACAAATTGGGTCATCATTTTTCTGTACCAAAAGAAAATAAAAAAGACTTTACCAGATAAAAGGGTAAAAAAAATCGATGCCAATTAATCAGCTCAAACCTTATGTCATCATAGCCAAAACCTTTTACCATACTATCCACCAAAGGGAAAGAAATTCATGCACAAATAAGCAAGAAAATTCAAGTACTATTCAAACTTGATATCATGATGTAATCTCCCCCCCCCCTTTCAGAATAGTCAATATCAGTCATCCATATATTCTATTAAAGTATAATACCATATTGAGGCTTTCTTTATAGAGCTGGCTTACTACTATCATCACAAGTGAAGAAATACCCTATACGTCTATCATGCAATATCATCCTAGAAGTATCATTTGCTACTTTTAAACATACCTTTAAACCTCCATCCAAGTTAAAAATAAATTAACTTAATAAATTAAAATTAAAAAGTACCGATGTCATGTTGATATCACTTGTCGCATGAAGCTGTGCCATGCAACTTGTTGGATTGTATAAATTTTGAAGAATTACTCTTCAATTATTGCCGCTAGCTTTGGGGTTGGTGATCTTGAGATAATAGCGGCCTTATGTGAACATATAAAATGTGGCCCTCTTATTAGAATAACAATCTACTAATATTATATTTAATATAATAACAATATTAATAACTAAAATAATTTTAAGAACATCAATTTTTAGAAACAAGTGCTTGTGGACATTTACTAAGGTTCTTAAAACTAAAATGGAAATTAATATTTTACTTTCACCAACAAATGTGTAAGTTATAAAATTAATTAGTAAGTTAAATTATTTTGATAAAAATTTAAATGCATTGAACTGTATATGGATACCGATCAGACAACACCCAATATGTTTTTCCTATTTTAAAAACATGTATTTATTTTTATTATTTGTAACTATTATTAAAAAATTTGAGAACCCTTTAATAGGGGAAGCGTGGTGCGAGAGTGTCTTATTTTATCTTTTAATAAGGTTTTTTTTTTCAAGTATACCATTTTTTATAAGAGAAAGAAAAAGACTGTATCGAACAAAATTACGCTGCGAAGCTAAGAAATGAAGCTACTGATCAAAATATCAGAACTAACATGCATAAATAAATAAAAGAAAAAAAAACATACGAATTTGATAGGAAAAAAAAAACTGATTTTACGCAAAGTAATAAACAAGAAGAAAGACGACCCTACCCAAACAATGATGGAGCCTAATTCAACTACCAAATTAAGCTAAACTCACTAATTAACGAAAACAAAACCCGTCCCATTAACAATTAATTACATCCAACGCTATGCAATATACATACATACATACATATAACAAAACCGGAAAGGCCGTAAACGAAGCTTGAATTAGCTAACCCTTGATTGTTTGCAATCGCTCTTTCTTCAGGGTCAGGTTGTTGTAGGAAAATTAACTTCAATAATCGCAGCAATTAATACAATAATTAAATCCAAACCGAGAGTAACGTTGTGCCGTGAATAATAATCACTGCCTTGAAGTGATTTTCGACCGGACAATGGCGCAGATCCCTTCTATGTCGAATCACCCCAAGGTTAACACAACCTCCTTCGATCTCGTGCACTCGGGATTGAAGGATGGAATTTGCAAAGATCAATGACCAGATCGGGAATCTCAAAAATAATGAGCGTCGCGCTAGGGTTAGGGTTTATGGCCGTCGGGGTTGCGGTTTTTCACTTCAAAATAAAAGCTTTTGTCGAGTATCATTAACAAAAGAAAATTGTCATTAAATAGGAAGAAACCGAGTAAGGCATGAGTGGAACGTCTTCCACTATTCAGCCCACAAAAACGAAATGGTTGAATAGGTAAAAACGCAACCGACAAAGACCAAGTAAACCGGATAAAAACGGTAAAAGAAAAAATCGGCTCGGACCGGATCAAAGACCACACCACACCCACGCCCAGCCCAGCCCAGACTGGACAGGCGGGCGGCGGCGTGCGCGCGCGTGTGTGTGGTATGTTAGATCCAGCCCACAATCTACAAAACAACCCCAAGCTCATTATTCAAACAACCCAAAAGGTGAGGGGATATAAAAAAGTGAACATTTTTCCTATTCACCACCAATGTGGGACAATGGAAAAACACCCACATGGTTGCCATTGCACCAACAATCCCCCACCAATGGCAAATAGAAGAAAAACCCATTGATCTAAACAAGGAAGGAGTAACACTTAAGTATCAATATCACAAGGATTGAATTGATACGTAGTGAAATGAGGCAACAATCGTATCTAAGGAGTGAACGAGTCTTGAACTACTCAAACTTCGATTGAAACCCTCACAGCACATGTTTTACCTTAAATTTGCAAATTCCGCGATAATAACACAAGCGCTTTTAATGGCCATGCCCACACCTTGGGTACTCATGAGTGCTCTAGAAAGATAGCCTTAATCTTTCATAGAAGGTGGCCCACCTTCACACTCACCTAGGTGAATCCATCAAGTGCGTCTCATAAGCACCACCAAATCTGGTTATGAATCCATTAAGAGCATAATCATGCTCAACCTTTTAAAAGTCTAGCAGTAAGTTCATCAGATCCGTCTCAAAAGGATCACCCAAAAATATAGGGCTATGAACTCATCAAAGCAGAAAGCTGAACCTTTCCACAACGCACTACAATGTGCCATAGGAATGAGAACGTAGTGCAAAGGAGTGATCATATGATTTCATTTGACCACATATGGTATTTACCATACCTTCCTCAACTCAAAGGCTTAAGCCCCATTCCCCTCGACGATTCAAGGATGACTCTCCTTGTTAGACCCTTTGTTAGAGGATCTGTCAGATTCCTTTCGGATCTGACAAACTCTAAAGAGATTACACCATTCCTCAATAGTTGTCTCACACAACTGTGTCTAACACGAATGTGTCTTCTTTTACCATTATAAACAGTGTTCTTGGCAACACATATAGCTGCCTGTGAATCACAATGTAAGGAAACCGGTACATTGGGTTTCCTCCACAAAGGCACATCGGCCAACAAGTTCCTCAACCATTCTGCCTCTTGACCAGCTAACTCAAGGGCAATAAACTCTGACTCCATGGTGGAGCGAGCTATGCAAGTCTGCTTAGCAGACTTCCAAGATATAGCTCCTCCTCCCAAGGTAAACACATAACCACTGGTAGAACTGACTTCATCATTATCAGAAATCCAATTTGCATCCGTAAATCCCTCTAGAACAGCAGGAAATTTACAGAAATGCAAACCCCAATCCTTAGTACCTTTAAGGTATCTAAGTAAACGGCGTAGAGAAGTCCGGTGATCATTACTTGGGTTGTGAGTATATCTACTCAATCTACTCATAGCATATGCTATGTCAGGTCTGGTACAGTTCATTAGGAACATCACGCTACCTATGATTTTAGCATATTCAGCTTGAGAAACACTAGCACCTAGGTTCTTTTTCAAATGTATGCTAGGATCATAGGGTGTTTTCACAGGCACTTCATCTTGACACTCAAATTTTTCTAGAATCTTATCAACATAGTGATATTGATTCAAGCAAAAGCCATTCACGGTTTTTCTCATTTTAATGCCAAGAATTACATCAGCTTCACCTAAATCTTTCATTTTGAAATGAGAAGACAAAAACATTTTGGTCTCATCAACCACAGACATACATGTGCCAAGAATCAACATGTCATCCACATATAAGCATATTATCACGCATTCATGTCCAATCAATTTAGAATATACACAAGAATCAGATGCATTTACTATATAACCATTGCTGACTAAAGTCTGGTCAAACTTTTCATACCATTGTTTAGGAGCTTGTTTAAGGCCATACAATGACTTTCTCAATCTACACACTTTAGTCTCCTGACCTTCAACCTCATAGCCCTCGGGCTGCTCCACATAGATCTCCTCTTTCAGGTCACCATTCAAAAATGCTGTTTTCACATCCATTTGATGGACTATAAGTCCATGGATAGCAGCCAAAGCGACCAAGGAGCGGATAGTGGCAATCTTAGTCACAGGAGAGTAAGTATCAAAAAAGTCAACGTCTTTCTTTTGCTTGTAGCCTACAGCTATTAATCTAGCTTTAAACTTATCAATGGTCCCGTCAGTTCTTAATTTCTTTCTAAAGACCCATTTGCATCTTATTGGTTTACAACCTTTAGGCAAATCAACCAAATCCTAAGTGTGATTGGACATAATCGATTCTAACTCATTTTTAATTGCTTCTTTCCAAAAACTAGCATCCAAAAAAGTTACTGCTTCCTTATAGGATTTAGGATCCTCCTCAATTAGATATGTAGACATAAAGTCAACATTAATCATATCAATGTCATCATTTTCAACAAGAAAAGCAGTAATAAAATCAGGTCCAAAGCTAGTTTCTAGTCTTCGTCTTTTACTCCTTCTAGGCTCATGAATATTATCATTGTCAATACCAAGAGATGGTGAAGACGACAAAGGCACCGAAGAAGCATCGGAAGAGCTAGCAAGTTCACATGCATTCTTTTTCAAAGGAAACACATTCTCAAAAAATTCTGCATTTCTAGATTCACAAATAGAATAATCATTCAAACACAGAAATCTACATGCAGCACTATTTTGAGCATACCCAATGAATGCACAGTCAAATGTCTTTGTTCCCACGTTGGTTCTTCTAAAGTCTGGTAAACCAACTTTAGCTAGACACCCCCACACTTTCAAAATTTTCAGATTAGGTTCAAAACCTTTCCATAGTTCATAGGGAGTCTTGTCTAGTTTCTTATGGGGAACCCGGTTTAAAACATAGCATGCAGACAGGACAGCCTCCCCCCACATTTGGTCAGACATACCAGAACTCAAAAGCATAGCATTCATCATTTCTTTTAGAGTTCTATTCTTTCTTTCTGCTACACCATTTTGTTGGGGAGAATAAGGGGCACTAGTTTCATGTATTATACCATGATTATCACAAAAATTCTTTAAAAAACTAGTTCCATATTCACCACCCCTATCAGACCTAAGCCTCTTAATCTTTCGGTCCAATTGGTTTTCCACTTCTGCCTTATACTTTAAGAACATACCTTCAGTCTCATCTTTAGACCTAAGGAGGAAAACTTTAGTATATCTCGAATAATCATCAATGAATGTCACATAATACCATTTTCCTCCTCTACTCTCGGTGTTCTTAAAATCAGCTAAATCAGTATGTATTAATTCAAGCAATTCCGTTGTTCTCGCTGTGACTGGTTTAAAGGGCTTTTTAGCATATTTGGCTTCCACACAAACGGGACACTTCTCATAATCATTAGTGTCCAACACATTAATTAAATTCATTCGTTTCAGTTTGTCTATGGAAGCCACATTCACGTGCCCTAGCCTGCCATGCCACACAGATACGGATTCAGCAATATAAGCAGAAGTAGAGCCAATTTCATTAATAGGAGTAGAAACAACATTCAAAACAAAGAGTCCATCAGACAAATACCCCTTACCCACAAAGTCCCCATTTCTGGTCAACACGACCTTATCAGCTTCAAAAACTAGTTTCAAACCAGCCCTATTAAGTAAGCTACCAGAAACTAAGTTCCTACAGAGGGAAGGGACATACAACACATCATTCAACATTAAAGACTTTCCAAAGGTAAGTTTCAGAAGAACCTTTCCTTTTCCCATAACTCCAGCAGTTGCAGAGTTTCCCATAAAGACGTGCTCTCTATCTGTAGCATCCTGGAACTGGTGGAATAGTTCTCTGTTCGCGCACAGGTGTTTTGAAGCCCTGGTGTCCAATATCCAATCTGTCTTGTTCTCGACCAGGTTCGCTTCCACAACCACAGTAGCAATAACTTCCTCTGTCTCAGCAACATTGGCTTGTGGAGCAGGAGGACCACCACCTTATTGATTCTGAGTCTGCGGGCCCTTTCTCTTAAAGCATTGATAAGCCTTGTGACCCGACTTACCACACACATAACAAGTGAGCTGTTTCTTCTGAATTCGAGTGTCACCCTTCTTGATGTTAGGTTGACCTTTCACTTGACCCTTTTTCTGAGTCCTTTTACCTTTTCCCTTAAACTTGTCAGCTCCAGCAGAAGACTCTACTATATTAGCGCTCATGGAACCGGAGGCATAAGGTACTCGGTTGTCCTTCAAGCGGTTCGCCTCTTCTGTCCTCATATGACTGATTAACTCTGGCAAGGTCAAATCCCTCTTCTTATGCTTCAGATGGTTTCTGAAATCGCTCCAGGATGGAGGGAACTTTTCTATCAGCATGTTTGCCTGAAAAGTTTCACATGTCTTCATTCTTTCACCCAATACTTCAGCAACCAGCAGCTCATAGTCATGGACTTGGTTCATAATCTGCTTGTCATCAACCATTTGAAATCGCAAAAGATTTCCAACAGCATATTTCTTTCTACCTGCTTCATCTGAACCATACTTGTTCTTCAGAGTGTCCCAGATATCTTTGGAAGATTCGACACCGAAGAACATATCAAAGAGCTTGTTGTTCATATGCTGTAGAATATGACCGCGAACGGTTTTGTTGTCCCGTTCGTATTTTTCTTTCACAGCTTCATCACTTTTCTTTTCAGCAGAAAGAACCGGGGTAGTTGTTGGAGTAGCAGGATCACCATCTGTGTCAATCTGAGTCGGTGGATCAGTGAACATAACATAATCAACCTCCAAAGCCTCAAACAAAATTGTCATCCTCTGAGACCATCGACGGTAGTTAGTACCATCAAGTGGCTCAACTTTCGACATATCGGGGATGACTCTTGGAACACTTGAAGCCATATCAGATTCAGGAAAACTAGCACAGCAAGATTATTGAACGGAAGCTGCTATAACCCTAATAGCAAGAGTCGATTATCCAAAATCGAAACCGAAACCAAACAAGATCTTATTTGCAACGAAAGCACACCAAACTGGAGAGGCTATAATTACTTCGAATAGGGCACTTTTAATCCAGCAATAATTCGAGCCATAAATTCGAATATAACACCTTTAATCCAGCAAATAAATTCCAGCAACAATCGACCTTATGAATTCGAGCAGAATGAAGACCCAAAAAACGGAAGCCAAAGCACTTATATAACTCAACTTATATAATGCAGCAAGAACTAATTGCAGGTTAAAACTCCACGCAGCAAAACTCGAAAAAATGCAACAATAATGCAGCCTAATAATTTCTGGAATTAAATCAACCAATTTGAGCAACACAAGTCCGAACAAAATTAATCAATTCGAGCAGCACAATCAACTCGAGTAGCACAAGGTCGGGAATTAATTGCTACGAGAACAAATTAAACGAATTAATAAGCTCGGAAAATCACTTCAGAAAGTAGGAAAATTAACTTCAATAATCGCAGCAATTAATACAATAATTAAATCCAAACCAAGATTAACGTTGTGCCGTGAATAATAATCACTGCCCTGAAGTGATTTTCGACCGGACAATGGCGCAGATCCCTTCTATGTCGAATCACCCCCAAGGTTAACACAACCTCCTTCGATCTCATGCACTCGGGATTGAAGGATGGAATTTGCAAAGATCAATGACCAGATCGGGAATCTCAAAAATAATGAGCGTCGCGCTAGGGTTAGGGTTTATGGCCGTCAGGGTTGCGGTTTTTCACTTCAAAATAAAAGCTTTTGTCGAGTATCATTAACAAAAGAAAATTGTCATTAAATAGGAAGAAACCGAGTAAGGCATGAGTGGAACGTCTTCCACTATTCAGCCCACAAAAACGAAACGGTTGAATAGGTAAAAACGCAACCGACAAAGACCAAGTAAACCGGATAAAAACGGTAAAAGAAAAAATTGGGTCGGACCGGATCAAAGACCACACCACACCACACCCACGCCCAGCCCGGACCGGACGGGCGGGCGGCAGCGTGCGCGCGCGTGTGTGTGGTATGTTAGATCCAGCCCACAATCCACAAAACAACCCCAAGCTCATTATTCAAACAACCCAAAAGGTGAGGGGATATAAAAAGTGAACATTTTTCCTATTCACCACCAATGTGGGACAATGGAAAAACACCCACATGGTTGCCATTGCACCAACAGTTGTTACTGTGTGCTTGCTCGGTAATCAATTGCCACTACTTTGTGTTTGATTTCGATGAACTGATGATTTTATTTCATCGAACTTGTGCGATGTGTATATACAGTGAAGTTCTTCAGCTAACTATTATGGATCCAGCACGTACGTTCGATGTATGTATACAATGAAGCTTGTCAACTAACAATGGCGGGTTTGTCAACTAACTATTATTTATTTATTTATTTATAATAACTGTCAACAGTCTGACAATTCCAAAACCTCCCCGGATGTTGGCACCGAGTCGAATTCTCGACACCATTCCCATATATCCCATACGTCTATTTCACTCCAACCACTTGTGGTCACCGATAAACACATTTTGGGATCATATATATTACTGATATCATCGTAGGGTAAGTAATTTTTTTAAATTTAAATATTTTTTTAATAAGAGTATATATATATATATATATATATATATATATATATTATAATTCTTCTGTAATTTTTCTCTATAAATGTATATATATATTGATATATAAAAAAATATTAATATAACATAATATATTAGTAGTGAAATATTAATTATATTATGGTAAAAATATAACAATAGAGATAAATAAGACTATATAATTTTATACCATAATAAAACATGAAGCATAACATAGCAAAATATGAAGTAAACATGGTAAAACACTAAATATCGTGATGAAATATAACAATAAAGTGAAGTAGTACTGTATAATGTTTGATCATGACTAAGCATCAAGCATACCATGGCCAAATATGAAATATATCTTAATGAAACATAAAATACATCGTGGTGAAACATATAAAAATATAAAGAAATAGGATTATAAAATGATGGATCATGGTCAAATATTAAATTTATCGTAGTAAAATACCAAATATATGGTGGTAAAATACTAAATATATCGCGATGAAATATAATAATAAAGAGAAGTATAGTTATACATTAAATATATAATAGTAAAATAAAAAGTATATCATGGTGAAATACCAATCACAATTGGATGAAATATGAAATTGATTTTATTTATAAAATTCTAATCATATGCACAAATATTATTCTTTAAAAAATTGTTTCTTTTTACACCATATGCTAATTGTGCTTACGAAGAACATTTATCTTTTCCTCCGGTTTATATATATTTAGTTGCACGATTAATAACTATTGATAGTTATACTGGCTGAGGGCGGGGGAAACAGAACCAGAGACAGGGAGTTCCGAGAGAGAGAGAGAGAGAGAGAGGATATCTGCTTGTTCGGTAATTAATCAGTAGCCAGTACTCTGTTTATTTCGATGAACTGATGATTTTATTTCATCCAACTCGTGCGATGTGCATATACAGTGGAGCCTGTCAACTAACTATTATGGATCCAACACGTGCGATGTATATATATAATGAAGTTTGTCAACTAACTATTACGGGTTTGTCAACTAACCATTATTATTACTAGATTTCCACCCGTCCTACGCATGGAAGATAAATTTAAAATTATTTATAATATATTAGTTGTGATTACTACAATAATTACTCATTAAAAAATTAATTTGCGATGTTTTTAGATATGATATTGAATGCTGTAGAACTCTCTTTATTTGCATTATAGATTCACTCTTTATCGCTAACAACTCGCCTCAATCATTTCATTGCAACACAATCGACGATGCTAGAGTTTATCTCCATGCTCTCTTCAGATCGGCCAATGATCATTATATTCCTAATCTCATAACTTCCACCAATTGCAAATTTAACCCATTATCCTTATTTTTTCCACTTATACACTATTATTGAAATATTTCTTACTTATATTATATCACTCTAATTTAGATTTATGTTGAAATCTCAATTTTATAGATTTGTAATTATCTAATTTATTGGTAGTTTGCTAATGATGTACGATAGTCCACTACCCCAAAAAGTAGTTTTAATAACGGTTATTTTACAGTTTTAATAACGGTTTTCAACCGTTATTAAAACGCCTGTTATTAAATCTTTAATAACGGTTCAAAACCGTTATAAAAAATATAAAAAAATCAACCAATATGAGCATAAAATGCATGTTTAATAACGGTTTTTGAGAAAAACCGTTATTAAACAAGAGGGTTTTAATAACGGTTCTGATGAAAACCGTTATTAAAAGATAGGTTTTAATCACGGTTCTTATGAAAACCGTTACTAAAAACATGAGTTTTAATAACGGTTTTCATCAGAACCGTTATTAAAACCTATCTTTTAATAACGGTTTTTATCAGAACCGTTATTAAAACAAGGTTTTAATAACGGTTTTCATAAGAACCGTTATTAAAACTCCAGTTTTTTTTTTTTAGTTTTTGCAGTTTTGTTCCTGCCCACATACACAGTTGTATGTTCAAATAATTACCAAAGCTGCATTGTAAAACAACATCAATTGATAAAAAATCTGCAATCACACCATAATTTCAATCGATCCCGGCCTTGTTAATACACCGGACATATATACTCAAGAATCAAAATTAGTAGGCATACCACAACTTGGTAGCTCTACACGCCAAAGCAAAATGTTTATAAATCTAGCTTAGAAGATTTAAAGACATAGCTAGACAAAATACAAACCTGAACATGCATGTAGAATATATAGATCTCTACCTAATACCGAATGAATGAGTGCACATGCTTGGCCCATTGCTCTCTCACTTCATCAATTTCTTCAACATTGTATTGCTGGCCTTGTGCATAATCATCGGTGAAAAACTACAAATCCCAAGTTTTGATTAATATACAGTTAGCACTTACCTCAAGTATCAAACATATATGTCATGATTCATTAATGAAAAAATATCGAAAAGAAAACATACATGGCTTGGATCTATGTTGACCGATCTATTTTGGACTATCAGATCCATTGCTCTATATACACAGTATCCACAATCTTTGTCGTTTTGCTGTTGTGGACACTGTCATATAAATTCAGTTAGCTCTCTAACTATTAAATATTAATTTTAATTAAAATAAAATACGAAATAGTTGCCTTCCTACTTACTATGACAGGCTCGTATTAAACATTCTTTGGGTCTGGGACACCATTCCCACCTCTCATTTGATACGCTGTCCGTAGTGCCCTAATAAATAGAGTTGGATACACAATATTGTAAGTACGCATATATACCTCAAATAATGAAAGCTAGCTAAGCGAATATATGTATAAATAAGCTAATGAAGTAAGAAGTGAAAAGTATACTAACATGTCGATAAATTCCTTCCCATAACAACGAGCGACTTCAAAAGGCACGTCATAGGTTTGAAGGGAATCAAACACATAGACTTTATTAAGATCAGGTCGGACGGCGTACAAAACCCAATGTTCAGTTGCGAGGTGAGGAATGAGATAGAGCTTGTTGTGTCCCTAAATCAAAATGCGATCAGCTAAATAGTTTATGTGCCTACCCTCTCTTATTGTACTACCGTCAGCTATGTAGTATGGGCACACAAACACAATAGAGGACAGCATTCCCTCCATCGCAGCTCGAGTAGCTACCAACCTATGGACAACAAAAACAATGCATATTTGTTAATAAATAATAACTCATATAAGAGGTCATAAAAATTCCAATTGTATAAGTTAAGAGTACTAAAATCTCAAAATGAAATAATACTTACGTGACATAGACGGCGACACTTATGGTTGACATCCATTCTTGATTATAAATGTCACTTATGTCAGCCGTCGATACCATGTAAGTAGCATCGTCCCTCCCAAAATATTCAGGATGACAATCAATGAAAATATAATTGTCCCTGAGGTAGTTTTGGGCATAAAAATATAATATAGCTAATGCTGGTGGAGGTTGGCTTTGCTGATCTGAAGAAGGAATCTTTTGTGGGGCAACTGATTTTTCAGATTTAGCTCTCTTTCCTTTAGCAGCGCCCTGTTTTGTGTTGCTCGTTCTGCTAGTACCTCTCTTGGTTTTACTAGCAGAAGCAGTCTTCTTTTTTGATTCCTTAATTGATAATATTAAACAAAATATATATTGAGCATATAAATATATATATATATGAAAAAGGTATATATAGTGTAACTACTAAACAATGTCTAATGAAGATGTCAAATGTCAATACCTCTTCAGTAGTGAGACGTATTTGATCCGCAGGCCAAGCCACGAAGCTTCCATGAGCTTCTAGTAATGTGGTTGCCTCATCGCCTGTGGATTTATAACAAGGCAAGTGTGTACTGCCAATGATTGGAGTTTCAATACTCATCGGCCTTGTATTTAGGGCTAAATTGTACCCGTGGATTGTCTGCGTTTCAATACTGTGACTGATGCGGACCCTTCCTTTCGCCAAAATTGTTGAAAGGTCATTCGCTAATAAGTCACATTTATGCAAACCCTAAACAAAAATATTACACATTATTAATAATTTATAACACCGAATACATTTAATAACAATTCATAGTTTGTAATGCTTACCTCGGGAAGAGTAGAAACAAATGCATCAGCTTCACAACTATCTTTGACGCTATTTACATTAGGTATGTGAAGCTGATCATGGTCTACTGAATCGGATGACTTATACCCTTGAGATTTAATAAATGACAACTCTTGCTCCATTGTTGCCATCCGTTCAAATGCCACGTTCAATTTTTGGGTGAGGATGGCGACTTGCTCATTAGTGCTACGAGAACCACGAGATCGACCACATATGCTCGTTCTCGTAACACCCAATCCAATGCCCCTGTGTCTTCCAGGGTGTTCTACAATTCCTGTAGCTTGGGCCACAATGCTATATTGGTCCACCTCCTCACCTTCTGACATTTCAAGTTCGTCCTATAAATTTAACTTATAGGAATAAGCATAATATAATAGTTTTCTAAAAGAAAAGTAAGTAGGGTTCTAGATATCTACAAACTTACAATTTTTTTGGCTGCAACATCAACATATTCATTAATATATCCATCTCTTGTTGCTCTAGCCTTCTTCCATAATGTACCAATATTGATGGACGAGGTACATAGGTCCAAGTCTTGGGCTAGAAGCTACAAATCAAAAAATATTCTTAATTAAGAATATTATTATAAAATTCAACATTTACATGTAAATAGATAATCACAAAATGCATACAAACTCCTCTTCAAGGCCCGCATAGCCTTTGCGAGCCATATTATGCCGGTATTTATTTTGCTTGGTAATCTCTTTATTTAAGGTACTTTTTTCCTATGTGACAAGCCAAAACATAATGACATGGTTATTTCAATATTAAGCATAATACTAGGATTGATACAAAAAGTTTAATTGTTATCTAACAAGTACCTTAAAATCCACCGTAAGACGATAAGCAATGAATTGGTTCCAACTTTCTTGATCGATGAAACCATATCGTTTGGGTGGGTTCTGTCGTACAGAACCATCCTTCTTTCTATACATTTTTCTATGAGCTAAATATGACCTAAAGGTTCTTAGACGCTCCCCACAATGTCTAAGAAGCCATTTCTTCCTACTCTCTGGGACATTGAACACTCTCTGTAAAATAAGACATGTAGATGTATACCGATGTTAATGTAATAAAATTAAGAACATTTGACATACAAAAATGATTACATAAAATAGCATATTTACCGTGATTTCCTGCCAAATATGCTCCTTATGACCCTGTGGAACCTGCTTCAAATTATTATAGGAGATAGGAACACGGTTACAGGTCACAAGTGAAATGTAGGTCAAGAACATATCTGCGTAAGGGCCGATGGGAAGATTGTAAGTATTCTATCCCAGCTCGACTACTTCTCCTCTATTCCTCATGTCTATGATAATTCTCATAATCGTAGGTCCTCTCTTCCCTTCTTCATCACTGCTATCCCTATCAATGTTTTTGTTGGCCATATCTCTACAAAAAATAAATAAATAAATTATGTTAGAATGTTATGTATTGAGCATAATAATGTACTATTATATTATCGATACGAATCATGCTTAGAAAGAATTAATCTCAAATGTATCATGCTATTCTATATATATATATACGAATCATGCTAACACGTTTCCAAAAAGATATTAATACTAACCCTAACCCTAACCCTAATTAACCATAATTAACCATAATAAACAATAAACCCTAACCCTAGCTAATTAACCATAATTTATTATAATAAAACCTAACCCTAAACCACAAAAAAAACCTAATCCCTAAACCTAGCTAAATGTAATTAAAGCATAATATATAAATCATATTATTAATTATTATTATTATTATAATTATTATCATACACAATTATTTCTCTCTATTTAATTATTCACTTTTATATATTCCTTATTCTCTATATCTATTTAATCCTCATCAAATAGCAATCATTAACATATGCATATGTAAAATATATTTGCATTTCATTATATGACATTTCCTATATCTTATTGCTAGTCTCCTATACTTATTAATGAAAATGTGTGTGTGTATGTGTATATATATATATATGTATATATAGTTTTTATGAGTGAAAATGTATATAATTCTACACTCACATTCATATTATATATATATATATATATATATATATATATATGTAAAGGTCTCGGCCAACACATGCATTTGTTAATATATAACAATAACGCAACAAATTCAACAACAAACAGCAAAATTTTCAGCCAATACATTCAACAACACATTTTCGAACGACAAACCACAATCTTTCAATAACAAACAAACGAAACCCTGTAGCAACATGCATGCATTTATATATATATACATATATAAGTAGATAAAAAGTTATGAGAGGAAGAACAAACACATACATAAAGTGAGCTAGCTACAAACACGACGGTGATCGAGAATGTTGAGAGAGGCAAGGGCTTCAAACACGACGGAGGATGAAGGTGCAAGTGCTAGCTAGCTTCGGAACAATGACAACACGCACATGCAGAGCCGGCAATGGCAGAGGCGTGGTGGAGAGTTGGCGGTGCGAGGGTTTCCTTTACTTGAGAGGAGCCAGTGTGGTGGTGCGAGGGTTTGCAAGGAGAAGGAGAGCAAGAGAACGAAGGTGCAGAGAGTCTGAAAATTTTGGCACGAAACAGAACTGAGCGAAATATAAGTTTGATTATGGGGTTTTAATAACGGTTCTTGAGAGAACGGTTATTAAAAAGAGGATTTAATAACGGCTCCTAAGACAACCGTTATTAAAACATCTTTTAATAACGGTTCTTCCAGGAACCGTTATTAAAAGCTTCTGACTTTTGACAACGGTTCTAATATGAACCGTTATTAAATCCTCTTTTAATAATGGTTTATATAAAACCGTTATTAAAACATCCGTCCAAATTTTAACGTTGCCCTTTTAATAACGGTTTTGAACTAGAACCGTTATCAAAACTTCCCGCCGATTAATTTTCACACGTTTGACAACGGTTTTCGAACTACCGTTATTAATGTCCCGTTATTATTTCCCGTTTTTGTAGTAGTGGTCATTACTGGTTGAGTATCTCTATCAAATCGTATGTATATCTCGCATTAGATTGCATTGCATGAGTATTCAAAGACCATGTTCTATGCAAAATGTGTATTATGGGAATGGTTTTCTAATTTAGTGTATTCTTTGGATTTTTTTGTTCCATTTATGGGTCATTAATTATGATCTTTTTTCTTTTTTATTTTTAACCGGATCTGCCTACTATTCATCCATTTCCATTTTTATTAAGTTCTTTTTATTTTTATTGAAGGCATTTCTTTATGTCTTGTTGTAGGCAATGAATTGATTCAAAGAAAAAAAAGTGTGTTCTTTAGAATAATCACAAAAAAAAAAGATTATAATACTAAAAGTAATCAATGGATCTTGCCAATTATTTTGTTGTTTCTCTGTTAAAAATATTTTCTCATATATGCATCCATTATGTAATCAAGAGAATAATGAAAGAAATTTTAATAATGGAAGGGAGCAAGATATGTGAGAGAAAAATGAGTGGTGCAATATCAAACTTCTTTTGTAAAGAGGTTCAATGCTTTACTTAAACAAAATTATTTTTTTATGTATATTTCACCATAAATTTTCTGTTAGGTCGTTGAGAAGTTCAATCCAAGTTTCACGATAGTTCATCAACAATGCAAGACTTTTACTAAGGAAAAAAAAAGAAAAAATGATTGCATGATGTCAACATAATTAGGCGGAAAAATATGATGTAGTGTATTCTACTTTTATATACAGTAAGATTATTAATTTATTTATTTATTAGTTTTAAGCATCCGTCAATAGTCCGACAATTCCTAAACCTCCCCTGATGTAGGCACCGAGTTGAACTCATCAATTCTCAACCAGGGTTGCACGGGAACAAACGTGGAGATAAAAAAATGGGAAAAAAATATAAAAATGTTATTGTTTAACAATATAGGAAATGATGAAGGAAGAAAATGGTTATATATATATATATATAGATATATATATATTAAATGAACAGGCTCTAATAAAATTAAGAGTTAAAAATAAAAATAAAATCCTAAAATTACTACTAATATTAATTAACTTAAGCTATTAATATTCTTTTAAATTAATTAAATGTTTTATATATTGATTCTGATATCGAAAAAATTTTGGGACGAAAAATATTTTTGAAACGTTTTAGAAATGAAAAAGGGCACTCGACGACTATTTTCATACTTTATTATTGTCAACACACTATTCCCATATATATCCCATACGTCTATTTCACTCCAACCACTAGCAATATCTGGATGCGCACACACTTAAGCATGCATTAGACTTTCCACTACTAAATCATAAGGAACACTTTACATTTGCTTTCTTTCAAAGTCATTCTTAGGGTATTGAATGAGACTAAATTTGTCTTCTTTAGTAACAAAGGTGTGTCCCGATTTGCAGTTCTTTATGGCACACCACTTGAGAGTCTTTTTAACATAAGCCTTTCGTAACATCCCTAGGATACCTCGAAAATTATCCTGATATATCTCTATGCCCAATACAAAATAGACATTGCCAAGATCTTTTATCTAAAATTTTTTAGCTAGAAATGTCTTGGTCTTATGCAACAGACCTGTATCATTACATGTCAGCAGTATGTCATCAACATCTAAAACTAGAAAAATATATTTTCTCCCATTGAAATTACGGTATACACATTCATCTACCAAATTCATCTCAAAACCAAAAGAGGTAATAACTTGATGAAATTTAAAATACCACTTTCGAAATACTTACTAGCCTATAGATGGATTTCTTCAGTTTTCAAACCATGTTCTTTGGGTATCCTGACACAAAGTTTTCTAGTTGCACTATATAGATTGTTTCCTCAATGTCATCATTAAGAAAATCAATCTTTACATCCATCTGATGTAACTCAATATCAAAATGTATCACTAATGCCATGATTACTATCAAGGAATATTTATAAAAGATTGGAGAAAAATTCGCTTTAAAATCCTTCCTTTTGTGTAACACCCTTGGCGACATAAGACGTGCCTTATATATCTTTTCACATTGTCCTCTGAAACCTTTTTGGTCTTAAATATCCATTTCCAACTAATAGGTTTCTTTCCTTTAGGCAATGGGACAAGTTACCATACGTAATTATCTATCATGGAATTTATTTCCTCATTCATGGCATCAATCCACCTCTGAGAATTTGAACTCTCTATGGTGTGACCGAAGTTAATTGAATCATCTTCCATCACCCCAATGCCTACTTTTATGTTCTAGGAGAAATACAATGTAATAATCAAGAATAAACTTCTCCTTTCTCTACCAGATCTCCTTAGCTCTTGAGGTTGTTGAGCTTGATCTTGTAGAACAATCACCTCATTATCAATAGGTGGTTATTCGACATTATCTTGTAGATGTTCTTGATTTACCTCTTGATCAATAGCAGGTGCAAACACTTGCACATTATCAAAGAAAATAGTAGGAATTGTAACCGATTCCTTCTTAAAGATAATGTTCCTAAATTTATTTCTCCCCATAAGCTCAACATTATCAAAGAATGCGGAAATTCTTGTCTCAAAAATTTACATGAATGTGGGATTATAGAACTTATAGCTCCTTAATCGCTCAAAGTAACTAATAAAATAGATACTGATTATTTTGGAACCCAATGTCTTTTTATGTAACCTATATGGCCTAGTCTCAATTTTAGTAGCTACTTTAGTTGGTACTCTATACAGAATGTAAGTTGTTGTCTTTAGTGCTTCTCCTTAGAGTGATTTTGATAAGGTAGAATAGTTAACCATGCTCCTTACTATGCCCTTAATAGTTTAGTTTCATCTTTTAGATACACCATTCATGCTAGGAGAACCTAGTATGGTATACTATGGGATGATTACACACTCCTCTAGGAATCTAGTAAAAGGTCCTAGACATTATTTACATGAACCATCATATTTTTCATAGTACTCCCCACTACCGTCAGATCTAATACACTTGATTCTTTTGTTGAGTTGCCTATCAATTTTAAGTTTAAAAGATTTGAACACATCCAATGATTGTGACTTTCCATGAAGCAGTTACAGGTAGTCATATCGTGAGTAATCATCTATGAATGATATAAAATACTGTTGAACATTCCAAGAAGCCAAGGGAACAGACGACTAATATTCGTGTGAATCAATTCTAAGATGTTTAAAGATCTATTTACACATTTTCTTTTTATTTTGGTTTGTTTTCTCTTAACATATTCAATATAATTTGTTAATTTCAACATAAACTCACTAATTAACAAAAACAAAAACCGTCCCACCAACAATTAATTACATCCAACGCTATGCAATATCTATATCTATATATATATATATATATATATATAACAAAATTGGAAAGGTCGTAAACGCGGCTTGGATTAGCTAACCTTTTGATTGTTTGCTATCGTTCTCTCTTCAGGTTCAGGTTGTTACTGTGTGGTTGTTCGGTAATCAGTAGCCAGTGCTCTGTGTTTGATTTCGATGAACTGATGATTTTATCTCATTCAACTTGTGTGATATGTATATATAGTGAAGTTTGTCAGCTAACTATTATGGATCGAACACGTGCGATGTACATATACAACGAAGTTTGCCAACTAACTATTACGGGTTTGTCAACTAACTATTATTATTATTATTATTATTATTATTATTATTATTATTATTATTTATTAATTTTTAGCGTCTGTCAACATTCTGACAATTCCAAAACCTCCCCTGATGTAGGCATCGAGTCAAACTCATCAATTCTCAATGAGGGTTGCACGGAGACGAGAATGGGGATAGAAAAAAAGGGACCGAAATAAATGTAGAAATGTTACTTTTTAATATTATAGGAAGTGATGATAGAAGGAAATGGTATGTATTTAAATATATGTATTTTGAAAAAAAATGGATAGACTCTATTAAAGTTAAGAGCAAAAAATAAAAATAAAATGGAAATAAAGGAAAAATGCATAAGTATGGAAATGAGAATAAATGTGTAATGCGTGTTATCTGTGATCACCTTATAAAAATACTAATACGTAAAGTTGAAGACCTCGAATTTGGGAATGGTTTCTCTCTAGGGGTAGCTACCCTAGAGATGAGGTAGGAGTCCTCTATTTATTTGGTTTTCTAGTGTGTCGGTTATGTCCTAATAAGGCCCTAGTCTACTTTATAGGTGATCTACGACCGCTATAAGGGGTATCAATACTTAAGGATTAAGTGTCCGAGGTGAGGAGGCTACTGTATGCCTTGTGCATCAGTATGACCAGAGTGTTGTTATGCCTCTAGGTTAGATGGTTCGAGGGTATTATGTTGCCTTGTGCATCGGTATGACTAGTGTATTGTTATGTCTCCGGGTTATTATTGTATCCCTCTCAAGTAAATAAAATGGAAATGATATGATTGGAACGATTATTATTAGATATTGGATTGGTTTAGTAGTAGCCATTGTGCCTACCTGTAGTTTTGGTAGCAGTCGTTGTGCCTACCTATGGTTTTGGGTAGTATCCGTTGTGCCTACCTGTGGTTTCAGTAGCAGCCGTTGTGCCTACCTATGTTTTCAATAGTAGCCGTTGTGCCTACCCGTGGTTTTGTGGTAGCAGTCTTTGTGCCTACCTGTACTGGTATTATGTTTGTAAACATACCTGTGATGTGATGGATCTTATTATACCGCACCTGTAATATACCTATGAGGTTATGTATTTTAACATATTGTACCTATAAGTACACCTATGACGTTAAGTACGTTGTTATATTGTACTTGTAAGTATACCTACAAGGTTATGGACTTTATTATACTATACTTGTAAGTATACCTATGAGGTTGTACTATACTTGTAAGTATACCTGTAATATTATGTATGTTGTTATCTTGCACCTGTAAGTGTACCTGTGAGGTTATGGATGTTATTATACTATATCTGTAAGTATGCCTGTGACGTTCTGTAATTGGTTATTATATAGTACCTGTAAGTATATATGTGACGTTATGTATTTTATTACACTGTACCTATAAGCATACTTGTGATGTTATGTAATTGGTTGGAGTTAATGTTGAGACATGAATTATAATGTAAGGATTATAATTATAGTGTAGAGTGGGTTTTGATTATCGCCTCAGAAAGCATTTAGAGATGTTTAGTTGATAAGTGTTATTATACTCTAAATAAGCATGCATGAACAGTATGTAGCTAATGACTATTGCTTACCTATTATGATTATTATGTTGGATCATCTCATGTATATCTTAATGTTTATACCATGTATTGTCATGATACCTTATGGTTATTATATTATGGTCTTCTTCTAATCATACTTCTAATAGTATCTTTAGGTTGTCCATTTAGTAAGTTCAGCTATTTTAGAAGAGTGAATATGAGTAGTCTGTGACTAAGATGGAGTTTGATTATCTGAATAACTACTGTATCTTAATCCTCGTATGTGAATGTATATGTCTTAAACAATGTTAACAGTATGCCTTGCATATATTCCATGCTGTTTATTATATTAGTTTGATATAAAGGGTTACTCAGTACCCTAGTACTAAAGGGTTCATTTTCGTGGGCCCCTGCCTATTCAATGGACAGTGAACTTTGCAGGTCAGTTCACAAGTCCATTTGAAAGCTGTCAATCGATGCTAAGAGTGTAGGAATATCCAGTGTCCCTTCTATTATCTAATCTCCAATTGTTTTGGACTTTTATGTCCTCCTGCAATTTCTCTCTTAAGTTTTGGTAGACTGTTGACGTTACTTTTAACTAGTATCGTACTCATCTATTACTCTCTATATCTTGACTTTTGTCATTATGTTATTTGAGTAAAGAAATATTTTAGCCTTAGCACTTAGTATAAGAAAGGTAGCGGATGCTAGCCGTATACTGAGTGTGGCAGTAACACCCATTATTTTGTAATTAATGCTTCCACAAAATGAAAATTTTTAGTAGTAAGCATGGGGATGTTACACCTTTTTAGACTCTCTATCTATGGTATCCCTTCTTTTATATTTTGTATTGTAACTCGGAGTTAAGCTCCAAATTCATTATTGTATTATAAATATTTCTTTCGTTTCTAATTTTCTTATGTTACTATAAATATTTTAACCTTATGTTTGATGTAAGGATAGTTATATAAGCTACACTTATGTCAATTACAATGATAACCCCCCAATATGTTTCCTATTTGCTTCCACTATAAAATAAAATTTTTCAATAGTAAAAATCGGAGTGTTACACTTTTCCTCATGTATTTGAATATTCACAGATCCTTGAGGTCCTATACTTGAAAAACTTTCCCTCTATATTTATATAAGGTGTTTTTACTACACTCTAATTTAGTTTGTTTGGTTCGATTCTGAGTCTTATATCTAACATGGGATAGGTGGCTGACACATATCCTATGTTAAGTATAACAGTAACACTCCATTTTTCCTAAGTGGTTAGAATTTTTCTGCTTCTTTAAGGTTTTCAAAATAAAATTTTTCAATGGTGAAAAATAGGAGTGTTACACCATGTATTTTTATGCAAGGGTATGTTAAATTTATGTATGATAACCTAGTAAACTAAGGTTGTTTATGTTAAAACAATTATGCATAATTACGATTTTATGTGCTAAATGAGCTTAATTTATTTTAGGGAAAATTTGGTAATTTTGTCACATCTAAATATTTCCAGAATTATAATTTTATATTAATGTTATTTATTCATACCATGAATTTTCCTTAATTTTAAGAAAAATTGGTATTAAAGTGTAAAATTATTGAGTAAATGATATATAAAGGCATTTTGATCATTTATAGCTAATTATGCCTAAAAGTGTGAATAATTGGACTAGGATGGCCTTAATGGATTATAGGTTAACCTTAGTTTTGACTTTTACTAAGGCTTGGATCCTTAACCTTATGTTTAATTTAAATAATTAAAAATAACAAAAATTGGTTAAGTATGGAATTAGAGTCAGTATGTGATATTTTATGATCACCTTATTAAGATATTAATAATTACAGTGGAAGACCTCAAGAATTGGAAATGATTTTTATTTAAGGTTAGCTATTCTAGAGAAGAAGTAAGAGCCCTTGTTTTGGTTTAGGGGTTTCATGGGATGCCTCGGCATTTCGGCTAATACCTTAATCTACTCTATAGATGACCTACAGATACTTAAGGATTAGGTATCCTGTGATGGGAGGATATTATGTTGACTTGTTGAACCAATATGATCGGAGTATTTATATGTCTCTAGGTTACAAGTTGGGAGGATATTGTATTGCTTTAGTACTCTAGTAAAACCATGTACTTTATATGTCTCTATGTTATTATTGTATCCCTTTGATTAATTAAAATAAAAATAATTGTTGTATAAGGATTTAAATAGATTGTTGTGATTTGTTGATTTAGTAGTTACCTCCATGCATTACTTTTTTTTGGTATGTTGGTTTGATAGTTACACCCATGCACTATTTGGATTTGGTATATTAGTTGGTAATTATCTTAGTGCTTTTCTTATCATATCATAAGTAATATGGGGGTGGTTATTGTAAAAGGACTTAATTATGCTTTGGTGTTTTTCCTCTGTGGGACATCCTTAGTATAATTGGATTAATGAAATAGTCATAATATGGTTAAGTTTGATGTGATGAGCATGTAACATAAAGTATAATATGAGTGTTATTATGAATGTGACACTTAGCTTTAGTATATATATATATATACTATTTATCATGTTACGTCATGATGCTTTGTGTTTTCTTCTTTGTGGTACATGTGATATTTGCATACTTAGCAATATATAATGATTTACTTGGTACCATTCTACTATGGTTCCCAACTTATTCAATGGGTAGTCTTAACCTTACTTGAGTACTTTAAGGGTACAACTTGATGGTTTTTGGTAGAGGTTAAGAATTATGACTATTCGGTATCCATTCCGACATTGTTTGATCTAGATATGCCTTGGACTCTTATGTCACATTCTGTATTTCTTTTTCTTGTCACTTGTAACTCTTTTATTTAATCTTTTGTTATCAAAATAATTTAATATTATAATAAAATCTTTATATGCTTCTTATCAATTTTTGTTCATAACCTATGTGGATAAATGTTTTAAGATGAACACTTAGCATAAAAAATATAAAGAAACTAGACTTATATTGAGGGTAGTGGTAACATACTACACTTTTAATAGTTTAGCTTCTACAATTAACTCTTTTTAAATAAATTTTTAAATACTAAAAATTAGGGTGTTACATACTATGCATTTTATGCAGCTAAGTGGTCTCATTTTAGATTACTTTTACTTAGAAAATTGACAAGCATACATAATTTTGATGGCCTTTTACTTTCGGATGAGTCTTTTCACATGGTTATTCCATTTTCAAAATTTCACACTGCCTAAGATTTATATTAGTTCTACAAAATACTAAAACTGATATCATTTTAAGTATGTGGACTTTCATAATTATTTTTGCCCCTTCATTGTTAAGAAGTACTGTAAATAAAAATCAATGGTGCAATCCAATTAATCATTTAAAAAAAAAAACATATATTAGTAATAAACTGAAAACTAAGCTTTTTCTTTTTAATATTATATGTACGTACGTATGATTGATTTATCGTTATTATCAATGCACCTATTACATGGATCTGGTATATATAATACAAATGGTACAAACGGAACACAGATGCTAACATATAATTTATAGTAAAAATCCCGAACAGCTTCGAACATAAATCAACTTTCCACTTGCGCGACACGTAATCCATACTAAAGCCCATTCAAATCTTGATCCTTCAAAACAAAAATAAAATTAAAAATAACAGCAGACAATAAACAAGATTATTCTAAAACAAAGGAATCATATTTACCAAAAGTAAAATTAGAAGAAAATAATTTAAGATATCATAATTCGTATCAGAAACTGACCTAAATAATCTGCTTTCCCACTGCAGCCAATCATACCATGTCTGCCCCTATATCTGCAGGTGAAACCTCCGCTTCTGATACACCTCCTTCCAAAACAAAGCATAATTTACTGACGATGATGTTAGTAATGCATTCACTGACCCGACAATATCCTTTAACCACAATATCATAGTTTACCGTCACGCTGGTTATTACAATCGCAACAACAGGAAACCAAAGCCCAGGTTTTAAAGGAAGGAAAATGAGGACTTGAAATAGACATGTCAAATAACCCAGTATCAATCGGAGACGTTGGATCCAGTGATTTTGGATATTAATATTCACTGCTTTAATAAAAAAGTAAAGGCATAGGGTAGGAAAGAACATCCACGTCTTTGTCGTCTCCTTATCAAACAATTCCTTTGCTCCAATTAAGTTGGCGAATATTGAGACAAATTGGGTCAACATTTTTCTGTGCCAAAAGAAAATAAAAAAGACTTTACCAGATAAAAGGGTAAAAAAAAAAATCGATGCCAATTAATCAGCTCAAACCTTATGTCATCATAGCTAAAACCTTTTACCATACTATCCACCAAAGGGAAAGAAATTCATGCACAAATAAGCAAGAAAATTCAAGTACTATTCAAACTTGATATCATGATGTAATCTTCCCCCCCCCCCTTTCAGAATAGTCAATATCAGTCATCCATATATTCTATTAAAGTATAATACCATATTGAGGCTTTCTTTTTAGAGTTGGCTTACTACTATCATCACAAGTGAAGAAATACCCTATTCGTCTATCATGCAAGATCATCCTTGAAGTATCTTTGCTACTTTTAAACATACCTTTGAACCTCCATCCAAGTTAAAAATAAATTAACTTAATAAATTAAAATTAAAAAGTACCGATGTCATGTTGACATCACTTGTCGCATGAAGCTGTGCCATGCAACTTGTTGCATTGTATAAATTGTGAAGAATTACTCTTCAATTGTTGCCGCTAGCTTTGGGGTCGGTGATCTTGAGATAATAGCGGCCTTATGCGAACATTTAAAATGTGGCCCTCTTATATTAGAATAACAATCTAATAATATTATATTTAATATAATAAAAATATTAATAACTAAAATCATTTTAAGAACATCAATTTTTAGAAACAAGTGCTTGTAGACATTTACTAAGGTTCTTAAAACTAAAAAGGAAATTAATATTTTATTTTCACCAACAAATGTGTAAGTTATATAATTAATTAGTTAGTTAAATTATTTTAATAAGAATTTAAATACATTAAACTGTATATGGATACCGATCAGATAACATCCAATATGTTTGTTCTATTTTAAAAACAAGTATTTATTTTTATTATTAGTAACAAGTATTAAAAAATTTGAGACCCCTTTGAAAGAGGAAGCGTGGTGCGCGAGTGCCTTATTTTATTTTTCAATATGCTCTTTTTTTTTAAAGTATACCATTTTTTATAAGAGAAAGAAAAAAGACTGTATCAAGCAAAATTACGCTGCGAAGTTAAGAAATGAACGTACTGATCACAATATCAGAACTAACATACATAAATAAATAAAAGAAAAAAAAAACATTCTAATTTGATAGGAAAAAAAACCCTGATTTTAAGTTCATCTATAGACGCAAAACAATAAACAAGAAGAAAGAAGACCCTACCCTAACAAAGATGGAGCCTAATTCAACTACCACATTAAGCTAAACTCACTAATTAACAAAAACAAAAACCGTCCCGTCAACAATTAATTACATCCAACGGTATGCATCTGTCAACATTCTGACAATTCCAAAACCTACCCTGATTTAGGCACGGAGTCGAACTCATCAATTCTCAACGAGGGTTGGACGGAGACAGGAGCGGGGATAGAAAAAAAGGGACCGAAAATAATATAGAAATGTTATTTTTTAACAATATATGAACCGATGATAGAAGAAATGGGGGGGGGTGTGTGTCTATATATATATATATATATATATAAATATAATGGGCAGACTCCATTAAAGTTACTACTAATAGGATCAAAATATATTATATTAAAATTTCATAATGACAAGAATATTGGTGTGACTATTAAAGTTACTACTAATAGAATCAAAAAAATGAAAACAGAATCCTATTAGTAGGATCAAAAAATCCTAAAATTACTACTAATATTAATTAATTTATGACATCAATATTTTTGTAAAAAAATTTAATTACATGTTTTAGGTACTGATTCTGATATTGAAAAGTTTGTGGGATGGAAAACATTTCCGAAATATTTTGGAAATAGAAAATGACACCACCGTTTTCGTGCTTTGTTTTTCTAAACACAACATTCCCATATATATCCTATACATCTATTTCACTCCAACCACTAGCAATTTCTATAGTCACCAATAAACACATTTTGGGATCATATATATTGCTGATATCATCGTAATGTAAGTAATTTTTTTAAATTAACATAATTTTTAATAAGATTATCAAATAAAAAATTATATTATAATTTTTCTCTATGCAGGTAGATATATATTGATATACTTTTTAAGTAATATAAATAATAGATCCGATAGGATTGAATATTAATTCATCAAGATTTATACATAATATAATGTGGAAGCGTACCTAAATCCATAATATGGGACTGGCCGATGGATCCGGGACAAGCGCGGTATTGAGGTCTTTTGAGTTAAGCACATGCTCGCCGGTCTCTATTGACTGTTGGGAATCCAATAGAAAGAAGTGTGTGTAACCCTGGGACCACGACTCTATATGTAGACAAGTAATATGTTATCTATTGAGCTATTCTAACTCAGTCCATCAATAATCTAAAATCCCAAACTTCTCCACACATACAGACCCACATTTAATTAGATACATTAAGCCCAATAGTTTATATGCAAATATGATTACTTATATACGGGTTTAATTTATACGACAACCCACAATTCTGACAATTCACATATAAGCTCAAATATTGGATAAAACACCAACAATCTCTCACTTAGGCTATATATGTGATCTTATAAACACGAATTGCATAATAACTTAATGAGCTCATTATTGTTGTCATTATGAAGTGTCTATAACCAATCTGGTTCATTATTCAAACCAACATAGGATCAAAGAGGCTTTTCTCACATTTCTTCATAACTAAACATTTAATATTCACGTATGCAGATATAACTAAATGATATGGATTAAGATGTGGATGTGTGACATGAAAATTTCATGTAATGTGATCTTAACATGCCTATTTCCAATTTTTCCACCTTAAAGCTTTAGTGAGATTAAATCATCAACAAAGAAAAAAGGAAATAAACTGAAACTTTATACTAAACCTTTATTTTTGTAGAAAATATATGGTAAAAAATATCCATAAGCCAAAATAATGTGTCCATACATAGAGCAAATGAAGTGGCACACTTCCACTGGAACTAAACAACATCAGTTGACATAACACCCATATGAGTAATATGCTTGGGAAATTGTTTTGTTGGTAAAGTCTTGGTGAGTGGATTCACTATTATAGAGTCTGTATTAATGTGCTCTATAGACAATTCTCCTTTCTATACTTTCTCTTTAACAACAAAGTATTTAATATTAATACTTCTTGATTTCGTAAAACTTAGATTGTTATTAGAATACTGAACTGCAGCCTTATTGTCACATAACACCTTGAATGGTCTTTCAATACCATCAACTACATGCAATCATGTGACAAAATTTTGAAGCCATATATCGCAAGTAGATGCCATATAGCATGCTATAAATTCTACTTCCATAGTGGAAGAGGCCAATACTATCTGCTTAGCACTCTTCAAAGAAACAACACCTCCAGCTATTAAGAAAATAAAACATGATGTAGATTTCATGCTATCTTAGCATCCCTCAAAATTAGATTCAAAATATCCTATGGTCTCAAGCTTGTCTAACCTCAGATATGTGAGCATGTAACCTTTTTCTTTTTTTATAAATACACATCACTCATTTGACTACTATCCAATGATTGAGTCCTGGATTACTCTAATATCTATCAAGCATCCTAGTAATGTATGCGATAGCCGGACATGCACACACTTAAGCATGCATTGGACTTCCAACTACTGGAGCATAAAGAACACTTTACATTTGCTTTCTTTCAATGTCATTCTTAGGGCGCTGAATGAGACTAAATTTGTCTCCTTTAGTAACAAGGGTGTTTCTTGATTTGTAGTTCTGCATGGCATGCCGCTTGAGAATCCACTCGACATAAACCTATTGTGACAACCGTAGGATATCTCAAGAATGATCCTGATGTATATCTATGCCTAATACAAAAGAGGCATTACCAAGATCTTTTATCTAAAATTTTTTAGCTAGAAAGGTCTTAATCTCATGTAATAGATCTGTAATACCCCATTTTTAGGATCCTAAATTAATAATTATGTGTGATTAGTTATAATTATTATTTTAGGAGGTTTAGTATTAAACGTATTACTATTATTCGTATTATTACGACGGTTTAGATATAAAAATAATTAGGTTAAAAAGTTGATACAAATCGAACTATTAATTTTAATTCTAGTTTATACTTGTAAATCTTAGCCTAATTATTTTCTTAATAATCTAGACCCGTAACCCAAAATAAATTTCAAAAATGTATTCCCGATTATTTTATATTATTCCATTATATTAAACCCATCCCAATCTTGATTATTTTTTTCGGATAATCTTTCAATCCGATACCCTAATCTACCTAAACTAAGACTAAAACAAAAATAAAACTATTTTTCTACTCTACCATCTACTCTCCCTGTCACCCTCATTTCCTTACATCACTCAACCGATCACCTCATCTCATCACCCTTTGCATTTATACATACATATACATGATACACATTCACGCACACTCCACTACCCAACCCCTTCCCCCTCTCTGTTAACAACCCTCCACTACCCATCTCCCTCTCTCTATTTTGCATGATTTTCCTAGCCCCTACTCCCTTTCTTCCTATCTCAGGCTCTAGTTTAGCGCAACACCAAGAAACTACCGAACAAGACCCATCTCCCCTCTCCATTGCAGCCACCAAACCAATCCAACCATCCTCCCTACATTGCACCCATCGCCTATTGTATCCCATAGCCTCCAGCCTACACCACCCTTTGAGCCACCACCGAATAGAGACTTCTCTCCTCTCCTTCCTACACCGGCCAAACTTTTCCCCATCACCTCAACCACTGCGTAACACCTCCTCCCCTTTGCATCTTCTCCATCTAGAACTACCCTCCATTTTCCTCCACCAGCCACTGACAAAACCACCACAACCCCTAGACCCTTCCCCTGTCACTGCTTTACCACTTTTTATAGCCACAACCAGCGGCCCTCCACCGTCGACCGGCCACCACTCTCACCGCCCACTACTACCCTCTCCTCCCCCTGCCTCACCTAGCCAATCCTTTGCCCAGCTAACCTTAGCCTCCTCCTTTGTGCACTATTCATGATGCATATGCAGCGTGAGGCAGTTTTAGATTTTAGCAAAATTTTTGGTATCCATATTAATTATAAGGGTATGTTAGTAATTTTTTAAAAATAAATATTTTATTATTTTATTTGATAGATATTAATTCTTTAATTGTGGTATTATTTTTAGGTACGAACGGTTGATTAGCGAGATCCAATAACTTTAGTAGGATACCACTATTTTTTTATATTTTTACTAGAATTTAGGTAACCACTATACCCTTCCAAAATTATAAATATTGCGTGATAGCACGTTAGGATTTTTGGTGTATAAAAATATGTTAAGCATGATTTGCTATAATCTAATTATGTGTTATTTTTTATTATTATAAAAACCGATAAAACGAGCATGTTATCTGATGTAAAATATTTCAAGTACAAAAGTATGATTAAAATAATTCTAATGACATAAAAAAAATATTTTATATGATAATTATGTATAAAATAATAGGTTTAGCATGCTTAGATATAATTGTAGAATAATTATTATGGATGTGTGCCCTAGGGGCAATTTAGTCATTTTTATGTATTATGATATTTATCCTAAAAATCATGTCTAATATGTATTATCTGTTGTTAATTATAAGATTATGTATCTTGTACATTTCAAAAGTATATGATAGAGTTTTATATGTAGAAACAGGTGTAAGAGAAAAATAATCTTTTGATATAGCTGATAATTTAAATTGCATAATAAATAATTAAATTCTTTTATTTTAGCCTTTTCAAGATAAATTAATAAATAAAATGGATTTAGTATTTAAATGGATGATAATTTGATAATTATTGGTTTAAGGGGCATTTTGGTCATTTTGACCAAATGCACCTAAATGTAAATAATTGGACATAGAATAACCTTAGACTTTTAGTGGGTTAACCTTAGTGTTGAATTTGACTTTATTTTGGACCGTTGACCTTAGGGTTGACTTAGATAATTAGAAATAAAGGAAAAGTGGATACGTATGGAAATGAGAATAATTGTGTAATATGTGTTATTTGTGATCACCTTATAAAAATACGAATATGTAAAGTGGAAAACCTTGAGTTTAGGAATGGTTTCTCTTAAAGAGTAGCTAACCCAGAGATGAGGTAGGAGTCCTCGATTTGTTTGGGTTTCTGGTGTGCTAGTTGTGCCCCAGTAAGGCCCTAGTATACTCTATAAGTGATGTATAGGACCTATAGGGGGTATCGATACTTAAGGATTAGGTGTCTGGAGTGAGGAGTATACTATGTGCCTCATCTATCAGTATGACCAGAATGTTGTTATGCCTTTAGGTTGGATGGTTGGGAGGGTACCGTGATGCTTGTGCACCGGTATGACCGGTGTACTTTTTTGTCTTCGAATTATTATTATATCCCCCTTAAGTAAATAAATATGGAAATGATATGATTTGATTTGGAATTATTTTCATTGGATATTGGATGGGTCATGGTAGTAGCCTTTGTGCCTACCTATGGTTTTGGTAGTAGCCTTCGCGCCTACCTATGGTTTTGGTAGTAACCTTTGTGCCTACTTGTATTGGTATTAGTTCTATGAGCGTACCTACAATGTTATGGATTTTATTATAGTATCACTATGAACACACTTGTGATGTTATGAATTTGGTTGGGATTGATGCCGAGATATGAGTCATGTTGTGAATGTTATGATTGTCATGTTGGATTTTAGGTTCTAATTATTATTTTGAAAGCATTTCTGGTATGTTGTTTGGTAAGTTTTTAGTTGTTTTAGACAAATAAAAATGTTTAGTATGTGACCTTGATAAAATTTGACTGCCTAAATAATTATTGTATATCAATCCTTATATGAATACTTAAATGTCTTGTACCATATTAGTTGTCTGCCTTTTATGTGTTCCAATCTAGTTTTTCATATTAGTTTGGTATAAAGGGTTATTCATTACCATAGTACCAACGAGTTCTGTTTCATGGTCCCCTACCTATTTAATGGGTAGTATTTACCTTGTAGGACTACTTTGAGGATAAGGTTTGACAACTACAAATAGAGGGTTGAGAGTTAGGACTATCCGGTGTTCACCCCGACTTCTTTTGATCCGGATATTTCGTGGACTCGTAGGTCCCCTACTATTTCCCTTTGCTATATTACAACTCTTTACCTAATCTTTTTGTATTTATCAGAACAATATTTTTTGTAATGAAATTTCTATCCCGCATTTTTTATAAATATTATTTAAGTAAAGTAATGTTTTAGCCTTAGCACTTAGTATAAGAATAGTAGAGGATGCGAGACTTATATTGAATGTGGTTGTAACACCCATTAATTTTGTAATTAATGCTTCCACAAAAAAAAATTTAGTAGTAAAAATGGAGGTGTTACAAGATCTATGTCATTGTATGCCAGCAGTATGTCATCTACATCTAAAAATAGGAAATAGATATGAGTAAAAGTGATTTCAAAAAGGAAACACTCACAAACTACCAACTAATGATTTATAAAGATTTTATCACTTGCGATCCCTCAAGAAGAAGACATAAAGTAGACTTCCAATGGTAATAATAACTTTAAAGAGATTGGCAAATTATATCTTCAAAGACACAAATCCAAACTCACTAAGATGAATGGATATACACAACTTCAATTCACAAAGAATATGAAATAGAATGAAACTCACAAATAGAATTACATTACTCAACATTACACTCTATTCTATCATATAAGGTCATATGTGTGCCATATATATAGGCCTAACCCACGAAATATCTAGTCATCAAGCTAGATTATAAGTTGGAATAAGGAGCGAGTTAATTAAGAACAAATCATAACTAATTGGAAAACCTTAGCTAATTAATGTTGAACCAAACTAATGGTAAACAACATGTTGCATGTATTTTTCTCCATGTCCAAGATGTCACCTTATCATCTTTGACTTTTCAACACAATTTCCAACTCAGTAACACTTCATTTGGTGGCGCAAAATTGCCTACTTTACAAGATATAATAATAAAAGTGAGTTTGGGTGACAATTTCTATGATAATAGGGCGATAAAATATTTTTTTTTCTCTTGGATGTATTTTAGGCAACGAAAATGTATTGTTTTCCTTCTTTTCTTTAGGGCAACAAATTTTTATGATAGTTGCCCTTCTTTTCTTTAGGGCAACAAACTTTTATAGTTGTTGTCCTTTGTTGCAGTGAAGAAATCTATCGGCAATGATATTATTTTTTGTTGCATATAATGTAGTTTGGGCCATGATTTATTTTTTTTTGTTGCCCATGCGTTAGTAAATGGCTAATGAGAATTTTAAATCTGGCACTTTAAGGTGTATTTAATATAGGAATTGCACTCATTATATGTTTAAATGAAAACTTAAAATTTAAGGACTATGTTTAAATGTGTGTTTGTTCAAAATATGTATGTTATTTTTTTTTTGTTAAACAAGGGGGCATTAATTTTCCCTGTAGGGGTCTAGGGGCAGCTACAATAATAAGGGCAACAAAATTAATCTCGTCTCACAAAAATAAGTTTTGGGCAATGATTATATATTTTTTTGGCCATTTTACACTTTCCCTGGCACCCAAAATTTTCACCTTTGCCACTGGACTCCTGATTTCACCCAAAATTGTACATATAAACAAAATAGAAGAACATTTCCCTCTTCATTTCATGAAACCCTAATCCTTAATTTTTCCCAACCCTAATTTAGCCACTTTTGGTTCATTTTCTTCATTTCTTTTCATCTGCTAATCTTCTACCATATTCTCCAACTTTATTGAAAAAAGGAGAACATTTCCTAAATCTTCTTCTCTAATTTGATAGTTTTGCAGGTGTAGGGCTTGTTCAGCAATATTCATCTTCCTCCATCTGATTTTTTAGGTAGCAAATGCTGGTAAGTCTTATTTTGCCATATTATTTTTCTCTTTATTTGTTTTAGTTCCCTTGAATGTATTATATGTGCGTGTATGTTGCACATAATTGTTTCAGCTCCCTTTTTAATTTAGTGTTGTATGTGCCTGTATGTTGTTCGTTTGATAATTCATTTTAATTTTATGTTACTCTTTAATTGTATGTTGTTGGTTTTATAATTAATTTTTTCCTTTCATTTGCAATTCCCTTCAGTTGGGGGATGGGTGGTTTGGGAAGAGTAAGGTTTGAGTCATACCATATATGAAGTACTGTGTTGCCTGAATCATACAATAAGAAAATCAAACTTCTTACTCTTTTACCATATATAAAATACTGTCTGTAAGTTTATTTTATGCAACTAAATCTTACTCAGGATATACCTAAACATTTGGAAGAGGTTGTGTGTTTAACATGACCTATACTTCATTCAAATGGTTCCCAATAAATGTTATTTTTGCTAAGCTCTTTTACACCCCTCATTTGTAATTCATTTCCTAGAAATGAAAATTATTGAAAATAAGAAAAACATGGTACTTGACACATGTATAGCTTTTTATTTTAATATTGTTCCTTCACAACATCATTGTCGAGAATTCTAATATTATGTTGATGCTAAATAATAGCTTAAGTCTACTTCTTGCTGCATCAATATTGCTACACAAATGGTAGACGCTTATAGTATTGAAGTCTACTTCTTTTAAAATATTTGCAACTACAACATGCAAATCTTCTTTGCTAGGATATGGTTTGATCTTCTTGATTGTTTTAATTTTACCTAAAAGGAAAAAAGAGAAAGGGGAAAAATTGCAGTCTGCTATTTAATTTTTAAAAATACTCTTATGTAAATATGTGAAATATATAATTTAAATATACGTTAACTTAAAGTTTGATTATAAATAATCAATTATGCTGCTACTTGAGCATTGTAAATCAGCTTTTAGAAAATATTGCATGAGTCTATACCTTAAACTTATGTTCTCTTATACAATCAATTAATACAAACAATTAAGCATCAACTTTTAAGATAGAAACATTCCTTTAGGCATCTTCAAATGCTTGTTTTTCATATATATATATATATATATATATATATATATATAATAATAATAATAATAATAATAATAATTAATTATTAACACATAAATCACCATTATCAATAAGAAAAATAGAAGATAGTCATTGATTATATTTGACCAATGAAGTTTCCTAATATATCTTTTCCTATTTGCTTATGCATATGTAGTCATTGTTTCAAAAATGCCTGGGGATCAAAGTTGGATGAACCATAAGGGAATAAATGATAGAAGAAAGCCAGAATATATTGAAGGTGTTAATGACTTTTTGGAATTTGTTTTTGGTGGAAAGGAAGAGGGAATTTTGCTAAAATACCCTTACTTGAATTGTAATTTTATTTTAGCCCAAAATCAACGTACTATGTTGATTCATTCGATGATGTATGGCATTAAAAATGATTATAATCCATAGATTTTTCATGCAGAAAGTGAAGGCAAAATTATTAGGGGTGATAATATTAGTGTTCATGATACTTATGATGAAGAGACTGGAGTTAATGCATATGGTGAAGCAGATCTTGGTAATATAGGTCCATATGTGACAAACATTTAATTTTCCATGGGTATTGATAATAGTGGATCAGAGGTAGGGTGTCAATCTTTTGAGGAAAATGGTGTTTGTTTAGAGATTTTTTTTTTAATTTGATGAAAGATGCTGATATAGAGTTGTATGAAGGTTGTAAGACATTCTTAAAATTAGAATTTTTGGTTAACTTACTCCACATCAAAGTGAGTAATAATTGGAGTAATAAATCTTTTGATATGCTACTTCAAGTTTTACATAGAGTCTTTAACTTTGATATAGGATTTCCTAAGACTTTGTATAAAGTAAGGAAATACACTTAGAAAATTGGGTTGAATTATGTGAAAATTGATGCTTGCATTTATCATTGCATATTGTTTTGGAAGGAATATGCTCAGTAAAATAGTTGTCCAGTTTGTGGATGCTCTGGATGGAAGGATGGGAATCAGGATGATGGAAGTTGTAGTGATGGTGATGGGTTGCATATGAGAAATAAGGTGCCTCAACTAGTCTTACACCATTTTCCTTTAATCCCTAGGCTTCAAAGGATGTATAGGTACTCCAAATTAGCAGAATATATGCGGTGGCATAAAGAGCATCGCCCAGGCGATGGAATTATGATGCATCCTATAAATTCAAAAGCTTGGAAGTTTCTAGATGAATTATTTCCCACTTTCTCTGCTGATCCATGGACTATTAGGTTGGCACTTGTGAGTAATGGCTTCAACCTTGGAGCATACTTAAGTTCCAAGTATAGCATATGGCCTATTATTCTTTTCCCATACAATCTGCCTTCTTGGATGTGCATGAAAAGTGCTTACTTCATGTTATCTTTATTAATTCCTGGTCCAAAATCTCTAGGTAATGATATAGATGTATTTTTGCAACCACTAATAGAAGAATTAAAGGAATTATGAGAGAATAGGGTTAGGACATTTGATCACATACCGGTGAGGTGTTTAATATGCGTGCTATTTTAATGTGGATAATTAGTGATTTCCCAACTTATGCTAATTTATCCAGATGGAGAACAAAAGGGACCCTTGCCTATCCTAATTTCCATAAGGATACTTGGTCTCAAAGATTAAAGCACTCTCGCAAGCACTGCTATTTAGGACATTGGAGATTCTTAGAACCGGACCATAAATGATGATTGAATAGGAAAGACTTCGATGTTGGACATATTGAAAGAGGCCGCCACCAAAATCACTTTCTAGGCTTGATATTTTGGAGGAACCAAGTGAGTTATAAAGGTCACATTTGGAAAAAGTAAATCTTCTAAGCGAAAGAGATCTGAACGATACTTGGTGCATCAATGGAAGAAAAAGAGTATTTTTTTTTCTTTTTGAACTCTCGTATTGGAAGCATTTGTTAATTCAGCATAATCTATATGTGATGCATGTGGAGAAGAACATTGTGATAATATCTTGAGCATACTGTTGGATATATTAAGAAAAAATAAAGATACTTTGAATGCTAGATTGGACCTTAAGAAGATGAATATGCATCCACATTTGCATCCTAAGTTAGTGGGGGAAAAGTTTCATATTCCAAAGGCATCTTATAGTTTAACATTATTTGGAGGACGGAGGTCGTTACCCTACTAGCAAATTTGGCAATTCCAGATAGTTGTTCATCCATTGTCTCAAGATGTGTAAGCTTGGAGGATGATAGGATTTCTGGGATAAAGAGTCATGATTGTCACGTGTTTATGCAAGATTTACTTCTAATGGCTTTTCAAGGTGTGTTAGATGATAAGGTGCTTCACCTTTGGTAGATTTGAGTAGATATTTGAAGCAACTATGTTAAAAGACGTTAAAGATTGATGTGTTGGAGCAAATAGAAAGAGATATAGCTATCCTATTTGCAAGTTGGAACGAGTATTTGTTCTTTTTTTTTTTTTGATGTGTTGTTACATCTAACTGTGCACTTACCTAATGAAGCAAAGTTAGTAGGATTTGTGGCTTTTCGTTCGATCTGGCACTTTGAAAGGTAATGCAAAGTTACAATATTTTAATATAATATATTTTGTAATGTAAAATGTAAAATTGTGACTTTTTTCTTATTATAGGAAAATGCATACTTATAAATCGTTTGTAAGCAACAAAGCATGTCCAAAAGGGTCGATTATAGAAAATGAAATTGAATATGAATGCCTTACATTTTTCTCATGCTATTTGAGTAAAATAGAGACATAATTCAATCGTGAAGAGAGGAACGACGTTGAGAATCACCCACTTCGCTATAGCTTATCAATTTTCTGTAAGTATGATAAGACATTAGGGAAGGCTACACTTAAAGAGTTAAGATTTAAAGATTGGGAGCAAGCACAATTGTACATTCTAAGAAATTGTGAAGAAGTTCAACCATTTTATTAGTAAGTGAGATTATTTTAAATTTATATAGAATATTGAATATGTAAATAAGGCTACAAAGATTAATTATTGTTCTTCATGATAGGGAGTATTTGAATGCCAATGAAGGACAACTTGTTGCTTTTGTTAAATGGTTTGAAAAAAGAGTCAATGAACTAATAATCTATATGACTTAAATAATAGAGCTCTTATATTAATAACCTATGTCTTACGTTATTTCTTTTAATTTTTATGTAACATAGATAACAGAGTTGAGAGATACCGGGGATGAAAGGATTACAGATGAACTATTATGTCTAGCTCAAGGTCCAATGAGGAATGTGCTTACATATGAGGGATATGTTGTGAATGGTTTTAGACTTCATACAAGAAAGCACCAAGGAAGAAGGAAGACACAAAATAGTGGAGTAATGGTAAAAGGAGATGATGATAGTGGAGGTGTGGATTTTTATGGGTTACTAGAGGAGGTTATTGTGTTGGAATATGACCCTATCAGAAGTCGTGGTATTCCTACTACCATTATTTTTAGATGTGAATGGTTCAATGTATGGGATAAGAGAATGGGGATAAAGAGAGATGATAAATATGAAATTACCCTTGTTAATGTTAACAGTAGGTTAAGATATCATGAGCCTTTTGTGCTAGCCTCTCAACTAGGGTAAGTTTTTATTTATTTATGTAAAAGCCCATAAATAACCTTAGTGGAGGATAATTGTTAAAACAAGTCCTTGAAATCATTTTGATTTTCCTATTGTTGAGGAAATTGATATGCAAGATTTGAATTGGGATGAAATTCCTTTAGTACGTGATGATATTGAACCTGATTTAGTTGATATTTGTGATGTTGAAAGGGATATAAATAATAAGAAGGAGGAGGAAAAAGAAGAGGAGGAGGAGGGCCTCAAAGATGAAAATGGTGAAGTTAATTACTATTTAGATTTAGAATCAGATGAAGATATTATATGATATTATTTTAGTTTTCCTTCAGAGTCAAAGGTGATAGTGATAAATTTCCAAATGATATAGTTGTTGTGTCCTAATTTATTTAATTAGCATATCAATCAATTTATTTTATTGTTGTTAGATTTGGCCAGTTAATGGCATCTAATCTTTCATTATCACAAGCTATGGTGTATGTAAATCAGGAGATTTCACAGGATGGTCATTATGAGCGATCTGACAACTTAGCCAATCATATGACATATAGGAAATGTCATCGGTTGTAACAATCACAAAGGACAGGTTTGGGCTAAGAATGCTTATTTTTCTGTAATATATTTTTTGTACATATTTATCATTTTTTGTTGAACCAATATATTTGTGTGATGTAGGGCTAAAGTGCGGGTCCACTCGTGGGAAAAATATTTTAATTCACGATTAAATAACCACACAAGAAAGCCATATGCTAAAATCACCGAAGAAATGAATAGAATTGTAGGCACTGATGCAAACTAGTTCATCGCAGAGTTGGGAGTATGGGTACAATATTATTGTCCTCTTGATTCACGATAAAACTAATTTTTTATTATTCTAATTCTATTTATACATGTTTATTTTTTACAAAACCTTCTCATCAATTGTATTTTTTTTAATATTGAATTATATGTGTAGAAATTGGAAACATAAGGATCCTATCGTGAAAGAAATGATTTTCAATAAGATAAAGGTAAAATTTAATGCTAATGTCTCATTTTTGCATATTAGTTACATGTTTCTTTTTGTTCATAACCAATTGATTAGTTTGATATTGATAAATGGTTTAGGATGAGTGGAGACTTCTAGAGGGTAGTTATGTTGACGAAGCATTATCTATGCAATGTAAAATTTTGTATAGACAATGATGCTCAGGCAAAAAGAGAGATATTTTAATGGATTTTTAACGTCACATGCTATTGCAAACTGAACTCAAACCATAAATGCTACTGTATGGAGGTGTTTAGTGGTGGACTTTTGGGGTTCTTCCAAGTAAAATGTTATATTATTTTTTTAAAAGTATTTGATAACAAGTATTTCTACTTTAATTTATAAACTTAGTTTATTTGATGGATATGCATCGACTAAGTTGATGTAAAAGGGTTACAAAATCATTAATTATCATTTTTTCACATGTAGCATATTAGTGAAGTGAATCGTAGAAATCACTACTACGAAAACAGGAAATAATAACGGGACATTAATAACGGTAGTTCGAAAACTGTTGTCAAATGCGTGAAAATTAATGCGCGGGATAGTTTTGATAACGGTTATAGTTCAAAACTGTTATTAAAAGGGCAATGTTAAAATTTACACGGATGTTTTAATAACGGTTCTTTCAGGAACTGTTATCAAAAGTCTGAAAGTTTTAATAACGGTTCCTGAAATAACTGTTATTAAAACATCTTTTAATAACAGTTCTTTCAGGAACTGTTATTAAAACTCCAAAAACAAACTTTTATTTCGCTTAGTTCTGTTTCGTGCCAAAACTTTAAGATTCTCTGCACCTTCCTTCTCTTACTCTCCTTCTCCTTGAAAACCCTCGCACCACCACACTATGCACCACTACTCCGGCTCCTCTCAAGTAAGGGAAACCCTCGCACTGCTAACTCTCCACCACCCCTCTTCCATTGTCAACTTTGCATGTGTGTGATGTCATTGTTCCGAACGTAGCTAGCACTTGTACCTTCATCCTCTGTTGTGTTTGTAGGCTGTTGCCGCTCTCAACTTGCTCGCCACTAGTTTCTTGCTTTTCACCGCTCACTTTACGTATGTGTTTGTTCTTCCTCTCGTAAATTTTTCTCTACTTACATATATATATATATATAGAAATGCATACATGTTGCTACAGGATTGCTTTTGTTTGTTACTGAAAAATTACAGTTTTTTGTTCAAAAATGTGTTGTTGAATGTGTTGGTTGAAAATGTTGCTGTTCATTGTTGAATTTGTTGCATTATTGTTATATATTAACAAATGAATGTGTTGGCCGTAATATTTGTTATGAATTGATGTTGTTTTACAATGCAGATTTGGTAATTATTTGAACATATAATTGTGTATGTGTGTAGGAACAAAACAGTAAAAACATTAAAAAAACTGTAGTTTTAATAACAGTTTTCATCAGAATCGTTATTAAAACTGAGGCTTTAATAACGGTTCTGATGAAAACCGTTATTTAAATTGAGGCTTTAATAACGGTTCTGATGAAAACCGTTATTAAAACTGAGGCTTTAATAACGGTTCTAATGAAAACCGTTATTAAACTTAGGTTTTAATAACGGTTCTAATGAAAACTGTTATTAAATATAAAGTTTATGCACATATTCGCGGGTTTTTGTATATTTTTTATAACGGTTATGAACCGTTATTAAAGATTTAATAAAGGGCGGTTCAATAACGGTTGAAAACCGTTATTAAAACTATAAAATAACCGTTATTAAAAATCCCTTTTTGAAGTAGTGAATAAATTAAGACAAACTGAACTTCTTAGGAATGGAGGAAAGTCAACAACACACTATTTTCATGAAATTATAAGTATACTAATGAAATTTTTACCAATTTTGTTCTATTTTTTTGCTACTACTATTGTTCTATCAAAAGTACAAAGGTTGGGCAATTCTATATATTTGTATATGAAAAGTGTTATAATGGAAAAAACTGTTATTGTTAATGCAAAGGCTTGTCTTCATTGACTCTTGATATCTTGTGCTTTTAATTAGATATTCACATGGATATATGTAGGAACATCAATCATCAAAAGAGCTTTCTATTATAGCTAAAAATTATGATGAGTCGATTGAAGAGCATGAGGAAGAACCATATTATAATAGATTATGGGAAGAGACCAAAAGGTGTGTTAGATATGAAGTAGTACTTAAATATAAGTTAATTTATATAGATTTGTAAGGGTTTTTTTAATTGTTTATTTTATATTATTATAGGAAAAAAGATGGTACATAGGAAGATGACGCATATGCAAAATACCAAAATTTGACTAAACTTTATACTATGCAGAAGGATTTGTATGGAGTTGATAACCTGAGTGTGAAAGAAGCATATACCCAAGCATTTGAGCATCATTCTGGCTATATTTGAGGGCTAGGAGCTGGAGCTATGCTTTTGAGGAACAAAAAAGGTAATGAAATTGAAGATAGCCTTCATCAACAAAGTGAACATTTAAATTCCTTAAGGGAGGAAAATTTAAGACTCGAAATGGAAAAGATGAAGGAAATTATTGAAGAAAGAGAGAGAAATTTAAGAGAAAAGCAGAGGAACGAGAAAGGAAACTTAGAGCAGATGCTAATAAGATCGCTCAAAAGTTGAAGGTTGAAATGATGCAAGTTGTGAGAGATCAAATCGCAGGCTTTTTAGGAGCACAACAATCTTCACAACTCACTAAAGTAGTATGAGGTATATTTAGTGCATTTGAAAATTTTCATTTTTTAATGGTCTGACCTTGAAAACTCCGCACTATAAGTGTGGACAAATTATAAAACTAAAATTTATAGTTTGTGCTAATATTAGACATGTGATATTCATTGTCTTAAAATTGAGATGGATGACTTCTTGCATCAGGGCATTCTAACTATATTATGTGTTCTCTTTTACAGTTGGAAGTTATGATTGGACATAGAAAATGACAGACTTTTATTGAAATACCCTAAAACCCTAATTTAGAGAATTATGGAAAATTAAGGATTTATTAGAAAAATTAATTAAATAAATTATTTTATTAAAATAAGATGAAGAAATTAAGGAAAAATCAAGAGGAAATTAATAAATAATTTAATTGAAAAAAATTAGGATGTTTTGATAATTAAAATGAAAATTAGGAAAAATCTCTCAAAAATCCTAAATTAACTAAAAAAGGGAATTTAATTACTATTTTATTAAAATATTATTATTTTTAAATACTCCAAAATACTAAAATATTTTAAATACCCCCAACTCACATATTTTTCTCTCTTTCATTTTTCCCTTTTTTCCCCTCTCTTCTCTTTTATTTTCTTTCCTTCCTCTCCTTTCTCTTTTTCTTTCTTCCCTTTCCCTTTCCCGACCTGGGCCAGCCCATCCCTACGGCCCAAACCCTCTCCCCTCTCCCATCCTCCTACGTGGCCCAAGGCCTACCTCACCTTTCTCTCCCTCGCTAGCCACCAACCCAGTCCAATTCTTTCTTTTCTTCGTTTCACCTTGAACCGACCGATCGCAACCCTTCTTTCCCTCCCTTCTCCCCAACCCTCTCTCTCCCCGATGCTTGACCCTCCCACTTCCCGGCGTAGGTACATGACCTCTAGCCACCGCACGTGGACCCGTTACCCTATCGCCTTCCCTATCACTCCGTCTCTCTCCTCCACCTAATCACTACCTCTCTCTCTCTCCTCACGTGTGGCTTTCTCTCCCTTTCTTTTCCCCTTCCCAAGCCACTAGCCCCTACAAAAATTGCAGCCCTATTTCAGCTATAGGCCATCGGTTGGTGCACTACATGTGTGCTACCGACCTTCCTCCTTCCCCCTTGTTTGTTCCCCCTCATCCCTGGCTATAAATACCCCTCAACCAACCCCATTCAGCTCTTTTTTCTCTCAACCTAGAAATCCCCACCTCTTGTCCATTACTCCTTACACCACCCTCCACTTGCTGCACCTCCGCCGTCCAGCACCGCCACCCAAAACACCACCCAAACTACTCCCTACACCACCCTCCACCAAGCTATACCCTCACCACCCTCAATACTCCTTGCACAAGCTGCCTTCACTATGCAAAGTTGGCCATTCGACTAACCTTAACCCAGCCACTGCCGCCTTTGCACTGCCGTTCACCACCACTCCTACCACAACCCTTACCCCTTATACCTCTAAAATCACCAGCAGACCTTCCCTTTCATTTCCCTACCTTCCTTTTCCCCTACATCCCTCTCCTCCTCCCTTCCTCCCTCTCCACCACTCTCAGCTACCACACTGCCATTGCCTTTAGCTACGCCACCACCACCACTCTAACCCCACCCCACCTAGGCATCTTCCACCACCTCAAATCCCCCTCTTATTCCCCCTTTCCTACCCTAAATACCTAACTTTCCACTTTTTTTCCCTCTTTCCTCGCTACCGCCGCCTTGTGCCACCGCTGGTCACCACCAAACCTAGGTGCTACCCTAACCCTTAAACCCCTAGTTGTGATACCTTTATCTCTTTTATTTATATTATGATATTATCTTTACTGTTGCTGTTGTTGCTACTACTACTATTATTATTAACTTATTATTATTATTATTAATGTGGTTATTATTATTATTATTGTTATTATATCATTATTATTATTATTATCATTAGTATTATTAAATATAGCTTCAAAAATATTAATACTACTATTATTATTAATGGTCGAACCTTATCATTATTATTATTATTATGAGTACCATTTTTTTTATTATCATTAATATCATTTTTGATCTTATTATTATTATTATTATTAATGCTAACTTGGGCATAGTATTAGTATTACTATTATTATAAAAATATTTAAACCCTTATATTATCATTATTTTGAATAATAATAATAATAATAATATTATTATTATTATTATTATTATTATCCTTAACCCTACTATTGGCCTTAACCTTAATAATACTAGGGTTTCTATTACTATGAGTATTAGTATTACTATTATTATTAATATCACTATTTTGCTACAACTAGTATTAGTACTATTATTAGAAGAAATAAAACTATTAACTTTAATAATATAAATATGGCTATAAATATTAACATAAACCTATTTTGACTAGTAATACTCTAGTAGGCTAACTTGGAAATTAAAAATCCTATGTTTACTTGTAAAGTTTCTTTTAATAATAGTAACCCTAATATTAGAATAAAGTAGGATATAATAGTATTTTTGGTAGAAGGGGAATTAATCTTTAGTTTTTTCCTCTTATAGGTGAGTCCAGTCAAATCCTAAGGAGGTATAGGAGCGTACTTCAAGACTGGTGACATATTAGGTAAGGATGTATCTAAGGCCCTATGTGTGCTATGTGCCTTGTATGCCTTGTATGCTATGTATCATGACATGTTATGTATCTTATAATTATCATTATAACTGTTTTATGTGTAGTGTAGCTTGGAGTTGAAGTATGTTCATGTGTTTTCTTATGGCATATGTATAATATGTATATAATGTGATTATAATGTGATGTGATGTGACACTTTAGGACATACATGATAGGATATTTAATGTAATGATATGGGGTAAGAGGATGCAAAAGGAAAATGGGAAAGTAAGTTGACCAAGGGATCTGGGATTAACCTAAATATCCCATGATCCGGGAAAGGGAAAATAAGAGGGGACTATGAATAAAATAAAAGAGCGGGCAAACTTTGCATGAGAATTCTAGGGTTTGCATGGGAGAATCTAGGCACTACTACGAAAACGGGAAATAATAATGGGACATTAATAACGGTAGTTCGAAAACCATTGTCAAACGCGTGAAAATTATTGGGCGGGAGAGTTTTGATAACGGTTCTAGTTAAAAACCGTTATTAAAAGGGCAACGTTAATATTTGGACATATGTTTTAATAACGGTTTTATGTAAACCGTTATTAAAAGAGGATTTAATAACGGTTCATATTAGAACTGTTGTCAAAAGTCAGAAGCTTTTAATGACGGTTCCTAGAAGAACCGTTATTAAAAGATGTTTTAATAACGGTTCTCTCAGGAACCGTTATTAAATCCTCTTTTTAATAACGGTTCTCTCAGGAACCGTTATTAAAACCCCAAAATCCAACTTTTATTTCGCTCAGTTCTGTTTCGAGCCAAAGTTTTCAGACTCTCTGCACCTTCGTTCTCTTGCTCTCCTTCTCCTTGCAAACCCTCGCACCACCACACCGTGCACCACCAACTCGCACCACCACACCGGCTCCTCTCAAGTAAAGGAAACCCTCGCAAAGCCAAATCTCCACCACGCCTCTGCCATTGTCGGCTCTGCATGTGCGTGCTGTCATTGTTCCGAAGCTAGCTAGCACTTGCACCTTCATCCTCCGTCGTGTTTGAAGCCCTTGACTCTCTCAACATTCTCACCGTCGTGTTTGTGGCTAGCTCACTTTATGTATGTATTTGTTCTTCCTCTCGTAACTTTTTATCTACTTATATATGTATATATATATAAATGTATGCATGTTGCTACAGGGTTTCGTTTGTTTGTTATTGAAAGATTGTGGTTTGTCGTTCGAAAATGTGTTGTTGAATGTGTTGGCTGAAAATTTTGCTGTTTGTTGTTGAATTTGTTGCATTATTGTTATATATTAACAAATGCATGTGTTGGCCGAGACCTTTACATATATATATAATATGAATGTGAGTGTAGAATTATATACATTTTCACTTGCATGTGTTGGCTACAGGGTTTTTTTTTGTGGTTTAGGGTTAGGTTTTATTATAATAAATTATGGTTAATTAGCTAGGGTTAGGGTTAGGGTTAGGGTTAGTATTAATATCGTTTTGGAAACGTGTTAGCATGATTCGTATATATATATATATATATAGAATAGCATGATACATTTGAGATTAATTCATTCTAAGCATGATTCGTATCGATAATATAACGGTACATTATTATGCTCAATACATAACATTCTAACATAATTTATTTATTTATTTTTTGTAGAGATATGGCCAACAAAAACATTGATAGGGATAGCAGTGATGAAGAAGGGAAGAGAGGAACTACGATTATGAGAATTATCATAGACATGAGGAATAGAGGAGAAGTAGTCGAGTTGGGATGGAATACTTACAATCTTCCCATCGGCCCTTACGTAGATATGTTCTTGACCTACATTTCACTTGTGACCGGTAACTGTGTTCCTATCTCCTATAATAATTGGAAGCAGGTTCCACAGGGTCATAAGGAGCATATTTGGCAGGAAATCATGGTAAATATGCTATTTTATGTAATAATTTTTGTATGTCAAATGTTATTAATTTTATTACATTAACATCGGTATACATCTACATGTCTTATTTTGCAGAGAGTAGGAAGAAATGGCTTCTTAGACATTATACGGAGCGACTAAGAACCTTTAGGTCATATTTAGCTCGTAGAAAAATGTATAGAAAAAGGGATGGTTCTCTACGACAGAACCCACCCAAACGATACGGTTTCATCAATCAAGAAAGTTGGAACCAATTCATTGCTTATCGTCTTACGGGGGATTTTAAGGTACTTGTTAGATAACAATTAAACTTTTTGTATCAATCCTAGTATTATGCTTAATATTGAAATAACCATGTCATTATGTTTTGGCTTGTCATATAGGAAAAAAGTACCCAAAATAAAGAGATTGCCAAGCAAAATAAATAACGGCATAATATGGCTCTCAAAGGCTATGCGGGCCTTGAAGAGGAGTTGGTATGCATTTTGTGATTATCTATTTACATGTAAATGTTGAATTTTATAATAATATTCTTAATTAAGAATATTTTTTGATTTGTAGCTCCTAGCCCAAGACTTGGACCCATGTACCTCGTCCATCAATATTGGTACATTATGGAAGAAGGCTAGAGCAACAAGAGATGGATATGTTAATGAATATGTTGATGTTGCAGCCAAAAAAATTGTAAGTTTGTAGATATGAGTTACCCTACTTAGTTTTCTTTTAGAAAACTATTATATTATGCTTATTCCTATAAGTTAAATTTACAGGACGAACTTGAAACGTTAGAAGGTGAGGAGGTGGACCAATATAACATTGTGTCCCAGGCTACAGGAATTGTAGAACACCCTGGAAGACACAGGGGCCTTGGATTGGGTGTTACGAGAACGAGCATATGTGGTCGATCTCGTGGTTCTCGTAGCACTAATGAGCAAGTCGCCATCCTCACCCAAAAATTGAACGTGGCATTTGAACGGATGGCAACAATGGAGCAAGAGTTGTCATTTATTAAATCTCAAGGGTATAAGCCATCCGATTCAGTAGACCATGATCAGCTTCACATACCTAATGTAAATAGCGTCAGAGATAGTTGTGAAGCTGATGCATTTCTTTCTACTCTTCCCGAGGTAAGCATTACAAACTATGAATTGTTATTAAATGTATTCGGTGTAATAAATTATTAATAATGTGTAATATTTTTGTTTAGGGTTTGTATAAATGTGACTTATTAGCGAATGACCTTTCAACAATTTTGGTGAAAGGAAGGGTCCGCATCAGTCACAGTACCGAAACGCAGACAATCCACGGGTACAATTTAGCCCTAAATACAAGGCCGGTGAGTATTGACACTCCAATCATTGGCAGTGCACACTTGCCTTGTTATAAAGAGGGCGATGAGGCAACCACAGTACTAGGAGCTCATGGAAGCTTCGTGGCTTGGCCTGCGGATCAAATACGTCTTACTACTGAAGAGGTATTGACATTTGACATCTTCATTAGCCCTTGTTTGGTAGTTATACTATATATAACTTTTTCATATATATATTTATATGCTCAATATATATTTTGTATAATATTATCAATTAAGGAATCAAAAAAGGAATAAAAAAAGAAGACTGCTTCTGCTAGTAAAACCAAGAGAGGTACTAGCAGAACGAACAACACAAAATAGGGCGCTGCTAAAGGAAAGAGAGCTAAATCTAAAAAATCAGTTGCCCCACAAAAGATTCCTTCTTCAGATCAGCAAAGCCAACCTCCACCAGCATTAGCGTTATTATATTTTTATGCCCAAAACTACCTCAGGGACAATTATATTTTCATTGATTGTCATCCTGAGTATGTTGTAAGGGACGATGCTACTTACATGGTATCGACGGCTGACATAAGCGACATTTATAATCAAGAATGGATGTCAACCATAAGTGTCGCCGTCTATGTCACGTAAGTATTATTTCATTTTGAGATTTTAGTACTCTTAACTTATACAATTGGAATTTTTATGACCTCTTATATGAGTTATTAGTTATTAACAAATATGCATTGTTTTTGTCGTCCATAGGTTGGTAGCTACTCAAGTTGCGATGGAGGGAATGTTGTCCTCTATTGTGTTTGTGTGCCCATACTACATAGCTGACAGTAGTACAATAAGAGAGGGTAGGCACATAAACTATTTAGCGGATCGCATTTTGATTGAGGGACACAACAAGCTCTATCTCATTCCTCACCTCGCAACTGAATATTGGGTTTTGTACGCCATCCGACCTGATTTTAATAAAGTCTATGTGTTTGATTCCCTTCGAACCTATGACATGCCTTTTGAAGTTGCTCGTCGTGGTGGAAAGGAATTTATCGACATGTTAGTATACTTTTCTTTTCTTACTTCATTAGCTTATTTATACATATATTCACTTAGCTTTCATTATTTGAGGTATATATGCGTACTTACAATATTGTGTATCCAACTCTATTTATTAGGGCACTACGGACAACGTATCAAAGGAGAGGTGGGAATGGTGTCCCAGACCCAAAGAATGTTCAATACGAGCCTGTCATAGTAAGTAGGAAGGCAACTATTTGGTATTTTATTTTAATTAAAATTAATATGTAATAGTTAGAGAGCTTACTAAATTCATTTAACAGTGTCCACAACAGCAAAACAATAAAGATTGTGGATACTATGTATGTAGAGCAATGGATCTGATAGTCCAAAATAGATCGGTCAACATAGATCCAAGCCATGTATGTTTTCTTTTCAATATTTTTCCATTAATAAATCATGGCATATATGTTTGGTACTTGACGTAAGTGCTAACTGTATATTAATCAAAACTTGGGATTTGTAGTTTTTCACCGATGATTATGCACAAGGCCAGCAATATAATGTTGAAGAAATTGATGAAGTGAGAGAGCAATGGGCCAAGCATATGCACTCATTCATTCGGTATTAGGTAGAGATCTAGCTATATATTCTACATGCATGTTCAGGTTTGTATTTTGTCTTTGTCTTTAAGTCTTCTAAGCTAGATTTATGAACATTTTACTTTGGGGTGTAGAGCTACCAAGTTGTGGTATGCCTACTAATTTTGATTCTTGAGTATATATGTCCGGTGTATTAACAAGGGATTGATTGAAATTATGGTGTGATTGCAGATTTGTTATCAATTGATGTTGTTTTACAATGCAGATTTGGTAATTATTTGAACATACAACTGTGTATGTGGGCAGGAACAAAATTGCAAAAACTAAAAAAAAACTGGAGTTTTAATAACGGTTCTTATGAAAACCGTTATTAAAACGTAGGTTTTAATAACAGTTCTTCTAAAACCGTTATTAAAACTCTAGTTTTTAATAACGGTTTTAATAAGAACTGTTATTAAAACCTACGTTTTAATAACGGTTTTCATCAGAACCGTTATTAAAAATGTATATTTAATCTCAAATTTATGCTCGTTTAACACGTATTAGGGTTTAATAAATGCCTAAATAATGTCAGCAAGTGTAGTTGGATGATGTTTTAACAACGGTTTTCTTATAACCATTATTAAAACCCTCATTTTATGCTCAAATTGACAAGTTTTTTTATATTTTTGATAACGGTTATGAACCGTTATTAAAGATTTAATAACGGGCGTTTTAATAACGGTTAAAAACCGTTATTAAAACTACTTTTTGGGGTAGTGAGGGTTTACATGGGAATTCTAGGGTTTTGAATGAAAACTTTGAGGGTTTGCATGGGGTGCATGGGGATGAACTTTATGTGTAAAAAGTTACCTTGGGGTGTAAGGAAGGTAAGGGAAGAGTTGCTTTGGTGATTGGAAGCTTTGGGTGAAAAATAATACGTATGTTAGTATAAGGGCGCGTAAGAGGCTTGGCTAGGGTTTGGGAGAAAAACCCTAATTTGAGATGGTGGTGAAAGTAAAAATAATTGAGGGTGAATGGAGTATGAGATGAGCGTGGAGGAATGCCATATGTAGGGTGAGAATGGGTTTCATAAGAAAGTAAGAGTGGAAGGTGAGAAATGGAGGGGTGACAGGTGGAAAGAAGGATGCTAGGGTTTGGTGTGGCCACCTAGGGTTTCATGGTCACACTCGTATTTGGGAGAGTAAAGTGAAATAATGAGGATTGAATCTAAGGGATTTGATGTGTGGGTTGTTAAAACAGCCTTGGTTGTGTGAGGTAGAGAAGGATGGGCCACATAGGCCCAAATTAGGGTTTCTAGAGAAAACTTCAATGTAAGGTAGTAAGTGGACTTGGAGGAGTAAGGTAGCGGGCCTTGACCCACACACTTAGGAGTTGGAACTCTAGTGTGAGTATGTAGAATAAGGAAAGGATGCCGAGGACATGTTAGGAGGTGCAGAAATCTCAAGATATGGATAGGCCCTCTTAAGAGGATAAGTGTAGATGGAGTTGGTCATGCATGTCTAGGGTGAAACTTGTTGAATAATACATAATAAGATACTAATCATTTAAACTAGAACATTATTGAGCTAGACCTAAAATGGTCCACTGGCATAACAGTGGCCAAGTATTGGGGTGCCTTGAAAATTGATTCACGGGCATATAATAGTTGTCAGGTACGTTATGCCTTGTACGTGAATGATCCATCGGCTATAATAATGGGGGATCCTGAGCTTAATAAACCAAACCCTAAGTTTGATAAAACACGTAAAAGACACTAAGTACATAGAGTGGAACACTATAAGAGTTGGGGTAAGACCGGTCCGCCGGCGAATAATAGTGGCCAGAAGCATCTTCCCTTGGAGACCGATCTAACGATGTATAATAGTAGTCAGGTACGTTCTGTCCTATACGTTTTCGATCCACCGGCTATAATAGTGGGGTTCTCGTACTTGCATGGATTGATAAAGAGTATGGTGTAAAATGAGCATTGATCAAAGATTGAATAATTAGTTTATTTAGACTATAGCTTGGCCTTTATTTATTTGTAATGATTGTATGTTGTTACGTGATCATGCTTGTATTATATCCTTGTGTGTGTTGGCCTTAGTTGCATAGTTTTCTTACTCAGTACGTAGCGTACTGACCACCCATTTCATGGGTGCTGCTCATTCCGACGAGGAGAAAGCACCTCTGAGTTTGTGCAGGTTAGTGATATTGTTTTTTATGCCTTCGATACTTACGAGGTATCAGACAGGGTTGAGTGTTGCGCATGGACATGGTCTGGGATTGAGAGCGACGTGGCCGGACTTACTTCCTATGTTCTCTTATTTTGTATCTGTTTATTTAGATTCGTTTTATCATACAGTAGCTTTATTTTTCTTTGAGGAATTTTACTTATGTACCCTTAGATTGTAACTCTCTACGTGTACTCTGTTTTCTATCTTATGAATGTTTTAATGCTTTTATGAAGCCTTGCTTTGAGTTTGAAATATGATGGCTGTTAAATCTTCCTTAGCCTTATGGTTACTACGAGACCAGCCAGAGGGGCTGGGCTTGTACGGATTATGGCGGTAATATCCCCAAAATTCACAAGTCTATTTTGCTCACTTTCGTTGAATCTTTTAATAAAATAAAATTTTTCAATAGTAAATTTTAGGGGTGTTACATTTATTGGCAAGGAGCTTTTTGGACTTATAAATATAAGTTAGTTCTTTTATTCATTTCTGTTGATATCATATTATACAATTTGATTTTATTGATACCATTATCCTTTTTGGTTCCTTACTAATACCTTTCAAAGTTTATGTGCATGTTTGAGCATATAATAATCTGTGAAGTTTGTTATGTCTATTGGATGATAACCTGCCTTATACAACTAGCCATCGAATAATCTGATATTTGGGAATGCTAAGAACATCCTTTACCTATAACTTGATCAATGCTTCTATTCTTTGAATGGTCATTGTTGCAAAATTTACTAATGATATCGTATGACTTCTATGAATTCATTTACACATGTCAATCAATATTTATATTCAACATATTCATGGCAATAAGTGTCTAATTTCCTCTCTTGGTGACTGTGTCAAGTTTCATTACTCATATTTACTATATATTAATGTGAACTTCAACTAGTGTAATTGGACATTAATTTTATGTATCTCTTGTAATTGAATTAGAAATCTAGTGTACAAGAGGTATGAGGTGTGTGGAAAACATGTAATGCAAAAAATTAATTTTTTGTAATATGGCTTAAAATTTTTTTTAATTAAAGGAAAGTGGTCAATTATAAATGGATACCATTGCATATCTCTTTATAATATTAATTTATATTTTTTTATTTCATGAATTACAGATTAATTTGAAGCATTTTTGTGGCGCTGCAATATACTTGATAAACCTGAATATGCAGAACTATAGATAACATTATCCATTTTTTGGTGGTCTCTCAAGCTAGATAGCATAATTGATTTCTGTGGTACCCATTAGGCATGAATTTTTCCAATTTGTATATTGTGGTGTTATATACATTGACATTCAAATGAATTTTATTTTTGGACAATGATATCGTAATTTATGCATGGTTTGAATAATATATGATTGTACAAGGTAACGAAATGTGGTGGAGTATCTATATGAATGATACTACATTACAGCATAATCTATTATTATGAATGCATAATACCAGTCTTTGGGCTACTAAATATTTTGTAGTTTGAAAGAAAGATTAGGAATTGATTTTGTTGCAAAGCAAGCAATAGGGCTGCAAATGAAACAACTTCATCGCACAAAAGTGGGTCTAGGCAATAGAAAATATTCATCACACAAAAGAAGTTTAGGGCGACAAATTATATCCGTCACACAAAAGAGGCTTAAGGCAATAAAATATATCCATCGCACAAAAGAGGTTTAGGTAAAAAAAAAAAAAACATATTCATTGCACAAAAGAGGTTTAAGATGACAAAACATATCTATTACACAAAAGAGGTTTAGGGCGACTAAAAATATTCGTTGCACAAAAAGAGGTTTAGGGTGGCAAAATTTTCTTTTCATCACTCTAATCAACGGCAACGGGCTAGTGGCAACAAAATTATGACGAAATTTTTTTTGTAGCCCAAAGTTTGGACAACAAATTTTTTTTCTTAGGTGATGAAATAATTTGTTACCCAAAGTATTATTTCTTGTTGTGAGATTTTTTAATTTATACCCAAATCTTCAAGAAAGTATTTGTAAGTTGAAAACCACCTCTAATTATTTTGAGAAATATCTAAAACATATCCAAAACACATGTTTAGATATATGAATGAGGATGTACTTGCATCACATATGTTAGTAATAAATTGAAAACTATGCCCTTTCTCTGTAATATATAATACAAAGGATACAAAGAAAGCCCAAATGCTAAAATATAATTTACAGTAAAAATCCCAAATGGCTTAGAACATAAATCAATTTCCCCCTTGCGCAACTTGACATATAATGCATACTAAAGCTTGTTCAAATCCTAATCCTTCAGAAAAAATCAAAATACAACAGAGAATAAATAAGATTATTCTAAAAATAAAAGAAACATTATTTACTAAAATTCAAATAAAAAAAAAGATATTAAGGGTTGTATTAGTAACTAACCCAAATAGTATGTTCGCCATCACAACCAATCACACTATTTCTGCGACTGTATCTGCAAATGAAGCCTCCGCTCGTGATACACTCCCTTCCAAAGCAAAGGATAATTTAGGAATGATGAAGTTAGTAATGTATTCATGGACGCGGTGGTACCCTTTCATCACAATATCATAGTTTACTACCACGCTAGTTATTGCAATTGCAGTAATAGGAAACCAAGACTCAAACTTCAAAGGAAGGAAGATATAGACTTGAAATAGGCATGACAAAGAGCCCAATATCAATCGTAGACGTCGGATCCAGTGAATTGGGTACTTGAAATTCAACGTTCTAATTAAAAAGTAAAGACACATGGTAAAAAAGAATGTCCACATCTTTGTCGGCTCCTCATCAAACAACTCCTTTGCTCCAAGTAAGTTGATGAACATCGCTAGAAATTGGGTAATCATTTTGCTGTGTAAAACAGAAAAAGAAAAATATTTTACCCAAAGTGGCAAAAATAAAAATAAAAATCAATGCCAATGAGCTAGCCCAAACCTAAATCATAGCCAAAACATTGTTGCTATACTGTGTACCAAAGGGAAGGAAATTCATGCACAAATCAGCGAGAGAATTCAAGTAATCTTCAAATAGGATGTAATCACACGATACGTATATTGTATTCATAACAATCAACCATCCATTTATTCTGTTGAAGTATATCAACATATTAATGCTTTCTTCGAAAACATGAACTATGACTATCATCATAAGTGAAGAATTACCACTCAATTGCTATCACCAGCCTTAAACAAGAAATACATATTAGCAAATTTCATCAGGATAATAGTGCCCTTGTGTGAACATTTAATCATATTAGTGCCAGGTAATTCTACTGCCTAAGAAGATTCTGTATAAATTTATAAGTCTCTGTCGAGCTTTCCTTTTGGTCGGGTAATCTGATCGACAGAGGAAAGGAGCCTCAATAGCATGGGACCATTTAGGTGATCCAAAAGTTGGGAGTTGGTAGTCTCCTATGGCTTGAATTGTGTGCGCTACGGAAATTAATTTGGAAAATATCTGTACGAAGAAAGATTCCATGTAGGTCAAATACATTCATGCAGTTTATTTGAGATGGGTGGATGATTGGACACAGGTACTTTCGACATATACGTGATGGATTTTTCAACATGTGTTATCGGTGCGAAGCAGATTTCAACCCTTGGTCAGTGGATGTAAATTTTAGTGCACGCTGTGTTTTCTGAGGTAATGAGCCTGCGTCAGTGGACCATTGGTCCATGCGCTGCTCATTTCCCCTTAGCATTTGGAGGCGCATTCGGGCAGCATGTGCTTCAAACCATGTGTGTGTATATATACTTATTATTAGTAGCTGGTATTCAAAAATCGGAGACACTCCCAGAAATGGAGGCGTCGTGCGACGCTGCAGCGGTGCCAGTTCTGCATTTCAGCAAGTTGATGATTTTTATTTGCCATAAATCTAACTCGAAGAAAACTACCAAACAGCATCAGCCAATAGCTTGAAAATTGGCATATTTTCTAGGATGAAATCACATCAAAGATGGCGGAGGATAGAGAACAGCGGTGATTTCCACTAATCTTTCTTTCCATGCATACCATCTTTACCAGAGAAAGAAGAAGACTGCATCTATCAAAAGTACGCTACGCAGCTAAGAACCGAAGCTAGTAATCTCAATATCAAAGCTACAAAAAAAAATATATATACTCAGCTTTTGAGTTCATCTATAGATGATGCTAAGCAATAAACAACATGAAAGAAGACCCTAACAATGATATTAGCCTAATTGAACTACCAAATTAAGCTAAACTCACTACTTGCCGAAAACAAAACCATCGCACCAACAGTTAATTACAGCCAACGCTGTGCAATATATATATATATATATATATATATGTAATAAAACTAACCTTTGATTGTTTTGTTGCTGTCCCCTTTTCTTCAGGTTCAAATTGTCTTTCTTGAGTAATCGCTGATTCAGTGCTCTCTGTTTGATTTTGAAGAAATGATGGTTTTATTTCATACAACACTCTGTGGGGTAAACAAGACCAGACGCAGGGAGTTCCGGGAGAGAGATAGAAAGAAAGCTAAAAAGAGTGCGAGGAAGACTTATGTAAAAAACATCAGCATCGATTTATTTATTTATTTTGCAATAAAATTATGTTGAAATTTATTTTTTAATATAAATATTTACATCTATAATAACCTTCTTTTTTTTAAAACAAAGATCGGTGACTCGTAAGGAAACAGGGATGAGGGCTCCACAATCAATGGAAGGTTGGTGCTATATAAATTAATTAGTTTATTAGCATTATTAATACAGAATGCAATCGTTCGGGACCGATGATGCCACGAAAGATATGTAAAGCCAAAACAATATTTTATTCATAACTTAAGATATTATATATAATGTAGAATGCTGACATGTCACAAATAGGATCCATTTGATCAAATCATATAGCATGCACGTCAACTTATGAGTTATGGCTAAGAACACATAATATGTGGCAGAGATTAAAAGTGGGATCCACATGATTGACGTATTACATCAAATGTTAAAAAGCCATGCCCATTTACATCTAGATAAAGTTTTTTTCAAAAGCCAAATTGCATGTCGAGAGAGGGACTACAGGGATTTGAGCCCTTGCATTTTTGGCCCATGAATTTGATCAAGCTACTCCTATAATAATAATTATTGTTATTATTATGTGCTGATTATTTTTGGCGGAAAATAATATTTCTATCGAATGAGCCTTTTTTTTTTAATGTTGGGTGGATGTCAATCGGATGTCAATCCTATCCTTATGTATATCACATCTCTATGGGAAAAGAAAATGACGCAACGATCTTTATGTAATTGGGATTTGGGTTATCGTCCGAATCTTGCTACCAACCTCATATTTGTGATTGAGGTCAGAAAAGGGCCAAAAAGAAGCAAATTATACACCCTCCCCTCGCCCCTCTCCTTTTAGTTTGTTTTTATTCAGTACTTTGTAGGGTAAACAAGACCAGACGCAGGGAGCTCCGGAAGAGAGATAGAAAGAAAGCAAAAGAGAGCGCGAGGAAGACCTATGTAAATAAACTCTTTTTTTTTTTTTTTAAACAAAGATCGGTCACTCGTAAGGAAACAGGGATGAGGACTCCTCAATCAGAACTCATAAAGTAGTTTGATTCAGCCTCCGCATTCGTCTTCACCAAAAGGCGTAATTCCCCACGCCCCCAGGGGCCCCCGCCAGCCGGCCCGACAGCCATCACGAGGGAGGTAAATCACGGTGACTCAGCGCCAGGTCGTGGCAGAGCCTCCGCATTCGTGAATCTAAAGGAAGTGGTCCAACTTTTATGTTGTGTCTATACCACCGCCAATGCTAATAAATGCAATGGCATAAACAATGCTTATATATACTTCCTCCGTATAAAAAAATAAATCATTTTATTATTTTAGATATTTTTTAAAAAATTAATAAAAATATTCTTAAATTACATTAACATCCTTTATTAAAAAATAACAAAATATTAATTTAATGCATATATAATTAAAAGAAAAGTAGGGATAAAAATTAAAATTAAACTTTTACTTTTACTTTTTCTAAAATGACTTTCTTTCTAATATAAAAATTTGATGATAGAATGATTTCTTTCTTGATATGGAGGGAGTATATGTTAGCTTACATATTATTAGCTTAGGTACTATCTTCTAATTTTTTTTTTTTCCAAAAAATATCTATTTTTATTACGATAAATTGCTATAAAAATAATTGTAAATTAATTAATTAATGTCAAAGTCCATATCCAAAACTATTAATATGTATTCCTTCAAATCACATGTTAATTAAATATTAACTTATCAAAAAAATACTTTACTTAATTATATAAACATCCACCAAACAATTGAATGCACTTGAGATGGTATATGCCCACCAAAGATAATTAAGGCAACTAATCATAAGCAGTATTTTAAATGGAAATTAAAAAATGTAAAAATAAAATAAAATTATTTGGCTAGAACCGTACATTGTAGGTATTCATCCAAATTAATAAGACTATTACTTGATGATAGAAGATCGATTCCTTAAGACTATGTAAGGATTAAAAAACGGGTATGCCACTTTCAAGCAATGGCTGCTCCAGAATAAAGGAAAGAATATAATTTCTGTCTATATTCCTTGCCTCCTTTCACAAGTTGTGCTTACATATTTATAACCATGTAGCCATGCAAAATACAGAGAAATCCCTCCTAACGACTTCTAATGACTCAGCAAAAAAGAAAGATTTATCCAAGATCTAGCTAACCGACTAGATACTTGGATATTCTTCTAGAAGACTAGACACAGTATAAATTCTAACAAAAGGAACAAATATCAAGTGGGGTTGGCTGGATTAAGGCCTGGATCATGGCCTGCAATAGTCTTGTAAGTAGCCAGGTTGCCTTATCCTCCTCTTGGGCCTTGCCAAATTGTTGCTCGTATTCGTATCATTACCCTCTCTAGCAAAATCAACCTTGTCCTCAAGGTGGAATTCAGGAAAACTAGTACAAAATTGAGTAAGCTCTTCCCAGGTAGCCTCGGCTGGAGTAGTATGTTCCCACTGAATTAGAACTTGGGTGATGGTTGATTTGTTCTCTCGTATGGTTCTGGTACCAAGGTGTTTGCATAGACGAAAAAGAGGTCCATTATGATCAGTGATGGAAGGAAGTGGTGTGATAGGTACTACTGTTGGGTCAGGGCACCATTTCAAAAGAGAAATGTGGAAAACTGGGTGCATCTTTGCAGTGCTAGGGAGCTCCAAACGGTAGGCAAATAGGTCAATGCGAGAAGTGATTTTGAAGGGCCCGAAGTATTGTTTAGCTAATTTATGAGAGGACCGATTGTAGACAGAATGCTGACGGTATGGTTGCAGCTTAACAAAGACCCAATCATCTACTTTGAATGTCTTATCGCGTCGGTGCTTATCTACTTGGTTTTTCATATGAGTTTGTGCCCACAGAAGATTTTGCTTGAGGCAACGCAGAAGATCATCATGATCACCCATTTGCACATCCAAAGAGGCAACTGCGGTTGAACCTTCGATATATGTTGCAAGGAGAGGTGGCAGACGCTCGTATATAACCTGAAAGGGTGTCATTCCAATGGAACTATGGTGGCAAGTGTTGTACCAATATTCTGCCCACGGAAGTGTTGTAGTCCACCGCTTTGGGGAATCGCCTACCACTACCCGGAGATATGTTTCGAGACATCGGTTGACAACCTCGATCTGGTCATCAGTCTATGGATGGTATGCTAAACTCATACCAAGTGTGATCCCCTGCAAGCAACAGAGCTCTTTCCAAAAGAAAATAGTAAAAAGAGGATCACGATCACACACAATGGACCAAGGGTAGCCATGGAGGCGGACCACTTCTTGCAGAAAATAGTCAGCGAGCTTGGTCGTCAATATGTTTGTAGGTAAGGCACAAAAATGAGCGTACTTAGAAAGTCTATCGACAATTACCCAAATTGTTTCTTTACCCATCGAAGCCTTCAACTGAGTCCTGTATATTAGCTAATTTTGTGGAAAGTAAAGGATCTAGAGGAATAAAGTCACGAATTTGCGTAAGTAAATTTGTTACCGGGGCAGTAGAAACAACATGGAGCTCAGCGGAGGAATCATTTGGTCGACGGTACAGAGCATCAACAGCTCTGTTAGATGAACCAGATCTATAGACAATTTTGAACTCGAAAACCCAGCAGCTTAGAGAGCCACTTGTGTTGTTCAGGTGTTTGGATAGTTTGGCTCGACAATTGGCAGAGGCTTTCGTGGTCGGTGGCTATGGTTAATGGTTGACTTAGAAGATATTGGCGCCATTTATGGATGACGGAGGTGATGACGTACATTTTGCGTGTATAGGTGGATGCAGTTTAAAGGTAGGGTGTAAATCGCTTGATAAAAAATAGATAGGGTGGTGATGCTAGGATAGTATTGCTCCGATGGCTATAGTAGATGCGTTAGTTTCAAGCAAGAATGGGGAGGAGAAGTCAAGCAGGGCAAGGACCGAGGCGGTGGTCAAGGCACGTTTGAGTTATTCGAATGATTGTTGGGCTTGTGGGGTCCAATTAAAAGCACTGGAACATTATTTTTTTAACAGGTCAGTCATTGGGCTAGCAAGGGCTGCATATCCCTGGATAAACCGTCGGTAATAGCCGGTAAGGCCCAAAAATCCTTTAATATCCGTGAGTGAAGTAGGGATGGGCCAATTAACCACAGCTGTAATTTTTTTTATCAACTTCTACTCTATGAGCCGGAATGACATGGCCGAGGTACTCAATGGTGGTTTGGTGGAAGGAACATTTAGATAGCTTGGCAAATAATTGATGGAGGGATAAAGTTTCAAGGAAGATCCATAAATGGGTTAAATGGGTCGTGGATATGGGGTTATAGACAAGAATATCATCAAAAAATACGAGGACAAATTTACGTAGATATGGATGGAATATGTCATTCATGGTAGCTTGAAATGTGGAAGGGGCATTTGATAGGCCGAAGGGCATAACGAGAAATTAGTAATATCCCTCATGAGTCCAGAAAGCTATTTTAGGTATATCTGGGGGTGGATTTGGATCTAAAAATATCCACTCCGGAGATTCAATTTAGAGAAAACAGTGGACCCGTAAAGTTCATCCAGGATTTCGTCAACAGTGGGAATCGGAAAGCGATCTTTGATTGTAATTTGGTTGAGGCCACGGTAATCTACACAGAATCGCCATGTCCCATCTTTTTTTCGAACCAAAAGAACCAGTGATGAGAATGGGCTAGTTGATGGTTGTATAATACCTTCTTGGAGCATCTCCTTAATTTGTCACTCAATTTCTTCTTTTTAGAAATGAGGGTAGCGATAAGGCCGTATGTTGACCGGTGATGTGTTGGGTTGTAAGGTGGTATTGTGGTCTTGAGGCCGATGTGGGGGAAGGGAATTTGGTTTCTCAAAGATTGGGCCAAATTCAGTGAGCAGGTGCTATATCGGCGTGGGTAAAGAAGGAATATTTGGGTCCGATATTTGGTTGGCTACGGGCTGGATGTGATAGTACACGGCCTAGGCTGTGGTGTTATGTAATCTTTTGAGTTGATTAAGTGATATTGGGCTGGGAATGTGGGTCGATTGATGGGTTGTTAGTCGAACGGTCTCCCCTTCGTACTCAAAGGCCATGGTTAATTTTTTATGATCAATCATAACCGGGCCCAACGTTTCAAGCCACTGAATGCCCAGAATGAGGTCTGATCCTGTAAATCGCAGAACGTACAAGTCGAATTTAAATTTGGCAAGATGTATGGCAAGGTTAATCCCACATACGCGTCCTTTTTTTCGGAGTCGTTCACCATTACCCACCGTGACTATGAGGCCTCTTCCCTGATCAATAGGTAAGTGTAGGTAATTTGCAACTCGCAGGTGGATGTAATTGTGGGTACTGCCATAATCAACCAATGCATCAATAGGATGGCCCTCGATGGTAGCCATGAATCTCAGTGTTTTTGGGGAGGAGGAGCCGACCAGGACATGCAAAGGAAATTTCGGGCCTAGAAGTATAGCTTGGTTCGGGATCCTCATTTTCTCCATCAGATATATGTTCTGGGACATCTATTGCGTCATCCCCGGATATCAATAGGAACTGTTGAGCTTTGCACCTGTGACCGGGTTTATATTATTAGTCACAATTATAGCATAAACCCTGCGCCTTTCGATATCTGAGTTCGACGGGGGTAAGGGATCGTCTAGGGATGGAGGGTTGGCTAATTTTTTATGGTGGAGGAATTGGTGGAAGGGTTAGTAAGGGAGGTCGTGCTGGTTGTGTGGAATAGGGTTGTGGGGTTTGGATTTTTGGAAAGGAGATCGATTGAAGGGAGCTCGTGAGTCTTGAATTTTCCCTTCAATAAGTTTAGCTAAGGCGATGGAATTAATTATGGATGTGGGTCTCATAATGGCCATTTCTCATTGACTTTGGGGTTTAAGCCCGGAGATGAAACAATTGAGAATGGCATCCGGAGTCATATCGAAAACCTGATTACAGAGATTTTCGAAGACTGATTGATATTCAGCGACCGATCCTGTCTGTTGGAGTTTGAATAGGGAGGCTTGATGGTTGGTGTATGAAGATAGGCCAAAACGTTGCTCTATTGCGTGGATCAGAGCCGACCAGGAAGATAAATGTTTATTTCGGTGCATCCATTGGAACCAGGACAGGGCTTGTCCTACCATATAAAAACTGGAGAAATCAATACGTTCTTGATCAGGTATGTTACGATAAGCAAAGAATCTTTCAGCCTAGAAAATCCAGTCCAGGGGATTCGATCCATCGAATGTGCTCAACTCACATCTGAGATTACGGCTAAACGATGAGTTGGGATTTGGTTCTGACAGGGTGATGTTAGTGGCAAGGGCAGGCAAGGATGATGCAATGTGGTATGGTGTAGGTTGTGTTTGTGAATGACTGGGGAGGGCGGAATGCTGTGAAGGTGGAAGTCGACGGAGGATTTCTGCAAAGGTGGTTTGTATGGCATCGTGCTTCTGATTTAGGGTGGAAATTTCAGCTTGGTGGGCTTCAGCACCCTCTTTCAGCTGCTGAAGTTGCTCGTCTATAGCTTTATAACGAGTCTGCATCCCGTCAGTCATTACGACCTCTCAACGAGAGCACCAAATGTAAGGATTAAAAAACGGGTATGCCACTTTCGAGCAATTGCTGCTCCAGAATAAAGGAAAGAAGATAATTTCTGTCTATATTCCTTGCCTCCTTTCACAATTCGTGCTTACATATTTATAACCATGCAGCCATGCAAAATACAGATAAATCCCTCCTAACGACTTCTAATGACCCAGTAAAACAGAAAGATTTATCCAAGATCTGGCTAACTGACTAGATACTTGGATATTCTTCTAGAAGACTAGATACATCATAAATTCTAATAGAAGGAACAAATATCAAGCAGGGTTGGCTGGATTAAGGCTTGGATCACGGCCTGCAATAGTCTTGTAAGTAGCTGGGTTACTTTACCCTCCTCTTGGGCCTTGCCGAATTGCTGCTTGTATTCGTATCGGACTAGGTTGAATAATTAGGGCTGGTTGATTGTTTTATATACAACTTTCAGAGGTAAAGGTATTATTAAAAATCATTGGTGTATTTATACTATGATTAACATTATGAATTAAGAATATAAGTACTTTCGACCTAATTAAAATGAATGAATAGGTTAAGTATAATAAAAATGTAACGGTGTAATAATCGTGACTTTAAAAAAAAAATCGCTTTTCAATTTTCTCCTACAACATATATTTTCTCCATTCCCAAAAAAATCTTTCTAACTTTAAAAAAAATTAAAATCATATTTTTAAAAAAATTAATGCTCACTTTTTTATTTTATTTTTCTCTTTTTTTCTATGAATTAATTATTATATTATTTTTTAATAAAAAAGTATAGTAAATAAATTTATTACCATATAAAATAATATATAAGTTATTTAAAAAAATAGTTTTTATAAATAGACGGAGTATTATTAATTATTATTATGTACTCGCTGCTTCGACTTGCAAGTGAAAAGTCAGCCTGCCGGATGTCATGGTCTATCTTAGAGGTGGCAAACGGGTCATTTGGGTCGGGTTAGAGTCGGGTTGATATGGGTCGGGTCAACTTTGGTTTACTATACAATCGAGTCGGGTTCGGGTTCGGGTTCGGGTCTAATTCGGTTCAGGTGTGTTTCGGGTTGTGTTGCTTTGGGTCGGGTTCGGGTTCGATTCGGGTTAAGTGACGAGTCGGGTGTGATTTGGGTCGGGTCGATGCTGGGTTCTTCGGGTATCTCGGGTTCGGGTTTATTTCGGGTTTGACTCGGGTCTATAGAATTCGGGTTAGGTTTGGGTTCGGGTCACTACATGGGTTGGGTGTAAATCGAATCAACTAAGCGTCAAATTTATCGGGTTTTTTGAATTCGAGTCAAATCAAAAGGCTCAAATTGGATATTATGTATAAAAATATGAATCATGATTAAGAACGAGTTAGAACATAAAAAATGGAACTTGTATGAAATAAATCATATCAAATTATTTTTAATTTTTACAAAATTAACTTTAAGCATTTTTAGAATACTAATAAAATCTTTGAATACACCGCCATCACAATTTAAAATAAGACAGTTTTTTCCTGGCCATAATAATGCGATCTTATCCTATTATTATTAGTTTGGTTTTAGCTTTTTATGCTATGATTTTTTAATTTCTCAATGTTACATTGTCACTATATTTCATTTTCAATAATAATTTTTAATACATAATAAATAAATATGTAACAAATTAAAATTACAATCATCAATAACTTAGTGAAAAATAAAATATCAAAGTTGTCTTATGATTATAAACCCTACACCACTTCTAATGAATTTGTCACAATGCCTAACTTAGTAAAACAGTACTCCATCATAGTACACTAAATTCTACATTGTATGTCTAATATCTTAAGACAATTATCTATATTATAAATATATCACTAGATATTTATTACTGTCACAACATAGCTAATAACTAATAAGTGACAATACATCACCTTTTACACCTCAAATCGCAATTATAATTTTCATGATTTCCTACATTACTTTTCGTGAATTGTTTATGTTCAATTTCCATCAACATGCATATCATCTATTTCCTTCATTCTTATAGTTGCCTACATAATGTATCATGCCCTTCCTTTGTTAATTATTTCATTTCTTGATATTACAGCATAATATTCTAGTAGCAAGTGCATGGTATCCTCAATAATATTATTTCATCACTGAATCAGTGCAGAGTCCTTTGATTAGGGATGTACACGGGGCAGATTTTACCTAAAACCCAACGGATTTTATCCGACGGATATTTAAACAGATATGGATACGGTCATACACGGATATGGATGATTGAAAAAATATCCGTCGGGTTTAGGTACGGATACAGGTATGGGAAATCTATACCCATCCCCATAACCATATCCGTATCCATATCCATATCCATACCCGTTTACCCGATATATAATTATCCTTTTACCCTTAATTTTAAAATAAATATATTATAAATTAAGGTTAAAATTATCATTTGCCTTAACTTTAAATAGGTTTATCCGTCAGGTAATGGATTTATCCGGTGGATAATATCTATTAATGGGTAAATGGATAATCCGTCGGGTAATGCCGTAATGGATATCCAACGGATACAGATATGGATGTGTTAACGGATATAAATTCGGGTACGGGTACGGATTTTCTTAACAGGCACGGATAAGAAAATGGGTATACCTACCCCGAACCCGCCCCGTTTACATCCCTACTTTGATCTCTTCTTATTTCCATTCATTCAAATAACCCATAATAGTATACACGTCATTTTTAATGTCTCATCATCTAAGTGTTATATTATGAAATAGACCCAATTAAATTCATTGCCTTTTCATAGTGTACAACTTTAGTATGGATTATCATCATCCAAATAAAACACTTCGGCAATGGGGAAATCTTTAATCTCATGCACCAAAGTCTAAGTTGCTTGTTCACAGATCTCACACAGTGGTTTATTTGTACCTTTCTCACCCAACCTATTTTTAGTTAATAGCTACTCCTTAAAAGCCTTTGATTCTTAGTGATATTCTTAGTGAGGATTGTGAGGTGCTAGATTTATTGTCATTGCAAACTTGATGATGATGGTGACTCATCCTTGGCTCCCTTTAGATCTTTTAGCTCAATATCATGCCTATCTAATATTATCCCTAGTTGGTTGTAAATTTAATAAAGCTTTAAAATATCCAATAGTTTCATAGGTTGTATAATAGGTCCTAATAAATTTGTATTCTTTTGTAAAGAGCCACGATCTAACAATTTCATGATATAACTCACATGTGTTGCATTTCAATAATTATGAACTCATTTTCTAATCTAAACCATTTGGATGAAGTCAAAATTACCCTTTATTATAGCTTACTCATGCATCCTCCCGTACCCATATATCTGACTCATCTCCAACTTATCACACAAAATCTTCTTCTAATAGGTGTTTCCTCAAACATATTATTTATCCTTGATTTTTTTATGAGAGATGAACCGACTTGATTAAGGCCTAAAAAGCCCACTTATTCTTTAACTTTTTAATTTTTACTTATACTGACCATAGTTATTAATATTTAATGCAAGTTCTATATATCTTTAAAGTCATTTATTCCTTGTTAAATTACAACTAAATTGATCAAATTTGATCAATTAGTTTATTATCACTTATATTATAGATTTGCTCTTCATATTTATAACTTATAAGTTTGGCGACTAAGATGTTTGATGTGGTTTTAAATGGAATGGATTGAAATTTCTAGTAATGTGTTGTCATAGATTTTATATCTCTATGATATGCTAAGATACTATTATAATTATATAAGGGAAATTCAATCTACAATATGAAAATATTAAATATTCATATATGAAATAAATCAACATCAAAATAAATACTAGAAATATAATTTATTTAATGAGTTAACTCAATTTTAGTTGGTTGCAATTATTATAAATATCTCACTTGTCATTAATTTAATTACAAAATAAAAGCTACCATCGAAGATACACATTTTAAAGTAAATTTATAAAATTATTACTTAGTTACCCTTTTATATTAGTAATTAACCTATTATACTGTAATTCCATAAACGAATTGATAGGTTATCTTTCAAGTTTCAACCAATCTTTATTTTTAAGCTCCAACATCATTAATCATCCAATAAAAAAAAATTAAGAGCTGTGAATAAATTACATATATAATTTAGTCTCAAACTTTAATTAGGGTTAGAAATATAAATAACTTGTATCTTTAAATTAAATGATAATTATAATTAATAATAATATTATATATATTATTTTTTGACTTATTTTATTTTTTATACATTAAATACCAAATATTTTTTAATACTTTGTCCCTTCTTAAATATTTTACTTACTTCTTATTTTGCTAAGCCTCTTAATTTTATATTAACTATAATGAGATATTAGTTAAAATATTTCTAATTTTCTATTAAATTTATATGTTTCTAATATTTCACCTATATTTTATTTTTTCCTAAATAAAATACCTATATCTTATTTTTCCACCAAATATAATATACTATTTTTATTTTTTACCCTTATTTCTACGGCACATTATTACTTTATTAGTTTATTACCTGCAGGCTTCAGAGAAACTCGATCGATCGATCCTTCTGCCCCCCAATTTTCTCCTAAAATCTCTCTCCCTGTCTCATTCCTCATTTCACTCCACACAACGTTGGTTTCATCTCAATCAAACCATCCTCATTCCTCATCGGTGGTCACTGGTCAGTGACTGTCTGTCTCTGGTAGTCTGGGTTCACTTCTTTCGCTCACAGTCACACAGGCACAGGCCGCACACTCACAGGCATACGCACAACTCACTGCATGAATGAGTGTGTGTATATGTATTAAACTATTGATAGTTTAATAATTCATACTCTCTGACTTTCCCTTCTCAAGCCTCAGCAGTTAGCCGACTCAGCCATCTTGGGCCTCTTCTTCTACAGTCTGCAACAGCAACAACACGCACACACACACTACACCACCGAGCGGCGAACGCCAGCCAGTGCAACCACCTACTCCATTTCTGCGGCCTTCGGTGTGTGTATTACTCTATTGCCATGCATTTGCATTCGATTGTATCATGCTCTCAGCATGACAACACCATTTGGCGAATAAATTATGGATTCTTGTTGGCTGTTGCTTATTTTTGAGATAATAACATCCATTTTTTACTCATTCAGTCAATCAATCATTCGTGTAAAATATACACTACACGCAGCACGCATGGTACATGCAGACACAGCACTCAGCGCCAGCGGCAGCCCTCCTCTGCAAGTCTTCATGGTGAATTGGTGATCAGGTGATGGCACCCATTATCATATCCAAATTTATTATTATTTTTACCTATATCCATTTTTATATTTATTTACACACATTCATATCCTATATCTGTTTCTCTTTCGAATGTTACTCACCATAACAACTCCCTCCTCCTCCCCGAAATGAGACATTATATAACAGACACGACATGTAACCTCGAATATGAGGACTATACGTGTATACGCTGTGGAAATTTTCGATCGAACTCTTCAATTCCCTTCCCATTCATAAAGGAAGATGGAAATGGAAAAGACCTGGATTAGTTCATACCAACAAAACGTAAAAATGGAAAAGGGAGGTGAGATACTGAGATTGCGATCGCTAGTCAATCATCTGCCTGTTTTTAACATGTGAGTAGCAAGGACCCTTTGGAATTTTGGTGGAGCACCAGAGTCCAAAGTTGTCGGTGAAATTATGTTTTTGATTCTTACCTGGCCTCGCCACCCTGCATCAACGGTGGAAATGGCAACAAGGGCCTTTTCTAAGATAGTGTATATGGCTTGGGCTGGGCATAGTCTCGGTCGCATGATTGTAATTATCACGAGCAAAATGCATTTTGAGGGCCTTTTCTAATGGGGGGGCGAGAGAAAAAGAAAAAATTGGTCTCTAAAAAATATATACATAAATATAAGTATTAAAATATATAATATATTGAGTAAAACAACCAAATTTATTTAGAAACAAAAAAATAATTCAACACATTATTTTCTTATTTGATTGAATACTATTTATGAAAGCAAAACAAAATTACTCACAAATACTAACATCAAATATAAACTCCAAAACACTCCTCACTCAGTATCCATCCCCCTTACAGCCCTGATCCCATCTTTGAAAATAATATTCTAAACCTCACTTGTGGAATAAAAAATAAAAAATATAAAAACCTCACTTGTTGAAGGCCACCGGAAGTCATTTCGGTTGATTAGCTTCATGAATTATAAGTATTTAGCACGACTTTGATTCACGGTTGATCTGTTTTCCATACGCAAGACATTGCTGTCATTGCACCTGAGCTATGCTTCTAAATTCTAAATCACGATTACTAAAAAAACAAAATAAAAGCACACACACACATGGTGTGCTGGTTTAGCCACTACCAAGTAGGACCATATAAGGATTCGAACTACATATATAATATGGCCACCATAAGGGAGATGCGGATTATGGAAAACAAGAGTTGAGCGTGAATCAAAGTCAGTAACCTGCATGCTGCGTGCATGGCTGTGTGTGCAAGACAACAAGAGTTGTGTTTGTTTAAAATTTATTTTGGTACCCATTATTAATAAGTAAGGGTATTTTTAGTGTTTTTTGGAAGATAAAAATTTTATTGTTATAATTATTATTTTACTTGATAATTATTATTGTATGTGATTTTATAACCACCTTAATCAAATACTAATACTAATAATTTATTGTAGTTATGGAAGCTGGAAATTATGATGCTACTAATCTTCCGAATCCTGAATTGTAAGAAGCGGATAAGAAAAGGAGCTCAGTTTGGAAAGAATTTTTGAAGCTTAAAGGAACCGAGACAAAGGATGGAAAAGAGAGAGCACTTTGCAGCCATTGTAAGGTGGCTTCTTTCATTGCTAGTTCACATTATGGAACAACAAATCTAAAAAGACATCTTGATAAATGTCCATCATATCAACAGACCGTGAAAGTAGAATCTAATGTTTACTACCCAAGGATCTATAGAGATCTATTAGCAAGGGCTATCATCAAACATGGATATGCATTCTCTTGGGTTGAACACAAAGGCAATAGAGAAATTCATGCATACTTGAATAATCAAGTTAGAACCATTTGTAGAAATACTGCAAAATCAGACGTATTGAAATTGCATTCAAACTTGAAAATTGAGCTTAAGAACTATCTTCGTAGCATCCCTGGTCGCATTTGTCTGACTTCTGATATGTGGACTTCTTGTCAAACCGAGGGATATATGTGTTTGACTGCTCATTTTGTGGATACTAATTGGAAGTTGAATAGTAGAGTACTGAATTTTCATCATATAGAAACATCACATACGGGACAAATCTTACATAATTCGGTGTTAAGTTTGCTTCAAGATTGGGGTATTGAGGATAAGATTTTCTCTATCACATTAGACAATGCTTCTAGCAATGATAGAATGCAAGATCGTTTGAGAAGTACACTAAACGATCAAAAATTTTTGTTGCATGATGGCATTTACTTACATGTTCGATGTGGTGCTCATGTTTTGAATCTCATTGTTAAGGATGGGCTTAAGGTGATAGAGGATATTGTTGTTAAGATTAGAGATAGTGTGAAATACATCAAGTGGTCAGAATAGAGGAAGACTACATTTCGAAATTGTGTGAAGTTAGCTCGGATATCAGATACTAAAGCATTATGGCTTGATGTTCCCACAAGGTGGAACTCAACTTATTTGATGATTGATAGAGCTATTATTTATCGTAATGGATTTAAGGAGATGGTGGTTGTTGACCCTTTGTATAAGAATTTTCCGGGACCTCAAGAGTGGGACATGCTAGAAAAAATTCGTGATGTCTTGGAACCATTTTATGATATTACTGAGTTATTTTCTGGTAGTCAGTATCCCACAGCAAACTTGTATTTTGAGAATGTATGGAAGATCGAAATGCTTTTAAATGATTTGGTAAAGGGTGACGATGAAGCGTTGAGGAAAATGGCTATAGAAATGAAGATTAAATTTGATAAGTATTGGGCCAACGTAGATGGGAATGAATATGGTACATTATTTGCTTTTGCTGTAATTCTTGATCCTCGTTGTAAGTTGGATTTTTTGAAGTATTGCTATCAAAAATTATTTGAGGATGGAACAAGGGCTTCTTTGAAAGTTAGTGATATGCGGTTTAAGTTAGGGATGCTTCTAGTGGAGTATCCTTCAGTTAATGATGGAGGAGGTACTTGCAGTAACTCTTGTGGAACATCATCAACATTAGACACTAACACCCTTGGTTCTACTCGCAAGCGCAAATTTGATTTCTCTGCTGTAAGTTTACATTTCTTACATTCCCCTAATCTTTTATGCCTTTCCTTTGATTCTAATTTGTTATTATATTTATATTCAATTGACTATTACATATAATGTTTTTTAGCATTCTTGATTTATTATATATATATATATACATTTGCTTTTGTAATTTTTAGGGTTTTGATGAAAATGAGACTGCATACACTTACAATGAAAAGACAAAGCTGGATAAATATCTAGATGATCCAAGAATGGACCGCAAAATCAAGCTGAATGTTCTTGACTTTTGGAGAGAGAACGAGTCTCAATATGGAGAGCTTGCACATCTAGCTAGGGATATTTTAAGTGTGCCCCTTACAACTGTTGCATCAGAATCAACTTTTAGCATCGGAGGTAGAGTTTTAAATAAGTGGAGAAGCTCGTACTTGCCTGAAAATATTGAAGCGTTGATAACTACTCGTAGTTGGTTGTATGGTTTTGAAGGTAGTGTTTTTAAGGCTTTTATTAACTTCTTTGTTTCTACATCATAGAAAATTTCTAATGTGTTATTGTTTCTCTAGCATCTGAGGAAGATGAATATGTTGGTTGCAATGTGGGATGGGATGGAGCTAACCCCCCTACTAGACACCCTGAATAACGTCCATAGGTAATATTTTAATTCTTTATATAATTGATAGTTAAGTATGTAACTTTTATCCGAATGGAGTGTATTTAACTACATGTTCTTTCACTACAGGGAGGACTACACTGATATTTTTGAAGAGGTTGCAGGAGTTTTTTATGTTGTAAGTTTCATAAGTTGCTTTTAGTAGTGATATTAACTTTAATGGGTGAAAGTTTTCTTCTTTATATGTTGTAGTGTGAAGGTTTTTAGTGTTGCTAGTTTTATAAAAACAATTATCTGAATTAATGATGTGGCTTCTTTGATTTTCTATAGGTTGTATTGTTAGCTGTTGTCTTGTTATTATCTCAACCTGATCTTCCCTTAACAAATAAAGGGGTTTGGGTTTGGAGTTAAAAATGGGGTGATATTATCTTTTTTTTCCTCATTATTATATAAGCCTCAGATTAAGGTGTTTGACTTGTTGGTATGATTTTTGTGTAACAACATATATGGTGATGGTTAGGTGATGTCTTTCTCTTAGTATTATAACTATCCTATAGGACATCTTTTGCCTTTTAGATTGTAAATTTCTTCCTTTGTAGTTTGTATTTTTTGGTTACTTGCCTCAAAGTTAGGGCTTGAATCAAATAGAGGTATTCACCTTCATCCATTAAATAGAAGATCAAGTATTCATTGTAGGTGTATTATCAATGCTCTAGTTTTCTTATTTATACTTGTTTGGACTTTTATTGTATTTATTTGCTAGTAATTATCGGCATACTTGATACTATTGTGTATTTTGTATCATACAATGAGTGTATGATGAAATTTTGAATTAGATTGTCAGGTCCTCATGAATCATTAATACAATACCATATCGCTCTTCTTCTTCTTCTTTTGGTATTAATATTTACTTGAGTTTTTTTCTTATTCATCATCATTTGCATTTATAATGTTTAGAAAATTATTTGTAAATAACTAGATTTGAGGATCAGTTCACCTATACTGATTATTTTATTTTATTTTATTTTATTTTATAGGAATGCGAGTTAGCTCATCACCTCACATGATACAACTACACAAGCTATTCCATCATGTTTGAAGTATTCTATGAGTTTAATCATTGAAATCACTTAAGATCAATGCTTTGTAGTCTTTCACATGTATGGTTGTTTTTATAATGTATTTTGTGCTAATTTTGTTCTAATGGATAAGAATGGAATGTTACTGATGTCTGTAGGTAATGCAATAAATTATGAAGGTTACATTGGAGTATCTAGCCACCTTCTATCATATATATCCATTACTTGGATTGTAGATCCCATTCGATTAGACTTTTTCTAATATAGATTATATATATACTACTATAATATATAATGGCTCTAAAATTGAATTGAAAGATTATGCTCATAAGTTCTAGATTTTATAAGTTTAATGATCCGTCATTGGGTTATTATTATTATAGTTCAGAGTGTCGAGTTTAAGTTATAGAAGTTATCAAACAAAGTGAAGCAAAAATATAAATTTATGCTTATAAATGTTTGCATTTATTTACATTGTTTCAAAAATTGATAAGTATATGGAGTTAAAAATATCATATATGAATAAGAATAATCAATTATCGATTTAAGTCTGGTTCGGGTCGGTTTGGGTTCGGGCTAGAGTTCGGGTTAGTTCGGGTTAAAGTTAGAGTTCGGGTCGGTTCGGGTTCAGGTTGGAGTTCGGGTCGGTTCGAGTTCGGGGTGTGCTCGGTTCGGGTTATTATTGATTTTGGTCACTTTGGTTCGGGTCAATTTAGGTTCGGGTCATTATCGGGTTAGCCAAATTCGGGTCGGGTTCGAGTTGAATCGGGTTGTTTCAGGCTTTCGGGTTATGAACGAATTTTATTTTTCGGGTTACTATCGAGTTTCAAGTCGGATTATTCGGGTTGGGTCGGTCGGATTGGGTCAACTTTGCCAGGTCTAGTCTATCTCGCCACTTTCGTTTGCATGACCCTGACTTAGCGCCCACGACCAAACAAAGGGTAGTTTTTATCAAAATCTAGTCACTGTACTCTTTTTTTGGATGTGGATGGTCTAAGGCTTTATTTTATAGTATATACGAATTTTTGCCACTATGACCGATGTGGGTCCATTTTTATAAAGATCAAGGGTCTGGATAGTGGATAGTGGATAGTGGATAGACAGATGCGCACGCGTAGTAAACCTTTAAAAACAGTCCGCCATCAGGCTCGAATCCTTAGTAGTAGTTGTTATTATATTAAAAAACGATCTGTCATTATTAGCCTACGAGCTAGTAGGAGTATGATTTTGCGTGAAATCTGACCACCTAATTCCTCTCAAATATGAGATTCTTGCGTATGATCGATATCACCGTGGTTTTGTATTTCTTTTATTTATATGTTGTTGTTTTTTCACTTTTCAATCGTAAATACTATAGATAAAAGAAATACAAAACCACGGTGGTATCGATCATACGCAAGAATCTCATATTTGAGAGGGATTAGGTGCCCGTGCGGGCGTAGCTCAGTGGCTAAGGCAAGACAAATTGATACAAGAGGTTCAAGGTTCGATACGCGGCAGCCGCAGTGTGGGAGTTTCAACCCTCCAATGTGGGGGTGGCTCCTTGTGGGCACCGTGGAGTGGACCACCTTGTCCTTGGTTGCTGAGTCACCGTAATTTACCGTTCAACAGCTCTCGGGCCGGCGGTTGGACCCCTGGGGGCGAGGGTTATCACCTTTTGACACAAGAGAGGGATTAGGTGGTCAAATTTATGTGGCTCATGATGTCGTCTAGTCATTGTCATAAAAAAATTTGTACCATATTTAACTATATTCTATAGTATACTTTTTTATCAAAAAATTGAGTAGTAGAAGCAAAAAGGGTGGCGGAGGAGGAGACCCATGTGCGCGATTGAAGACAAAGGATAAAGTAAATAGTTGAACCAAATGAAACAACAAAGATAAAATTCGCTCTTCACAGCATTTCTATACATCAGTTGTATTTATCATCAGTTGATATCTGATATACATGTATCTGATCTTTTTTTTTTCCTTCTTCCCCATATAATTCAATATTATTAGTTTTGAAAATAAGGTAAATAAAACAAACCCTAAATCTATATATATATATATAGATGATATAAAAACAAAAATTAATTTTTTAAAAAAGATTCCGACTAATATGCTTAATATATCCAAAACTTTAATCTTCATTCTTAATTTCAGCTCTCTGTGATAATTAAATTAATTTTTTCTACACTTATTCTCAAATATTTATTCGGGATGTTATTTTTCATCCCAACCGATAAAATGATAATTCAAGTTTAAAAGTAAGCAAAACATATAATCTACGTATAAAATATTGTTTTTTTTAATTAAAAAAATAGGTCTAGAATATTCCAAAAATTAAGAAATTATTCAATACATAGTGGACCAAATCATTCGATACATATTGAGTAGCTGTTAAATCACTAAAATATATTCATATAAAACCGATGGCATAAAATTAATATTATCATTGGTTTATTAATTTAGTGTTAATTGGGATTATTAAGTTAAATTGATTTAAACAATGATACATGTTAGATATATATATATATATATATATATATGTAAGGTTGTGAATTTACAAAAATGAATATTCATATAAGTCAAGAACACAAACAAAACAAAAATTGAGGGGCTGCCATGAACTGTGTGATATCTGTGGAAAGGTTATATATCAGAATATGAGTTTAGCAATTCACAGACTTCAATAGGAAAATAATCAGGCATCCCTTTTTCTTTTTTTTTTTTTTGGTCAAAGGGAGGGCATCTGTTGTGTTGCATGCCTAACAATTTAAAAAAGGCAACCAAGACTATATATATATGTTTGATGTCTACTAAGACGATCTCTTTAATATGTGACCTAACAACTAAATATAATAGTTTAATAAAATTATTGTAATAGTGTTATGATTCTACTAAATTACTATAATAATTCTATGAAACTACTATAATAGTTTTACGAAACTATTAAAATACTATGATAGCTTTAGGAAATTTGTAAAATTATTGTATTAGTTTTATGAAATCACTTTAATAATATTATGAAACTGTTGTAAGCATTTTATGAAACTATTGTAATAGTTTTATAAAACTACCATTAGATTAAATTCGGGCCATTATTTTATGATCAACAGCAAAGATACATGGTTCTTCGTTCATAATAGATACCTAAGTTCTCATTAAATATATCACACACGTGCGTGCACACACACACACACACACATATTTTAGAGGTATATCTAATAAGAACTTCTCTTTTAGATGAGAATAAGAACTTCTCTTTTAGATGAGAACTAAGAACTTAAACCATGAGCCATTAGAAAAATGAAGATTAAATCAGTGGCTAAGGTTAAATGAACAACAAACAGTATGAAAATAAGAAAAACATAGCAAACTATAACTTAGTGTCAACTTTGGGTTCTATGGGATAGATCAAGGTTGGGATAAATCAAGTTTGAGATGCTTAATTTGGCAGAAAAATAATAGAGATGTCTAGTACACTTTAAGATCTTCTAGTATGCCCTAAAAGGTTTTAGAGACTCTTAGATATGTATGCAGTAATCTAGGATATTGTAAAATATTGTAAAATATTGTAGAATAAAGAAGAAGAAGAAGAAGAAGAAGAAGAAGAAGAAGAAGAAGAAATTAAAATGTTCTAGAGCACTCTTGTACATGGGAGATATGTCAAGTGAAAGTCCTAGACTCCTAAAGCATGGGAAGATAGTGGAATAATTTAGAAGATAAATAGCTAGACTTATCTTGTATTTTGCAAAAAATTTAGAACATTCTCTTTTACAAAAGGGACTAATGAGTCCTCAATTATAAGTAGAGGTGCATCCCATTAGTTTCCATCACCCAAGAAGTCCCAAGTATTATAAGCACTCTACTTTTATACACATTCTCTACCCTTATACACATTATCTTGTAATAGAAAACTTCTTTCTTTATAATTCTCTTGCATTTTATACTACTCACACTCTTGTCTTGCAATTAATTCTAGTTTGGCTGACTTGACTTAACCTTACACAATGATTGTGATTAAGCGAGTACCGCACGGGACTTTGTAGAAAGATTCAAGCCATCATAATTGGTACAAGAGTTTGTTCAAGGGGAAACACATGTTAGGAAAGTTGGTTACAAGGGGTAATGTTCTAAAAGGAGTAGTATAACAAGTGAACCAAGATCAGTGCTTTGGTGGATTTGCAATCAAAGAGCATAAGTCATGGATGATCTAAGAATGTCCTCACTGGGTTTGATTCTAAGTTGGTAAAGGCAGAGGAGTACATATGAAACATCAAGGATCTAAGAGAAGATGTTGAGAAATTGATGGATACTACAAACAAGCTAAATGAAGAATTTAGGATACGTTGGTAACTATAATGGAGGATAACACTGATGTGGTGAATTAAGACATGATATGTTTTAGGGATGCTATGCAACAAACTATGGGAAAGTTAGAAGCTATATGATGGAGCTATCTAACAAAATTTTTTCATATAGGTGGACATGACCCAATATAGGAGAATTATGGCACAAAGGACCATCACAAATACTCCTAAGGGGTTAGATAAGCTAAGGCCTCCACCATTGCTAAGCATATGGGATGCTAAAGTACTTGACAACTTCCTTCTTCTTATGGAACATTTTCTTGAGATTTTAGGGATCATTCATGAAAGAGAAAAGGTACACACTACCTATATTCTCCTCATTGATAGTGCCAAAGTATCGTGGCAGAACAAGTTTGATGATATGGAATTAAGGCAAGTTTCCATCACCACTGGTGTGGAGTTTAGGTAGGAAATTAAGAATGAATTTTACCTAAGGAATGTTGAGTTCCTAGCTCATATAAATATACATGAAAAGAAGTTTGTAGCACTAAATTTAGAGGTATCAAGCATGAACGATGAAGAGTTGTACTTCAAATCTATGATGGGCCTTCAACCTAAGGTTCTAGCCATAGTTGAGCTAGCTAAAGTTGAGAGGCATGGTGTTACTAGCTTTGATAACACTATGGTCATGGTGTAATTGTTTATGAACCTTACCCTTACCTAGGAGGTTCCATGGGAATATAAGAAGAAAGGCGAGGGAGATAATCTAGGGACCAACGAGGTCAAAGCTGATTAGAATGTTTAGCCTTTTATATGAACACTACTACGGAAAGGGAAAATAATAATGACACATTAATAACGGTGGTTTGGAAACCATTGCCAAACACGTGAAAATCAATAATAGTATTTATATACAAATAATTGAAATAAAATAATTTAAGGGTTATAAAAATAGGAAAAATGGCTGAGAGGGTTTAGGGTTCAACCTTAGGCGGGTGGGGATAGGCGGCACCGGCGGTGGTGCACGACGGCGGTGGCGGTGGCCGAAAAAAGGAAAGAAAAGGGTAAAAGTTGCATGCTGGAAAAAAGGTAGGGAGAATTAAAGTGGGAGTTGAGGTGTTAATAACGATTACTATAATAACAATTATAAAAAGACGTCTTAACAACGGTTCTTTGAAGAACTATTATTAATGGAACTCTTAATAATGGTTTATCTAATAACCGTTATTAAAACCCCAATATTCTACCTCTTATTTTGTTTGGTTCTTGTTTTGTGCTAAAACTTTTAGACTCTTTCATTCTGCACCTTCCCTTTATTGCTCTCATTCTCTTGCAAACCCTCACACCACCACATCATGCACCGTCCAGCTCGTCTCAACTTGGGAAAACCACCACTTGTTTTCTATTACACCACCAACTCCGAGCAACCACTTTTTCGCTTGCATCTAGGGCTGTGCAGAAAAAACGGGATCCGAAAAACCGATCCGGTATCCCAAAAAAACGATCCGAAATTTTGGATATCCGGTCTGATTTTTTAGTGGATAATCCGATCCGTAAAAAATATCCGGTTTTAAGAATAAGTGAGTTATATTTAGGCATAATTTAATTTATAATCTGATTTTTTTTCTTTCAATCTTCAAGTTTGGATCATTTTTTTTATTATAGTACATGAGTCCAAATATAATTTACTAAACTAAAGTCTAAAATAAACATCCACACTCTACAAATAGTCAAATAGGTCACGACCTACACACACGCAAGCACCCAAACCAGAAAAAAAAAACTCCTAAATTTTTTGAACCTCTTAACTTAGGTCATTCCACAGTTCTAGAGCGCCATTGTTCACAAATCTTGATCGCTAATTTTTTTTATATGATTAATCATGTATTTTATCTTTTTATATGCAAGCTAAATAATTAAACAAGTGTTTATGCTGAATTTTTTTTAGTTATAGATTATATATGTAAATTTAATAATCAGATATTTTTTTTAATAATCCGATATATCCAATATCCGATCCGATATTTCGGATATCCGATGTTTCGGATATCCGGTGTATTCGGATACGGATTCGGATATGAGATATCGAATATCCGGTCGGATCAGATATCCGAAAAAAATATCCGGTCGGATACGGATATCTGACAATGCACACCCCTACTTGCATCGCCACACCGCTACCATTCTTAGCGTTGCATGTGCTGTGATTCTTATGCACCTGCCTGCACTTGGTCCTTCTTACTCCACCGTATTTGTAGATGGTCATCATTCTCCTAGCTTTTTCTCTTCTTACACACACACACACACACACACACACATGTTCTCTTTCATTGTTTGTTATTGAAAAATGTATTGTTGAATATGTTGGTGAAAAATATTATTTTTCGTTGTTGAATTTGTCGGTATTATATATTAACATGCATGAGTGTGTTAGTCGACCTTACATACATATATATATACACACACACACACACACCGAAAGTAAGGCTTGCCACCTGGCGAACACCTTTTATATATTCCATTCGTAAAGTGAATTGGCTTTGTAGTTGGGCTGAACTAATTTGTTGGGCCTAGCTTCTAGACTAAGGTCAGGAGCAGTTTGTCTAGGTACTATTGTCCTAGAGGTCGATGGGAAATCTAAACGGGCTACTACAGGTGTCTCAGGCTCTTGGGCCTCATCTGTCTCGATTTGGTGTAGATGGTATCAGAGCCTAGCGGGATTAGCTCTTGAAAGGGGTAAGTGTGTCTGGTCAACCTTCTTATTGTTTTGTACGGGGGGCTGTCTCCTTTTATCTGGTCGTGTGTAAGTCCCAAGGTTAGGCAAGGCAGATAGACATTTTAGGAGTGGAAAACAGTGGACGGTCGTACAAAATAATAGGATAAGAGACATGCATTTATTCCGATCTTCTAGTTCTTCTAGTTCTTCTGGTTCTAGATATAACTCAGGACCTAGAGAATCAAACCGGCAAACTGAAGAATATGAAATCGAAAACTTTGAAGGATCCATAGATAATTGGAAACTTCCCAAACTTCAAAAGGAAATGGTATATGAAACCTCAAACTGGTCGCTCTTACCTTCAAACTTTATAATCAAAACTGAGGAAAGAGACCTTCAAATTAGCAAACCACTAGAGACTATCCAGCTTCTTAGCCAAAAATCTCTAGCAAAACATATCAAAAAAGGTTTTAATTATATCCACTTAGGCTTAGTCCAAGTAGGATTCCAATCCCTGACAAGGGAAGGCCTAAACACATCAATTTTAGCTGTTCTCAGGGACGCTAGGATGTTAGATTTTACGGATTCTTTGATAGGAACTGTAGAGTCTAGTTTGTGTTCTGGTCCGATATTTTTTAACTGCTTTCCTAATTTTGCACCTTCATTAACTGATCCTAATATCCTGCATGCATTAACTTTACAAATTAAAACGCATGGATATCAAATGTTGCCTGGATCTGTTCCTGTAGCTGTTATCTATAGGATTTATTATAAGGTAGCAAAAACCTCATTTGGAACTCAAGCGGTTAGAAAAATTGAAAATGGTGAGACCTTAGTTTTACAAACTGACTTAACTAGGTCTAACACTGTTATCCCCAAAACCATCAAATGGAATGAAATCAAACTCCCTGAGGAATGGACCTTAGATAAGGCACAACCAGCCCAGGAAGAAATCAAAGAACCCGAGATTCCAAAACCCAACACGAATCTCAATAGTATAACCCAGTTCGACGACGGAACTGTCAAACTTAGTTTTAGGAGGAATCCGAGCCTTAGAATAAGGGACGATACCTCTAGCACTTCCACAATTAGTTTAGGAAATGTTTCGGACCTTCCTAAAAAACATAAATTTGGAAGAAAAAACTCAAAAGAATAGGAATTCAGTAGACGAGCCTCCTAGGTATTCGTTCAAAACTGCAGATTACAAAACTAGAATTCCTAAGGCAAATTATCAAAAACAGAAAGAAAAGGAATCAGAACAAACTAGTGATGATGAAATAGAATCACCACCACATTCTCCTGGCCTTTCTGACATAACCGATAATCAGTTAAATGTCTTGGAAAAAGAATTCGTAATTGATAAAGAATTCTTTAGGGCAGACTTTTACTCAGATAAAAATACCGATAAGAGAAATTGGTTTATCAAACATCTGGTAAAAGAAAGCAAGCAACTCCAAGAAGATTTTTACAAATTTATAGCTGAAAACAAAATCAAAATAATGTTTTTTGACTGGTTAGAATTGGAAATTAAAAATGGCAGATTTGACAAAAAGCAGATAAAACATTATCCTTCCAAATCTGTAAAACCAATAACCACTCGGTCAAAACACAAAACCTGGAAAACTAATAGAGGAGCTGTAGAAACAGAACATCCACCTCTATTAAATATTCAAATGCCCGTTGGCGAAAACATGGTAGAACTCAAACCGTTAAGATTGCCCAAAGAAGATGAACTAGAAAATTCAAAAAATATTGTTTTACAAAACAATTTCACAAATGTTCATCTAAACACAATCGGCAACCAATTGACAAAACTGGATAAACAAATTCAAAAAACTATATTACCGGCAATTCAAACTGTTTCAGAAAAACCAACTGAACCAAAAAAGATGCCTGTATTTAAACCTTTTGAATTATCGAAATCCAGCAAAACTGAAATCAAAAATGAAAAAGATGAATTTGTCGCAGCAATAAAAGAAAAATTAAACTTAATTGCAGCCTCGACTTCATCCAGCCAAAACCAGAATCAGGTCCCTGACACACCTGACCAAACGGCCCAAATTAACATGGTAAACCAAACGGACCAAATCGAGACAGATGAGGCCCAAGAGCCTGAGACACCTGTAGTAGCCCGTTTAGATTTCCCATCGACCTCTAGGACAATAGTACCTAGACAAACTGCTCCTGACCTTAGTCTAGAAGCTAGGCCCAACAAATTAGTTCAGCCCAACTACAAAGCCAATTCACTTTACGAATGGAATATAGATGGACTATCCGAATATCAAATCTTAGGCCTTTTACAACAAATGACTATGGCAGCAAACGCCTATAAAGCCCAAATGAACACATCCGACAGAACCATAGCGGAACTCCTGATAGCAGGATTTTCGGGACAACTTAAAGGATGGTGGGACTTTCATTTAACTCCAAACGAACAATTTAACATTTTAGACGCCATTAAAATGGACGAAAATGAAGAAATTGTTTTAGATGACGGTGAACCCGTTTCTGATGCAGTAGCATCCCTGATCCTTTCCATATCCTTACACTTCGTAGGAGACCCATCACACCTCAAAGAAAAAAATGGAGAATTATTGTCAAACCTTAGGTGTAAAAAACTTAGTGATTTCCAGTGGTACAAAAATACGTTCCTAACCAGAGTTATGCTTAGGGAAGATTCAAACCAACCATTCTGGAAAGAAAAGTTTTTAGACGGTCTACCACCATTGTTAGGAGGAAAAGTTAGAAACAAAATCAAAGAATTATATGATAATCAAATTCCCTATAACAAATTCACCTATGGCGAATTAATTAGTTTCACTCAAAAAGAAGGATTAAAAATCTGTCAAGATTTAAAGCTTCAACAGAAACTAAAAAGGGAATTAAATCAAACAAAACAAGAACTAGGATCTTTTTGCAAACAATTCGACATTACAGGAATTTCAAACAAACACTGTAGTGGAAATTGTAGGCCCAGTTCTCATAAGAAATCAAAGAAAAGGTATTTACCTGCACCGCAACCCCAACAGCAAATTCCTTATTACCAAAACTCAAAATCCAAAGGAAAAACAAAATTTGTTCCCTCCTATGCTGACAGATTTAAAAATTACAAATGTCGCAAATGCGGGAAAATGGGACATACAAAAAATTACTGCAGAAGATTCAAACAAATACGTGAGTTAGACTTAGATGATGAAACTAAGGACAAATTACAAAACCTAATAGTTTCCTCTGAGGATGACAACGTGGACCCAGAATTAGATGAGCTCCAAACAGAGTCATCTTCCTCTAACAGTTCTTCTGACCCTGAAGAAGAACTTGAACAAAACCAAATGAATGTTCTAACAAAAGATCAACAAATGGTTTTAGATATTGTTCCCCTCATTTCTGACCCATTAAAACAAAAAGAATACTTAGAAAAATTAATGGAGTCAATAATTCCGAGTGAACAAACTAGACCAACCAAGTCAAACATTCCTGCAAAACCTACAAACGCTTACGACTTAACTAAAATCCTTAGTCGTCAAAAGAAATCCAAAGATTCAACCCCAACAACTTCTGAATTACAGAGAGAGATTAAAGAAGTAAAAAGGGAATTGAAAGAGTTAAAATCAAAACATGAAACTGACATTCAAAATATCCAAACAATGTTAGTCAAACAAATCCAGATTTCATCTCCAGAATCTAGCGATAGCGAAAAATCTGAACATAGTCAACCTGGTAGCCCAAACTTGAGTGAATTAGTTTCAGGAGAATTTTTACATGTTCTTAAGGAAATTACTTCACGCAAATACATCATCCAAATCACCCTTAGACTAGATGATGGCTTCCTGATAAACACAGTCGCACTATTTGATACTGGTGCTGACTTAAACTGTATCAAAGAGGGAATAATTCCGAAAAAGTACCTCTCAAAGTCAAAAGAAAAACTGTCTGCAGCCAACAGCTCCAGACTAAAAATCAAACATAAGTGTGATGCAGAACTAATCTGCGACAACTTACAAATCAAAACAACCTATTTAATAACCCCAGACATTAGTCAATCGGTTATTTTAGGAACACCCTTCATTAATTTGATCACCCCTTACAAAGTAGGTTTGTCCGGCATTTCATTTAAAACAAAAGGGAAAAAACATAGTTTATCCTTTTTAGAAATACCTAGGACTCGGAACCTAAATTTGTTAAAGGCAAATTTAATTTACGAAGATCAAATTAATCATTTAATCAAAACAAAACAAAATGATTTAGATTCCCTCAAACAAAACGTCAATTTAATCCGAATCCGACAACAGCTAGAAACAAAACCTGTTAAGGACAAAATTGACCAGATAAGGAATCAAATCGAAAAAGAGATCTGCTCCGATCTCCCAAATGCTTTTTGGTCTAGAAAAAATCACATGGTAGATCTTCCGTATGAGGACAAATTCGACGAAAGAAACATACCAACAAAAGCTAGACCCATACAAATGAATTCGGAATTAATAGAATTCTGCAAATAGGAAATAAAAGACTTAGAAACAAAAGGATTAATTTCAAAGTCTAGATCTCCTTGGTCATGTGCAGCCTTCTATGTTAACAAAAATTCCGAAATAGAGCGGGGAACCCCTAGGTTAGTAATTAACTACAAACCTCTAAACGACGCTCTCAAATGGATTCGTTATCCTATTCCAAACAAAAAAGATTTGCTTCAAAGATTGTTTTCGGCAATTATCTTTTCAAAATTTGATTTAAAATCGGGATTTTGGCAAATACAAATTAAACCATCTGACCGATATAAAACAGCTTTCACGGTACCGTTTGGCCAATACGAGTGGAACGTAATGCCTTTCGGATTAAAAAATGCACCATCAGAATTTCAAAGGATTATGAATGAAATTTTTAATCCATATTCAAATTTCTGTATTGTGTATATTGATGACGTGTTAGTATTTTCAAATAGTCTAGATCAGCATTTTAGACACCTTAGGATTTTTCTTAGTGTCGCCAGGCGTAGTGGACTAGTGGTCTCTAAGCCCAAAATAGATCTAGCCCAAACCAGGATTAGGTTTTTAGGACATCATATAGAGTCGGGTAGAATTAGGCCCATCGAGCGGTCCATCGAGTTTGCGTCTAGATTTCCAGACCAAATTCTTGACAAAACCCAACTCCAAAGATTCCTTGGAAGTCTGAACTATGTTCTGGACTTCTGTCCTAACCTTAACCAAATTGCCAAACCACTCCATGATCGGCTCAAAAAGAATCCGAAACCTTGGAGTCAAGCCCAAACCAATGCGGTCAAACTCATTAAAGCCCAAGTCCAGTCCATACCCTGTCTAACCTTGGCCAACCCAAACTTGTTCAAAATTGTCGAAACAGACGCCTCTGAAATTGGTTACGGAGGTATCCTCAAACAATGTCAGGCCCAGACTCTTGAACAGTATCTGGCCCATACCAAATCCAAAACCCAAAGTGAAACAGTGATCCAATACACTTCGGGACACTGGTCACAAACCCAACAAAATTATTCGACTGTCAAAAAAGAAATTTTTGCGATAGTCCAATCCATTTCAAAGTTCCAGTCCGATCTGCTCAATCAAAAATTCCTATTACGGGTCGATTGCAAATCAGCAAAGCAGATTCTGAAGAAGGACGTACAAAACGTGGCAAGCAAACAGATCTTCGCCAGGTGGCAAGCCTTACTTTCGGTGTTCGACTTCGACATCGAATATATAAAAGGTGAAGACAATTCATTACCGGACTTCCTCACACGCGAGTTTCTCCAAGGACGCTCTCTTTCAGAAAATGCCTCCCAGAAAGAAAGGCAAAGAGAAAGTCCAAGAGATCTTGGATCAAGGAAGACCAAAGATCAAATCATGGTACGAAGCAACCATGGAGGATGAAGCAGCCGCAGCTGCTTCCTCAAACCAAGAAGCACAAGCTTCTTCAAATCCAGCACCAAACCCAGACGTGCTCAAATGGGTGGAAACACTTTCCCACTCACCTCAAATAGTTAAGGCTTTACAAAGCCTTTCGGAATCTGTCCAGTGTTCTCAACCTGGACGCACAGGTATTGATTCTCAAAACCCTGTTTACAAAACCGAAGGTGGCTCTTTAATACCTTTAGCACCTTCAAAAGATTTTTCAAAAGAAATTTCAAAACCTGTTTCTGACAAACCAATTTGCAAAATTCCTAACTTGAGATCCAGAATTTCAAGATTGGAAAACGTTTTTGAAATAAAACCGGCTTCCGAAGAAAAGGCCGAGTATTTCACAAAACCAAATTTGCAAATTATTTCAAACCTCGAAGAAGGATTCCATTACCAGGATCCCTTCGTTGCCCTTCAGAAAATGTTTTCTGGATGGTTTTTCAAACCATGGGACGTGACCGCACCCCATGCGTACTACAAGTCGATCCTTGAGTATACAGGCTCAGTCTCGTTCAAAACCTTCAAATTACCCCAAACAAAGAACGAGGCCGCTTACTCAACCTGTCAACTGCACAGGGTCATACTTCCCGCGGACTGGGGCCAAAGCCTCGAATTACCTCGAAGGCTCCCGGATTCGTACAAAAATTGCCCAAACTCCAAATTGAATTTCAACTATTGGGACTACCAACAAGCATGGTGGAATTCTTTCTTTTTAGAAAATTCCCGGAAGTCTCACTCCTGGTTGATATTCTTCAAAGGCTTTAACCAAACCCACCTTCCAGTCTGGTTTATCAGATGGTGGCGAGATTTTGGCGCCATACCAGACATTCTTCCTGAAAGGGTTTCGAAACCACTCGACCTATTCAAAACCCTTTTCAAACCCACAAAAGAAGATAGGTTATTACCCCCTATCTTTCACTTTTGTTCCAAACTATTTTGTCCCTGGGTATTCGCCTGGACAGCGGAGATCCATGAAATCGAAGGTATTCCTACTTTGGTCCGCCGATTCAAAGTCAAGTGGTGGTCAAAGTACCAAACTTTCGACAAAGTGTCCGAGCAGGCTGTTCGCAAACTCATCAAATCACAGCCAGCTTCTTCAGCAAAACAGATCAAGGCCAGTCCAGAAGAAACAAAATTCCTGGCCCAAAAGTCCGTTACTGCAGCAAAATTAGCAGCTGCCAAATCAGAGGAAGAGTACTTAGCCATACTCGGTGAAGTACTTTCACAAAGCAAACATGGAGAGTCTGAAGCCTCGTCCGCCATTCCAGAATTGGACTTCGGAGACGAGAATGAAGACGACTGCTACGGGATACTACCTCCTATCCGGTAGGTAGTACAAATACAGGTATCCGAGGCGTAGGCGTACGCGACATCACGCATCAAAATCATGGCAGACAAAGAATCTGCCTGCCAGCCAAAGGGTTCAGAGTCAAAAGTGCCGCTCTCAAAAGAAGTAGGAATCTACTTTCGGCTACTTTCGGCGACTGATGGTTTTCACCAAGGTAAAAGGACCAAGTAAAAGCAACCGCAAAAGCAAAAGAGAAGAGGACAAAGGAATCTGCGGCAAAAGAATTTTCACGCAGACTACTGTTGTATTCTCTGTCGGCCACTTTTACTATTTGTACTTTTACTCTTGTACTATTCAAACCTTTTCTGTAGATGGTACTGTAGGCAGTACACTTTTTACTGTTTACTTTTACTGTTTACTTTTCGGTGGATTCCCGAATCCACTTTTCAAATTTTGTTATAGTCTGACCCCTTCTTCTTTATAAGGGGTCTTAGGACTTCATTATTCGGGGAGGTCATTTGAAGAGGCAAATACTCCCGTTGCAAACTCAATCCTCTGTATCAAATCTCACATCAAATAAAATTCAAAGTTTTATCTATCCATTTCCCTTTCTTCAAATTTCGTTTATTTTGTTTCTTAACTATCTATCTATCTTTCCTTGCTTTCTTTTCCATATTGTTCAGGTTGCCCGTTTGCATCCCGAGATCCTTGGTGTAGATGGTATCAAAGCCCGTTTGTTGGGTATATATATATATTGTTAATAAGTATAGGACACTAGGATGTTAGGAAATGTCATAAATTAAATGAAAATATATTTTACATATGAACATCATTAAATGAAAATTTCAATTAGAGATGTATGTTAATGATTTTTATTTGATGAAGATTAAATAGAAATAGAAAATAAAGAAGATATAAAAGTGAATAATTAAATAGAGATGAATAATTGTGTGTAATAATAATAATAATATAGGATTTATTAGGCTTTAATTATTTTAGCTAGGTTTAGGATTAGGGTTTATTAGGTTTAGGGTTAGGGTTTAGCATTTATTATACTAAATATAATAGTTAATATGTTCTCTTATAAAAAACTATTATATATATTATTCTCAACTCTACTTTTAATAATATCATATTATTATACTTAACCTATATATATTATCATATTACTATCTACTTGGTTTTACTATGTGGAGCTTGAATGATTTGATGATAGTTTGATATTCAGCCAGTTTGTTAAATTTATAACTCAAGATTATGTCCTTATTTTAAACATGTCAAATATAATAAGAGGAAGCTTGATTTAACTTAACTTATTGACAAATCTAGTGGGAGTATATAAAAGGATGTATTTGGTAATTTATCTTTTCTTGATATTAAATGATACATTTATATCAATTGAGAAATAAATAAAAATCAATTCAAGATTATAAGTTTTATGATGAGTATCTTATGTGGGTATGTTTTTAGCTTTACATAGTTGGTTAAGATATGGTAAAATATATTTATAATTTATCTAGCTAGTTGAAGAGTTTACATATTATGTAATTTAGATCAATTCAAGAACAACCTTGATGATAAAATTTAGTGGTTCTCATTTGTAGGTGGTGAGATGACATATTTTCCACCATATCTATGCATGGTGCCACATGTTGATCTACGAACTCATGTCATATGGTTATACAACAAGCTAGGTCGGTTGTATACGAGTGGCGCATCCTATGACCCCTTCCATTTCATATTGTATCACCTACTGTTGACCCTACATCAAATAGAGCCATGGTCGTTGGCTACATCTACATTTTTGCATTGGTTTTTCCGCCACATTGATACACCACACCTAAAATTTATGGAGGGTGAAGTGTTTGCAAGAGAGTATGATCAGAAATCTAGAGAGTTGATAGTGATTGATGATGAGTGGAGGTTTCGTTATAGCTTACCTCCAAGTATCCACCCCGATTACCCTAGATTATTCGTGACTAGACTCTTTATTGTGAGGGAAAAAATAATATATCAAGATGAGTGGACTTTGAGAGTGATAGTTATTAGTCAGGCTCAACGAGGCCATCGAGGGATTTAGTTTTACGGTTATGAATTTTTCTTAGTTAGGTGTTTGGGCTTTAGAAATATTTTGATTTTTATAGTCCTACTATTGCTTTAATCCCATAATATGTATATCTTTTGTAATTTGAACTATAGTATGAGTAGTTTGGGTATTGTTATCTCTTTCCATTCTTGTTCTCATGATATATATATATATATATATATATATATATATATATATATATATAATATCATGATACATTTGAGATTAACTCTTTCAAAGCATGAGTGATTTGTAAATTATTAGACTAATAATTGAATTGATTTATAATAATTACTTTTGCATGGGATACATCTAGATTGTAAAACTATGGAATATAAATGCTTATCTGTAAATCGTTTGTCTAGAGAATATAACGAAGGAGTGGAGTTTTTCATCAAGTTTACAGTTGAACATGCTCGGGACTCTAATACAATAATCTATCCTTGTTTGAACTGTGCTTATATTCAACGTGTCAACTGTAACACCCCCATTTTTATTGCTAAAAATTTTCATTTTGCGGAAGTGTTAATTACAAAATCAATGGATGTTACCGCCACATTTAGTATAAGTCTGGCATCTTCTACCGTTCTTATACTAAGTGCTAAAGATAAAATATTACTTTACTTAAATAACATTAAAACAAAGGTAGGATAGAATTTCATTACAAATTATGTTGTCCTGATAAATACAAAAAGATCAGGCAAAGAGTTGCACTATAACAAAAGGAAATAGTAGGACATTTAAGAGTACATGGAATATCCTGATCAAAAGAAGTTTGGGTGAACACCGGATAGTCCTAACTCTCAATCCTTTATTTGAAGTCCTCAGACCCTACCCTCAAAGTGATCTTGCAAGGTAAAGACTGCCCATTGAATAGGCAGGGGACTATTAAACATAACCCGTCACTACTACAGTACTGAATAACCCTTTATACCAAACTAATATGAAAAAATAGCATGGAACACATGCACGGCATAAAACTAACAGGTACAAGACATTTAAATATTCATACGAGGATTGATATACATTAATCATTTAGATGGTTGAATTCTATTAAAGCTACATACTACTCATTCTCATTTTTCTAAAACAATAGAAAGCTTACCAGACTAACATGCCAGAGATGCTCTCAGAAGTAATAATTAGAATCCAAACTCTAAGATAACAATTATAACATCCACAACATGACTCATGTCTCAGCATAACTCCCAACCAAATTTATAACATCACAGGTATATTCACAGGTAAGCTATGATAAAAATCCACAACATCCAATGTATAGTTACAAGTAGAATATGATAAAATACATAACATCACATGTGTACTTACCGATACAGGATAATAAAATCCGTAATCGCATAGGTACACTTATAGGTATAATAAATTAAAATATATAACATTAATGGTATATTTATAGATATAGTACAATAATAAACATAACGTCACAGGCATGCTTACAGACATAATACCCACACAGGTAGGCCCAAAGGCGACCACCTAAACCACAGGTAAGCGCAATATCTACTACCCAAAACTACAGGTAGGCACAACGGCCACTACCAAACCAATCTAATATCCAATAATAATCATTCCAATCAAATCATATTATTTTCATTTTTATTTACTTGAGAGGGATGCAATAATAACCTGGATTTATAACAGTACACCGTCCAACCATCCAACCCAAAGGCATAACAACACTCTGGTCATACTGATGCACAAGGCACACTGTACCCTCCTCACCTCGGACACCTAATTCTTAAGTATCGGTACCCCCTATAGGGCCTATAGGTCACCTATAGAGTAGACTAGGGCCTTACTGGGACACAACCGGCACACCAAAAATCCAAACAAATCGAGGACTCCTACCTCGTCTCTAGGGTAGCTACACCTAGAGAGAAACCATTCCCAAACTCAAGGTCTTCCACTTTACGTATTAGTATTTTTATAAAGTTATCACATATAACACACATTACACATTTATTCTCATTTCCATACTCATTCATTTTTCCTTTATTTCCAATTATCCAAGTCAACCCTGCAGTCAACGGTATAAAACAAGGTTAAAGTCAATACTAAGATTAACCTACAAAAAGTCTAAGGCCATCCTTTGTCCAATTATTCACAATTGGGCACACTAGGCCGAAAATGACCAAAATACTCCTGAGGCTAATAATTATCAGATTATCATTCATTTAAATACTAAATCCATTTTATTTATTAATTTATCATGAAAAGGCTAAAATAAAATAATCTAACTATTTATTGTGCAATTTAAATTATCGGTTATGCCAAAATACCATTTTACCCTTGCACAAGTTTCTGCATACAAGACCCTATCATATACTTTTGGAACATACAAAACACATGATCTCAAAATCAACAACAGATAATACATGTTAGACATGATTTTCAAGATAAATATCATAATACACAAAAATGACTAAATTGCCCCTAGGGCACACATTCCTAATAATTATTCTACAATTATATCTAAACATGCTAAACTAATAATTATATACATAATTATCATACCAAATATTTTTTTCCATCAATAGAATCATTTTCAAATCATACTTTTGTACCCAAAAAATTTTATATCAGATAACATGCTCGTTTTATCCGTTTTCATAATACTAATAATTAATACATAATTATATCGAAATAAATCATACTTAACATATTCCATACACCAAAAATCCTAATGTGCTATCACGCAATATTTAACATTTTAGTAGGATATAACGGTTACCTGAATTCCAACAAAAATGTAAAATTAGCAATATCCACTAAAATTTATTAGGTCCTACTAATTAAACTTTCATACCTAAAAAATAATACCACAAATACCAAATTAATATCTATCAGATAAAATAATAATTATAGCATAAAAATATTTATTTTTCTAAAATTACCAAAATACCCTTACATTTAATATTAGTACCAAATTTTTTTAAAATACCACGCAACTCACGCTGCATGTAACGTGAGTCACGCACAAAAGGAAGGGGGCATGGCTGCTGGCTGGGCGAGAGTTGGTCGGGTAAGGCAGGCAAAGAAAAGGGTGGCAGCCGATGGGGTGGAGACCGGTGGCTGGTCGGCGGTGGTGGAGGCTACTGGGCGACAGTGGTGGTTGGCGCTATAGGGAGGCTGCGCTGGTTGTGGCTGTAGGAGAAAGTGAAAGAAAAGGAGGGAGGGTGGAGATGGTGGGATGGCTCGGTGGCACAGGGCGGTTGGAGGCTGGCGGGGCTCGGTGGTGATTTGTTCCTGTGCTGGGGTGGTGCCGCTGCTGGACGACAGGCTACAACAGAGGGAAGGGCAATGGTTGGAGGTGGCTGCGATGGATGATGGTGCAGAGGTTGCGGGAAAGGTTTGGGGTAGTTACTTAGGTAAACAAACAGAGGGGGCAGTTGGGTGACGGGTTGCAACATGGTGGAGGAGTGGTTGGGCTAGGTTCTATGACAGGGGAAAGGTGTAGGGGCTGGGCGACTGGTTGGACACTATTGGTTGTGGCTGCAGGAAGGTAGGGAGAGGAGGTGTTGTGAAGGCTGGAAAGAAAAACCAAAAAAAACAAAGGAGAAAGGGAAGGAGGATGAGAATGCTAGTGTGGTGCGCTGCTGGGTGCTCAAGAAGTGCAGGAAAATGGTGGGGAAAGAGAGGAGAAGAAATAGGGCTGATTGGGGAGTGGTGGTGCAGAGGCTGTGGTGGTGGTGATGTGTGATGGTGCTGAGTTGGTCAGGGAGCTGGGGCACTGGAAACAAACGGGGCAAGGAGGGGAGTAAGGGCTATTTGGTGTGGGAGAGCTGAAGAAATAGAGGGGGTTGTTTGTTTGCGGTGGTGTGTGTCGTGTGTATGGGTGTGAGAGTGTGTATAAGTGCAGATGGTGGAGTAAAGTAAGAAAGTGAGGGAGACCGGGGATGGGATAGTAAATGGCAGAGAGAGAGAGAAGAAAATATATTTTATAAATATATTTTAAATTTAATTAAGATAAATTAGGATATCAGGTAGAAAAATAATTTGGAGAAAAATAATGCGATCTCAGATAGGTTTAAATAAAATGAAAAAGATAAAATAATTATGAATAATTTTAGAAATTTATTTCGGGTTACAGGTCGTAGTAATTTATAAAATAATTAGGATAAGATTTACGGATAAAAATTATGATTAAAATAAATAGTAAATTTCAATCAACTTTTTAACCTGATTATTTTTATATATAAACCGTTGTAATAATAATAATAATAATAATAATAATAATAATAATAATAATAATAATAATAATAATAATAATAATAATAATAACATGTTTAATACTAAACCTCCTAAATTAATAATTATAACTAATCACATGAAATTATTAGTTTTAATTAGGGTTTCATAATAATAGGATATTACATTAACGCTGATGATTTGAGAGATTATTTGTTTGTGCATGAAATTGATATAAGTTACACTTGTTAGATATGGCATGGTGAGATAGAGTCTAAATATGATAATGAGGATGTTAGGGGGGAAGTAGTGGATCGTCATTTGAGAACTATGCGGGACATTTGTTAGAGAAAATGACTCAAAAGGTTGAGAAAAGTGTTTGGGATTATCCAAAAATGTTTAAGAAGTTATAAAATGAGTTGGAGAAACCTTTGTACGGTGATTGTAAGACGTTTACTTGATTATCTGCTACTTTAAGGTTGTACAACTTAAAAGCATGTAATGGATGGAGTGATAAGAACTTCACGGAATTATTAACACTTGTAAAGGATATGCTTCCTAATGACAACGTTCTACCCTTTCGTACCTATGAAGCAAAGAAGATTATTTCCTCTATGGGCATGAGCTATAAGAAGATACATGCATGCCCTAATGATTGTATTTTATTTCGCAATGAGAATGTGTCTTTAGATAGTTGTACTAATCCTAAATGTAAAGCATCGCGATACAAGAAGAACAAGGTGCCTGCTAAGGTGTTATAGTATTTTCCTATCATACCAAGATTCAGGTTGATGTTTAATGATGTTAAAGATTCCAAGAACTTGAGATGGCATGCTGATGAGAAGATATATGACATGCTTCTTAGAAATATATTTAACTATCCATAATAGATGAAGACTAATGGCTTGTTCCCTGAATTCGGTAAAGAAGCAAGAAATATGCGCGTTGCGCTTTCTATAGATGGAATAAATATGCACAATCAAGGCACCTATAATATATGGTCAGTAATTTTGGTTATATACAATCTACCTCCATGGCTCTATATGAAATATAAGTATATGATGTTGTATTTACTCATTTCGGGGCCAAACCAACTGGGGAATGATATTGGTGTTTATTTGGTACCTTTGATTGATGATTTGAACTTTTTGTGTGACATGGGCATTGAAGTATTTGATGCATATAGTGAAGAAAATTTCACTTTGAGAGAAAAGTTGTTTTATATTATAAATGATTTTCTAATGTATGATAACTTGTCAGGTTATAGTGGGAAAGGCCATTATGCATGCCTGATATGTGAGGAGAATACTTCATTCGTTCAGCTAACACATGGCCGGAAGCCTATCTTCTTTGGGTATCGTAGATTTTTACCAAAGAATCATCATTATCATAGGCAAAGAAAATATTCAGTGACTTCCGAAAAGAAGGGTAGGAACCAATTCTACTGATGGGTCGACAAGTGTGGCTGAAGATGAAACATTTAAATATTAAGTTTGGAAAGAAGAATAAAGATAAGCCTCCATTAGTTGGATGGAAGAAGATGGCAATATTCTTCGACTTCCTTATTGGGAATCTTTGTACGTGAGACATGCCCTTTTTGTGATGCATATCGAGAAAGATATATATGACATTCTTATTGGTACATTACTTAATGTTCTATAAAAGACTAGAGACAACATCAATGTTTAAATGGATATGGAAGAAATGGGTATTAGACAGGAATTGGTACCGCGAGACAATGGAAGAATAACATATTTACCACTTGCATGTAATACTCTTTTCAGAAAAGAGAAAATTTCATTTTACAAATTCTTTAACAGCATTAAGGTTCCAGAAGGGTATTCTTCAAATGTCATAAGGCTTATGTCGATGAAAGATTTGAAACTAATTAACATGGAGTCTCAAGATTGTCATGTTTTGATGCAACACTTGTTGTCAATATTTATACGTGGAATTTTACCAAAGCATGTTTGAATTTCTATCTTGAGGCTTTGTTAGTTCTTTAACACCGTCTGTTCCAAAGTCATATATCTTGATAGTTTGGATGCCTTGTAAAGAGGGATTGTGATTATTTTGTGCCGGCTTGAAATGTATTTTCCACCCTCATTCTTTAACATTATAGTACATCTAACTATTCATTTAGTTTGTGAAATAAAAATGTTAGGACCTGTTCATGGGCACTAGATGTACTCCTTTGAGCAGTTTATGAAGTTGATAAAAGGTTAAGTTGAAAATTGAAATCGGGCAGAAGGATGCATTGTTGAGAGTTACCTTGTAGAAGGGGTAATTGAGTTTTGCACAAAGTACTTGTCAAATGATGAAGCTCTTAGTATTCCTAGGTCTCAATATGTAAGAAAAATCAAAGGACAGGTTATTAGGGGTAGACAATTTGGAGGTATAGACCCTGACATATATCGTAAAGCATATCAATACGTACTATACAATAGTGATGATGTTCAACCCTATATTGAAGATCATATGCTTTCTTTATGGATTGAAAATCTATCAAAGACTGAGAAATAGATAATTGATAAATATAATCTTTCCTTTATTGATTAGATAAGAGATTGTATCATTCTACTCATTGAACATTTTCCAACTTTAATTTCCAAAACCCTACATTGGTTGTCTCAGAAACCTCGTTAAGAAGTTTTTTCATATACTAGTTATGTGATCAATGGTTACACTTTTTATACAAAACAACAAGATCAGAAGAGTAAAATGCAGAATAGTGGGGTGACTTTAGTGGCTGAGGCAATGTATATTGCAAGTGCAAAGGACAAGAACCCAACCTATGCATATATGAATTATTATGTTGTAATTGAACATATATGGTAGTTAGATTACACTGTATTTAAAGTCTCTATGTTTGGTTGCAGATGGGTTGATAATAGCTATGGGGTTAGTGTAACACTCCCAAATTTACTACTGAAAAATTTTATTTTATTAAAAAGGTTTTACGAAAGCGAAATGACAAAACCGTAAATTTGGGGGCATTACCGCCATACTCAATACTAGACTAATTCACTCCTACCATTCTAGTACTAAGTGCTAAGGCTAAAAAGGATTAAATTCAAACACAAGTTGATAATTGAAACAAGATTTCATAAAATAAAGGATAGTGTTCACCATACAGAAATGAGAGTGAGGTTAAAGAGAGTTACAACCCGAAGAGTAATTAAATAAGTTTTATGAATACATCAAGCATAGTAAGATAGAACATGATTAGAGTAAAACGATGCATAGTAAAAGTAAGATAGAGTCTGACCAAACACTCTTGATCCCCAAGCCAATTTTTGGCTCAACTCTCGGCCCTGCCCAATGCCTCATAGGTGTCGTAGGCATCAAAGACGCCATCCCCTACCTGCACAAACTCCGATAGGTCTTCTTCTCGTGGGAATAAGTAGTAAGGTAACAGATGCTCTAGGACAACATACAAAAACATGCAACATAGCTCACATGGCATAATCACAAAGGCATCATACAGTAACATAGATGATGAAGGCTGGCTATGGTCTGGATAGACTCATTCTTTAGATCTTTGGTAAATATAGTCGATTCACATCGTAGTCTTTATCAATCCATATAAGTGCGGGAACCCCACTATTATAGCTGGTGGACCGGTCATGCTGGGCAAAATGCTCCTAGCAACTATTATTCGCCGATGGACTAGTCATGTAGGGCAAAAAGCTCTTGGCCGCTATTATTCACCGATGGACCAGTCTGGCCTCGACTCACATAATGTTCCACTGTAATTACTCCGTGTCTTTCCTATGTCTTATCATCATTATGTTCGATTTGTTGAGCATGGAAACCCCTATTATTATAGCCGGTGGAATGGTCATACAGGGAAAAATGCCCTTAGCCACTATTATTCGCTAGTGGACCAGTCATGCAGGGTACCCCGGCTCCTGGCCACTATTATTCGCCAATGGACCGGTCTAGGCCTGGTTCAACAATCTTTCTCTTTAAATGGATAGTATCGCATTCGTGTCTTATTCGATAAGCGTTTCACCCTTGACATGCATGTTATCAACCTTCTACTTTTATCCTCTCAAGGGGACCCGTCCCATATCTTGAGACTCTTACGCCCTTTATCAAGCCTCGACATCTATCCCTCTTACACTTATACATAATGAAAACCAACTCCTAAGGGTGTGGGTTAAGGCCCAACACCTTATGATATCAAACTCCACCTACTATCACCCTCTAGGGTTTTCCCTTGAAAACTCTAATTGGACCCATGTGGCCTAACTTTCTCTCACTTACACTACCATTACTTCGTTTATCACCCCACACCTTATCTCATTTAGATCTAATCCCAAATCATATCACTTTACCACTTAATTCCACATGTGACCGAAAAACCTTAGTTGGCTACTTCAACCCTAGTACCCTTTCTTTTCCCACAAGTAACCTCTCTCTTTTTCCCCCAAGGTCTCTTCTCTCACATGGAACCCATACTCATCCCTTATAAAATAAATTTCCACTCTTAATCCATACTCCACTCTCCTTTATTTGTTTTTACTTCCACATTTTCTTTTCCAAATTAGTGCTTCCAATCAAAACTCTAATCGGGTTCCGTATATACCCTTACACCAATCTACGTACTATTTTTTTCAATCACTCCATAACTCTCCCCTTAGCTTATTTACACCCTAAAACAACTTTTCTCACATAAAGATTACCCACATGCAAGTTTCATCCACCCCATGCAAACTCTCGAAGTCCCCATGCAAACCCTAGATTTCCATGCATGGTTCCCATCTCCTTTTTTCATTTTGGTCATCTCTTTCTCTTTATTTTCCTCTCATGGATCATGAGGTATTTTGGTCACCCTCATATCCCCCTTCGTAAACTCACTTTCTATTTTCTTTCTTTTTATCCTTTCATTCCCATATCATATTATCAATCATCCTAGCATGCATATCCTAAAGGGTCATATCATATCACATCATAATCACCATATATACATATCATACTCATACCATAAGGAACACATAAACATACGTTAACTCCAAACTGCGCTACACATAAGACAAGTTAATGACAATCATACGATACATGACATAGCATGATATATAGCATCTAAGGCATACAAGTCACACAACACACATGGCCTTATCTACATCCTTACCTAAAACGACGCCGGGCTTAGAGCATGCTCCTACTCCTCCTTAGGGTTTTGGCTTGATTCACCTATAATAGGGAAAAACTAAGGATTAATTTCCCCCCAACCAAAAATACTATTATTTCTTATTTTAGTCTAAGATTAGGGTTACTATTATTAAATGGAGCTTTATAAGTGAAAACTAGAGTTTTTATCCTCAAGTTAGCCTACAAGATATTACTAGTCAAAACATATTTATGTTAATATTTATAGCTATATTTCTATTATTAAATCTAATAGCTTTATTTCTTCTAATAGTAGTACCAATACTAGTTATAGCAAAATAGTGATAATAATAATAATAATAATAATAATAATAATAATAATAATAATAATAATAATAATAATAATAATAGTAATATTAACACTCCTAGAAATAGAAGCCCTATTATTTTTAAGACTAAGGCTAACAATAGTGTTAGGGTTAAAATAATAATATAATAATAGTAATACCAATAAAGTACTAATATTGCTAAAGAAAATAATGATAATAGTTATATTTGGAATAATAATAATATAAGGGTTTGAATGTTTTTATCACAATAATATTAACAAAATAATAACAATAATAATAGTAATAACTAATAATGAGACTATAGTAATAATTTTAGTAACAAAGGCATTAGGAATAATATTAGCAATATTTGAATAATAATAATAATAATAATAATAATAATAATAATAATAATAATAATAAGGTTGGGTATTCTTCTTCTATAGTAACAAAATGGTAATATGCCAAATTCGGTTTCAATAACATTAATAAAAAAAATTGTGATAATAATAGCAACAACAACAATAATAATAATAATTGTAGTAATAATAAAAATAATAATGATAATAATAATAATGTTAAGCATAATAATAGTAATAATAACAATAACAATAATATAGTAACCGAAATGATGATAATAATATACGAGTCCAAATATTTATATTAATAATAAAAGGTAATAATGGATAAAGTTAGTATTAACCATATTAGCAAGAAAATAATGATAATGGTAATAATAATAATAATAATAATAATAATAATAATAATGGTAATTATAATAATAATAGTAAGAGTAGTAGTAATAGTAATAACAATAATGATGATAATGATGATAATAACAATAATAATAATAATAACATCAACAACAAGGATAATAATAATACTAAAATTGTAAATATCCATTAATAGTAGCACTAGTTAAAAATATTTTCAAAGTTAGGTGTAGTAGTAGTAGTAGTAGTAATGGCGTTAATAATAATAATGGCATTAATAATAATAATAATAATAATAATAATAATAATAATAATAATAATGTAAAAAATAATATGAATAGTAACGATAATAAAAATGGTAATAGTAATATAAGGGTTTAATTATTTACCATAAAATAAACGTAACAATAATAGACCAAGGCTAGCATTAGTAATAATAGTAGGAACAATAGTGAGGGTAATAATAATAATAATAATAGTAGTAGCAACGAGGGGAAAATCCTAATTATATTAACACTAAAGTTATAGACCATTAATAATAATGATAACATTATTACTGGTTAGTAAAGTCATAAACTAAGGTTAAGTAGTAGTAGTAATAATAATAATAATAATAATAATAATAATAATAATAATGATAATAATAGTAGTAGTAGTAGTAGTAGTAGTAATATTATTAATAATAATAAAGATACTATATAAAAGCTAAAGTTGTAGCCCTTTAAATGATAATACCATAGTTATAAACATTTCCAAAGTTAGGTTAGATTCATAGATTGTAATGGTAGTAACATAATAATAATAATAATAATAATAATAATAATAATAATAATAATAATAATAATAATAATAATAAGGGTAATACTATTAATATTACTAAAAATTATTAACACTTATATATAAAAGGTTTAAGGGTTGGGGAAATTAGAACACCACCTGGGGTTGGTAACGGGACCAGCGGCGGTGTGTGGCAGCAGCGGTGGAGGAGGAAGAGAGGTGGAAAGATGGGTTTATAGGATAAAGGAGAGGGAATGGGGGGTGTTTTAGGTGGTGGAAGGTGTATCAGGTGGAGAGGGGCGGAATGGAGGTGGTGGTGCAGCTGGAAGTGGTGGCATACTGTGGTAAGAGTGGTGGCCGAATGGTGGTGGAAGGGGGAGAATGGAGAAGGAGAGGGAGGCAAGGAAAGGTGGGGGTATGGGGAGGTAGAGGAGGCTCCCCTAGTTGTTTTGGAGTGTAGGGGTGGTATTGGTTGCAGTGGAATCAGTGGCGGACAGCGATGTGAGGGGTAGTGAGGGGTCAAAGTGGGTTGATTGGGTTAGTGGTTTTACACCTCCACGGTGGATTGTACATGGCAAATCAAGGGGCGAGGAAGGTCTAGTTAGGTAGAGGGTGGTGCAAGGATCTGTTCTAGGGGTATTTTGGCCGGCAGCGATAGGCGGCGGCGATAAAGTGCTCGTCTGATGGGGCAGCGACCAAAAGGGGTGGATTTCTAGGTTTCGAAATCAAAATCCAAATTAATGAAGTGAAAGTAGTCCATGGGTATAACTTAGCGCTAAATACAAGGCTAGTAAGTATTAATACTTCAATCATTGGCAGTGCACCCTTGTCTTGTTATAAAGAAGGCGATGAGACAGCTACAATACTAGAAGCTCATAGAAGCTTCATACCTTGGCCTACAAATCAGATATGTCTCACTACTAAAGAGGTAATGGAATTTGACATCATTATTAGACCTTATTTATTACTTACATTGTTTATACCTTTTTCATATATATATGCTCAATATTTATTTCGTTTATTATTATGAATTAAGGAATCGAAAAAGAAGCATGCTCCTACTAGTAAAACCAAGAGGTACTAATAGAACAAGAACATAAAATAGGGCACTGCTAAAGGAAAGAGAGCTAAATCAGAAAAATCACTTTCCCCACAAAAGATTCCTTCTTCAAATAAGAGCCAACCTCCACGAGCATTAGCTTTATTATATTTCTATATCCAAAACTATCTTAAGGACAATTATATTTTTATTGCTTGTTATCCTAAATATATTGGGAGGGACAACGCTACTTATATGGTATCGAAGGTTGACATTAATGATATTTATAATCAGGAATGGATGTCAACCACGAGTGTCGCCGTTTATATCACGAAAGTATTATTTTATATTTTAGTACTTCTTGTTGCATTGGAATGTTTATAACCTCTTATATGAGTTGTCAATTATTAAAAAATATGCATTGTTATTATTATCGATAAGTTGGTAGCTAGTCGTGGTACGATGGAGGGAAATTTATCCTCTATTGTATTTGTGTGCCCATACTACATAGATGACGTACTACAATAAGAGATGGTAGTCAGATAAACTATTTAGCAAATTGTATTTTATCTAAAGGCTACAACAAGATGTACCTCATTCCTCACCTGAAAAATGAACATTGGGTTTTTTACGCCATCCAACCTGATCTTAATAAAGTTTATGTTTTTTATTCCCTTCGAACCTATAACATGCCTTTTGACGTTGCTCGTTGTGGTGGGAAAAATTTTATCGACATGTTAGTATACTTTTCACTTCTTAATTCATTAGCATATTTATACATATATTCTACTTTAATTATTTGAGGTATATATACTTATAATATTTTGTATCTAACTCTATTTATTAAGGCACTACAGAAGACATATCAGAGAAGAGGTGGGAATGGTGTTCCAAACCCAAAGAGTCTTGAATATGAGCCTCTAATGGTAAGTAGGTAGATAACAATTTTGTATTTTGTTTCAATTCAAATTAATATCTAATAGCTAGAGTGCTAACTAAATTCATTTGGCATTGTTCATAACAATAGAATGACAATGATTGTGGATACTATGTATGTAGAGCAATGGATTTGATAGTCCAAAATAGATCGATTAACATAGATTCAAGCCATGTTTGTTTGTTTTTCCATATTTTTCCATTAATCACTACCTCGAAAAGTAGTTTTAATAACGGCTATATTATAGTTTTAAAAACGGTTTTCAACCGTTATTAAAACGCATGTTATTAAATCTTTAATAACGGTTCATAATCGTTATCAAAAATATAAAAAAAACCCGCCAATATAAGCCTAAAATGTATGTTTAACAACGGTTTTTCAGAAAAATCATTGTTAAAAAAGAGGGTTTTAATAATGGTTATGACAAAAACCGTTGTTAAAACATCATCCAATTACACTTTTTGACATTATTTTGGCATTTATTAAACCCTAATACGTATTAAATGAGCATAAATTTGAGATTAAATGTACATTTTTAATAACGGTTCTTATAAGAACCGTTATTAAAACTATAGTTTTTTTAATAGTTTTTGCTGTTTTGTTCCTACCCATATACACAGTTGTATGTTCAAATCATTACCAAATCTGCATTGTAAAACAACATCAATTCATAGCAAATATACAATCACACCATAATTTCAATCAATCCCAAGTTAATATGCATGTCTTAATACACCGGACATATATACTCAAGAATCATAATTAGTAGGCATACCACAACTTGATAGCTCTACACCCCAAAGTAAAATGTTCATAAATCTAGACTAGAAGACTTAAAGACATAGACAAAATATAAACCTAAACATGCATGTAGAATATATAGATCTCTACATAATATCGAATGAATGAGTGCATGTGCTTGGCCCATTGTTCTCTCACTTCATCAATTTCTTCAACATTGTATTGCTGGCCTTGTGCATAATCATCGGTGAAAAACTACAATGCCCAAGTTTCGATTAATATACAGTTAGCACTTACGTCAAGTACCAAACATATATGTCATGATTCATTAATGGAAAAATATCGAAAAGAGAATATACATGGCTTGGATCTATGTTGACCGATCTATTTTGGACTATCAGATCCATTACTCTACATACATAGTATCCATAATCATTGTCATTTTGCTGTTGTGGACACAGTCAAATGAATTCAGTTAGCTCTCTAACTATTAGATATTAATTTTACTTAAAATAAAATACGAAATAGTTGTCTTCCTACTTACTATGACAGGCTCGTATTGAACATTCTTTGGGTCTGGGACACCATTCCCACCTCTCCTTTGATACGCTATGCGCAGTGCCCTAATAAATAGAGTTGGATACACAATATTGTAAGTACGCATATATACCTCAAATAATGAAAGCTAGTAGAATATATATATAAATAAGCTAATAAAGTAAGAAGTGAAAAGTATACTAACATGTCAATAAATTTCTTCCCACCACGACGAGCAACTTCAAAAGGCACGTCATAGGTTCGAAGGGAATCAAACACATGGACTTTATTAAGATCAGGTCGGATGGTGTACAAAACCCAATGTTCAGTTACGAGGTGATGAATGAAATAGAACTTGTTGTGTCCCTCAATCAAAATGCGATCCGCTAAATAGTTTATGTGCCTAACCTCTCTTATTGTACTACTGTCAGCTATGTAGTATGGGCACACAAACACAATAGAGGACAGCATTCCCTCCATCGCAGCTCGAGTAGCTACCAACCTATGGACGACAAAAACAATGCATATTTATTAATAACTAATAACTCATATAAGAAGTCATAAAAATTCCAATTGTACAAGTTAAGAGTATTAAAATCTCAAAATGAAATAATACTTACGTGACATAGATGACGACACTCATGGTTGACATCCATTCCTTATTATAAATGTCGCTTATGTCAACCGTCGATACCATGTAAGTAGCATCGTCCCTCCCAACATACTCAAGACGACAATCAATGAAAATATAATTGTCCCTGAGGTAGTTTTGGGCATAATAATATAATAAAGCTAATGCTGGTGGAGGTTGTCTTTGCTGATCTGAAGAAGGAATCTTTTGTGGGGCAACTGATTTTTCAGATTTAGCTCTCTTTCCTTTAGCAGCACCCTATTTTGTGTTGTTTGTTCTGCTAGTACCTCTCTTGGTTTTACTAGCAGAAGCAGTCTTCTTTTTTTATTCCTTAATTGATAATATTAAACAAAATATATATTGAGCATATAAATATATATATATATATATATATATATATGAAAAAGGTATGAATAGTATAACTACTAAACAAGGTTTAATGAAGATGTCAAATGTCAATACCTCTTCAGTAGTGAGACGTATTTGATCCGCAGGCCAAGCCACGAAGCTTCCATAAGCTTCTAGTACTGTGGTTTCCTCATCGCCCTCTTTATAACAAGGCAAGTGCGCACTGCCAATTATTGGAGTGTCAATACTCACCGGCCTTGTATTTAGGGCTAAATTGTACCTGTGGATTATTTGCGTTTCGGTACTGTGACTGATGTGGACCCTTCCTTTCGCCAAAATTTTTGAAAGGTCATTTGCTAATAAGTCACATTTATGCTAACCCTAAACAAAAGTATTATACATTATTAATAATTTATTACACCGAATACATTTAATAACAATTCATAGTTTGTAACGCTTACCTCGGGAAGAGTAGAAAGAAGTGCATCAGCTTCACAACTATCTCTGATGCTATTTACATTAGGTATGTGAAGCTGATCATGGTCTACTAAATCAGATGGCTTATACCCTTGAGATTTAATAAATGACAACTCTTGCTCCATTGTTTCCATCCGTTCAAATGCCACGTTCAATTTTTGGGTGAGGATGGCGACTTGCTTATTAGTGCTACGAGAACCATGAGATTGACCACATATGCTCGTTCTCGTAACACCCAATCCAAGGCCCCTGTGTCTTCTAGGGTGTTCTACAATTCCTGTAGCCTGGGACACAAGGCTATATTGGTCCACCTCCTCACCATGTCACGTTTCAAGTTCGTCATGTAATGTATATAATATATGTAAATTTCACTTATAGGAATAAGCATAATATAATAGTTTTCTAAAAGAAAACTAAGTAGGGTTCTAGATATCTACAAACTTACAATTTTTTTGGTTGTAACATCAACATATTCATTAATATGTCCATCTCTTGTTGCTCTAGTCTTCTTCCATAATGTACCAATATTGATGGACGAGGTACATGGGTCCAAGTCTTGGGCTAGGAGCTACAAATCAAAAAATATTCTTAATTAAGAATATTATTATAAAATTCGACATTTACATGTAAATAGATAATCACAAAATGCATACCAACTCCTCTTCAAGGCCCGCATAGCCTTTGCGAGCCATATTATGCCGATATTTATTTTGCTTCGCAATCTCTTTATTTTGGGTACTTTTTTCCTGTGTGACAAGCCAAAACATAATGACATGGTTATTTCAATATTAAGCATAATACTGGAATTGATACAAAAAGTTTAATTGTTATCTAACAAGTACCTTAAAATCCCCCGTAAGACGATAAGCAATGAATTGGTTCCAACTTTCTTGATCGATGAAACCGTATCGTTTGGGTGGGTTCTGTCGTAGAGAACCATCCCTCTTTCTATACATTTTTCTACAAGCTAAATATGACCTAAAGGTTCTTAGACACTCCCCACAATGTCTAAGAAGCCATTTCTTCCTACTCTCTGGGACATTGAATACTCTCTGCAAAATATGACATGTAGATGTATACCGATGTTAATGTAATAAAATTAATAACATTTGACATACAAAAATGATTACATAAAATAGCATATTTACCGTGATTTCCTGCCAAATATGCTCCTTATGACCCTTTGGAACCTGCTTCCAATTATTATAGGAGATAGGAACATAGTTATGGGTCACAAGTGAAATGTAAGTCATGAACATATCTGCGTAAGGGCCGATGGGAAGATTGTAAGTATTCCATCCCAACTCGACTAATTCTCCTCTATTCCTCATGTCTGTGATGATTCTCATAATCGTAGGTCCTCTCTTTCCTTCTTCATCACTGCTATCCCTATCAATGTTTTTTTTGGCCATATCTCTACAAAAAATAAATAAATAAATTATGTTAGAATATTATGTATTGAGCATAATAATGTACCATTATATTATCGATACGAATCATGCTTAGAAAGAATTAATCTCAAATGTATCATGCTATTCTATATATATATATATACGAATCATGACAACATGTTTCCAAAAAGATATTAATACTAACCCTAACCCTAATTAACCATAATTAACCATAATAAATGATAAACCCTAACCCTAACCCTAGCTAATTAACCATAATTTATTATAATAAAACCTAACCCTAAACCTCATAAAACCCTAATCCCTAAACCTAGCTAAATGTAATTAAACCATAATATATAAATCATATTATTAATTATTATTATTATTATTATTATCATACACAATTATTTCTCCTTATTTAATTATTCACTTTTATATATTCCTTATTTTTTATATCTATTTAATCCTCATCAAATAGCAATCATTAACATATGCATCTCTAATTGAAATTTTCATTTAATTATGCATGTGCATATGTAAAATATATTTGCATTTCATTATATGATATTTCCTATATCTTATTGCTAGTCTCCTATACTTATTAATGAAAATGTGTGTGTGTGTGTGTGTAGTTTTTATGAGTGAAAATATATATAGTTCTACATTCACATTAATATTATATATATATGTAAAGGTCTCGGCCAGCCAACACATGCATTTGTTAATATATAACAATAACATAACAAATTCAACAACGAACAGCAAAATTTTCAGCCAACACATTCAGCCAACACATTTTCGAACGACAAACCGCAATCTTTCAATAACAAACAAATGAAACCCTCTAGCAACATGCATGCATTTATATATACATACATATATAAGTAGATAAAAAGTTATGAGAGGAAGAACAAACACATACATAAAGTGAGCTAGCTACAAACAAGACGGCGAGCAAGTGGAGAGAGGCAAGGGCCTTAAACACGACGGAGGATGAATGTGCAAGTGCTCGCTAGCTAGCTTCGGAACAATGATAGCACACACATGTAGAGCCGACAATGGCAGAGGTGTGGTGGAGAGTTGGCGGTGTGAGGGTTTCCCTTACTTGAGAGGAGCCGGAGTGGTGGTGCACGGTGTGGTGGTGCGAGGGTTTGCAAGGAGAAGGAGAGCAAGAGAATGAAGGTGCAAAGAGTTTGAAACTTTTGGCACGAAATAGAACTGAGTGAAATAAAAGTTTGATTTTTGAGTTTTAATAACGGTTCCTGAGAGAACCATTATTAAAAAGAGGATTTAATAACGGTTCCTGAGAGAACCGTTATTAAAAAGAGGATTTAATAATGGTTCCTGAGAGAACCGTTATAATGGTTCTTCTAGGAACCGTTATTAAAAAATTCGGCCTTTTGACAATGGTTCTAATATGAACCGTTATTAAAACCTCTTTTAATAACGGTTTAAATAAAACCGTTATTAAAAGATCCGTGTAAATTTTAACGTTGCCCTTTTAATAACGGTTTTTAACTAGAACCGTTATCAAAACTCTCCCGCCCATTAATTTTCACGCGTTTGACAACGGTTCTCTAACCACCGTTATTATTGTCCCATTATTATTTTCCGTGTTCGTAGTAGTAAATGAATCATGACATATATATTTGGTACTTGACCTCAGTTCTAACTGAATAATCAAAACTTGAGCATTGTAGTTTTTCACTGGTAGTTATGTACAAGGCTAGAAATATAATGTTGATAAAATTGATGAAGTTAGAAACCAATGGGCCAAGCACATGCACTGATACATTCAGTATTAGGTAGGGATCTATATTCTACATGCATATTTAGGTTTGTATTTCATCTATATTTTTTGATCATCTAGGTTATGATTTATGAACTTTTAACTTTGAAGTGTAGAGCTCCTAGCTGTGGTACGCCTGCTAATTTTGATTTCTGGGTATGCTCAGTGTATTGAGACATACTAATTAGAGATTTATTGAAAATATGTAGTATCATTTGGGAGAAAGACATGCATGTCTATATGAATTGATGTTTTTTTTTTTTTACAGATTCGGTAAATATTTGAACATACAACTGTGTATATGGGCTGGAACAAAACAACAAGAATATATGAAGAAAACATATATGTTTTAATGAAGGTTCTTACTTATAATCGTTATTATAGATGTTTTAATAACGATTATCCATACAAACTGTTATTAAAAGTTGGCATTTAATCTCAATTTTATGCTTATTTAATATGTATTAGGGCTTAATAAATGCATAACTAATGATTAAAACCCTGATTGGATGATATTTTAGCAATGATTTTTATAATAAGCGTTATTAAAATGTTGTTTTTAAAAATAGTTGTGATTTAAAAAATGTTGTTAAATGCCAAGTTTATGCCAATATTCGTAGTTTTTTATATATTTTATATGATAGTTATAAACCGTTATTAAAGATTTAATAATGGGCGATTCAATAACATTTCAAAATTGTTATTAAAAGCATAAAATAATGGTTATTAAAACCCGTTTCTAGGGTAGTGGAAAACTTAACCTTTAAATATTAGCTTAATTATTTTTTTTAATCCTTGACCTGCAAATCTAGATAAATTTTTAAATAAATTTTTCGTATTATTTTTTATTTTTATTTTCATTTAAATCCACTCTAAACTAATAAGTTTACCCAGTTTATTTTTCCTAATTGATACCCTAAATCTGGATAAATTAATTTTATCCAAAAACTAAATTTAACCTAATTCTAATTTTAACCTAAATTTGAGTTTCTTTTTATTTTTCTTTTTTTCCCATTTCCCATTTTCTTTCTTTTCTTTGTTTGTACCCTTACGCATCCAAAGATGTTCTAACTCCCTCTACATCACCCCTACACCGCCCCTGCCCATGCATTCCTGCATCCTTCTTTCCCTTTCTTGCTAACCCAGACTAACACACTCCCTTCTCGCATCTATTTCTTCCTATTCCTGCCTCCTGCACCATCCCTCTACCCAACTTACATGCCAACCTCCCCTCTCTACCTCTGCTTTGCCCTAACTATATGACCGTCGATCATTCTACCACCACCTACTCCTGTCTATCTATCCTACACAACTAAAATAGCCCATTTCCCCATTAGTTTTTACCTCCCCTCTACCCATGACCATGCATGTATACACACACATATCCCCTAATCTATGTTTGATCCCCTTTGATTTCCTCCTTCCTTCATACCTCTTCTTCTTCCTTTCTTTCTTCTTCTCTCACCCTAGCTTTGATTTCCATTTTCCTCACCACGACTAAAGCCATTGCACCACCAGCTCCACCATCTCACCACGTCTCTATCCCTCACTTTTATTTCCCTTCTCCCCCCTCCTTCCTTCCCCCATTGATCCATGGCCTTCTTTCCTCTCCTCTTCCATTTTATCCCTCAAACCAAATCTACCCTACCTCTATTTTCTTTGCCTTGCACACCATCGGACCACCTCTGCCTTTTAGTCCACACACCATTTTCTCATCATTGGCCCCACTTCTCCTCGCCACACCAATCACTAGGAAGCCAACAACCACCAACATTTTTCCTCCTTTCAACGCCATCTAGAAGCCAACTAATCTTTACCTTGACCCCTTCCCTTCCCTCTTCTCTTCTCCTTTCTCCTTTTCCCAAGCTAATGTAGGAGCATTCCCATTTGATGATCATAATCTCACCATTAATTTTTCTAATTTTAAGAGCCATAAGACTCTTTACTTGAAAAAATTAATTATCTATTAGAACCAAGCCAAGAAAGCCGTGTAAGCCATATAATACTTGCAAATATCCTCCTTTGTCATCCATAAACCAAAGTAAAAGAAGGCACATCATACCACATTTTTTGCAAGTTTGTACCATCTTTTTACCTATATTTTCTTAGTATTTTAACTCCATTCAGCCCTCCAAACACAGAACCCTATCAACACTCCCTAGAAGCCATATAAATTGGCCACAAGTCCCTCTCATTTTGGATGTGAAGTCACTTTCAACACTTGGGAAAAATGAAGAAGACTTAGGGAAGAACATTTCTTACTTCTTTTTGTTACTTTCAATAATAAAAGGGGTCTTTATCTTTTTCCTTTTGTGAATCATGGTTGTTATGAAAATTAGAACACGTGATAATAGGAGTGGAGAGTCAAAAATCTGCATAAGTATCCACCCCCATAATCAAAACACATGGGCTAGAACTTAGGTAGAATTTCTTCTTTATTTAGGCTCTAAATATATGTATTAGTTGGTTAAGTTTTAACCTTTAATCCCTCACTTCTTCTATAAGTGTTAAGGATAGAATGAAATATTAACAACTCATCATTTAACTACATATTTTTCTCTCATGAAACTGAGAGCCCTCCTTTATTGTATAGTTGTAAGAGCTTGAAGTTCTTATAAAAATCTTACAAGATTTATCCTAAGAGTTTATACCTTAGGTGGTTCTTGCAATTATTGATACAAGAGGTGACCAAAAATCAATTTTTATCATCTCAAAACAACCCCTATTTTGGTTGTTTTATGGTTTTGGAACACCAATACCTAGAAAGATTCAAGTTAGATCTCATATGCATCAACTTGGTACCACCTCTTTGGTTTTATCAAATTGTCTTATATTTTTTTCTCATCAAACTTTTTTAAACCAAACACACACACACACACACAAATATTTCTAGCCAACTTCCACTCAAAAGCTATCCCATTTTCCCCATAATCGATTATTATTCTCTTCTTGAATTTTTTATCCTTTAATGGGAGAACTTCCTTTACCAAGAGGGTTGAAACTTAAAGGAATAAATAATTTAAAAAGAGATAGAGCCATTGAGTCTATTTAAAATGATATGAGGAGATTACTTGATATCTTGAAAGCATTAGTTCCTAATGTGGCATGAGCACATCCTAGAAAAAAGCATCCCCCATATTTTAGTCACAAGAAGATTTCATGCATGTTGGTAGTGAGGGTGAAGAAGACTCATCATCAAGTGAGTCCTTTATGGAGCCAAGGAGGAGGACTAATAAAGATAAATTTCTTAATTTTAGGGCTGAGGTCCTAGATTTTGAAGGAAATCACAATCCTAAAGAATTTTTAGGATTAAAGTTGAGGTATAGTAGGTTGTTTGAGGCTAAAGGATATTTTGACACTAAAGCCTTGAAGGAAGTGTCTTTCAAGTTCAAATGCCTTGCCTCCTTATGGTTCTAGAGTGTAGCTCATAATAGGAGGAAAAAAAGGTTATATATTGGATGAAAATGAAGAAGTTGATGAAGGAGAGATTCCTTCCTCCTCATTTCACTCAAGGCTTGTGCAACAAAATTTTATAATTGAAACAAGGGTCATTGAGTGTAGAGGAATAAATTTTAGAGTTCAAAAAACTATATATGAGGCTCAATTTGGATGATCGAAAAGAGTATACTATGTTTCATTTCATTGGTGGTCTTACACAAGACATATCTAGGAAGATGGAGATGCATTGGTATTATACCTTAGATGAGATTTATCAACTAGCTATCAAGATAGAAAGACACAAAAAGGATAAGAGGGTCGTGAGATATAGAGTTCCAAATAAGGGTGCTAGCACATCAAGGGAGGTTCCTCCACTGTTCAGAGCCCCTTCCAGACCTTTGACAAAATACATGAGGAGTAAAGGAGTGGAAGTTGAGAACAAGGCTAAGAGTGTTAAGTATTTTAAGTGTCAAGGTTTAAGACACTATAAAAATGAGTGACCTAATATAAGGGTGATGACCATGATAGATTTGGAGGAAGCTAACCAAAAGGAGGATAATGAAGAGGAGGAAAAAGTATCGGCCATGAATGGAGAGAAGGAGTTTATAGTACCAAATGTAGGAGAATATTTAATAATGAGAATGGTATTTCATACTAAAAAGTTTGAAGTATATGATTCAAAAAGAGAATATTTTTCAAATTAAGTGCTTCATAATTGGAAAAATATATTCTTTTATTATGAATGGAGGATGTTGTGCTAATGTAGCTTCTTGCACCTTAGTAGAGAAGCTTGGTCTTCTTACTACAAAATGTAATAAACCATATAAGCTACAATGGCTTAATTATGGTAACATGGTGGAGGTGAAAAAGTAACTGAAGGTTCCCTTCTCTGTAGGGAAGACCTATCAAGATGAGGTGATGTATGATGTAGTTCCAAAGGATGCTTGCCATTTGCTTTTAGAAAAGCCATAATAATTTGATAGAAGTTTCTTGCATGATGGAAGAGGGAACGCCTATTACTTGAATTTTGACGAGAATAATATTGTTCACACCCCTTAGCTACTTTACCTAGTTATATTAACATGAGATGTAAATTATCTAGATAAAGTCTTAGTAAAAGGGAAAATAATCTACTTCTTGTTATTGCTAGATGATAATGAGGGGAGGGTTTATAATGGTCCATGGGTTAGGTACTTGTTAGAGGAGTTTGATGATGTATTATCTAATCATTTGCCTTGTGTATTGCCCCCCATTAGAGGCATAGAGCACCAAATAAACTTTATACTCGGTGCTATAATCCTTGATAAGGTGGCCTATAGGTATAACCAGGTGTAACCCTAAGTAATCCTTGGAGTTACAAAAGCAAGTAGACAAATTTTTATCTAAGGGTTTAATAAGGGAGTCCATTATCCCTTTAGCTATGCCTCCCTTGCTTGTGCCAAAGAAAGATGGAACCATGAGAATGTGTGTTGATAGCAGATCTATCAACAACATTACTATCATGTAAAGGTATCCTATACCTGGACTTGATGATATGCTTGATTTTTGAATGGTGCATGGTTATTTTCCAAAATTAACCTAATGAGTGACTACTACCAAATAAGAATTAAAGATAGCGATAAATGGAAAACTGCATTTAAAACCTACAGAGGATTGTATGAGTAAATGGTTATGCCCTTTGGTTTATCAAATGTCCCTGGTACCTTTATAAGACTTATGAATGAGGTACTTAGGCCATTAATTAGCAACTTTGTAGAGGTTTACTTTGATGATATCCTCGTGTATAGCCCTAGTGATTAAGAACATGTAAAGCATCTCAAACTTGTATTTTTAGCACTTACAGGTAACAAGTTATATGCTATATAAGAGAAGTGTGAATTATTTGTACCTAGGGTTACAATATTTTTCCTTTGTAGCCAAACACAATAGTGGAAAAACAAATGGAGTAGAAAATTCACTCTCTATGAGATATTGTATGCTCTCTTTATTAGAGGTGAGAGTATAGGAGTTTGGGTGCATTAGAAAGTTCTACAAGGAAGATGAAGAATTTAGATGCTACTTCAAGGATCAATACTAGAATAAGGTATTGTTTATCATTCGAGATGGGTTCCTTTTCAAGAAAAACAAGCTCTATATACCTAAATGTTCTGTTAGAGAATTACTTGTTAGGAAAGTGCATGGAAGAGGACTAGCTAGACACTTCAGCATCAACAAGATTGTATATGTGCTTAGTGAGCATTTTTTATTAACCTAAACTTATAAGAGATGTACAAAGTGTAATAGCTAGATGTGTCACTTATCAAAAGTCTAAGAATCACTTCTACCAAAGACTCTGTACTTCCTTTCCTATCCCACATCAACCATGGGATCATGTGAGTATGGAGTACATTGTGGCATTGCTTAAGACACAATGGCAAAATGATGCTATAATGGTGGTGGTATATTAGTTCCATAATTTGGCTCATTTCATTGCATGCATTAAAACAAATTATGCCATTTATATAGTCAATCTATTCTTTAAGGAGATAGTGAGGCTATATGGTATTCCTAAGTCCATTATCTCGGATATAGAGACCAGGTTCCTTATCTAATTTTGGAAGAACTTGTGGAAGTTATTAGGTACTAAAATTCTATTCAGTACTATCTACCATCCATAAAATGATTGGGAAAAACAAGGTCATCGATAGAACCTTCACAATGCTCCTTAGAAGATTAGTTTCCAAATCCTTAAAGGATTGGGACACCAAAATTTCACATGTCGAATTTGCCTACAACCAATCACCAACCTATGCTACAAGAAGATCACCCTTCGAAGTAATATATAGGGTAAATCCTACTACTCCAATTGATCTCTTTCCTCTTTCAATTGAAGCTCAAACCAACCTTAGAGCACAAGAAAGGGAAAAGGCAATGAAGCAACTTCATAAACAGGTCAGATAAAAAATTGAGAGAGTAAATGAAATGAAAACTAATAAGGCCAAAAAACAATAAAATAAAGACTTGTATAAATTAGGATATCTAGTTTATCTTCACCTTAGAAAAGAACGATTACCTTATGAAAGGAAGAACAAACTCATGCCTAGAGTGATGGCTCATAAAAAGTTATTGAGGATATTGGTGATGATGTTTATAAGTTAGATCTACTAGAGGATATGTTGAACACATTTAATGTGGGAGATCTACTTCCTTACATTCATGACAAACCTTTCAAAAATAAGGAGGTAGCATTTCAAGAGAAAGAGGATAATGCAAGAGCATTCCCATTTGATGATCATAATCTTGCCATTAATTTGCCTAAGTTTTAGATCCATAAAACTATCATTACTTGGACAAATCAATTATATATCAAAACCTAGTCGTGCAAGCCATGCAATCCTTACAAACCTTCTCTATTGTCATCCATCCACAAATCAAATTGAAATAAGGCACATAATACCACATTTTTGCAAGTTTTAATTCTTTATTTTCTTAGTATTTTAACCCTAGTTAGCCATAAAAAATACAGCCCTATCAACACCCATTAAAAGCCACATAAATCAGCCACAAGTCCCTCTCATATTGGATGTGAAGTCATTTTCAACACTTAAGAAGAATAATGTAGATTTAGTGAAGAACAAGGAAGGCTCAAAGATATTCCTTACTTATTTTTGTTAGTTACAATATTAAAAGGGTTGTTTTGTCTCTTTCCTTTTGTGTATTATGGTTGTTATAAGAATTAGAACATGTGATAATAGGATGGAGAGTTAAAAATCTACATAACTATCCACCCCCATGACCAAAACACATAGACAGGAACTTAGGTAGAATTTCTTCCTTATTTAGGCTTCAATCATATGTAATGGTTAATTAAGTTGTAGATTTTAATCCTGAACTTCTTCTATAAGTGTCAAGGATATAATGAAATGAGAACAACTCATCTTTTAGCTGCATATTTTTATCTCCAGCAACCAAGCTCCCTTCTTCATTCTATAGGTGTAAGAGTTTGAAGTTCTTGTAAAAATCTTACAAGATCTATCCTAAGATTTTATTCCTTAGCTGGCACTTGTAAGTATTGATCCAAGGGGTTACCAAGACTCAATTTTTATCCTCTTAAACTATCCCCAATTTCTTTCTTGTATTTCGGTTATTTTAAGGTTTTAGAACACTAACATCTAGCAACACCCACGTTAGATTTCATATGCATCACATCCCAGCTACCAACTTCCCCACCCTTGGCTGCCTATATCTCCATCAACACACAAACCACTAGCTATCGTCACCGTCACCTTCCCCTTCTGCCTTACCTAGCTCATGCTACTCATGTAGCATGAGATCCTTTTTAAAACTTTATATCCATTTTAATGTAAGGAAAATGTTGGTAATTGACTATTTAATAAATATTTTAAATAAAATTTATTATTAGATACTCAACTAAAATAATAGATATCGCATGATATCATGTTATAGTTTTGATTTGTAAACTATCTTAAGTATGTTAGTTACATTGCATTTCTTATACTCTAGTAAAATATAAGATTGCATGATAACACATTAGTTTTTTTGAAATATAAATTATATTAATTATATTATTTACGTTGCAATTATTTGCCTAAAAATGTTAGCATTAAATTTGGTGAAATGGGGCATGTTAACCTGTATAAGTTATTATTATCTACGAAGTATGCTAAAATGGGTTTAATGTTGGAAATAAATTATATATGTTATGTATGTCTAAATGTGATAGGTTGAGCATGCCCAAGTGTATTTTGGAAATATCATATCGTGATATTTACTTTGGTAATAATTTCTAGTATGCTTTAACTATTGTTATGTATAGGAGTATGTGGTTTGGAGTCTTAGGAACACATGTTAAGGATTTACATGCTAAGCCATGGGTAAAGATACATGTCGTAGTTAAGTATGTGTATATATATATATATATATAATTATGACTATGCATTTTCATGATGATAGAATATATTGGAGGTTAAAAAATTATTCATACTAAGACTTATAAGATTTTAGTAGACAAATAAGTATTGTAGTCATCTTGGGTGTATTTTGGCCAACATGGGTTAAGAACAGAATTTTAGGTATTTGAACATGATAAGTGGTCCAAAATAAGTTAAGTATATTATTTGAGAAAGCTTGGAGTAAATATGAATGACCTACATCTAATACTTGAAGAAAGCAGTCATAAGTGTGAATAGAAGCTGTGGAGCATATTTGTAATCACATAATGGAATTGTTTGAGTTTGAGCTTGATTTCTGGATATTTTGGTTAGATTGGTATTTTAGGAATGCATATTAAATTTAAGAGTCTCATGAGCCTCATAGGAAAAACTATTATTGATTTGTGTAATTTGGATTTAGTAAGAAAGGTAATGGTAACCCTAAAGATATATTGTGAAAGTTATTATAACACCCCCAAAATTATAATGATTGGTTTTGATTACGATTAAGATTAATTATATGGATGTAGAATATAAGATATATTGTGAAAGTTATTATAACACCCCCAAAATTTACACATTTTTTTTTACATACTTATAAATTAAAATCATAAATTCTGGGGATGCTACCGCCACACTTAGTACTAAACCGATTCACTTCTACCGTTCCGGTACCAAGTGCTGAGGCTAAGAAAAACAAATCATAACATCATTAATAAACCAAATTCATAAATACAAAAATTAGAGTATGCATAAGTCTTTATAAAATCCAAATTACGAGAGTTAATTTTTCAAGAAAAAGAGATAACTACAATAATAAAATTGTTTCTAAAATTTTAATCATGGATAATGAAAATAGGAATAATAATATTATATGGAAAGTAGGCCACGTCACTCCAGGAACTCATCTAGTCCAAACTTCACTCGGTCTCACCTGATGTCCCATAGACACCAATAACATCTAAATAAACATCTCCTACCTACAGCAATTCAGATGGGCCTTCTACTCGTGGGAATAAGCAGCACCCATAAAACGGGTGATCAGTACGCTACGTGCTGAGTAAGGTAACCAAACACTAAGGCAAACATAAATCACATAAAATCATACAGAATAATATTCAACTTACACTTTCAAGCTCACATATATGATACATAATGTTATACAGATAAGTATGCAACTTATAAAAGATCAAGTCCACACATAAAGGCCCAAACAGTCCAGATTAATTATTTAATTAATCTTTTTATCAGAAGTCAATACACACCATGCCTTTTTATCAAATTCATATAAGTACAGGAACACCCCACTATTTTAGCTAGTGGCCCGGTCACTTACGGAACAAAATCCACACCACTATTATTCGCTGGTGGACCGATCACTTGTGGAATGATAGTCAACACCACTATTCCTGACCTGTGGATCGGTCTGGTTCCTACTCACGTGGTATTCTACTATAAGTAATTAGTGTCTTTTAAGAGAATTATCGATTCTGGTTTGTGTTTATTGAGCTCGATTTACCCCGCTATTATTGCCGGTGGGCCAGTCACTTGCGAGATAAAGTCCATACCACAATTATTCACCGGTAAACCAGTCACTTATAAGGTAAAAACCCCAACCACTATTCCCAACCAATGGATCGGTCTGGACCTAGCTCAATAGTCTTTTACTTTAAATTATTAGTGTCTTAAATATTTTATTCACAAACGTTTGCCTAGATATGCATGACTAACTCCATGCAAACCCTAGCTCCATGTAAACGACACATCCATGCAAACCCTAACTCCCATGCAAACCCTAGCTCCACGGAAACCCCACTTCCATGCAACCCTAACTCCATCATGTAAACATGAATTCCATGCAAACCCTAATACCATGCAACATTAATACCACCATGCAAACCCTAATACTGCCATGCAAAACCCTAACACCATGCGACATTAACACCCTCATGCAAAACTCTACCACCATGCCATATTAATACCCCCATCATTACCTTACAACCCTAACATGCATGTCTTAAGGCCACATCATACGATAATAATAACACAATTATACACATAATTCTCATGCCACAATTTATTCACACCAACATACTGCAACACCATAATCATGTTGCATTCATAACAATTAGACAATATACACATGAAATATACTATAATTCATATCACATGACATGCATAGCATAAAATCACATATTACACATATGGCCTTAGCACCCTTTACCTAAAATGTCAATGGTCTTGGAGCACGCTCCTATACCACTTGAGAACTTTGACTGGCTCACCTATTATGGGAAAAATACTAGAATTAGGTTTCCTCCTAAAAATACTATTAGTTTCTAACTTATCCTAAGACTTGGTTTTTAATTAAAATAATACTATACTAAAATTAACTATACAAAATGCTACTAAAATACTAATAAAATGCTATTGTAATTTAAAGCAAAAAGGTGATCTAAGGGTCTCTACCCTTCACCAAAATAATGTTGGTAAAGATAATAATAATAATAATAATAATAATAATAATAATAATAATTTTAATAATAACAAAATATTAGTAATAATAATATTAATAGAATAAAAATAAAAATAATAATAATAATATAAATCTTAAAATTACAAGGTGGGCTTTCGAACCTACCCAAATAATACAAGTACTATTTAATAATAGTAATAATAATATTAATAGAATATAATACTTATAATATTAAAATTAATAAACATAATAATAATATTAATAGTAATAATAGTAAAAATATTAATAATAGTACAAAAAATACAAGGGTGCGAGACCTAATTAAAATTTAAGGTCTCGGCCCCCCTTAAATAATTACAATAATAATAAAATAATTATACTAATAATGATAATATTAATAATAGTATTAATAATAATAATAATAAAATTATAATAATTCAAATAAATTCTTAAAATTTGAAACTAAAATTCTAATTAACTCAAGAATAATCTCAACCCTGCCAACAAAATTTATCAATAATGTTACAGCTAATAAAAATAATAATAATACTGATAATAATAATTATTATAATAGAATAAACATTGAAAATTAGAATAAAAACATAATAAATTTCAATAAATAGAAAGGAAGGGCTAAAAAGGTCTAGGGTTTCACCTTGAATCAGGGAGGATGGGTGGCACCTGTGGTGGTGCACGACGGTGGTCGGAAAAGGAGTCTAAGAGGGAAAAAGATAAAGATAAAATAAAAGAGGAAAAGAGAAGTAGAAAAGGGAAAATAAGGTTATTATTCAGTGGAGGAGAATTAGAAGAAGCTTTTAGGTGGTGCAAAAGGCAGCAAAAGTGGTAGATGTGTGGTGGGCAGTGGTTTAAAGATTGTGGGGTAAAGATTTTTGTGATATGGATAGGAGATTTAGCACAGCTATGGTGGCTCATGCGAGAAGAATCGAAGGATGTGGAAAGCTTAGTTAGCTAGAGTGCAATGCAAGGAAGAATTTGAGATGCAGAGGTAGTGGCAACATTGGCTATCGGCGGAGGAAGGCTCGTCTAAACACACGGTGGCGCGCGATTATCTCTTAGGGTTTTTGAGGAGAAAAGGTTTCGAAAACACCCACACCAGGGGTATTTATAGGGCTTAGATGGGATAATAGGGTTTTGGAGGTCAGCAGGAGGGTATTGGATGCTAGGGTTGGGGTGGCCAGTGGCTTTAATCGGGCAGTGGAATTTATGGTCGGGTTTGATCCTTCGAGAGAAAATAGTGAGAGAATGAGTGGGAGTTGAGGATAGCCAATCATGCTAATATAATATGCGAGTTAAGAGGGAGAAAATGAAGGGAGAAACGGCAGTCAAAATCCTCGTGGCCGGCGGTGCCACTTTCACGGGTGGAGTTTGCAGGCTCAACGATGGAGGGGAAAGGAGGAGGAAGAAAGAAGGAGGGGGTGAACCGGCGGCTAGGAAAGAAAAGGAAAAGAGGAGAACTGGGTTAGTCGGCACTGGTTATAAGCCCCTTAAATGAGACCCAACATCTCAAAGGAAATAGGCTCCAAACAACAGCATTCGGTTGCCGCATAAGGGGAACGACGCTGGGCCGTGGGAGAAGGAAGGAAAAGAGGAAGGATTGGGCTGCGCTCAGGCCCAATCCGGTCGGATAAAAAGAAAAAGAAATACAGAAAGAAAAAGGAAAAAAGGGAAAAGGAAAATTTTAAGTGATTTGGGGTTAAATAAATTAATTAGAAAAATTTAGGTATTTAGAATAAAAATATTTAAATAAAATAATATTAAATTTTCTTTTTAGGCTAATTTAGTGTTTTTAAAATATTTCTCCTAAGTTCCTTTTTAATTATCAAAAGGCCCAAATTTTCCTTTATAAAAATATTTTAAAATTCTTATTAATTTGTCCTAAATAAATCCTTCTTATTCCAAATAAAATAATTAATTAAATTAATTTCCTAATAAATCCTTATTTAATAATATATCTTAAAATAAATAATTCTAGGGTATTTCAATTATGGTTGTTGTATTGAGTTTGATTCTAATCATTATTTCATATAGCATCTCTTATATGGTTGGTTAGTATGTTTTATTATGTTCTAAATGAATGATTATGATTAGTACGTAGCTTCTTTTTTTATATTTGATATAATTATGGTATCTCTATCATTATATAAATATTTCAATTTCTATACCATGTGTTGTTGTGACGTATTTTATGTGTTCCATGAAAGTTTTTCATATTAGCTTTGTATAATGGGTTGTTCAATACCGTTGACCTAAAGGGTTCCATTTTTTGACCCCCCCTACTTATTCAATAGGCAGTGGTCTCTACAAGTTTGCCGGTGAGATCACCTAAAGACTAGTGCTTAGGTTAAGAGTAAGGTTATCTAGTGCTTTATCCACTATCTTTTGATCCAAGTGATTATATACTCTTATATTTATATGTATTTTCTTTCACTAAATTTTGTAATCACTAACATTTCATTTTATTTGAAATGATATTTTTTTTATTCTTTCTACTCTAATTTTCTTAATTGTGTTATCAATTTAAGTGGAATAATGTTTTTAGCCTTGGCACTTAGTATAAGAATGGTAAAGGAAACTGGACTTGTATCAAGTGTGGAAGAAACATCCCCAGTTTTTCTATTTTAGTTTTCAAAATTATTTATTTAAACAAAATTTTTTGGTTTATAAATTTGGGGGTATTACAAAAGCTCTTCAAAGTGTCCATAAGTTTCTTATCTTGATAGATGGTTGAGCAGGGACCATGACCAACACTAATGGTAGGACATGGGTGACTACGTTATCAGTAAAGGAAGTGGGCAAAAGAACACGAGTTGTTTCATATGAGGGAAGCCAAATTGGGCTAGGGATTACTCATAAAGAGGAAATATTAGCTTTAATATGCAATAAGACTAAGGGAAGGGAAAATTTTAAAGATAAAGGAATATGTTTAGCATAAAGGTAGTGAACTCTATCCCACAACTAATACAAGGGATCACCCAGGATATGCCCATTAAGATTGAAGGTGCTTGGATGAAGAACATGGACTTCACAATGATAGATCTAGATGGCTATCCCATAATATTAGGCTAATAATTTATCAACATAGCCAAAGAATGTGTGATGCCTAGGGATAAGACTGTATGCATATTTAAAGGAGAGGACTTGTGCATGGTGGAGCTTCTATGATACTCAGATATGAAAGGAAGAAATCCCTTGTTAAAGGTCAACACCGAATAAAATATGGGATGTAACTCAAGTGTAGTGCATCAAATTGAGATAGCTTTGTGATCATGGAAGCAATAGCCTCTATCTCAGGGAGGTTATAAGAAGAAAAGTTTAGGATACCGAGGCTAAGAGGTGAGTACCCACAATGAGGGAATTGTAACTTTAGGTGGGGGAGTGTGTCACAAAGTGAAAACTTTAGGCCCTACAGGATGGATTAAGGCCGAGCTACATGTGTCCAGGACTCTCAATTTGGCAGAAAAGTACTAAAGATATCTAGTACACTCCTAAATCTTCTTGGATTTCCTAAAAGCTCTTAGAGACTCATAGATATGTATGGAAAAATCTAGGATATTATGGAATATTATAGAGTAAAGGAGAAGAAAGTGAAATGTTTTATAGCACTCTTATACATGGGAGACATCTCAAGGGTAGGCCCTAGACTCCTAAGTGTGGGAAGGAGGTGAAATAAACTAGAAGATAAATAGCTAGACTTTCTTTTATTGTACAAAAGTTCTAGAACCTTCTCTTAAATAGAAGGAACTAAGGGGACCTCAATTATAATTATAAAAAAAAAAAGTGTACCTCATTATATTCTACCATCGAAGAAGTCCCAAGTTTTATAGTCTCTCTATCTTTATATATATATATATTCTCTTATAGGTCAAAACTTCCTTTTTTTTTATATTTCTCCTATATTTTATACTACTTGCACTCTTATCTTGCCATTAATTCAGGTTAGGTTAACTTGATTTAGCCTCACACAAGGATTTTGACTAAGTAAGTGCCACATGGGGACTCTAATAAGATTCTCAGCTAAAGATCACCATAGTTGCTTTTGATATCCATAACCATGGAGACTCTCACAATTACCTAAAGGTTTCTCTTCCACTCATCTTAACGGACAATCGCAATTGCCACAACAAGCTAGAAGAACTGTCATTGTCAATTATTTACATCAATCATCAAATTTCTCTTCAAGCATGATCTCAGTCAATTAATTGCATGTATTTGCTAGCACAAGACTTTGCTTTTCAATCAATAGGTGAAGTACATTACAACTATTTTTCATTAATTTACTCAATTTACAAGTTCAATTAGACAGAAATCTACATGTATTTTTTTATCAATTTTATTTAATTATTTAACTCCATGGTATCAATTTGATTATTTAATCTTTAGAAGAATTTTAAAGTAATTATATAAGAATAGAGCCAAATTTATAATCTGCTCTTGGATAGGAAGGATATGCAATGGAATGTGTATATTGATTACTTTTTTTCTTAGATTTTCTTTGTATTTTAGAATTTACTTTAAATTATTGTGGATTACTTTATTATACATTAGGTTGGAAATTGTATTTTGTGATTGTAACACCCCAAGTAGATACGACCATGTGGGGGCTACCTTGGAATAATTTCAGATTGATTGGCCGGCTACGAGTCCTTTCAGCGTGCTTTGTCCTCACTCACACGCTTCCCAAAAAAATTTTAGAAAATTTCTAAAACTTCCTAGGAGGATCACCCATTCTAAAATTGTTCTACAGCCAGCACACTTAACTATGGAGTTCTTAGGATGGAATCACCAAAAGGATAGTATATCATGTTGATATAAGTAGCCAAATCAATCCTTATAACACTCCACTCAATTTAGAGTATTACAATGATAATCTTAGAGTGATGATATTAATTTGAGTTATTATTTCATAAAACCACTACTTTGAGTAGTCTTGTTATTAATGTTGATCCATGGTTTCTACTACAACCTCAAATCAAATATTGTACCATGCAAAATAATTGAGGTAGGCAGCTTGCAATTTTGTTTACTCAAAGATAACAATTCATGACTCAATCTAACAAGTTAATGATCCACATTTTGTATCAACCTAAATAACTAAAAATAAACAAAAAACCCCCTTTGCATGCTTCATAACAATCCACAATGTATTCCAGCAATCTCCTATCAATTTTTATACTACGTAACAAACATCTTGTATTTTTCTTTACACAAATACTACAATTTTTGAATGAAACAAACACGTTAATAATCTACCAACTAAATAATGCTAAATATATTTAAATAAAAATAAACCCTTTTTAGGCTTCAAAATCATTTATTATGCACTACAATAACCTCTCACAAAATTTTGTACCACACAAAAATTTGGGATAAGCAGCATAATTTTTGATCACACAAAGACAATAGTTTATGACTAAAAATAACAAGCTAATAATGCATAAATTGAATAAAGATAAATATATTAAAATTATACAACCCCTATTCTTTAGAACCCATCCATAAGAGAAATAAGGAAAAATATATGTAGAAGCCAAATAGAATGATGGTATTACCTTCACAACTAGTGTACATAGACTCTATTTTTCTACTTATACTAGCTGCTATGGTAGTTAAAATAAGAAATTGCATCAAACTTTATTATTAACTTAATCCAATAGAAAATATTAATTTCTAGTAAAATCAATGGAAATTAGAACCAAATGAAAAGACAAAATAACAATGTCAATTACAATTGAAAACCATGAAACTAGTTAACTAAAATCAATGGTGACAAATAAATCTCTAAAAATTTCTACACTCTTACTCTTCCCAACTATGCACATCAGCCATATCTTGTTTAGGTTCATACTCCATTTGTACTATGTCGTCTACTCACCATATATATCATGGATCATCATAGCCCTGTTTAAAATGTATACCAAATATGTTAGGGAAATAATTAGGACATAAGTACAAAGGATATAATATTCATATATATATGTCATATGAGGATAGTATGAACACCAATCATATTAAATAATAAGTTAAGATGTACCAATGACCTTTTTATTATTCTCCTACCTTATTTAGCCACACAACATAGAGTATTAGTTTTAATATTTTAAGTGGGAAACTGAATTACCAAGAGGGTCATTTGATAATTGGTAATGACTCAAAGGATCACAATAGAACTAAGGGTCAGAGCCAAAACCAATAAAACTGAATCAAACTAAAACCATATAAGGAGATAAAGGTTAGACCTAGGTTTTCCCATTAGACCAAGCTAATAAGAATTGCCAACGATCCCAATCCTTAAGTGTGCACACCTCTACTAAGATCACAACCTTAGATAGAGTAGATCTGAAACAAACCAAAGCATAATATATACAACCGTAAATAACCCAATATAGATAGTCAATACGACCAAATTAAAAATGGAATATATACAATCATAGCTAACCTAATATAGATAGCTAGCACAACTAAACTTTGGGAAGCCCCCCAAAGGACCTTAAACCCAATTCAAGTCTTTTACTTTAAGTTTTAGTGTATTATTCAATGTGATCATATAACATAACTAAGGCACACAACCATATATACACATTCTTATACATTCATTAAACGCCTTCTTTCCAATATTAGGTAACTTCCAAAAATAATAACTCATTATAATAGCCCTTACATAATTAATACCTTCCATAAATAATACTTTCCAAAAATATCTTTCCATATATGGCATTTACCAAAAAGTATAACTCTTCACAATATAACTTTTTAGAGAAAATGGTAGGCTACTGGAGTCACCCTCAACCAATAACATAATTTAAAACCAAATAAGATATCCAGACCCATGAATATATAATAAGACATTAAAATAACATATAACATAATTTTATATTTCACAAATGAGATATAAAAGCACAGAAGCACCATTTGTTTCATACAATTACTAAATAACAAATGAAAATACATAATCATCACATTCTTCAAATGAGTTGATAGAAGAATTTTCTAAACTATTCATATAGATACCTATATTAAATAAACTCATAATTTCGAATATATCAAAACAAGTATATAATTATTTATATATAAAAATATAGTTTGAAAGTAGTATTATCATAACTATCAAAACTCAAGCATTGGTCAAAACCAACATAACATGCCAAAAAATTAATGTAGTTTGTTATACTAATTTTTAGATTTAACCAATCCTTAATATAACCCCATATATTTTTAGCACATAAATCAAAATTCAAACCTAATAATGTTTATGAAAACTAGACTTCTATCACATTGATTTGATATATAATATGATGGGTAAACTCTTATGATTGAATTTCATGTGATTTTTATAAATTCGTGAAAAGTTATAGCTAAATCAAAACTACCAAAAATTTAACATTAAATCATGACATATTATGCTAATCATATTACATATCATGATAAATAAAAAAATAGTCATAAGAAGGTATAAATTTATATAGTATATAAAGATAGACACTTTATAGAAATTATACTTCACACATGTATAATATATATACATAGGTTTGAAAAAATAATATTACCAAATGTAAAATTCTTATATATAAAATATAAGGTCTTAAAGAATAAAGAGTGATCCTATTGCACCAAAATGACTTCAGGAATTGATGATCTAAAGAGAAGAATTATTTTTGAACTAAAATGGGAAAAAAGAAAAAAACAAAGAGCAAATCTTGAATGTAAAATTTTGAAGAAGATTTTGTTTTGATAAATCAATTGAAGGTATTGAGAAATTGGTTGAAGATGTCATTGCCATTAATGGAATATTAATATGGGTTTGGCTATTAGGGTTTGGTATGAGCTTATATGGACTTTTAGAATATATAGATATAAAAAAATTGCACATAAAAGATAACATTGACATTGATTGATATGTTTCACTAAGTTCAATTTAGATATTTGGAAAACTGAAAGGAGAAAAGTTTTAGATATTAAATTTAGAATCCTAAAAAAAAAACTAATCTTTCAATTTTGGTTATTGGATGAAAAAAGTTATGGCTAAGTTACTAAATAAAACATCACTTTTATCTATAGAATTGAAAAATAGGAGATAATAAAATATTTATCATATAATATTGTAGCACCTCTAATTTATGAACCAAATTTTTTTTTTGTGTGTGAAGATAATGTGAAAGCATTTGAAAAATAAAATTAGGAAATATTACTGCCACATCAACCATGAGAAATGTGTAATAATCACCTAATCCATACCTTATGCAAGATAAAATAGAACCACAGACGAAAATATGCATGCTCAATAATAATACAATAGTACTAAAGATAATAAATGTGAGAACAATAATATAGATAGGAAGCATATGAGAGATTACAAAATCCAAATAAATGAATCAAAGACAAGAATTTAAGTAATTAGGATACCACACCCACCATACATGGTCGAAGTACATCAAGGGGCTTATACAAGGAAACCTCATCCACCACACCTTCAATACCTTCACTGCAAGGGCTCAAAAGTTGGGATATAACACCTATGGGTGTGTCCTTTTTCATCCTCCAATATTGATTTTAGTTCTGTCCTAGTTTCCTTGAGTAAGGAAGAATTAAGGTAGAGAATTGTTGAAGATTTTAGCTCTTCCTTAACACCCTTTTTTTTAAGGAAAAAAAAGGTGGTGTTTTTGTTCTTCTTCTTATTCTAATTTTCTTTGATTTTAATGAATTTTTTAAAGATTATTTTTAATGGGTTTTAACTTTTATTCTCTTAGGAGTTGAGACTCTACTAGATAGCCATCAAGTAGGAGCTTTTGTATTAGAAAAATTACTTCAATGTAAGGCATTCTTATCTTTAACATAAATGGGGTTATGTGGCGTATTGGGGTTCCATGCACTTGGGGTATGTGTAAGTATAATCCAATTTATGTTCCATGATCTGAGCATGTGGTATAATTCTTCCCAAGTTGGTATTTCTAGATTTCTTTAACTTTATGCAAAAGTTGTCCATTTGAGAATGATTCATTTGAGTATGTACATTACCATGTATCCATGTAATTCTATGTGAGAAACATGTATTTTTCTTATGTGTGTTTTGAAATAGAAGCATGATAGGATTAATATGGTAAAGTATGGTACATTTTGATGTGTGTATCATAAGTCTAGGTAATATTTTACCCAGACCTATCGATCCATTCCTCAAACCCATCTATTAGTTTTGTAAGCAGTCGAATGGTTTGGAGTTTTAGATCGATTGGTTACAAGATTAGTTGATTAGTTTGATAAACTAGTCAATGGTTTTCAATAAATAGTTAATTGGTTTGTTAAATCTATCAACCACTATCCCTATAAACCAAAATGGTTTGGTCTTTGCTTAGATCCATCAACCGATTGGATCAAACTAGTTAACTGGTTTTTGTGACCAGTCGATCGATTGGTCAAACCCATCGATTAGTTTCTCCACAAGCTAAAATGGGTTGGTCTCTATTTAAACCCATTGACCGATTGGACCAAACCAGTCGATTGGTTCCCATGAACTGTCAATCGGTGAGGCTAACCTATTGACTAGTTCTCTAGAGTTGCTTTGGTTTTGGTTTAGTATGACCTAACCATTCTATTGGTCTCAGGAATCAATCAACTAGTCTGGCTGAATGCCAACTAGTTTGTTTATAAATTGTTGTGTTTTTCTTAGGCCTTTTATGTTGATACCTCCATGTATTTACAACATTTAAATTATGATTTCAACTATGGTTTTCCTGATTTAATAAGAATCATCATGATGGTATTTGGGACTTGAAGTTGGTTAAGTTTAGTGTTATCTCTAAACACCCTATTGGTGGGTTTTATGCCTTATAATGTGTTTGGTGTTAGCACTGGGAAACAACTAGATAGTGGCTTTAATGCCTTTTGATGTGTTTGGTGTTATCAATTGGAAACACTCAATTTGGTTAAATAATGAAATTTAATTGTGTTCATTGTTATCATTTAGAAGCACTTAAAATTTACTTGGAAATATCCAATTTGGTTTAATAATGGAATTTAATTGTGCTTCATGTTATCATTTGGAAACATCCAAGATGATTGAATAAAGGAATTTAGTTTTGTTTGGTGTTATCACTTGGAAACACCCAACTTGGTTAATAATGAAATTTAATTGTGTTTGGTATTATCACTTGAAAGCACCGAATTAGTTAAGTAATTAATTTAATTTTGTTTGGTGTTATCACTTGGAAACACCCAATTTGGTTAAATAATAGAATTAAATTATGTTTGTTGTTGTTACTTGGAAACACCCATTTTTTTCTTTAGATTTTATTGTGATTTGTGATATCACTTGAAAATACATATTAATGGTATAAGATTTCATTCAAGCCTTTTTATATGGCTCTTAGGTAACTGCTGGAAGTTAATGGGCCAATCGCTCTATAATTATATTTTCACTCAATACCTATTTAATTCTCTACCAAGTTGTTGTCGATAGGTGATATACACATATCTTTGAGGTATAGGATTATACAGTGGCAGGTCAACATGGCATTAATGTCCATCTCGGGCGGGTGAGGTATCTTAGTACAAGCCCCCAGGCACTTTATATTATCCATTGCTAACCCAACTTTTTAGCCCTCATAGCAGAGACATTTAGTGTATGATGGGTGAGGTATCCCAATACAAGACCCCTTAGCGTACTTCGACCACTTATGGTGGGTGTGTTATCCTAATTTATGGAGGTGCATTCAATGTGTGGTGGGTGTATTACCCATGAAGAAAAGCCCCTTCGATGTATCCTGACCTTATTTAGCGGGTGTAGTACCCAATTGTGATTAATTATGCTGCAATGACTTATATTTATGGTGGAGAATTGGATGCGGTCGAATGAACTATCTTATTAACCTAAATTTGTGTGGTCACTAAAGGAGGAACTCTAATATGATTTATATTATATGGTTTATGATGTATTTATCATATTTATATACTTCCATGATTTCCATACAAGTATATATTATTGTGCTACTACTTGAAATTAATTGTTGAGCTGTACCTATATGATACCATTATGATGTTATGTTACTTCAATGTGTTGTGTGAGCCCTATTATGTTTTAGGTGGTATGTTTTACCAATAATTCACCGTATTGATACTGCACTTGTGCAATCACTACGTTGATTTGGCTTCTGGTCGATTACAACTCTCACTTAAAGTATATTGAGGGTGACGGCATGGGCTAATAGTAGGTCATTGCTTGATGTCAGAGGTTTATGTCTAAGCTTAAGAGTTACGCTAACTGATTAAAAGTGTTTTTCCTACTATGTTGGAAAGTTTTTTTTTATTTCTAGTTATTTAAACTCTTATCTCAATTCCCAATATAAGTATTTATAAACTATTATACTCATTCAATCTATAAAGTTTTCCTCCTCCTTATTATCTTGTTCTATCACGTTAATGTTGAGCATGCATCTCTTGTTCATTGTTCCATTTTACCTCATATCAGGCATGGGTTAAGTGATAAGCACACCTCTCTCATGGTTGATGTGGCAATAACATTCCATAGTTTTATTTTTCAAATTCTTCCAGATTGTCTTAAAAATAAAATTTTCTAGTTAAAAAATTTGGGGTATTACAGTCTCACTAACCCTAATCTGGACAACCTTTCTGACTTTAGTCTCCTTCTCAAACATATCAAAGAGGATGGGGAAAGAAGAACTTGAGAGAAAATCCTAGATGTAAGAATTCAAACCCATCTCAAATCGATGCATCTTCATTTCTTCATCTACCCCTACATCAAGTGCAAAATGAATCAAATCGGTGAACTCTAGGTAATATAACTGAACAATGGAGGAGCCCTAGCGAAGTGCCATGAATCTATTATATAATCCTATCCTAACACTGGTCCAAAAAAAATTTACTCTCATCTTTTGTAGAATTTTCTCCCAACTACCAATGGGTGCACCAAGCACTTGCATACTACGCCACCACTCATCGACACGACCTTTCAAGAAGTATCTGTCTACCTTCACTCTCTTCTTAGGTGGGCACTTAATGCTTTAAATATCTTCTCAAACTCTTGAATATAATGCTCCATAGAAAATGATTCCTCGATACCCATAAACAATGGTGGTGTGTGTGATCATGTCCTTTGCATCTAGTCCTCCTATAGAGCTAATGCAAGAATGTGGATTTTATCTGAAATGGTGGTGGATGCAATGGCTGATGCAAATCCCTCTCAGCTATAGTCATAAAAAGCTCATCCATATGATTAAGTCTTGCATTCTAAGTCATGAATCATGATGCTCTGTGATGGTTTCAACACACACTTCAAGATAACCACATAGCAAATGTAACATAATAAGGCTTCCTAGAGAAGTACTAAACAACTACTCACATCAAGGTCGGTAGATAACCACAACTAGTTCTAAGGCTAACTCAAACCCATACCACACTCCCTCACAAGATTAATTTAGGTTTCAAAACATTTAAGAATAGAGCTGTTCAAAATTAGAAGAGAGAGGTTTTAAAATCAAAAGCTTTGATATTAACTTGTAACACCCCAGAATTTACTACTTAAAAATCTCATTTTGCAAAAATGTTAATTATATAAAATAACGGGTATTAAGGCTAAAATATTACTATAATTAAATAACATTCACAATGTAAGAACAAAATGGATATTTCACCATAAATTACATTGTCTTGATAAATACAAAAGAATTAGGCAAACACATTTTAATATCACAAAAGGAGAAATAAAAAGGGACTCAAGAATCCAAAGAATATCTTGATCAAAAGTTGTCAGGGAGAGCACCGAATAGTTTTAACTCTCAATCCTTTAGTAGAAAAATGAACCCTTAAAATATTCCTACAAGGTAAACACTGTCCAGTAAATAGGTAGAGGACCACGAATAGAACCTTCAATACTACGGTAATGAGTAAACCATTACACATCACTGACATGTGAAGCCACGTAGAGAGCTATATATAAAAAATAGTATAGATGTATCAGGGAAATTATGCAATCATAAAATGGCAACAAATGATTTATTTAAAAGAAACCCAAATACCAAGTTAGGACACTAAAGCAACTATCGAAACAACAATTTGTATAAATTCTACATACCAAGGTCTGGTGCAAAGGCAACTAGTAAACAACATACCAAAACATGTAGCATACAGTGTTAATTACCAAAATAGTGAATCCAAAACAACCTAATACTATTTTCACATGATAATTATTTTCAACTTTAATTACTCGAGAGTGAAATAATAATAACCCAGAGATTAAAAAAAGTAAATTGGTCATACCAGCGTACAAGGCAACATGGTACCCTCCAACCATCAAAACCAAAGTTATAAAAGTACTCTAGTCATACTGATACACAAGGCAACATAGTAACTCCCAAACTAGGACACCTAATATTTAAGTATCAATACTTTTTATAGGGCTCATAGGTCACTTATAGAGTAGACTAGGGCCTTATTGACGCATAACAACACACTAGTAAACAAAATAAACTAAGGGATCCTATCTCATCTCTATGGTAGTTATCCCTCAAGATCAACCATTCTAAAACTCGAGGTATTCCACTTTTATTAATATTATTATTATATAAGGTGAACACAAAAGGCATATATTGTACAATTATTTCCATTTCCATAATGATATATTTTTCCTTCATTTCCAATTATTAAATAAAACCCTAAGGTTATTAGTCTATGTCAAAGTTAACACTAACATCAACCTATCAAAAGTCTAAGTCATTTTATGGCCAGTTATTCACAAAGGTGCATCAGGTCAAAAATGATCAAAATACTCTTAAAACCCAACTTCTACCATTTTATCCGAACTGTAAACCAATTATCATTATTATGAGAAACTCGTCATGAAAAGTATAAAAGTCAGTGTTTCAAATTATTTTAGCTCCTAGTAAATCTTTTCGATATAGCAATTAATTATATTTTTTTCACTTTTCCTGCATTTAGTATGTTATGTCCACAAACCCTAATCATACATACATATTTTTATAATATCAATCCTAGTTACCATGCAATGACATTCATGGAACACTTATTGTAGAAATTACATCATAAATTAATAAGGTTACAAATCCTATCAAAACCCTAGATAGGCATATGTTAATCATTCAACAAATTACACAAGCGTATATAATATGTTGAATACATGCTAATAATATAATATCGTATTTTCATATTTCATGCCTATTCATCAAATTTTCCTACATAATGTAAAACTTTAACGTATAACACATACATATAGCCTTCCAAATCTCATACATAAATCATACCCTAACACATAATGACTTTTATGTGTTGCCACATGATTTCACATCTTATTAGTAGGGTACGTTTTTCCTCTTATCCAGGCAAGGAATTAAACTAACATCCACCAAATTTTGGTCTCCACTAAACCTCTTCAAAACCCTTACATCACCACATAAATATATTAGCATTTAATACAATGTATCAATAGCTAAGAATTACTTAAAACCAAAAGGGAAATCCCTTAAGGCACTAATGTAGCATGAAACAAGGCATGCGAGGAGGTGAGAAATGTTGGAGGAGCCAAGAAAAATATGAGAAAAAAAAAAGCTTTAGCTAAAAGGGTCAAAGAATGAAGGGGAGTAACTATAATATATACCATTGGGAGGGGTGAGTTGTGAAGAAGGTCGAAGCTAAGGTAAGGGGATTGGTAGTTATAGGTACAACAAGAGGTAGGATATTGGTAAAAATTACCAAGGGAGGAGGAAGGTGCTTCAATGAAAACTATTGGTTGTGGGGAGTGATGTGCGATACTTTTAGATGAATCTAAAAGGGGGTGGAAAAGAGGGAATAGACAATGGTGGGGTGGTGGTTTCTAAAAGAGTTTATGAAGTTGGAGGTGAGGGAGCAATGGAAGTGGGCGGAGCTAGGGGGAATGTCATTGATGGTGGTGTGTGTTTTGGAAAAAAGCAGTGAAAAGGAAAGAGCAATGGTGGTGATCAATGGGGTTTTTCTCTAGCTTGAGTGGGATTGGAAGGAAAGAGAATAACACATGCTTCAATTGGGGTTGATGCATGAAACACAAAAAAAAAATGAGGGGAGGAGGGAATTAAATAGGATGGTGCAATGAAGGGGAGAATAAATCAAAACATAGGGAGGGAAACATAGAGGAGAGGGAGGTATGGTGTGAAGGGTAAAGTAGAGCAAAACATAGGGAGGGAAATAGGGAGGTATGGTGTGAAGGGAAAAGTAGAATAAAACATGGGGAAGGAAATATGGAGGAGAGGGAGGTATGGTGTGAAGGGTAAAGGTGAGCAAAACATGGGGAGGAAAACATTGAAGAGAGGGAGGCATGGTGCAGGGGTATGGTATGAAGGGTCTTGTCAATAAAAAATAAGGGAGTAGGGGTAATAACTTATAAAGATTAACTAGGGTTAAGACATCTAGTTACCGGGTGTAAGGCTACCTGATATCAGTTAGGGTTTAAAATAGGATTAATTTAACAACCTAAATATTATCATATTTTGTCCTAATTAAATTTATATCTAATATGTCATAATAATACAAATATTAATCGCACATTTAGTACAAAACCTTCTAAAATAACTATCATAACTAATTACACATAATTATCATTTTATAATTAAGGATCATAAAAATGGTGTATTATAGGGACATTAAATTCTTAAGTATCGATGCTCCCTATAAGGTCCGTAGGTCATTTATAGAGTAGACTAGAGCCTTAGTTAAATGTCAAGCCATCTGACAAACCACCAAACCAAATCTAGGGCTCATACCTCATCTCTAGGATAGCTAATCCTAAGGAATAATCATTTCTGAATCTCGAGGTCTTCCACTTTAAATATTAATATCTTAATAAGGTGATCATAAGATACCACATAATGTACAGTGTTTCCAATTCCTATTATTTAAGTTGAACGTAAGGTCGAAAATCCAAAATAAAATTAAAGTGAACACTAAGGTCAACCTAGAAATCTATTATGGTCATCCTAGTTCTATTATTCATACTTATAGGCATAATAAGTTATAAATGACCAAAATGACCTTATATGTTTTTCACTTAATAATTTTCGTTTTAATAGCCATTTTTATTAGAATTAATTAAAATTGATTATATGAATAAATAAAATTAAAATAGGAACATTAATTCAATTCTAAAAAATTTATGAAGTGATAAAGTTACTATTTTGCCCCTAAAACACAAGTAAGACCATTTAGCACATAAAAATTTAATAATGCATAATTATTTTACGACAACAACCCTATTCTAGCATGTTATCATACATATATTAAAATACATAAATTTAACATGCTCTAAAAAAATACAAGATCTCATGTTTAGAGAAATTAATAACAATACATGGTGCATATATATTTTTCATAAGATTATAAGTAAGCATAATTTACACATAAATATAACATAAGAAACCCTAAAAATACTATCATATATTTTTTACATATTTAGTAGGGCTACCTATTTCCAAGAACAAATAGAAAAATAAAATAAAGAACCTCCAAAAGATCTTCAATACCTTCTAGAGACACTAGAGGAGGAGATAAAAGATGATAATTTCACAATTTAACCAAAATATAACCTTTTTTACTTATTAAAAAATAAATAAAGGATAGATATAAGGAAATATAGAAGTGAAAACAAGAGAATAAGGAGAAAGAGAGGAGAATGGGTCTCGATTATAGGCTCAACAAAGCTTAAGAACACTTAGTAAAATAACTAAAATGAAGAGAGTGGTGGGAACAATCAAGAGGAGAAAATGAGAGAAAAGATAAATGAAAATAAATAAAGAAAAATTAGGTGTAAATAGGGGATGAAAGAACCAAAATATGTAACCAAAATAGGGAGAGAGGTATCTTATTCAACACTTGAGTAATAAAGGATAAGGTGATTAAGTGTATAAGGCGGTGGAGTGTATATAGGTTGAATAAAGTTATGAAAATTAGTAAATCAACTAAGGTATGGGGTAAGTGATGGAGTATAGGTAAGAGGTTAGATATAAGCATAGCAAATGCAAATGAGGGAAGTTGGATGCACAAATTAAAAGCCAAAAAGGACACAATTAGCTTGGGTAGAAGGTATAAGAAAGTGACTTTGACTCAAACTTTCATTGAATGAATATTAGAATGGTAAAATCAATACAAGGTTTAATCATGTAAGGGTAAGAAAGTAATTTCATATACATGAACAATAATTATAGGATTTGTTGATTGTTTTTAGTGGTAGAAAATCAATAAAGAGGATAAAATTAATAAAAATAGCAAAAAAGATTATAAATTTATGAATATTTATGAATTAATTAAAATAATATTTTAAACTCACATGTAAACTTTCACTAATTTAAAAAAAGGTTTGATATATAAAATATTGGTATAACGGTAAATTAACAAGCTTATAAGGTAATTACAAAACTAAATAACAAAAATATTCCTAAAATCATGAAAATTTCCATCTCCTCCTATTTATTCATTTCCAACCTAAATATAAATTTTTAAAATTTTTAACACACAACTGATATGACTTTCAACTAACATGCCTTAATTATAATTTTCCATATAAAATTCAAAAGGAATAACTAAAACTAATAAAATTAAACCAAAATTTCTATATTTACATTTAAACTTATTTAGGATCCAAATAAAATTTTATCATAATATTATTCAAGCTGTAACTCAAAAGTTTATAGATATGAATAGTATTTTATTAACAAATTATGTCTAGCTATAAAATTATAATTACTACTGAATTACCCAAAAAATATTAAAGGCATAAAATATTATACAATCATTTATGTAATTAATTAAACATAATTAGAAATATTTAAAAATGTGAGATTACACTAATCGTAAAATCAATCTCATCCAATTTTTCCTTACCAAAGACACCTTTGTTTGACAATATCTTTAGCCCCTTTTACCAACATGTCCTAATCTTAGCCGCTATAGTTTCCCACTACTTAGATCATCCTTCTTCCCTGATTTATTATGTTTTCATTATTTTTTTCATGCAATATATACAAGCCATTTTGAAACCTTCCTCAAAGCATGACCATAGAGCCATTGAGAACTTTAAGTGCTCCTTATACCACCTTAATTGAACATCCCTCCTTATCCAATGTTCCTAGCTAGGAAATCAAATTTCTTCCAAGTTGTAGCACATGTCTCATAGAAATCAACATAAGATCCATGCCATTGATGGTTTTGATTATTACATCACCAAGTCCTATAGTAGCACAAGACTTATTGTTACCCAACAACACATATCTCCCATTTGATTTTTGATAGTTCAAGAATCTTGATTTGTCAAGTAAAATGTGAAATTTACATATCGATTCCAATACCTAGCCTTGACCGAAGTTATCACCAACCACCATTTTGACTTCTACATTGCTATAACCAACTGAAATCACATCAAGTTCTCCATCATCATATTTTTTTGCAATTTTCCTTCTATCATTGTTAATTTAACTTCCCCTTTATGGGCAGTATTTGTTGAAATGGCCCCTTTTATGTTTATTGAAGTTCTTGATTGTGACTTAGAGGATTTTTGTTTATACTTCTTATCCCTCTTCTCAATTCTCAAATGAACACTTAATGTCTCAATGTCTCAAACTTCTTCGAAGTTAAGGCAGTCATGACATCATCTAAGGTTAAGCCTTCATCTTAATTGTACATTATTGTATCAATAAAATTTTCATACCTGTCCACAGGAAAGGAGTTGAGTAGAATGATTGCCTGATCTTCATCTTCTACTTTTACATCAATAGCCTCCAAGTTAATCAATATTTGATTGAAATCATCAAAGTGATCCTCGCGTGTCCTACCTCTTGTCATCTTGAAAAAATAAATTTTTTCCTAAAAATGTTACTTTTTTTGAGTGATTTGGTCATACAAAAATACTCGAGTTTGTTCCATATACCAGCAGCTAATGTTTCCTTTTATATTTCCCTTAACACCTTATCTCCATGACAGAGTATTAGAGTGTTGTGAGCTCTTTCCAAAAGGTCCTCCTATTTCTCCTTTTCCATAGTAGTTGAAGGCTTTGATTCTCCCATAAACATCTATTTTAAACCTTGTTGAATGAGAAAAAGACCTTATTTTTGTTTAATGAGCAAAGACCTTATTTTCATTCTCAAAATTCTAAAATCCCTCTTTCCATTGAACTTTTCCACATCAAATCATGTGGACACCATTTCCTTTAAGGCAACAGATGCTCTGACACCACTTGTTAACCTTCAAGGTTGATTCTTGGTTTAAAAAACTCAACTTCAATATCTACTTTAATGCTAGTATAGAGCACTAAAGCCCAAGACAAAAGAAATTAAATGCAAAGAATTCAAAGAACAATTGAAAACACTTTATTCCCACTCCAAAAGATTAAATTAGTGTTTATAGGTTTCTTTAATTGTTCTACCCTCCAACTCTCCTATACACCTTAAGCCCTCTCTATTGTGGCTTTTAAATACCCTAGACTATTATCACACACCTCCTTATATAGGCATAGGTAGCAACTAGCTAATTAGTTAGACCTAACCATCTTAAGAAAACTAGTTGATGCAATTCTATACATACAAGATATATTACATTAGGTTTAACTAAACTAAACATAGCTCATAAAACTTAAATGCAACATTTAAACTTAACAATATTATCAAACACACATAACAACTTATAACTCAAAAGGAATTTAGAAAGAGAGAAATATTTGTAATTTTGAATGAAAAAGGACAAATCTAATTAGTAAGAATGAATAGAGTATAAGTGTATTGATAAGAACAATCATGAGTGTAATTGGATAGCACACTACTATGAAAACGGAAAATAATAACTGGACATTAATAATGGTGGTTTGAAAACCATTGTCAAACGCGTGAAAATTAATGCACGGGATAGTTTTGATAACGGTTATAGATCAAAACCGTAATTAAAAGGGCAACGTTAAAATTTACACTGATGTTTTAATAACGGTTCAAGCAAAATCGTTATTAAAAGAGGTTTTAATAATGGTTCATACAAGAACCGTTGCCAAAAGTCTGAACGTTTTAATAGCGGTTCCTGAGAGAATTGTTATTAAAACTCCAAAATTAAACTTTTATTTCCCTCATTCTGTTTCGTGCCAAAAATTTCAGACTCTCTACACCTTCATTCTCTTACTCTCCTTCTCCTTGCAAACCCTCACATCACCATACAGCTCACCACCACTCTGGCTCCTCTCAATTAAGGGAAACCCTCACACCACCAACTCTTCACCACCCCTCTACCATTGTCGGCTTTGCATGTGCATGCTGTCATTGTTTCGAAGCTAGCTAGCCAGCACTTATACCTTCATCCTCCGTCATGTTTGTAGGTCCTTACCTCTCTCAACTTGCTCGCCGTCGTGTTTGTAGCTAGCTCACTTTATGTATGTATTTGTTCTTCCTCTCATAAATTTTTATCTACTTATATATATATGCATGCATGTTAAGACAAGGTTGCATTTGTTTGTTATTGAAAAATTACGGTTTATCGCTCGAAAATGTGTTGTTGAATGTGTTGGTTGAAAATGTTGCTATTCGTTGTTGAATTTGTTGCGTTATTGTTATATATTAACAAATGCATGTGTTGGCCGAGACCTTTACATATATATATATAATATGAATGTGAGTGTAGAATTATGTACATTTTCACTCATAAAAACTATATATATATATGTATACACACACATTTTCATTAATAAGTATAGGATACTAGAAATAAGATATAAGAAATGTCATATAATGAAATGAAAATATATTTTACATATGAATCATTAAATAAAAATTTCAGTTAGAGATGCATATGTTAGTGATTGCTATTTGATGAGGATTAAATAGATATAGAAAATAAGGAATATATAAAAGTGAATAATTAAATAGAGAGAAATAATTGTGTATGATGATGATAATAATAATAATAATAATAATAATAATAATAATAATAATAATAATAATAATAATAATAATAATAATGTGATTTATATATTATGGTTTAACTACAGTTAGCTAGGTTTAGGATTAGGGATTTATGAGGTTTAGGGTTAGGTTTTATTATAATAAATTATGGTTAATTAGCTAGGGTTAGGGTTAGTATTCATATCTTTTTGGAAACGTGTTAGCATGATTTGTATATATATATATATATATATATAATAGCATGATACATTTGAGATTAATTCTTTCTAAACATGATTCGTATCGATAATATAGTGGTATATTATGCTCAATACATAACATTCTAAAATAATTTATTTATTTATTTTTTTTTGTAGAGATATGGCCAACAAAAACATTGATAAGGACAGCAGTGATGAAGAAGGGAAAAGATGACCTACGATTATGAGAATTATCACAGACAAAAGGAATAGAGGAGAATTAGTCAAGTTGGGATGAAATACTTACAATCTTCCCATTGGCCCTTACGCAGACATGTTCTTGACTTACATTTCACTTGTGACCCGTAATCGTGTTTCTATCTCCTATAATAATTGGAAGCAGGTTCCAAAGGGTCATAAGGAGCATATTTGGTAGGAAAACACGGTAAATATGCTATTTTATATAATCATTTTTGTATATCAAATGTTATTAATTTTATTACATTAACATCAGTATATATCTACATGTCTTATTTTGCAAAGAGTGTTCAATGTCGCATAGAGTAGGAAGAAATGGCTTTTTAGACATTGTGGGGAGCGTCTAATAACATTTAGGTCATATTTAGCTTATAGGAAAATGTATAGAAAGAGGGATGGTTCTCTACGGCAGAACCCACCCAAACAATACGGTTTCATCAATCAAGAAAGTTGGAACCAATTTATTGCATATCGTCTTATGGGGGATTTTAAGGTACTTGTTAGATAACATTAAACTTTTTGTATCGATCCCAGTATTATGCTTAATATTGAAATAACCATGTCACTATGTTTTGGCTTGTCACATAGGAAAAAAATTACCCAAAATAAAGAGATTACGAAGCAAAATAAATACCGGCATAATATGGCTCGCAAAGGCTATGTGGACCTTGAAGAGGAGTTGGTATGCATTTTGTGATTTATGTATTTACATGTAAATGTCAAATTTTATAATAATATTCTTAATTAAGAATATTTTTTTATTTATAGCTCCTAGCCCAAGACTTGGATCCATGTACCTCGTCCATCAATATTAGTACATTATGGAAGAAGGCTAGAACAACAAGAGATGGATATATTAATGAATATGTAGATGTTGCAGCCAAAAAAGTTGTAAGTTTATAGATATCTAGAACCCTACTTAGTTTTCTTTTAGAAAACTATTATATTATGCTTGTTCGTATAAGTTAAATTTACATATATTATATATATTACAGGACAAACTTGAAACATCAGATGGTGAGGAGAGGGTGGACCAATATAGCATTGTTTCCCAAGCTATAGGAATTGTAGAACACCCTGGAAGACACAGGGGTCTTAGATTATGTGTTACGAGAACGAGCATATGTGGTCGATCTCGTGGTTCTCATAGAACTAATGAATAAGTCGCCATCCTCACCCAGAAATTGAACATGGCATCTGAACGGATGGCAATAATGGAGCAAGAGTTGTCATTTATTAAATCTCAAGGATATAAGATATCCAATTCAGTAGACCATAATTAGCTTCACATACCTAATGTAAATAGCGTCAGAGATAGTTGTGAAGCTAATGCACGTCTTTCTACTCTTCCCGAGGTAAGCATTACAAACTATGAATTATTATTAAATGTATTCAGTGTAATAAATAATTAATAATATGTAATATGTTTGTTTAGGGTTTCCATAAATGTGACTTGTTAGCGAATGACCTTTTAACACTTTTGGCGAAAGGAAGGGTCTGCATCAGTCATAGTACCCAAACGCAAACAATCTATGGATACAATTTAGCCCTAAATACAAGGCCGTTGAGTATTAACACTCCAATCATTGGCAGTGCACACTTGCCTTGTTATAAAGAGGGCGATGAGGCAACCGCGGTACTAGAAGCTCATGGAACTTCATGGCTTGGCCCGCAGATCAGATACGTCTCACTACTGAAGAGGTATTGACATTCGATATCTTCATTACACCTTGTTTAGTAGTTACACTATTCATACATTTTTCATATATATATACATGCTCAATACATATTTTCTTTAATATTATCAATTAAGGAATCAAAAATGGAATAAAAAAAAGACTGCTATTGCTAGGAAAACCAAGAGAGATACTAGCAGAACAAGCAACACAAAAAGAGGGCACTGCTAAAGGAAAGAGAGCTAAATCTGAAATATCAATTTCCCCACAAAAGATTCCTTCTTCAGATCAGAAAAGCCAACCTCCACCAGCAATAGCTTTATTATATTTTTATGCCTAAAACTACTTCAGGGACAATTATATTTTCATTGATTTTCGTCCTAAGTATGTTGGGAGGGACAATGCTACTTACATAGTATCGACGGTTGACATAAGTGACATTTATAATCAGAAATGGATGTCAACCATGAGTGTTGCCGTCTATGTCACGTAAGTATTATCTCATTTTGAGATTTTAGTACTCTTAACTTGTATAATTTGAATTTTTATGACCTCTTATATGAGTTATTAATTATTAAAAAATATGCATTGTTATTGTCATCCATAGGTTGGTAGCTAATCAGGCTACGATGGAGGGAATGATGTCCTCTATTGTGTTTGTGTGCTCATACTATATAGCTGACGATAGTACAATAAGAGAGGGTAGGCACATAAACTATTTAGTGGATAGCATTTTGATTGAGGGACACAACAAGCTCTATCTCATTCCTCACCTCGCACATGAATATTGGTTTTTGTATGCCATCCGACTTGATCTTAATAAATTCTATGTGTTTGATTCCCTTTGAACATATGACGTGCCTTTTGAAGTCGCTTGTCGTGGTAGGAAGAAATTTATCGACATGTTAGTATACTTTTCACTTCTTACTTCATTAGCTTATTTATACATATATTCTTCTTTCATTATTTGAGGTATATATACTTACAATATTGTGTATCCAACTCTATTTATTAGGGCACTACAGACGGCGCATCAAAGAAGAGGTGGGAATGGTGTCCCAGACCCAAAGAATCTTCAATATGAGCCTATCATAGTAAGTAGGAAGACAACTATTTTGTATTTTATTTTAATTCAAATTAATATCTAATAGTTAGATAGCTAACTAAATTCATTTGACAGTGTCCACAATTGCAAAACAACAATGATTGTGGATACTATGTATGTAGACCAATGGATTTGATAGTCCAGAACAGATCAGTCAATATAGATCCAAGCCATATATGTTTGCTTTTTGATATTTTTCCATTAATGAATCATGACATATATATTTGGTACTTAACGTAAGTGCTAACTGTATATTAATCAAAACTCGGGCATTGTAGTTTTTCACCGATAACTATGCACGAGGCCAGCAATACAATGTTGATGAAATTGATGAAGTTAGAGACCAATGGGCTAAGCACGTGCACTCATTCATTCGGTATTAGGCAGAGATCTATATATTCTACATGTATGTTGAAGTTTGTATTTTGTCTATGTCTTCCAGTCTTCTAGGCTAGATTTATGAACTTTTTACTTTGGGGTGTAAAGCTACCAAGTTGTGGTATGCCTACTAATTTTGATTCTTGAGTATATATGTCTGGTGTATTAAGACATGCATATTAATTAGAGATTGATTGAAATTATGGTGTGATTGTATATTTGTTATGAATTGATGTTGTTTTACAATGCAGATTTAGTAATTATTTGAACATACAATTATGTATATGGGCAGGAACAAAATAGCAAAAAAAATTTTAAAAATTATAGTTTTAATAACGGTTCTTATTAAGAACCATTCTTAAAACCACGTATTTCATCTCAAATTTATGCTTAGTTAATACGTATTAGGGTTTAATAAAAGAATAATTAATAAACAAAACCCTAATTCGATGATAGAGTTTTAATAACGTTTCTTATAAAAATCATTATCAAAACATAGACTTTAATAACAGTTCTTCAAAAACCGTTATTAAAACTTAGGTTTTAATAATGGTTTTCATACGAACCATTATTAAAAATGTGCATTTAATCTCAAATTTATGCTCATTTAATATGTATTAGGGTTTAATAAATGTGTAATCAATGACTGAAACCCTAATTCGATTATGTTTTAAGAATAGTTTTTGTAATAACCGTTATTAAAACCTTTTTTTTTAATAACATTTGTTTCTTAAAAATCGTTATTAAATATACAATTTATGCTCATATTCGAGGGTTTTTTTATATTTTTGATAATGGTTATGAACCGTTATTAAAAATTTAATAACGGACAGTTTAATAATAGTTTAAAACCGTTATTAAAATCATAAAATAACTATTATTAAAACCCTTTTTCGGGGTAGTGGCAATTTAAAGCTAATTGTAGGGTTGCCTAGGTTTAGAGATAGATCTTAAATGTTGAATCTTGTAATATCATATAATAAAGTAGATTTGAAAGAGTGATAACACTAGTTGTACATGTCGATTCGAATTGACTGAACAACGTAAAAATCATGTATGTTATTTTATTATTTTTTTACTTGCTCTACTAACATATAACACATATGATCAAAACACAATTAAATAGGAATTAAGTCTCGAGTTAGATCATGCAGTGAAAGTAAATTGATTTATTAATTTTGTGAAAAAGTTTTAAATGATCCTACATACTAAATTGAGCCCCTTTTGAGTGTATTGAAAACTAACATAAGCCCCCAGGACTCGGAAGGAGATGTATTCTTCTCTCCACAGGACCCGAATACCAACTTCAAAGCCTCTAGCGTCAACATGAACATTATCACTAAACTTCACTTTCCAAATCACATAATCGGCTTTGAAGACACTCTATTTTTGCCTCTACTAAAACCATTATGCTGGAGTTGAAATTCTTCATAGTTTCAAACAAAGATATCAAAAAGTAAGGCATAAATATTTTAGAGCCTATTTGGTTCTACTTTTAATAAGTAGTTATTTATAAAATTAATTATAAAAAGTAATTTTAGAAAAAAAATAAGTGTTTGGTTTTACTTCTAATAAGTAATTATAAAAAAGTGATTAATAAAATTTACTTTCTAAAAGTAATAAACTATAAGTAATATTTACCTATTTTCTAAAACTACTTCTACAACACAAGCGGTACTTTATAATATATATATATATATATATATATATATATATATATATATATATGTTTCATATTATTTTTAATATTTAATATTATAGAATTTATATAATAATAATAATTATCAAAAGATATATATAGGAAGATAAAAACTGAAGATGAAAAATAAAAAGTAAATTTGTAGAAAAATAAAAATTAAACACTAATAAAGTATAATAAGTAGTTTTTTAGTATTAATCACTTATACAATAAATAAAAACAAACATATATTTTACATCCCAAAGTACTTTTTAAAAAGTAAATTTATAAAAGTAGTTTTTATCTAAAAGTAATTATTAAAAATAAGTAATACCAAATGAGGGCTTAGTCATTTAATTATATATATGAGTATCACTAAACCATTTATCTAAAAATTACCTTAAAATATTTATGACTTCATAATAATAAAATTTAAATATTAATGCCTTTACAAAAATTAAAAAATATTTATATCTTTATAAAAATAAACTCAAAATGTATATATCTTAAAACATACTTTTTTCGGTATAAGATATCTTTTTACTCCATCAAACGCGCACCTAATGCGTTTTAGTTTGGCTCTTTTCTGCTTTTAAATGATCATCACAAGCCTTAGCTGCCGGAGCCCTAAGGTCGATTCCTCGTGGCCGCCGACGCTGCAGATGTCAATACGTCAACATAGACGTAGTCAGTAGAGCTTATTGCACCCAGAATGTATCGCGGATCCGTTTGCGCTCCTTCTTTCTAGGTCAATCACGTGCTCCGTCTTTTGTCTAGTCTCCTGTCTCATTTTCTTGTATCCACAATTTTTCTGCTATCTAGGTTATCTAATGAGTGTATTAGTGTATTGAGTGCTTTAGCCATTGGTAAACCGTGGAAACTAGGTGAAATTTATTCTAGGTTTGTATTATAACGTAACTTGGCTGAGGGATTCAAAGGAAGGGGGTAAGGTGCATTCCTTACATAGTTTCTGTGCATGTTATTGGGGAGTTTTTCTGGTTTTTAAGGGAAAGACGCATTCTTTAGACAACAATTCTTGAGAATCCATTTTCATCAGAAGTTGGCTGATTGCAAATACTTTTTCCTCTTTATAAAAAAATGGAATTCAGACGTACAAGATTCATCTGTCCACTTATGCATATGGTTAGTAAGATACATATAATTTTCATCTGCGTATATGTTCGTTTACAATCAAGCAGTTTCATGAACATGAATTTCTTTGGTCTGTCTTCCTTCCATCATTTATGTTAATTACAAGTTTTGATGAGATTTAAAAAGAAAAAAAAAACACTAGTTTTATGTTTTCTTCTGAATTAATGTTAGTGATATCATTCTTTGTATAGATGCAATTGTTGTCGTGCAGTTGAGATACTTGTGAACTGTGCGGTTATCCAATCATGAGTCAGTTGAACCAACCAGTTGCATGTTTGATATGGTTAAAGAATTTGTGTTGACCAAATTAACCATAAAGAGCAGTCGGCCAACAAGCTTGCTTAATTTGTGAGACATGTCCATCGCTGCAGTTGAAAGGATATATCCAAGTAAGGTCAGGTACATTATAAATGAACACATATTTCTGTCTCATGACTCATAGCTTTGTTAATGATAGTCGCCAAGCGCTTGGACAATATGAGCTTTGGAATCTTACATAGGGATATAGAGGAAGAGTTGGAGAAACTTAGGGTGGGGATCATCCATGCACCTGCAAAAACTCGAGAGAGCAACGGGGGATCATTAATATATCAAATTTGTTATAACTTTGGAGCACTTTGGATCATATGAACATCAGAGCTTTCAAAGCACAGTACGCCTCAAGGATTGCTCTTGGTTTGCTGCATATATATATATATATATATACACACACACATATATAAGGCACAAGACTTCAAAATTTTGGGTTACTGGTTTATTACGAGTTACGTATAACTAGTAAATCACATTTTGGGTTACTGATGGTCTGCAGTTATAATTCTTTTGTTTGCAGGGAGGCACATTTAGTAAATTACATTTACCTGGATAAAATGAGTGGTCGTTTCTCACAGACCATATCCGTTGATAACTTGCGTGCGGATATCAAAGAACGGGGTGTAGAGGATCTATTTGTTCGAGGTTTTGTTTCATATGTCAACTCCATCCATCGCTATTTCTTACTCACTTCTTCATGGCTCTATGCTTTATGGTGCTTAATTTGTGAAACTGACGGTATATATATATATGTAGTTCACTTTTTCTTGCAGCTTATTGAGCAAAGTTGTAATAAGAATTGATAAAATATTCTCGTGTGTTCATCTACAGTATGGGTCAAATATTTTTGTTACTGGACTTTTACCTGATTTTTTATTAATTTTTCTAGAAATTGACAATTCTTTTTGTCCATCCCCATGAATTGATGGCTTAAAAACTCTTGGCATTTTTCTCTTTCCTACCGGCTGCTCCATTGGACAATATTTGATGTTAAAACTTTATGTCTGCTATTTCTATTTTGATCAGTCTATCATTACTTTTGTCGGACAAGTTGGCAACTTGGTATCCTGGCACTAGGAGTGTGCGATTTCTATTTGACGTGTAAATTACTTTTTATCTGCTGCGTTTCTGTTTCATCATAGTAATATATGGTATTCTTAAGTAAGGATTTGCCCTACCTCTCCCTTCCTCTCCTTCATGTTTTTTGTTTTTCTTACCTTCCTCTCTCGCTCTACCAGCTGGTTACTCCGGTCATGAAAGATTGCTGCATGGATTATTGAAGTTATTGCATCACCTAGGCGTAATTTGATGTTCAATTCTTCTTGACTGTGCCTCCTATGTATGCCCCCGTATTTTGGTTTTGAATGTCAGTAACCTGTATAACTTGTAACTATTGCACCTTGTCCGTCTTTTATGAATTACTAGTAGCACACTGGTTTGTGGCGTATCTTATGTCATATTTAACCTTTTATTGGTTGATCCGTCAGATCTTGTTGTACATTCATCTACCTTTTCTTGTGCAGTATATATGGGAGTATCATGGAAATTGAGTTGAAGATTCCACCTAGACCTCCCTCCTTGTTATTTGTTTTGTAGAAGTAAGCCTTAGCTACATGTTCTTCGACTTCAAAAAGCTCTTTAATTTTTCCTGTATCTTGATCATAGGTTCTAATTTGGTAGTTTGAAAGTCCTCGAGGTGCTGAAGATTCAATCAGAGGGCGGGATGGCTACAACTTTGATGGCTATCGCTAAAGGCAATGCATTTTAATTTCTACGCCTTTACCTGCACGCGGCGTGATTCTTTTCGTTTCTTATACTCTCGTTTAATCAATTCAGGCTGTGCTTGCTAAGGGTGGTAGTAGATCAGGAAGTAATCGTTGCGGAAGTTCTGCTGGTGGAGGTCATTATGGTGCTTCACGCCTTTCTAACTCTCGAGGTCTGAATTAAGATTGTATATTGTAAAGCGTCATGTTAAACTGGTTCTCACTACTATTTTGCTTCCGGTAGAAATGCTAAACTGGTTCCAATTGAACATCTGAATTTGCCATGCGGTCATTGTTCATGGGGTAACTAGGCTTCCTTCTTCTGCTTCATGGCAAGACTTGAAGACCAACCTAAGTTTCAACCCAGACATAATGGATGCTCTCCTAGGAAATTTGCTCATGCTAATGATTATCTATTTCAGGATCATATGCAAAAAGCTGGTGACATTTGCTTTGCTCAAGTCATGAGGGACAGAGATCATGCTCCTTATGTGAGCCTTCAACTTCTATCTCATTTTTTTAATTACGCTGAGTGTAAAGATTTGTGAGCACTGCCCATACCCCTCTGAAATTTTTCTATCTGCACGTAGGAACCTTTTGCTTCGTTGATTATACCAATAAGGAAGAAATGAAATATGTTGCAAGTCCTGCAGTAAAGCTGTTTTCCATATGTTTTGGTTTGCTCACATGCATAATTTTGACACCTTACTGTCGTCTCTCTTTCTGCTAACATAATAGAGAGTGGGTCTTTCTGACTTTTGTTTCCTAGATCCGGAAACTGAATTCAAGAACCCTGCAGAAAGTAGTGTTAAAATTCAGTTGAGCGGCCTTCCTTCCAACTGGTTTGTTGGAATCGAAATAATTTAATTTTAGCCTATCCGTTTCCCTGCCCTACCAGTAAACCGATCAGGTTGCTCCTTATAAAATAATTCCCGACAAGGTTTGGCTCAATGTTTCATGCACCCTATTTAAATATCTGATACGCTCGAAAGAAGGTTGTGTATATTTGACAAAACTATCCTAAACAATGAAAGCGGCCCACTATTTATATTTTTAGAATCCCTCCAAAACTTATATCCAACACCATGCAATACACATAATGCAATTGAAAAGGCCATGAATATAGCTTAGATTGACCAACCTTAGATTTTTGCTATGGCTATTTTTGCGGTGTTCTAAGAATTAGACCGGAAATCAACCTAGGGCAGGGGTTGTACAAAGTCCAACTCAATTCAATCAAGAGTTGACTTAATAATTTGTATAGTTTTGACACAGGAAAACTATGGTCCAAGTGGTTCAACCTTCGGTTCAACTGGGAGTGAATTTTTACACTAAGAGCTAACCAACAGTGCTTTAGTATGGATCAAGGTTCAACTGATTTTTTTGGTCGGTATGTAAATTCAAATACGGAGTGCTTTTATAATGGGTCAAATCGGTTGAACCAACTGACCCAATCCTCTTTCTGATTACATGTATTTTTGTGGTTCGGGTCAATATTGAATGATATTTACATAATCAATGTTCAATAATTGTGTGTGATTTTGATGAATGTACTGATGAGTTTATTCATCCAAATAAGCCAAGAGTAGATATAGGATTATAAATAGTTGATCTTCCTTTTTTTTTTGAGTGAATAGCAATGCGTATTATCTTTATTTTTCCATGGGACAAATGTTCAGGCCCAAAGTAGCTCTCCTATGTAATCAATACAAATATAATATCTAAGAACTATAATTTCTTAGGAATATTGAGTGCAAAGATTTTTAACCAAAAACAACGTATGAACACATATATGCTAGTGATTTTGAAAATTAGAATGTCTCTATGTAGCAATTCCTATACTATGCAACATGTTGGATGGTGCAACACTAAGTGATATATGTCATATCAACATTTTAACAAGGAAAAAAAAAAGACTAAGAAATCACCCAATTTCTATTCTTCCTTGCTTTCAAATAAAGTTTTATAAGTGTTCAAATAATATTTCACCAACATTAAACTCTTATTTCACTATTTTAATAGCAATATTTCACTAACATCCACCATATATCTAAGTAGTTTTTACAAATGTTAAATATATTTTTCACCATTACTTAATTGATTTTTTACTGCTATTATATTGTTGATAAAAGTGTAAAATCCCAGAATTTACTACTTGAAAGTTTTGTTTTGCTGAAGCTTTAATTATATAAAATAACGGGCATTACCACCACACTCATTATAATTTTGACATCTTCTACCATTCTTATACTATGTGATAGGGCTAAAATGTGATTGTACAAGAATAACATTTACGACATAAGAACAAAATAGAAATTTCATCACAAATTACATTGTCTTAATAAATAAAAAGGAATTAGGAAAATCCATTTTAATATGACCAAAGGATAAACAGCAAGGGACTTATGAGTTCGAGGAATATCTAAATTAAAAGATGTCAAGGTGAGTACCAGATAGTTCTAACTTTCAACCCTCTACTAGAAGTCATGAAGTTGAACCCTTAAAATATTCCTACAAGCCCATTGAATAGGTAGGTGACTATAAACAAGACGCATCAATACTAAGGTATTGAGTAAACTATTACACAACACTAATATGCAAGGCCACGTGAGACACAATATGAGAACATAGCATAGATAAATCAAAGAAATCATGAGATCATAAAATGGCCACGGCCAATTTAATCAAAAGAAACCCAAATATCAAGGTAGAGAATTGATGAACTACCAAAACAACCATCCATATCAATTCCAAATACCAAGGTAAGGTGCGAAAGCAACTACCAAACCAATATCAAAATATGTAGCACATAACATCAACTACTAAAATAGTAAATCTAGAACAACCAAATACTATTTTCACAAAATAAGTATTTCTAATTTTAATTACTCGATGGGGATACAATAATAATCAAGAGACATAAAAGTACTGGCACATAAGGCAACATGATACCCTCTAACCTTCCAATCAAAAGACATAACAATACTCTAGTCATACTGGTGCATGAGACAACACAGTACCCTCCTCACCTAAGACACCTAATGTAACACCCTCAAAATTCACTACCGAAAAATTTTACTTTATTAAAAGATTAGAGGAAGCAAAATAACAAACTATGAATTTTCGGGGATATTACCACCACACTTAGTACTAGATTGGATCACTCATACCGTTCCAGTACCAAGTATTAAGGCTAAAGAATAAAATATCAATTGCTAGAAATTCAAACCATTTTTAAATCAAAGTAGCGCAAGTAAATATTTTATAAAGATAGATGCCACCAATGGTGGTTATAAGAACAAAATTACATTTAAACTAGACATTAGAAGAGGAAGAATGAAATCCTAAAGGCCGGATAATCCTTATGCTCTTTCCCGTTGCCCACTTAGATAGCACCTGAAAAAGACCTACAAGGGACACTACCCAATGAATAGGCAGGGGCCCCACGAATGGAACCCTTCAGTATTATGATACTGAGTAACCCTTTAAAAACACACTTAAAAGCGGGCCCATAATACAACACATGAAACAAAGCTATATACTTATATAACAAGAAATACATGCACCACAATCATATACTTAACAAGACCATCAATTATTAATAAGTCATAATGTAAAATCGATGCTTTCAGACCTTAAGCCATTAGTCCATCATTATTTAATCGTCTCTCAGATTTTATATCCATGTGAGTACAAGAATCCCACTATTATTCGCTGATGGATCAATCATGCAGGGCAAAACACTTCTGACCACTATTATTCACCGGTGGATCAGTACTCATAATCATCTACGAGGGCAACACGCTCCTGGGCCACTATTATATCCAATGGATCGGTACTCATAATCATCTACCAGGGAAACACGATCTTGGGCTACTATTATAACCAGTGGATTGATACTCAATATCATAATTCAACTGAGCCCGACTCATTAATCTCTCACTTTCACGATTAGTGTTTTTCCTTTTTTAATCGGCACAATAATTCCATTTATTTACCTTGGACGGAAGATCAAGAACCTAGGACACAAGGGTACACTGGTCGTACTGTTGCATACAAGCTACTCGGTACCCTTCAACTATCAACCTAGGGATGCAAAGGTACAATGGTCATACTGGTGCATAAAGCTACTCAGTACCCTACCGACAATGACACCTAATCCATAAGTATGTATACCCTCTAAATAGGTTTGTAGAGCTAGATAGAGTAAGATATAGGGCCTGGCTGGGGCACGAAGGCACACCAGCAAATACCAAAATAATAGTGGGCTAAACCACATCTTTAGGGTAGCGACCCCTAAACAACCACCATTCTCGATCTTGAGGTCTTTTACTTTAAGTATTAGTATCTTAATTAAGGTGATAATGAAAAGCACAATAATCAGATACTTATTCACTTTCAATCATTCTAGTATCATTAGGCATTTCTTATTCATACGGTTATCTAAGATAACACAGAGGAAATCATTAAGGCTATCATAACCTCATCTAATTCTGATTCAGGATTTATTCTCGTGATACTTAATAATCGTCAAATACTCTTACCTTACTATTCAGTGTTAATTGAGTTTTATTACGAACCTCCAATGTCCTATCAACATGTTAGATATAAATTACTGATTTACCCCTTACTTGTATAGTTGTTAAGACATCCCTTCCTTACTTGCCAATATACCATATCACCCTTCAGGTTGCATAATTACCAAATTACCCCTTATTCGGTTTAGGTTACCAAGTTATCTCCTACGCTTTTAGATCACCATTCACCCCTCATAATTGCTACACTTATCATATTTCCCATTTGGTTGGTTAGATTACCGAATTGCCCTTCTCCTTTGTTATAATTACTAAATTGCCCTTAAGTTGGATAAATTACCAAATTACCCTTTTTCATTATCATGATTACTAATTTGCCCCTTTAGTTGGTTAAATAATTACCAATTTATCATTTAGTCTGTTAAATTATCAAATTGCCCTTCTCCATTATCATAATTACCGAATTGCCCCTTTAGTTGGATAAATTACCAAATTGTCCTTCTTTATTCTCATAATTGCCATATTACCCTTATTCATTATTATAACTACCCAATTACCCTTATCCATTATCAAAATTACCATAGTACCCTTCTATTGGTTAAATTACCAAATTACCCTTCTCCATTATCATAATTACCATTTTACCCTTCTCAATTATTATAATTACCATTTTACCCTTCTCTGTTATTATAAATCCCAAATTATCCTTTTCCATAATTACAATTCCCAATTTACCCTTCTCCATTATTATAAATACCAACTTACCCTTCTCCATTATGATAATTACCAATTTACCCTTCTCCATAGTTATAATTACCGATTTACCCTTCTCAATTATTATAATTACCAATTTACTCTTCTCCGTAATTATAATTACCAATTTACCTTTCTCCGTATTCATAATTATTAATTTACCCTTCTCCATAATTATACTTACCAATTTACACTTCTCCATAATTATAATTACCAATTTACACTTCTCCATAATTATAATTACCAATTTACCGTTTTACTCACAAATTACCATTTTACTCCTTTACTACCAAAATTACCATAATATCCTCTTATTTATAAAAATTACCATTTTACCCCCTTACATCCAAATTTACCATATTACCCTTTCGCTTGCAAATTACCATAATACCCTTTTACCTGCAAGTTACCATGATACCCTTTTACATCCAAAATTACCATTTTACCCATTTCTTACAAAATTACCATTTTGCCCTTCTCTTCAAAAATTACCATTTTACCCCTTACTTTCCAAAATTACCATTCTTACCCCCTTTACTCCCAAAATTACCACTTTACCCTTTTCTCCCAAAATTACCATAATACCCCTTTACTTATAAATTTACCATTTTTTCATTTACTTATAAAATTACCATTTTGTCCTTCTCTTCCAAAATTACCATTTTACCCCCCTTTACTCCCAAAATTACCACTTTACCCTTTTACTAAAAAAATTACCATTTTTCCATTTACTTATAAAATTAAGATATTACCCTTTTGCCTCTAAAATTACCACTTTACCCCCTTTATTACACCACTTTTACTAAATTAACATTACCACATGGAATAATAATATTAATACTCCATTAACAATATCCAACTCCACCAAATATTATATTTTAATATAATACCTATTAGAACCCACACATATTAGGCCACATTCTTGCACCAAAAATATTACTAAAATGCCCCTAGGGCACACAATAATATTATTCATGCATAAATGGTGACAATAACATAATATAACATGGCTAAGTACTTAACACTTTCATTAATAATCAAACTCTTCCCTTAAGCAACATTTCCACACATGGCATATAACCTAGCATATTTTTCTTTTTATCAATCAATACAAGCAAATATATATATATATATATATTAAACCCCAAACATCAAGCATAATAACATATTAAAAATCCTAATGCGTTAACATACGTTTATCCATGCTTTTAAGTGGGGTTTGACTATTAGCTTAATTTCCACAAAAAATTGAACCTTACTAGTATTCCAGTTAAAGATTCAAGCTTTGATTAGCAAAACCTATACCTAAAAATGATACCAATACTTATTGTATTAGAAATAAAAAAACCAAATCATAAGAATTTATAAATTTTACTTAATGAAATAATTAACTTAAATATTATTATACCTTAAATTATTAATAAAAATGGGCCAAGAAATGCAGCAACTCATCTACTTATGCAGCATGAGCTATATGCAAAAATAAGGGTGGAAGGGTCGAAGGTGGCATGAAGAAGAGGGACGAAGGGGTGTTTTTGGGTTGGGGTATTTAGGCTAGGAAATAAGGTAGATATGGGAGGATTGGAGGCAAGGGAAGGGTGCAGGAGTGAAGAGGGGGTGTAGGTGGCAGTTGGTGATGGGTTGTTGGCGGCGGCGAGGCCGCAAAGTGGGCTACAGGAGTGGACCGGGCTAAGAATGAAGGAAAAGAGAGGGGAAAATGGAGGGATGAGGGGGCTTGTTTCAGCCAAACGAGGTGTGGGGGTGGTAGAGGAGGTTGCAGGGAGTTAACTAGTGGTTTGGGTGGCGGTAGAGGTAGCCGAACGACGACGAATGGTGGGGTTGCAGGGGTTGCCGAGAAGGGAGAAAAAGAAGAGAAAAATAAGTGGGGAGGAAGAAGGGACTGTGGGATGGCTTAGGTGGTCTTATGATGGTGTAGGGCTAAGGTATAGGGTGGCAGTGGGTGGTGCAGGGGCTTGGTGCGGCGGTTGAAACGAAGGAGGGCGGCGACGTGGCCAAAGTAGGGAGGAAAAAGGAAGGAGAAGAAAGGGAGAAGAGGGAGGTCAAGGAAGGGGAAAGGCTCGAAGAAATGGGGCAGGGAGAGGCTGGAGAGGTGAAGAAAAAGGAGAGGGAGAATAGGAGGGCAGCTGGCTGGCCGGTGGCAGCATGTAGGGTGACAGGGAGGGGAGATGAATAGGGGGAAAAAATTGGGCATGAGGGGTGGTTTGCAGGGCTGGCTAGATCCAAGAATGGGAAGAAAATGATGGGTGAGAGGGCTGCAGTGGTGGCAGCAAGGGGTTGCAAGCGTCTCGGTGGTCGGGCATGGCATCGAAACAAGCAGCTGGTCAGGCGTAGAAGATGAAGAAGAAAGAAAGAGGGGAGAGGGAGGAAGTAGGCCAGTGTAGGAAAGGAGGGCGAGCAGGCCGACCCAGTCTGGGGACAAGGAAAAGAAAGAAGGGGTTGGGGCTGGGTTATGACGCATGGGCGAGGAGAAGAAGGGAAAGAAGGAGCAGGCCGCATAGGAGGGGAAGGAAGGAAGGGAGAGGGGAGATGGGCCAGCTGCCCAATTGCAGGGGGAGGCTTGCAGGCCGGCCTGGCTGCCCGAAGAGGAGGGAAAAAGGAAAAAGAAAGAAGAAAAAGGAGAAAAATGGAGAAAGAAAAGGAAAAAAGGAAAAGGGAAAATAGGAAAAATAAAATAATTTAATTTATAAAATAATAAGATGAAATATTTTTGATAATAAATTTATTTAATAATTTAATTTAATATAATTAAATATATATGCTTAAAAAGGATAATTTTAGTAAAATATTGGTTTGAAAAAAAAATATTTAAATAAAAAGAGTATGATAAAATAAAAAAATATTTATTTTAATTTATCAAATATTCCTATCCAAATTTATATACTCAAAAATCCATAAAATAATTAAATTAAATAATTTTAAAAGCTAATTTATTTCAAATAAAAGCTATTTATTAAATTATAGGATTTCTAACATTTTGGGAAATTACTCCTAATCCTTAAGTATTGATACATCTTCTAGTACTCATAGGTCACCTATAGAATAGGTCAGGGCCTTACTAGGGTACAATGGCATACTAGTGAACTAAACAAACCGAGGCATCCTACCTTATCTCTAAAGTAACTACCCCTAGAGAGCAACAATTCTCAAACTTGAGGTCTTTTATTTTAAGTATTAGTATTTTATAAGGTGACCTTAAAGTGAACATATTGCACGTACAATTATTTCCATTTCCATGATTATCCACTTTCCCTTTATTTCTAATTATTAACATAAACCCTAAGATCATCAGTCAATGTTAGAGTCAAGTCAACACTAAAGTCAATATATCAAAAGTCTAAGGCCATCCTACATCCAACTGTTCACCAACGATACATAAGGTTAAAATTTACTAAAATGCCCTTAAAACCCTAATTACACCATTTTATCCAGTTCTATATCACACATCATCATTACGAGATATTTATCATGAAAAGGATAAAAGACAATAATTCATAAAGATTTAGCACGTAGGTAATATTTACGATTAAGTGATTGACTATGTTTTCCACTTTTCATGCATTTAGTAGGATGAACAATAAACCCCCAATCATGTATTCTTCATGTATCACTATCTTCATACCATACATACGTACATATTTATGGCATTTAACAAGGCAATCAATATCTCGGTGCATGTGAGGAGGAATTCCTAACTCTAGATCATGCGAATAATAATTATCGTATTCTAACCATAATCATGTTTGTATGATTTTATAATATCAACCCTAGTTACCATGTAATGATATTTATAGAACACTTATTATGGAAATTACATTATAACTTAACAAGGTTACTAATCCTATCAAAATCGTAGACATGCATACGTTAATCATTCAACAAATTACACATGTGTATATGATACGTCGGATACATGTTAATTATTTAATAATATACTTTCATGTTTCATGCCTATTCATCACACTTGCATATATAATGTAAAACTTCAACATGTGACACATATATATAACCTTTCAGAACTCATGTATAAATTATACCCTAACACATAACGACTTTTATGTGCCGCTACATGATTTCACATCTTAGTACAAAGATACAATTTACCTCTTATCCAATAAAAATTTAAAGCATAATTCACCCAATCTTAGTCTCCACTCAACTTCTTTAAAACCCTTACATCAACACACACATATATTAGCATTTAATACTATACCACATTCATAAAAAATTATTAAACCAAAATGGATGTGAGGGTTTACAAAATAACCGGAAGGAAAATCCAGCAAGGTAACAATGCAACAAGGAACAAGACATAAGATATAGCAAGGAATAATGTACATGAGAGGAGGTGAGAAAAGGCAGAGGATCCAAGGAAAAGGGGAATAAACTTCAACTAAAAGGGTCAAAGAGTGAAGGGGAGCAATGACAATATGTGTCATTGGGAGGGGGTGAGATGTGGTGAAGAAGGTGGAAGCTAAGGTAAGGGGATCGAGGGTAGTAGATGCATCGGTACAAATGGCCAAGGGTTGAGGGAGGTGCTTCGATGAAAACTGGTGGGGTGGGGGTGATATGCAGCACTTTTGGATGAAGCTAAAAGAGGATGGAACAGAAAATGTAAAGCAAAACAAAAAATGTAATGTGTCACTTTATCATGATCCACTAATATTCAATCTTATGTTACATCGATTCGTAAAGCAAAACAAAAAATGTAATTTAAATTTAATTTTGATGATTAAATTTAATTTATTAAGTTGTTAACTCTTTCTATATATAATTATTTCATGCAATTTTCAAATCAAATATAAAATTATTAATATTTTATAATATAAAAATTTAAGCATTATCTATTTATTATATTTATTGCATACAAATTTTATTTTAATTTTATTAGACAATATAACAATTATTTTTGGTTGAATTATATTTGCCTAAAATCTCCATCAAAACCTAGCCAAAATGTTAGCCCTAAAAAATTGGTGATATATTTATATTACACACACAAAAAAAAAAAGAAAAAAAAAACTCTAGCCTCTATTGCCAAATAACTTGATACATTCATCTTCTGTAACATAATCGTTGTTATTTTTTACTTAATAATAATAAGAATAACATATTTTCACGTTAACATGCGATATAACAATAGAAAATTGGACTATAGGTCCCATCCGAGAGCCCCACGTCAAGGAAAAACAATTCTTGAGATTAAATGGATGTCATCGGCTTCTGCCAAGGAAACGACAACGATAAGTTCACATGAGTGAGTTTTACGTCTGCATCGGGGGCCATCCATGACAATCTGTCGTAGAAATATCACACCTGACGTCCCATGCATAGAAAAGAGGGCTTCAGGTGTTGATTCATTTATTGGTCCAGGAAAAAGAAATTCGAACCTTTTTTATGAAATTCTTTTGTCCAAATTACACTATTTGTTTAATGTATATTTTAAATATAAAGTAATATCTAAATTTTTTAAAATAAAATAACGGCCGTAATTTAAATAGCTGTAATATAAAAGTTTAATTTGTGCTACTACTTTTTGTGAATATTTGTGATTATAAATATATAATTTTTATATTTCTAAGATGCATATCATGATTTTCGTCCGGACATGATTGGAAAGATGTTGTTGGGCTTTACGTCAACTTCGGCTTCGGGGCAATTTCGACTGTGACTCCGTCACAGCTGACAGCACTGAAGATGCTGACCGCCCGGTCCTTCCTCCTTATTTCATCAATAGCGGACGGCATGGCCCACGTGGGTCGTAATCATTCTTACGGCGATCACTTTTTAGAGCTTTCCTAAATGATGTTCGGGACTCTTTTTCTTTGACTCTGGCCATGGGGTCCGACGTATTTGTAACTGAGTTTTTCTCCCCACCTGTCACTTCGGATATTATCCGACTTGTAATAAATTATAATAAATAAATAAAATAAAATAACTCCTATAACACGAAGCAAAGTAGGAAGCACAGTACTAACTAGATATTGTTATTTTAGGCAATAGTTTACGTCTTTATTATAGGCAGCTGTTATATAAAAAATCTATATTTACTATACAGGAAATAAATTTGTTTTTTCACATCCTACCCTTTTCCTTCCCTTTATCGGACTATTTCTACTTTTTCTACTTTTTCTTACTGACTTTTCCCCCATCTCTCTCCTCTCTTCTCTTCTACAACAGCCCCCAAAAGTAAGTAATTAAAAAATTTTTTGTTAACAATTTTTTTCTGTTACAAAAATATGCAGACGTTAGATTGTAAATTTATGAATTTAGTTTTTTTCTAAGGATATTGCACATTAAAATTTTTTATTTAAAATTTATTTATTTCATTATAAATATGTGAGCTTAAATTTTTCATTTTTTTCAATTGTACATCTAATTTATATTGTAGATGTAGTTTATGAAAAAAAAAAAATCATAGATAAAAACCATATTGTAAATCTTGTGAAACTTTATTTTTCTAATTCTAGATCTAGCATGAAAAAAAAAAATATGGGCAATAAAGGATCGGTAAAATTTACCGATGTTATGGGCTAACATTCAATTAGATCTGTCGATAAGGGGGAGGGAGGAGCGACAATATTTACTGAACGGATGGAAAAAAATTCGCATCACACCATTGGCAAAATGTGCTGATGTTATGAGCTAACATTCGGTTAAAGTTGTTGACAATGGGGAGGAAGGAACAATAGTTTTGGCCGACAAGAGGGAGGGAGCAACGATAATTTCCGACTGTAGAGGGGGGCTTGGGCTTCTACAAACTTTGTCATTGTTGGGGCATATAATCAGCCTACTTTACCAATGGCATCGAGGTAATACCAGCAACATTTGTCGTAGGAGAAGGGAGGCAAACAAATGGTTTAGGGTTTATTAATTATATTTGTATTAATTATGTTTTTAATGATGCTTATTAATTATAGTTTCCTAATTATATTTTTTTTAATTATGGTTAATTCAATTAAATTTATTTCGTATATTTTTAGATCTATTATATTATGTTAATTATGCTCTAATATTTTAATTAAATATAGATTTGGAAAATTTTGTGTGTATTCTTGGGTTTTCAGTTTTTTTAGTATGTGTAATTATGTTTGATAATTATAGTTTATTAATTATATTTTTTAATTACAATTAAATTAGTTAAATTTGTTAATTATATTTTTAGATTTGTTATACTCTGTTAATTATGTTCTTGTATTATTTATATATGATTTAATATTTATTAGATTTATTGATATTTTCATTAAATATGTTAAATATTATTATGTGGTGAGGTTATTAGTGAATGTTTTTAATTATATTGATAGGATAATAGATTAGATTAGTTTTTTTTTTATTAAATCTATTTTTAATAGATTAAATATTTTTATATTTGTATTAGATTTATTTAGTTTACTAATTTTTATGGAATATATTTATATAAATTTAGTTGGATTATTGAAAAAAATATATCGGGAGATTGGTTTTATAAGATACCATAATTAAGTATAACTTAGTTGTTATATTATACTTAACTCCTACTAGTAACTAATAAAAATATTGTTTATGTATTTAATTAATAAAGTAGAGGATTAGTTTAAGAGGTTGTATTTTAGTTATAAGGTTGGGTATACATATCTCTTTTGCTATCATAATATGGATTGATATTTAATAATTACAATACAGTCACATATATATTTAGGTTTTATTTATGTGATGACTTATTACCTTCAATTCATATACCTAATTTTAATTCACTTATTTTTATTATTGAAATTCAGATGAGTCGTAGACAAGACAGAGTAGTAGATAGAACCGAGGGTCATCCTATTACTGCTTCTTCATGACATAATAGAACTACTATTAAACAACCTACTTCGATATCTTGTCTGAGAAATTTTCAAAAGAGTCTTGCCAGAAGATTAAGACGAGATAAAAAAAAGCTGGTGAATAAGAATCGGAAGAAGCATCGGAATAACAAAAATATGCAGAAGTTTCCTAACAACCAAGGTTTAGTCATCAAGCTTCTACATTTCCAACATTTTCAAACTATGTAGGTCGTCCATCATTTTGTGGCCAATGTTGGCATTTTGGGGTTCGAAGGGTACATAGGTTTAGGGGTAGGAGGATTGGGGTTTGGAAGTTTGGGGGTTAGAGGTTTAGGGGTTGGAGGTTTTCGGGTTAGAGGTTCGGGGTTTAGAGGTTTGGGGGTTGGAGGTTCAAGGGTCGGAGGTTCTGGGTCTTGAGGTTTTCCATTATCTATAGAATATATAGATTTTCTTACCTCACTGAAGCAACCTTCCATGGGAGTATGATCATCCTCAATTCATCCACCTATTGTTGGTGGCTCTAGATCATCATTAGATTTGCTAATATCATTACACCACATTACTAATCAAGCATTGTCATCAACTTATGTGCGTAATGATGATGGTGATGGTGGAGATGATGAGGAGGAGGACGACGACGACGACAATGACAATGACAATGACGATAACCATGATGATAGAGATGATGATGATGATAGGGATGTTTGTGTTGCTAGTAAAGATGAACAAAGTATACAACTAAAGGATAAATGGTGCTTGTTTGGGCTATGTCCCAGAGGTCCAATAATTCCTGATTTAATTTCAAGCTTTGGCGGTCACGTAACTTTAGATTTATGGTTAGGAAAGGCAAGGTTATCATATTTATTATTTCTTAATTCTTATTTTATATGTAACGAATCATATATATTCATTACATTTGTTTCTTTTATTTTTCAAGATCGTGGTTGTCCCAAGATCCACACGGGGTAGGAATTTTTCAAAAGTTTTCTTGAAAGCATCAATGAAAGGATGTTCGCTCTAATATGACAAATAGGATTATCACACCTTCCATCCTACACATTTGAGCATGCAGACGTGCCACTTATTTTAGCATTTATTGAGAGATGGCAACTAGATACCAATAGCTTTCATATGCTATAGGATGAGATGACAATCACCCTTTTAAATGTACATCATATATTAGGGCTACGATTTGATGGTCATCCATTACATTTGGAGATGACAACAAACACACATGGTAATTAATTGGTGTAATGGGTGCCATGTTTGAGATGGAGGAAATGCAAGTGAATGAAGTCACTCAAAAGGGTGGGCTTCCATTTAAATGGCTATAACAAGTATGTGAATCATACTAGTAAGGGGATGAGAAAAAAACATTCGGGTATATATTATGGTTGATCAGCCTATCGTTATTTGTCGATAAGTCGGTTGATAAAGTTAGTCCGTACTATATCATTTTTCTTCAAGATCTTAGCTGGGTTGAAGGTTATGTATGGGGTGCAACCACACTTACTTTTCTATATTGACAACTTAGTATGGCTTCTAGAGCTAATTGTCACAGTCTGTGACTTTCCCCAAGCATTTAGCAAATGAGCCATGCGAATATAGGTGCTCCCTGGTTACCTGATGGTTGCAAATGTCTATATTATGTCTCAGGTACGACTCGATGTCCCTCGTATGCATCTCTTTATGTGATTATTGTGGGATGTTATGCATATTCAACATAATGCTTAGGTGTATGGGAACTATGGATGCTAGCCTCACTAAAGGGCACTGGGGCCGAGACCTTTGAGCATGTGACATGGCACTACTCAAATGTCAGGACGTGTCACTCTATTACAGGTAATTTTATAATTAGCATATATATACATATATTAAATACTCTACATTAGTTATGATTCTAACAACCGAATATTATAACAAACGTAGATATATGAATACTTTCTAAGCTTTGGAGTGGAAAGATCTAGGTACGATCCACACCATCCTCATAGTATGAGGTGATTTTGTTGATAGAAATTTAACAATAAATAAGAGACGCTTGAGTACTTTTGAGCAAAGATTGATCATATGCCTACACCAAAGGTATGCTCAAATTATTATATTTTTACTATATTATGTTAGTGATATCTGTAATTAATTTAGTTTTTTTTTATGAAAGGTCATTTGGGATCCATAAGAAGTAGCTGATCCATATAGAGATTATCATATGGCATTATATCACGGTTGTGTATATTGTTTGGAGAAAGTTGAACTGTATATGTCAGATAGAGTGACACGGCAATTTGGATATACACAAGTGATCCTTGAGGAGCCTATCAAGCCCACTAGGAACACATACAGAGGTCCTTTCCTCAAGAATTATAAGGTTTACTATGCACACATGCTAAGCCAATGGCCTTTGAGGCATGGACACGTATTGGTCTTATATGTTTTTGGACCACTGGCTCAATACCCATGGAATTTGGCTCATAACTATATAGATTGGTATGTTCCTAGAACTCATATGTTTGTATTGACAACGATGAAAGAATATTTGGCAGAGCATCCAAATGATGATCATCAAATTCTTGTCGAAAACGTTTAAACAAGCATGTAAAACTATATGTCGATTGTATTAAAGGGAAGAGCCAGCTCTAAATTATCAACAACTAGTTACATGTATTAAAACTCTTGTGCATGATTTAGGAGTTACTCTACCTGAACATGGACAATTGCAATGATATTGATGTATTACCGTATTGTTATGTACTCTGATTAAAATATTTTTATTACAACTAATGCCAGGTGTCATTTTTATTTTACCATACACCTTTAAAAGAGTATTATTCAATCCACATTGAACACCAAGATACTTAAGTTGAGTAATGTATAAATATATCCGATTACCATAGGTCAGATGCTTAATTTATCATAGAAAGGTAACAAGAAAATAAACACAAAGCTCAAAAAATTCATCATGTAAATATTTCAAAGGATGTAAACACAAATAAACTAAGAAAAAATTCTAACAATTTTAAATTAAAATTGAGTCCGAAGATAAAGGATGTGGCTCTTGTGTGCCATCATGTACCAATGCACACCAATGTTGGAATCTTGAAGGATATAGGTTATTCCATGTTGAAATGCTGCTATCACAATATCTATTCCAATTTACACGTACTAGTGGGAGTGAAATTTTCTAAAAGATATACTCGTCAAATAAAAAAAATATTATAATAGATTAGGAAGTTCAAAGATTGGAAATATAATAGATATTGACCAATCATAAGAGAGGAAGGAGATAAGACTCTAGCACTGTCGATTGTGTTGCACTAAAATAACTAGGGAGAGTTGTCTCATGTTTTGAAAGCGTATTGAAAATGAAAACTTGACAAAAAATTTTGTACAATATCGGAAACACTTAATTTTTAAAACAAAAATTACTTAAAGTTTGAATATGAGTCTGCCTTCTCTGATCCAAGAGTTTTGATGCTACTTTCAACTAGCCTAACATCTTCAACGGAGCAAAAACAAGCAGTGGTTGACAATAGATTCAACTGACAACGAGGATTGATGAGAAGTAGTAGTTGTTGGCATACTACAACATTAGTGAAGGTAACAAGAATAGCTGACGCTTGCTATAACCGGTTGTAAGCCTATGACTTCATAATCCATGGTCATTTTGTATGATAAAGTAAATTCCCATCGATTGGGTTTACTTACAAAGTCCAAGAGAATGAATGAAATGTCTTTCTTTTTTTTTTTAACCTTTTTATAAAATTAGCATTATACTTTTAATATATATAATTTTTATATTTATTTATATATTGGTAGTTCGATTTATGAATTACAATATATTATTAGGAGGCAAAATTATATATGGAATAATTATTGAAAATTTTAGTTAAATAATAATTTGAGTGTATATATATATATATAGATATATTTAAAATTATTGTTTCTAGGCATCTCCATTTCTCAACATTGTATAGTTTAACGTTTTTCCATTTTTTAACGTCTCCGTCTCTGTTGTTGTGCAACACTAACCGTCGAGTATACAAAGCTTAAAAGGCTTCATCTACTTCAAAAACTCAATAATGGGTATACTATGATAATTGACCAATAGACTTTGAAAAATGAGGGGTTGTGATTTCTTTATATTGTTGGTAGTCAAAGATAATATTATCATTGGCTGATATTTAATATGAGGTTCAATAACGATTGAGATTGAGTCTTTTTGTAAATGAACAAATGTTGATGGGCATTTAAAGGTTAATATATCATTGCTACTAGCCTGATATTAAGATTTTGTAAAAAATTATATGATGTAACTCTATTCTTTAAAGATATTAATATTATTAATGGATACTAATAAAATTCCTACCTTCTATTATTTCACACAAAAAATGGATTTCTTATTAAAAAATTAATTTTTGTATCTTAACTTTAATGTGTAAGGAATGTATAAAGTTGGGTTTTATTCTCATAAAGTAAAACAAAAAATGAAGGTAGGTTTTTAGAAGAAATTTTAGCAGTTATATATATTTAAAAAATAATAAATTTTGTAGGTTTTCATAAGTTTAAAAAATTTTATATTATTTAAAAATATAAAAATAAATAAATTCTAAACATTATATTTATTTATATTTATAAATTTTAAATTTCAATTAATATATAATAAGATCTTTAATAGATATTTTAGATAATGTAACAAACAATCATGAGTTTAAATATAATACACAATATAATATTGACTTTGTTGGAAAATATCATTTAATCCTAACTTTATATGATTATGCACGAGATTGTCCTTCTATTTAAAAACTTAAGATTATATGATGTCAGCTTTTAAAATAGATAGTGTCATTGGATATATAAAATTATAAATTTAAGATTATATGGTATTTTTCAACAAACTTAATATTATCATGTATATCTTACTATATATATAAACAAACTATATCAATTTTTTCTACTAAAAAATGTTATTTTCATTAAAAAAAAAACCCTTCCAATGCACAGTCAGAAAGAGAGAAAACAAGTGTATCATAAAAAATATGACAAAGAATATTCAACAAAATTATTAGCAATAAAGAAAAAATATATAACATAAATAAAAAAAGAGTTATATAACATTTAATATCTCACCAAAAAATATTATAAATTATTTTTTAATAAATAATTATTGTAGTAATCACAACTAATATATTATAAATAATCTTAAATGGAAATCTACTATCATGTAACAGAAGAGAGCGGTGATACATAAATGAGGGGAGGCGTACCTGGCCAGGAGAAGCCGATAAGAACAGGGAAAATAGAAGCAAACATGACAGCACCTTGTCTTGCTCTCATCGTTTAAAGAAACCTTTACAATCCATTAATAAACATAGAGATTGCACAATATGTGTGTGTGTGAATATATATATATATATATATAGTAATGGAAATTCGTAAACTGTTCACTAGCTGATGCAGAGAAATTAGTTTCTTTGGGGAATTTACGCAGGCTATTCTCTCGATCGAAACGGACCTCATGGGGATCGACGATGTTGCTGAACTTGTGAGAGAAGACGATGGTGATAGCAGGAATAACGAAAGCATAAGAACCTCCGATGACAACGAGGAGACTACATTAGACCGACGTTTGTAGTAGTCTTGATTCCGACGACAAATAGTAATGTCTGAATCACTCGAGCTAGCTGGTGAACGGAGGTGGCCGAGATAAGACCAAGCTTCTCCAGTCAAAACCATACCACTCCCATGCGCTCCACGGTGAAAAGGATGCACTGAATCACTTTAATGTTGTTGCTTGCGGGTAAAGCATTATGCCTTATGTTTGCCCTTTTTGGCTTTTTAGAACTTTGGTTTGTAGAGTTACCAACTTACAGTATGCCTATATTTTGGTTATTTAGGACTTTATTTGGAATATAGAGTTACTATCTTGTGGTATGCTTGCATTTTGTTATATATTTCTTTTTCATTGTTGTATAGTTACCAAGATAGGGTCAGCATATAACTTTTTGTTACATGCCCTAGGTTTGAGGACATAGGGTTGATGCCTAGTGTATGTTGTATAGCTATTTGTGTACGGTAATAATACACTTTGATCGATCATTTAATGTCTTGATCTAATAGTAGAGCTACCAACCTGTGGTTAGCCTACTTGTTTTGATTATCCTAGGTATGCCTAGTGCATTTTGCAAACCTTCACAAATATATATTTGTATTCATTTCCCAATGGAGAGGCAAAATGAAACAAATGAATAAAAGATGCATACATTGAAAATATAATAGTAATGAATATGGGAATAATATTGATACAAGAGATATATAAAATTCAAATATAGGAACCACAATCAAGAGTTTACATAACTGAAAAGAGAAAAAGTATCTCAATGTAGTGCGCAAAATAATCTAAATCGATTAGTGTAACTCTTAACTAAACAAAAATCTCAATCTCAATCTCCAAGCAATGGTCAGCTACTGGCCAACAACATCGTCCTTAAGATACTCAAGCTGAGAATCATAACCTTGGAAATCATCCTCTACTCACGAGAATAGAAATCAGATCATCATAGTGACCATGAAAATATAGTATCAATATAGTAAAGTACAGTTAAAATAAACTACCTAGAATATGACAAGAACTCATTGTCACGAACCGCATATTTTTTTTATTTATAATTTTTACTTGAAAGGTATAGAACTGTTAAGAAAGGTACAGATTCTTATGTAAATATCTAGAGATCTCCTATAATGGTATAGAAACCTCTAGAATTCCAAAGGCTAGAAGGATCATGAAGGGATTTAGAAGTGTAACACCCCCAAAATTCACTCCTGAAATTTTTTTTAAAGAATAAAGTGGAAGCTAAAATAGAATTTGGAGAATTTACCACTACATCTAACATAAGATAAATGTCCACCATCTATATCATGCTAGATGCAAGGCTAAAGCCTATAAAAAAAAATTCCAAACAACATTTATGCCGTGAGGATAAACTCCCAAAATGAGATATCTACAAGCATATGACAAATGAAAAATTTCACTAAATAAAATCATCACTGATAAATCAGCGGAACCTATGAAATAAACCCGGATTTTAAAAGTTGATGAGAGTATGAGAAATTAAAAGTCAATTACAATGCCCTTGAAACTTTAAATACAACACTTGAAACTTCCAAAAATAAATACGGTTAAACAAGATAGATCCCAATGGATAAAATTCCGAATTGCCTACTCTCTCAAGCCAAGTCTTCTACCCAAAAATAATATCCGATCTCAAACCTGCACAAGAGGCCTACTCCCCACCATTAGTGGATCATCACAGGACCCATTCAACCAAGGTAGCATCAGTACGGGTCCAGTACCGAGTAAATCAAGACTACCTAACTCATGGAAGAAAACATGATGCACATAAGATATGGAAATCTCTAGCTTACAATGCTAATGCTCAATTGTACATATAATAAAGGTACTATTCCACTCATACAATAATTCATACTCAATTACACATATATTACATACAATAAAGCATAGGGCCATATATCCATGCTTATGAGTACATCGTTAGACATGATGGCACAAAGGATACAAGCGTATAAGAAATCAAGATCGCATGCTAAGTAACACCAATCCAACAATCCAATAATAATCATTACTACATTCAATTTTATTTATTTACAATGAGTTCAGGGACCTCACTATTCATAACTGGTGGAAAGGTTTGAAGCACTTTTTAGGGATAACATACCTGAGCCACTATTATCATCCGGTGGAATGGATCTTATACCTCTCAGGGAAAAACGCTTCTGAGCCACTATTTTCAACTGGTGGAATGATTTGAAGCACCTCTTGGGGACAACACACCTGAGCCACTATTATTGTTCAATGGAATGGACCCTATACCTAGTCTTGACTAATGTAATATTCCACTTTAAATAATTATTATCTTATTCATTACTTAACTCATATCATATTCTTCTTCACGTTGAGTATAGGGTCCCATTATTCTTAATCCAGTAGAACGGACTGAAGAACCTCTCAGGGACAGGACACCTAAGCCATTATTATCGTTCGGTGGAACAGACTCTACACACCTCAGAGTAAAATGCTCCTGAGCAACTATTCTTAACCGGTGGAACGGTTTGAATGACCTCTCAAGGACAACACACCTGAACTACTATTATCTTTCGGTGGAGCGGACACTACACCTCCGCTCAACTCACGTGATTTTTCACTTTAAATTATTTGTATCTTATTCAAGGATTTAACCAGTCATAAATTAGGCCCACATGAAACCACTTAACTCACTTCCATCAACACAATGAATTTCCATTATATTATCAATTTCAAGTGGCATTAAAGCCAAGAAGCATTAAAGTTGAACCACCCAAGTGGCATTAAAGCGGAGCCAATTCAAGTGGCACTGAGACCGAATAATTCCATGACATAAAGATACAGTATGAGACATCACATAATTTCAATCCATACTCAACCTTTCACATACCGTATTCAAACATCATACTAACATGCATTTGCATTGAGGCTATAAATTCATACATATATACAATTACCACACTAAACACAGCATACACCGGATAGGATTAAATGATCAATAGGCATACTTATCACCTCCCTCTCATAACTGATATACATTCCAAATTCCACCATAAGTAAAGATAAGTAGTGACTTACCTAAATCTGAAGCTAGCTAAGCAATTTGAGAAAGAGAGAGAGAGCTATCAAGAGCTCGATAATCCATGAGAAAGTTTTCCTAGATCGCCGATAGAAATCAAAACTATGTTAGAAACCATCTTATTGATTAATAATTCAATTATTATAATTGAATAAATACAAACGGACACAAACAATCTTTCTTGAAAAACGTGTCTAAAACCTAGAACTCAAGAGCATAACTCTATTAAGATTTAAGATTAAATATTACTCCAATTGAGTCAAATACATATCACTTGGGGATTTTCAAATGAATTTGGAAAGTCGAGGAAAGAATACTAAATTATAAGTTAATTTATAGAAAATGACTTACTCATTAGATTTTACAACTAAATAGGCAAACCAACCATTTTTAGAAAACCAATTCAACCTGATTACATAAGAATACAATTCACATTATTTTAAATTAAACTCAGAAATCTACTAGGTGAGAGAAACATAAGCAAATCATTGGTAAACTAAAACCATATCCGAAAATTAGGGTTTTTAATACCCAGACTACAAACCAACTAATTCATTTGATTACTCCAAATTGATAGCTTTAAAACACAATTAAACTAATTTTAGATAAATCTAGATAATCAATTTCAACAAATACAATCTTCCAAGTAGCCAATTTAAGACAATTAGTTTTCAAAATTAGGGTTTCAAAGCCCAAGACATAAACTCAGATAATTCAACTCAATTAATTCCAATCGAAGGTGTTAGAATGCAATTAATACCATTTCAACTATTTCTATAAATTCAACTCTAGAGAAACAATTATACAAATAACCAATTTATAATTTCACTTGAAATCCAGGGTTTTAGGCTCGAAAATGCAATTCATTTGAATTCTATTAATTTAATTAATTGAATGCTTAGAAATGCAATTAAACACATTTTATATTATATCATATAATTAATTGATCAAAACCAATAAAATAAATACCCGATTTAGCATAATTAGGGTTTTGAAGCTCGGAATGCAAATCTGATCAATTCTTGCTGAAATATATAAATTGTCGGTTCGAAAATATAATTAAATGTATTCTAATATAAATTATATAATCAATTGAATAAAACGACCTGATTACACAATCCAATTTAGTCCTATAATAGTTTTGACCTAAAAATTCAATTTCGATTAATTTCGCTCAATTTTTCCAAATCAACACTTCCGATATTAAATTAAATACATTTCAAATGATATTATAAAATCAATTGAGTGAAATATCTCAATTATGCAACCCAATTTCATCACACACAAATTTTGACCTAGAAATCCAATTCTGATTAATTCCGCATAAATTTCTCAAATTGACAGTTCCAACATGAAATTTGATATATTTTTAAACGTATTGTATAATCAATTTACCCAAAATAGCTAAATCGAGCGAATCCAAAAAATTCGGGCATAACCCAGCCAAAAATTTTAATTTTCAGAATTCCAACATAAACCATACAATTAACCTATCCAAATCAATCTTACAACACATATATACATAACCAAACAATCAATTTAGCTTATCATAAGCTAAATCATACTCAATTGATTAAATCAAATGTTATAGTCTTTTAGAAATTTATACCAAATGAAACAAACAAATAGGGAGAATGAAGATCGAAGAAGATGCGCCGATGGTCGACCGGTGCTCACCGGCTATCACTTGAGCTCGCCGTGGCCGGACAACGACCTACTCGGTGCTGTCATTGTTACGCGCGGTGGTTGCTGTGGTTCGCTGCTGCTGCTACTGGCTGTGGTTGCTGGCGGCGTTGTCGGTGGTAGCGGGCTGGAGGTCGGTTGGTGGGGCCGCTAGAGTGGAGGAGCAGGGAGGAGGCAAGGCTGGGTTTGAGGCAATGGAGGGTTAGGTGTAGGGAGTGGCACGCACGGGATAGAGAAAGAGAAGAGAATGGAGAGAAGAAGAGAGAAAAGGAAAAGAAGAGGGGGGGTCGGTTGGGCCAGGTTTTTTTTTTTTTTTTTTTTTTTTTTTTTTTTTTTTACAATTAAAAATATACAAGAAATACTAAACATCTAAAAAATATTATTGGAATATTTTATCTAACTTTTTTTTTTGCAAAAAATTATTTCGTAAGAATTTGAAAGCTTGAGATAGATAAAAGAGCTATATAAAGAATTTTAGAAATATTTTCGAAAGAATTTACCAATGAACGCAAATGTATATATATATAAAATTTACGGAAATACATTATAAGACCCCGAAATAATATTTAAAAACATATAAGAAAATATTTAAATCAAATTCTAATAAACCAAGACCAGTTTAAATAATTTTCCTAAACCGATCTTCCGAAAACTAAAAAGGGTAAAACGGAAGAAAATTAATTTTGAAAAGAAATTCATAAATAAACTCCAAAGATGTTTTTAATTTAAAACTTTCCGACGATCTTAACGACTTAAAAAATGAATACATTCAAAATCAAAAATATTTTCTACAGATAAAATTATTAAAATAATTTGATGATTTAAATGAAAATTCTATAATTCAAAGAATATATTTCATTAATGAAATATAACTCCAAAATAAAGTCATAATCACAAGATGAAGTTATAATCGAAAATGAATCTAAAATATAAAAAATCAAAATACAAGAAAGAATGGAAATACATATTTTTTAACCAAAAATCTAAATCATATGAATATAATAAAATCATAATTGTGAACGAATTTATCTAAAATGATATGCAACAACAATAATTAATTAAATTCAGATATAAAGTTGAAATTATCGATAAATCCATAAAACGAGTCGAAATTAAAATAAATAAATATTTATACCAAATTACGCTAATAAAATCATTAAGCTTAATAAAATTAGATTTTTAAAATACGGGGTATTACATCACTACTCCCTTAAAAAGGAACTTCGTACCTGAAGTTCAGTAAAACCTAAGCAAAAGAAACTTGACAAAACAATTGAATAAAGCATTGACCACAATGAGTAGGTTAAAGTAAATTGAAGAGAAATAGAACGATGTTTCATGAATTTAAACCAAGGAAAGTTGAATCAAAACAAGGCATATAAAGCAAAATAAAAGAAGGAAAATCGATATTTAGCAGATCAAATACAATAGGATTCTAAAAAGGAAGAAATACATACTTAAAGTCAAAACAAGTTACGAAAATACTATTCCTTAAAATAAAGTCTAATAGGAGGAAGAAAGTGTAACGTGAAGTTCAAATAAAATGAAGAGATTGAAGGTCCTAAGGATTATACAACTCTAACAACACAACCAATACATAACATGCACATAAAACTTTATACAATGAATTATCTCTAGAGCATTACATATGAAAACAAGGCTAGCACTTAGATCAATGACTCATAAAAGATCCTCATATGCACCAACCACATATATCTAGATCAAAGGAGATTTCTAAACCCCAAAATACTCCACTAACAAGCTCCCTAATCTACAATACAACCATGATAGTCTAGACACTTTAATTCACAAATGCTACTACTATGGCAACTATAGCATTCAGAGCCCACAATTTTGTTTTATCTATTTATTTATTTATTATTTTTATTTTGATTACCCACTAATAGTTCTCCCCATACAAGACAAAACTTAACACATTAACATTCACCAACAAGTAAACAAGAAAATATGTATATTTTACGAGGAATAATTTTCATACCTAAATGTTGAATTTACTAACACAAAATACAAAATCGAAGCAACATGTAAATGAATGCTAATTCGTAGAAAATTAAAATATAAACAAATAATGAAAGTCATACAAAATTATTAAAATCACTAGAGTAAATGAGTCACCACCTACACACTGCTTATGAAAACGAACACCTCTATCTAAACCTCAACATTATCATTATCACAATTCTAGATTTCTCCTAAGTGGAAAGGACACATCTATTTAAACATCACCATCAGGGTTACAAACCTAAATTTCTTACAACTCCAAAAAGTGAAATTACTCAACAAAAATAGATTACAATTTATATCACAACATACTATATCCGGCAAGGTACACGCTAAGGTTATCAATCCACTGAACCTGCAAGACTAGGGTTAATCTAGTGGGGTTATTACCCCCTTAAGAGAAAACTAATTACAAAACCATAATAATCACAACACATAAAATAGAGAGTTAAAAAAAGTTAAGCATGTAAAATATCAAGTGACCGTATACAAAGACATAATCACAACACCAAATCACAAGGCCACTTACACTACCCAATCACACTATCCTCACAAGCTAATCCGGATTTAAAATTCAATTGAAAGAAGCTAAATACATTTTCGGTTAAAACATTTAGGATCGTGAGAACCAAATCTCTAACCGAAACCTAATTCTCAACAACAAAAAGCTCTGATACCAACTTGTAACACCCTCAAAATTCATTCCTAATTTTTTTTGAAAGAATTAAGTAGAAGCTAAAATAGATTTTGGGGAATGTTACTGCCACATCTAACACAAGATAAATGTTCACCATCTATCTCATGCTAGATGCAAGGCTAAAACATATCAAACAAAATTCCAAACAACATCTATGCCGTGAGGATAAACTCCTAAAATGAGATATCCACAGGTAGATGGCAAGTGAACAATTTCACTAAATAAAATCATCACTGATAATTCAGCGGAATCTGTAAAATAAACCCAGATTTTAAAAGCTGATCTGAGTATGAGGAATTAAAAATCAATTACAACACCCTTGAAATTTTAAATATAACACTTGAAACTTCTGAAAATAAATAAGGTTAAACAAGACAAATCCCAATGGATCAAATTTCGAATTGCCTACTCTCTCAAGCCAAGCCTTCTACCCAAAAATAATATCCGATCTCAACCTACACAAGAGGTCTGCTCCCCACCATCAGTGGATCATCATAGGACTCATTCAACCAAGGTAGCATTAGTATGGGTCTTGTACTAAGTAAATCAAGACTACCTAACTCATGGAAGAAAACATGATGCACATAAGATATGGAAATCTCTAGCTTATAATGCTAATGCTTAATTGTACATATAATAAAGGCACTATTCCACTCATATAATAATTCATACTCAATTATATATATATTACATACAATAAAGCATAGGGCTATAGATTCATGCTTATGAGTACATGATTAAACATGACAACATATAGGATACAAGCGTACAAAAATCACAATTGCATGCTAAGTAACACCAATCCAACAATCCAATAATAATCATTATTACATCTGATTTTATTTATTTACGATGAGTTCAGGGACCCCACTATTCTTAACTGATGGAACGGTTTGAAACACCTCTCAGGGACAACACACTTGAGCCACTATTATCATCATGTGGAATAGATCCTACATCTCTCTGTGAAAAACGCTCTTGAGCCACTATTCTTAACCGGTGAAACGGTTTGAAGCACCTCTCATGGACAACAAACCTGAGTAACTATTATCTTCCGGTAGAACGGACCTATACCTGGTCGTGACTCACGTAATAGGATCCTATAACAAGTCCTGACTCATGTAATATTCCACTTTAAATAATTAGTGTCTTATTCATTACTTAGCTCATATCATATTCTTATTCACGTTGAGTATAGGGCCCCACTATTCTTAATCCAGTGGAACAGACTGAATCACCTCTCAAGGACAAGACACCACTATTATTGTCTGGTGGAACGAACTCTACACCACTCAAGGCAAAATGCTCCTAAGCCACTATTCTTAACCGATGGAACGGTTTGAATCACCTCTCAGGGACAATACACCTGAGCCACTATTATTGTCCGGTGGAACGTACTATACACCTCGGCCCAACTCATGTAATCTTTCACTTTAAATTATTTGTATCTTATTCAGGAATTTAACCAATCATAAATCAGGCCCACATGACACCACTTAGCTCACTTCTATCAACACAATGAATTTCCATTATATTATCAATTTCAAGTGGCGTTAAAGCCAAGCGACATTAAAGTCAAACATCCCAAGTGGAATTAAAGCGGAACCAATTCAAGTAGCACTAAGACTGAATAATTCCATGACATAAAGATACAACATGAGACATCATATAATTTCAATCCATACTCAACCCTTCACATACTCAAATACATACCATATTCAAACATCATCCTAACACGCATTTGCATTGAGGCTACAAATTCATACATACGTACAATTACCACACTAAACATAGCATACACTGGATAGGATTAAATGATTAATAGGCATACTTATCACCACCCACTCTAAATCGATATACATTCTAGATTCCGCCATAAGTAAAGGTAAATAGTGACTTACCTAAATCCGAAGCTAGCTAAGTAATTTGAGAAAGAGAGAGAGCTATCGAGAGCTCGATAATCCACGAGAAAGTTTTCTTAGATCAACGATAGAAAGCGGAACTAGGTTAGAAACCATCTTATTGATTAATAATTCAATTATTATAATTAAATAAATACAAACAAACACAAACAATCTTTCTTGAAAAATGTGTCCAAAACCTAGAACTCAAGAGCATAACTCAATTAAGATTTAAGATTAAATATTACTCAAATTGAGTTAAACACATATCACTTTGGGCATTTCAAATTAATTTGGAAAGCCAGGGAAAGAATAATAGATTATAAGTTAATTTATAGAAAATGACTTACTCATTATATTTTACAACTCAATAGGCAAACCGACCATTTTCAGAAAACTAATTCAACTCGATAACATGAGAATACAATTCACATGATTTTAAATCAAACTTAGAAATCTATTAGGTGAGAGAAACATAAGAAAAGCATTAGTAAATTAAAACCATATCCAAAAATTAGGGTTTTTAATACCAGGACTACAAACCAACCAAGTCACTTCGATTACTCCAAATTGATAGCTTTAAAACACAATTAAACTAATTTTAGATAAATTTAGATAATTAATTTTAACAAATACAATCTTTCGAGTAACCAATTGAAGACAATTAGTTTATGAAATTAGGGTCTCAAAGCCCAAGACATAAACTCGGATAATCCACATCAAGTAATTCTAATTGAATGTGTTAGAATGTAATTAATTCCATTTCAACTATTTCTATAAATTTTACTCTAGAGAAACAATTATACAAATGACCAATTTATAATTTCACTTGAAATCTACCATTTTTGGTCCGAAAATGCAATTAAGTTGAATTCTATTAATTTAATTAAATTGAATGTTTAGAAATGCAATTAAACACATTTTATAGTATATCATATAATCAATTGATCAATATCAATAAAAGAAATACCCGATTTAGCACAATTAGGGTTTTTAAGATTAGAATGCAAATTCGATCAATTTTTACTAAAATATATAAATTGATGTTTCAAAAATGTGATTAAATGTATTCTAATATAGATTATATAATCAAATAAATAAAATGACCCGATTACACAATCCAATTTAGTTCTGTAAGAGTTTTGATGTAAAAATTCAATTCTGATTAATTCCGATCAATTTTCCCAAGTCAACACTTCCGATATAAAATTAAATATATTTCAAACAATATTATAAAATTAATTGAGTGGAATGACCTGATTATGCAACCCAATTTCATCACACACGAATTTCGACCTAGAAATCCAATTTCGATTAATTCTACATAAATTTCTTAAATTGACATTTCTAACATGAAATTTGATATATTTTGAAATGTATTGTATAATCAATTTACCCAAAATAGCTAAATCGGGCGAATCCGAAAAATTCAGGCATAATCCGGCAAAAATTATAATTTCCAAAATTCTAGTATAAACCATACAATTAACCTATCCAAATCAATCTTACAACACATATATACATAACCAAAAATTCAATTTAGCTTATTATAAACTAAATCGTACTCAATTGATTAAATCAAATGTTAGGGTTTTTCAGAAATTTATACCAGACGAAACAAACAAATTAGGGAGAATGAAGACCGGAGAAGATGGGCCGGGGGTTAACCGGTGCTCATCGACCATCACTCAAACTCGTCGAGGCCAGACGAAGACACCACCTGCTCGGTGATGTCATTGCAATGTGCGGTTGTTGCTATGATTCGCTGTTGTTGCTGTTGGCTGTGGTTGCTAGTTGCGTTGCCGGTGGCAGCGGGTTGGAGGTCAGCTGGCGGGGCGATTGGGGTGGAGGAGTAGGGAGGAGTCAAGGCTGGGTTTGGAGCTCAGGTGCAGGGAGCACCATGCACACGGAAGAGAAAGAGAATAGAAAGGAGAGAAGAAGAGAGAAAAGGAAAAGAAGAGGGGGGGTCGGTCGGGCTAGGGTTTCGGTTTTTTTTTTTTACAAATATATACAAGAAATACTAAACATCTAAAAAAATTAATGGAAGATTTTATCTCAATTTGTTTTTTGCGAAAAATCATTTCGTAAGAATCCGAGAGCTTGAGATCGATAAAAGAGCTATATAAAGAATTTACCAATGAACGTAAATATCTATATTATTTACAAAAATACAGTATAAGACCCCAAAATAATATTTGAAAACATATAAGAAAACATTTAAGTCCAATTCTAATAAACCAAGACTAGTTTAAATAATTTTCTGAACCTGGTCTTTCGCAAACTAAAAAGGATAAAATAAAAGAAAATTAACTTCGGAAAGAAATTCATAAATAAACTCATAAGATCTTTTTAATTTAAAACTTTCCAATGATCTTAACGACTTCAGAAATAAATAAATTCAAAATTGGAAATATTTTCTATGGATAAAATCATTCAAATAATTTGACTATTTAAACGAAAATTCTATAATATAAATAATATATTTCATTAATGAAATATAACTCCAAAATAAAGTCGTAATCACATGACAAAGTTATAATTGAAAATAAATATAAAATATAAAAAATAAAAATACAAGAAAGAATGGGAATGCATATCTTTTAACTGAAAATTAAAATCATATGAATATAATAAAATCATAATCGTGAACAAATTTATCTAGAATGGTCCGCAACGACAATAATTAGTTAAATTCAAATATGAAGTCAAAATCGTCGATTAATCCATAAAACGAGTCAAAATTAAAATAAATAAATATTTACACCGAATTAAGCTAATAAAATTGGATTTTAAGAATATAGGGTATTACAAGAAGAGTCTTCAAAAATATCTTGTAATTTAGAAGGATCTCTAGAAATATCTAAGGATTGTGGAAGATCTAGAACCTTCCATCAAAAGGGGAAAAGAGAGGGAGAACTTAACTATAAATAGAGGACCACCCTATTTGTTCCCACTATCTCCCAAGTTATAATCTCTCTCATCTCTCATTCATAAAGTATTCTCTTCTTACACATAAATACTCTTTCACTCTCTCTAAGTCTCCCAAGATCTCCAAGTGTTCTTACTCATCCTTAAAGGCTTAACAATAGCCTTAGTATTGGAAAGGCTAAATTAGTGAGTATTGAAGGAGTTGTATTTCTAATTATCGCATAGGATAGAATTAGGTGAAATAAGTTATACTATGACACGTGGTATCATAGCTTGGTTAAGAGGAAGCTTTGGTTATAAGGGATTGTAATCGTGGTAAATGACGAGTTGGCAAAGAACCCAAGGGAGATGACTATGGAGACCTATGGTAGGGAACGTGAGAAGAAGAATAAGGATGTTGTCAAAGATAAGTCAGTATCCAAGGACTAACTCTCTTCACTTAAAGAAAGGGTTACTCAGGTGGAGAGAAGGATGGATGAGTCGGTGGAGATACTCAATGTGTTGGATGAATATCTTGGTGAAAATATTTGTGGGGACTTCCTTGGTGGAATATATTAGTTGTTGGGGGATTTTTGTAAGGATATGTTTACCTTAAGGGAGGAATTTGACACAATTAGGCTAGCGTATGGTGCATTGAGATGGGATCTCAACCAAAAAAGGCATTAAGGATCTTAGATCTCGAGCCACCCAAGAATAGACGTAAGCGTGATATTAAAGAAATTGATAATTTCATTTGGATGGTATAAAGATACATGCATCATGAAGGTATGGATGATGATGCTGACAATATTGATACCACTACACTCTACCTTGAGCACAATGCTATCTTATGGTGGAGACACCATAGTAATGAGATTGAAAGGGTTGTGGTGACTATCAATACATGGGAAGACTTCAAGAAAGATCTTAAGGCTCAGTTATATCCCATGAATGTTGAGGAGGATGTGGTTAAAAAGTTAAGAAGCTTAAATCAAACCGATACTATCAAAGACCATGTCAAGGAATATAGCTCCTTGATGCTTGAAATACTGGACATGTTAGAGAAGAACCGACTCCTCAACTTCATGGATGGGTTGCAAGCATGGGTGGAGCAAGAGTTGAGGCTTCATAATGTCCAATACCTTACTTCAACCATAAGGGAGGCAGAGTCCCTTATCGATTTCCCAAAGGAGAAGGATAAGCTAAAGAAGGTGACTTATACAAAGGTGAGGGAGAAAAGTCACACAAGGAAGGAGACCCACCCAAATGGAAAGAAAAGCATGAAAGGGTCAAAGATTACCTCAAGAAAAGAATGTGTTTCATCTGTCAAGGGGAGCACATGTCCTTCTAGTGTCCCAAGAGAAAATAATTGAATGCTCTTATTAGTTCCCTTGGAGTAGAAGGGACCCCTGATGAGAAGGAGATGCAAATGGGTTCGATGCGATTCTTGAGCTCACTCAAGGCCAGGGCTAATAAGGAGCCCATGGTGGTGGCCAAGGATATGGACGTGCCAAAGGGGGAGCCTAAGGCATCGAAGGTCTTGGTTTATGTTGAAGCCAAGGTAAATGGCGAAGACACAAAGGCATTAGTGGATATAGTAGCCACTCACAACTTTATGGATGAAGAGGAAGCCATAAGACTTGGGATTCAATACTCTAAAGAGATTAGATGGATGAAGGAGGTAAACTCAACTTCAAGGCCAATCCTTTGTATTGCTCAAGGGGTATACATCGGATTGGCCGAATGGGAAGGCATGGTGGATTTGATGGTGGTGTCCATGGTCAAATTTAAAATGGTGCTTGGCATGGATTTAGTGGATAAGGTATGCCCACTCTCCTTCTCGGATGTTAACACCATGCATATTTCTAAGGGGCATGAATCCTATGTTGTGCCCCTATTATAAGAAAAGGTTGATTCCAATATGTTGTCAGCCATATAAGTATCTAAGGCACTTAAGAAGGGTAAGGTCACACTCTTGGCCATAGTGAAGGAAGAATCCTCACCCATTAGATTGGAGGCACCCGTGGAAATTAAGGGAGTCCTCAAGGAGTTCAAGGATGTGATGCCACCTGAGCTTTTGAAGAAGCTTCCACCTCAGAGGGAGGTAGATCATGTGATTGAGCTGGAGCTAGGTGCCAAGCCTCCAGCCATGGGTCCTTATAGGATGGCCCCATCAGAGTTAGAGGAGTTGAGGAAATAACTCGGGTAACTATTGGATGTGGGTTTTATAAGGCCATACAAAGCTCCATTTGGTGCCCTTGTATTTTTTTAAAGGAAGCATGATGGAAGCCTTAGAATGTGCATCGATTATAGGACACTGAATAAGGTGACCATAAAGAACAAGTACCTAATCTCATTAGTGGCAGACTTATTTAACAGGCTTGGGAAAGCCTGATGGTTCTTCAAGCTTGACATGAGGTTGAGATACTGGAAAGTCCGCATAGATAAAGGGGATGAGGCTAATACTACATGTGTAACTAGGTATAGATCTTATGAGTTCTTGGTTATGCCCTTTGGTCTTACAAATGCACTTGCTATGTTTTGTACTTTGATGAATAAGATCTTCCATCCCTTCTTGGGCAAGTTCATGGTGCTGTACTTGGATGATATTCTATCATACAGTGATACCTTGAGTGAACATGTTGAACACCTAAGGAAATTTTTCTAAGTACTCAAGGTAAATGAGCTCTTTGTGAAGGTGGAGAAGTGCTCATTTTCCCAAGAGGAGGTGATGTTCTTGGGTCACAAGGTTGTGAAGGAGAAGATCTAGATGGATGAGGCTAAGGTGAAGGTTATCGCAGAGTGGGAACCACCTAAGGGTGTGTTGGAGAGAAGGTCTTTCCTAGGCCTAGTTAATTATTATTGGTAATTCATCATGGGGTATTTTAAAAGGGCCACAGGCTTGACCAAATTGCTTAAAAAGAAGGTCATATGGGAATGGACAGAGGAATATCAAATGGTATTGAAGGATCTTATGCAAGCTGTGATGGAAGAGGTGGTCTTAGCTCTTGCTAATTATTTGAAATCGTTTGAGGTATTCATAGATGCATCAGATTTTTCTATTGGAGGCATCTTAATGCAAGGTAACCATCTAATAGCCTACGAGAGTAAAAGTTGAATGATAGAGAAAGAAGATATCCTATGCATGATAAAGAGATGACGACTATCATATGTTATCTTTAGGTATGGAGGCACTACTTCCTTGGGAGTTAGTTTGTGATCAACACTGACAATGTTGGTACAAGCTACTTCTAAAGTCAGAAGATACTAAGTCCCAAGCAAGCACGATGGTAGGACTTCTTGGCAGAGCTTGACTATATGATGGATTATAAGTCAAGCAAAGCTAATGTTATCGTGGATGCATTAAGTCGGAAGGCAGGGTTAGCAACTATGAGCCAGCCATATTGTGACATCATGGATTGAGTCTAGGATGGTTTAAACCAAGATCACTTGACTAAGAACTTAGTGAAGATGGCTAAGGTAGGGAGGACTCAAAGATTTTGGGTAGAATATGGCTTGCTCTACACTATTAGTCAACAACTCTATGTGCCAATGTGGGGTAACCTAAGAAGAGGATTATTGAAGAAGTGCCATGACTCAAAGTGGGCTAGTCATCCTAGTATGAGACATACCCTTGTACTTCTTTAAAATATTATTATTTGCCTAATAAGAAGGATGATGTGGAGGTATACGTGAAGACTTGTCTTGTGTATCAACAAGACAAGGTGGAGCAAAGCAAGCTTGGGGGCTACTAAAGCCTCTTCCTATTCTGGAGAAGCCTTGAGAGAGCATATCCATAGACTTCATCTAGGCACTCCCTACGTAAAAAGTATTTGGTTTCATCATGGTAGTGGTGGATTGATTTTCTAAGTATGGAACTTTCATCCCTACCTTACAAGACTGCACAACCAAGGAAGCCAGATGCTTATTCATTAAATATGTTGTGAAGTATTGGGACATTCCTTAGAGTATCATTAGTGATTGAGACCCTATATTTATAGGAAAATTTTAGAGGGAGCTATTTAAGCTCATGGGCTTAGATCTCCACTCCTCCACAAGTTTTCATGCACAAACTGATTGTTAGATAGAACGGGTGAACTACTAGTTGGAGATCTTCATGAGATACTTTGTAAGTGCCAACTAGATTGATCGACAAAAGGCATTGGATGTGGCCCAATTCTCCTACAATATCTAGTGGAGTGAAGCAACATAGAAGAGTCCATTCGATGGGCCATCAACCCATACAAAGTACTTAGCCATGTAGCCTTTAAGTATATAAAAGGGTGGGATGAGCGATTCGATATGGCTAAGGCAAATTTGACTAAGGCCTCTAAGAAGCTAAAGAAGTGGGATGATGAGAAGAGACAACCCAGAGCATTCCAAGTGGGAGACGAAGTCATGGTAAAACTTCTAATCCAACAATTCATGCCTATAGGAAAGTGCAGAAAGGCTTGACACAATGGTACGATGGTTTGTACCTTGTTATAAAGAAGGTTAGAAAGACTTTATACAGATTGGAATTATTAAAGATGCTTAAGGTCCACCTAGTATTCCATGTGAGTTATCTAAATCCCTACCACAAGGATAAGGATGGCCCGAGTAGAGGTGAGTCTCATCGAGCGCCACTCGCAAATGTTACATCTTTTGAGAAGAAGATTGTAGAGATCGTGGCATATCGAGTAAAGAAGGCCAGAGGATTTCCCAACTACTCTGAGTCCCTCATGCTTTGGAAAAGATTTATCTAATAATGAGGCAAGTTAGGAATGCAATGAAAATTTGTGGTAGTTCCGTGACTAGGTAGAGGCTTTCAAGACCACTAAGTACTTGATGAGGATGTCAAGGGTTTAGGAGGAAGAGAATGTCACATGACACTTTTTTTTTCCAATTTTTACCTGAAAGGTTCTTGAATATTATAGAGTTGTATAGACTCTAGTAGAATTATATAGAAGTATCAAGAAAGGTGTGGATCCTTATGTAAATATCTAGAGATCTCTTAGAATGGTGTAGAACTCTCTAGAATCTCAAAGGATATAAGGATCACAAAGGGATCTAGAAGAGTCTTCTAAACTATCTTGTAATCTAGAAGGTTCTCTATAAATATCTAAGGGCCGTGGAAGATCTAGAACCTTCCATTAAAAGGGGAAAAGGGAAGGGGGCCTCAAGTATAAATAGAGGACCACCTTATTTGCTCCCATTATCTCCTAAGTTGTAAGCTCTCTCCTCTCTCATCAATAAAGTGTTCTCTTCTTATACAAAACACTCTCTCACTCTATATAAGTCTTCTAAGGTCTCTAAGTATTCATACTCATCCTTAAAGGCTTGATAATAGTCTTAGTGTTGGAAAGGTTGACTTAGTAAGAACTAAAGGAGTTGTACTTCTAAGTGCTGTACAAGAAATACTTAGGTAAAATAAGTCACCCTGTTACATCATGTTGTATATAGAGGTCATATAGTAAGATGGTATAAAACATACTTAGAAAACATAACACGTAAGGGCATGGATAACATATATGCTATAGCAAAATCTATAAGGCACACATAACCACCTATCCATGAATCCTTAAGATAAGCTATAAGGGTAATTTCAAGTAATATCATTATCCAAGATGGGAGCTAGTGTAGGACTACAACTCTCACCACCCCTATACGCCAGTGCCAAAGGGGATTTTCTCAAGACCCTCAACATTCACCACACGTGGCGTGACCGGCATTTCTCCCGCCCATTTTATTCCTCTCGACACACCCTTCCATTTGAATTGCCCCACTCTCCATTTCTTCCCCACGTTTGCCCCCATTTCCCTCTCGAAGGTCGGGTAAAATTTTGAATTTGTGCCGCTCGACCAACGGCAAAACCAACCTATTTTCCCACCGAAATTGATCTTCTGGTAACCTCCACAACCCGATCCTACCTTCCACTACTATAAATACCCCACATTTGGCCTGAAATCGAGCTTCCTTTTTCCCGAAACCCTAAGTACCAGTCTGTGCTCCACCTTAACTTTAGACGCATCGTTCTCCTCCGATATCCAACATCGTCGCCTCTTCTCACTCCCAATCTCTTCTCTGCAACACCCTCTAATTAACTAAACCATCTAAGACCTTCAATTCACCTTGTACAAGCCTCCATAATCGTGCAAAGTTGACTAGTTATCTCGCCAGAAAATTCCACCCCGAGACCTTGAAACGCCAGCCACCACCACATCCGCCGCTTTTACCACCTTCCAAACCAACCATTAACTCCTGATAGATCTCCTCCACAGCCCCATAGATTTATTTTATTTTTCTCCTTCCCCCTCATCTCTCTTTCTTCATTTTTAACCCTCTTAGATCCATTTTCCGGCCACCTCCGGGAGCCACCGCCGGTTCCACCTACATCCTCCGACTCAAGGTGAAACCCTAGACATTTTAAATACTTAGTTTTGAATTATTGATAATTATTCTATTTTTAGCCTAAATTTTAGTATTAATTCAACTTTAATTATTATTATTATAACTATTATTATTAGTAATATTGACTGTATTCTAATTTCTAAATTTTGTTTACAGGTCTGGGAGTATTATTGAGTAAGATACAGTAATTATCTCGGCCTTTACCTATTTACTTAAATTTTTACATAATTGATGCTATTCTTAATAATATTAATAATAATAATATTATTAGTATAATTATTTTGTTGATACCGTGATTATTACTGGAAGAACAGAGGCCTTAAATTTTAATTATGCCTCGAATTTAGTAATTTTATTAACATTATTAACATTTTCCAACATTATTTTAATTATATTATCATTATTACCTTTATTAAAATATAATATAAGTATATATACATTATTAATTTTATTATCACAATACTGAATAGTATTATGTTCATCATTGTGGGATGGTTAGAAATCCTACTTTTAATTTTAAGAATTTTGATATCATTAATATCTAATATTCTATTTATAAAAATTATCATTAATATTATTATACTTTATTTATATTACTAATTACTTTTATTACTATTATTCTTATTATTGTTATTATTATCATCATCATTATTATACTATCATTTCTATTTTGGGTGAAGGATAGAAACCCTTAGATCACCACCCTCTTCGAATGAAAATAATAAATTAATTGTAATAGTTTCCATAGTTAATTTTTTTAAGTAGTAGTATTTTAATTAAAAACCAAACCTCAAAATAAGCTAGAATTATATAAGAAGGTCTAATCATAGTATATTTTGATATAATAGGCGAACCAAATCAAATTACCCAAGTGGAATAGGAGCGTGCACCAAGACCGGTGACTTTTTAGGTAAGGGTCTACTAAGGCCATTTATGTGTTTGCATGTATTATGAATATGACATGTTATGTATTTTATGTTCGCTGTTCTTATTGATTATGCATGTGATATGGTTATGAAGTTGAAGTATGTTATTATGAATGTCATGTGCCATGAAAAATATGTGTATGCTTATGTCATTAATGTATGACCTGAAGTGATATATGAATTAGGATTTGCATGTAAGAGGATGGTACTAGGGTTGCATGAGATGGCATGGTGCTAGGGTTTGCACGAAAGGGAATGATACTAGGGTTTGCATGGAATAGCAAGAAGTTGAAGGTGTGCATGAAATAACATAATATTAGGGTTTGCATGAATTAATGTGGAGTTAGGGTTTCATAAAAACATGCCTACATGGAATTAATGTTGCATGGGGATCTGGGTTGCATGGAAGCATGTCTACGTGGAGCTAGGGTTTGCATATGAATTAGGGTTTTCATGGAAGGGTGGTATATGTGAAGCTAGGGTTTGCACATGTGAGGTACGTGGAGTTAGGGTTTGCATGGGAGTATGGTACGTGGAGATTGGGTTTGCATGGGAGCTAGGGTTTGCATGGAAGCGTGGGTCATGTGTAGTTAGGGTTTGCATGGGAACTAAGATTTGCATGGAAATGTGGTTTACGTGGAGATAGGGTTTGCATGGAGTAGGGTTGCATGGGAGTTAGGGTTTTCATGGATTTAGTCACGCATGTCTGGGCAAATGTTTGTGAATGTCAAATGTTTTTGAATAAAATATTTAAGACACTAATATATTAAAGTGGAAGATATTGAGACGGGACCAGCCGATCCACCGGTTAGGAATAGTGGTTAGGGTTTTACCCTATGTGTGACCGATCCACCAGTAATAATAGTGGTTAGGACATGAGGTCCTATGTGTATCCGGCCAACCGATTATAATAGTGGTGGATCCCGAGCTCAATAAAGACAAACCAGATCATTAATGCTATTAAAAGATACTAATTACTTACAATGGAACACCATGCGAGCAGGAGCCAAGCCGATCCGCTGGTTAGGAATAGTGGTTAGGGTTTTACCCTATGTGTGTCCGGCCCACCGGGTATAATAGTGGGGTGTTCCTGTTTTTGCATGGATTTGATGCGAACAGAAACCAAGCCGATCCACCGGTTAGGAATAGTGGTTAGGGTTTTTACCCTATGTATGACCGGCCCACCGGTTACAATAGTGGGGTGTTCCTGTACTCGCATGGATTGATAAAAGGCATGGTGTGTATTGACTTCTGATAAAAGAAAGATTAAATGATTAATCCAGACCTTTTTGGGCCTTATGTGTGGACTGTTGATTATAAGTTATGGTTTTCACTTTATGCTTCTATGTATCATATGTGTGAGTTATAATTGTATGTGATCGTTATCCTATATGAATTAATGTGTTATATGCCGTCCTTAGTATTCGGTTACCTTACTCAGTATGTAGCGTAGTGATCACCCGTTTCATGGGTGCTGCTCATTCCCACGAGCAGAAGGCCCGTCTAATTTGTTGCAGGTAGGAGATACCTACTTTGATGCTATCGATGTCTACGGGACATCAGGAGGGGTAGAGTGATAGCTGGGCTGGATCAATTTTTAGAGTGACGTGGCCGTTGTCCTTTTTAAATTTATGACTCATGTTATCTTTTATTATGTTTGAATTGTCGAAACAATTTTACTAAGGTTGTCTAGTTATTATATGGAAAAAAAATAGCCGGTATTTCGAATTATGTAAGACTTACGCGTACTCTGATTTCTGTTTTTATAAATTTGAATTTGTCTGGTATTACTGATAATGTTTTCTTAGCCTTAGCACTTGGTACCGGAACGGTAGAAGTAAACTGGTCTGGTACTAAGTGTGGCGGTAACATCCCTATAATTTACGGTTTTAATTTATGAGTATTGATTTAAAAAAAAAAGTGTAAATTTTGGGGTGTTACACATGCATTATAATCAAATCATTATGTATATCCAATATTGGAACAAACGTAGGATTGCAACTCCCACCACTATTATATGATAGTGATAATAGGATTTTTTCAAGGATCTTCTACACCCATCACACTTAGACTCCTAGGTAAATAGATAAATGCTCAATTTCGGATATACTTAATTTAGGATTTGCAACACCCTAAGCACCTCCAATATTATATTCTAGAGATTAATCCAAATTAGGTGTTTTAAGTTTTAAAACCAAACAAGAACCAAGGCAATTACAGCCACCAAAATGGATGTTTAGGATATAACACCAAACTCAAGCAATTAAACATTCAAACACATAAGATATGCAACATTTCTCATTTTCATTTCTTTCCTATTACTTAGATCTAATTATTGATAATTTAAGCCATACTCAAAATCAAGGACTAAAGGACAAACCCTAGATAAATTTTCAAGAGACAAACACTATTAGCCATAAGAACTAAAGGGAAGAAAAAATCATACAAAATAACCTAAACAGTGGACCAAAAGAACCAATCAGTTGACCACTTAAAATTACATCATCTTAGTCAACTGAAATGATGATTCAATCGACTAATTATTTAAATAAAATAGAACAATAAAAATATGTACCCATAGAAAACCAATGTAACTCAGTCAACTGAACCAATGGTACCATTGACTGACAAACCGACATAGTAGATCAATAACATAATAGAGAATAGATCCAAAATATCCACTAGTTATCCCTTCGATTGGATACCCAAATCATCAGACCAAAACAACCTTTCATATTAGGTTTATATAATAGGTTACTCAGTACTGTAGTACTAATGGGTTCCATTTCATGGTGCCCTACCTATTCAATGACAGTCTTTACTTTGAAGGACTACTTTGAGGGTAAGGTATGATGACTTCTTGTATGGGTTGAGAGTTAGGACTAATTCTTTTTATCCAACTATTCCTAAACTCTTATTATCTTATGCATTTTATTTACACCTAATTTTGTAACCACCAATAGTTGGTTTCTTTGGAATGATGTTAGGTTATTTTGACACCCTTCCACTATAATCTTTATAATTATATTATTAATTTAAGTAGCAAATGTTTAACCTTAATACTTAGTATAAGAATGGTAAAGGATACTAAACTTATGCTAGGTGTTAACACTTATGTAGAACAAAATTTTCAAGTAGTAAATTTAGAGGTGTTACACTAATACACTCCAACTTCATCCCAGTCCCACGATCTACTTTAGCATGAAAGATTTTGAAGTTGATAAAAACTTGGTCCTTATTCTTATTCAGATATACCCAAATATTTTTAGAGAAGTGGTTTATGAATGTCAAAAGCTATGTTGATTTCCCTAATAACTTCACCTTCATCAAACCACATACATTCAAGAAGACTCAATGAAGCTTCCCTATTGACCATTTGTCAACACCTTTGATGAAGTGGGATTAGTTTTTCTTGCCTAATATATAATAGTTACATCAATAAATCTTACCCCCTCAGATCTCTGGTAGAGTTCTTCTGCTACTGAAAACCTTTACATCCTTTTTGCTCATATGGCTAAACTTATGATGCCATACATCATAAGAGTTTCCACAGAGTTTACCTCAATCGATAGACACACCTTACTTCCCCTAGTTACTACCATGGACCCATTTGTCAACTTCCATATATCCTTTTCAAAATAACTCATATAATTCTCATCATCAAGCTTCTCAGATGAGTTGAGGCCCATCCTCAAGTTTGAAATATATCTTACTTCCTTGAATTGTACAGCACAACCTAATCTCATATTTAGTTATAACATCCCTATATCGAGTATCTTCAAGACTCCATCATTACCTATTTGCACCTCACCAAATTTTTTGGCTATATAAGAAGAGAATAACATCTTGTGCGGGTGACATGGTAGGATGCACCAGTATCCACTACCCAGTTTGTGTCAGCACATTATGTGCTTGTGCAAGCATTCCATACGCTTCAAGACAACCATCAATTCATCATCGGTTATGACCGACATCTCCTCATCCATATTGCCTCTCCCCTTTGGAACCTTCTTAAACTCCTAACAATCCTTCTTCTAATATCTGAGCTTCTAATAATGAAATCAAAGTTTATTCTTCTTTGAGTTCCTTTGTCTACACTTAGAACTTCCTCTCTACATCCCATTGCCTGTTGTCCTTCGTCCCACCAAAAGTACCTTGAACTTTGATGATGAGGCCTCACTACCTCATCTTCTCATCTCTTATCCAATAAGTGACGTTGTCACGATGTGGATATGAGCTTTCCGCTTGAGGTGGAATTGTAAAGTGACACACAAATAGTCTTCCAACTATCTGGTAGAGAAATTAAGACCAATAGAGCTTGAACTTCATCCCTAAACACCATCTTCATGTTCATCAATTAGATGAATATAGTTTTGAACTTATCAAGGTGTGTTGCAATGGACTTCCCATATTCATACCTCAACTTGTATAATATCCTCATAAGTTGCACCTTGTTTCTAACCATTTTGTTCGCATAAAATGAATATATCTTAGGACACACTCTATAGATAGTGATTTCTTCTTCAATGTGATGAATGATGTTGTCATCCACCCATTACCAAATATCACCAAATGCTCTTACATGGAGCTTCTTTCACTCCCCTTTTATTTCTTTAATGCTCATGAGCATGACTCCTTTATTCTTAATTGGCTTTTCCAACTCTTTTATGTAAAGTAGATCTTCCATATTACTCTTCCAAGTTCTATAATTTATGTTATTCAACATTACCATGAATGACTTACTAGCTATTATGATTATATACCATGATTTGATACCAATTGATGGGAAATATAAAATATAAATCCCCTCAGCTAAGTGGATAATAATCCCTTAGCTAAGTACATGATTAGAAAGAAATGTAAAGGAGAAATTTAAGCACAAGAATGGAGAGATTTGGGATGAATAATAGGAGACTTTATTAAGTATATATTGACTTAGAGAAAAATGAGAGAACTATTTTCTTTATTATTACACACATATATCTCTTTATCACTATAATGGGTTAGTAGAGCCTTTTACACTCTTTCTTATCCTTTGGCCAGAATACTCAATTATCATTAGTTATCTGACTTATATAAAGTATATACACTATAACTTGATGATTGACCCTATGATTTGACTTCTGTTAACTCATATGTTGTCATGCTAATGAGTAATTAATCACTTAATACTAGAGACTACCTAACCACCCTCCAAAATCCATTCTGCACTTATGATTTTCTTCCTTGGTTTGAGCCATAAGGCCTTCTAAACTAATTGATTACATAAGTTGGTATTTGGGAATATTACCTTCACTCGCCGATGGGCTTGTCACATTTAGCATTCGCCCTTAGCTTGTTCCTTTAGCTGGTGACCTAGATGATGTGGATGCTCTTACCATTTCCCTTTTTATGTATAACTCTTTAGTTGTTGTTTCTAGCTACTGAGCCTCTTCGCCAACAAACATGTATTTCTTCTCTTACCTCCGACAATGACTATTATTCATGCCTTTCACTAATATGCCCTGAATTTCCATATCTAGCCAATGGCTTAAGAATTCTACTTTATTCAATAAACCCCAACACCATGAACTCTAGAAGACATCCTAAATATATCAATGAGGATATTGATAAAATTTATAGAGGGTTTTTTTTGGGGTTGCTCTACTTGGAAATATAAAATCTACCTACGTACCTAGAGTTACTTATGTAGAAAAAAAATAATACATATCTTGGGATTATGATGAATGGAGAACAAAAATTACTATAGCACAATGATGAAGTTGTCATAAGAGATTCTACAAAACAAATATGCTCTTTGATTTTGACTATTTTAGGAGAAATATCTCAAAGGTGAAGCCCTTTTTCCCTCTAAATTCCTGAGTTATGCCTCTCATATACATTAGAAGCTAATTATGGGCTATTTTCTATAGATTAACTGAGGCGCACAAACAATTTTATGAGTTTATCATCCTCCACTATGACTTCTTAGTTGACATCCATGTGTTTGATGGTTGCTCCAATTTCAAGTGTGATCACTAGAACCTTGCCAACATTCCTTGAGCCTCTTCACTTTTAGCTAAGTTGTTCATGATTATAGGGAAGATAACTCTTTATCTAATTGCATGGCTCAACACCGTCGTAGTCTACCACTTGGTGTTGAGTCATTTGATTCTTCCCCTTTGTTACTGTGTGATAACTTAAATTTTACTTTTACCGGTGGAGTTGTCACTATTACAAAATATAATGCAGGAGCATTCCCATCAAGCATCCCTAATATAGTTATTCATTTCCATAATTTTGGAGAATTCAAAACTATTCTAACTTGGACTAAATTATTGACTTAAAATTTTCCAAGCCATATGGAAGCCATACAAGCCATCAACCATGGCTAACACTAACAATATGAGGATCACATTTTTAGATTGATTGGGGTTTATTCTCATTCTTTATTTCAAGCAAATAAAACCAAAATATAAGGTGAGAATTGAAGAGTTATAACAACACTTTGTGATCATATTTTTGGAATATAGGAGCTTAAAGATCAAGGGCAAAGCGCTAACTTCTTCAAGTCCTTATTAGCCAAAAAGTGTTCTTATCAAGACATTTTAGGAAAACTTATACCCTTTTGGTTAGTCACTAGGTGAAAAGAATACTTATCCCTTACTTCTTTTAGTTAGCAACTGATTGCAAGTTGTAATATGGGTCTTGTGACCTATGTTTTTAATTTGTCTAGGTGTAAGGATAACTTATGAAGAGAAAACCTGATTCTCACCCTCCTCCCAGCTTGTGGATTAGTTGTTATGGCATTTTATTCATTTTGTATTCTCCCTATAGCTTTACACACTCATTATAAGAGTGGTGGCTAACCTTGAATGAAAAATAACTTTTCTTGTTGCATTTTTATAGAGTTCAAACTCATCATATCATTCAATATTCAAGTGAAGAACATTATCTTATACTCCTTCAAATATTGCAAGTTTTATCTCAAGTTGTTCATACCTTGAATGGTATTTTTAAGTTGCTAAAATCAAGAACCTTGAATTTTTTTTATCCTTTCATCTTCATCATTCCCATTTTGTTTTTCCTTTTAGTGGTAATTCTACCATAACCCCACTACCAATCATCATGCTTGACCCAGTTTGTTTATCTTATGCATCAAATTAGTATCAAAGATCAAGTTTGAAAAAATTGGGTCTTTGAATTTTTATTTTTTTGTAACATTACATTTTTTGAAGCTAAACACTCACAAAAAGTCTTCTAGCCTACCTAAAAAATTGAACCCCTCTCACCCTTTGTTTAGCCTTTACTTTCATTTCTTCAAATTCAACCGTCAATGGATAATCCTCCTTATCCAAGAGGTTTGAGCCTTGATGAAGAATAAAGTTTTAAGGCTCAAAATCTAAAAAGAGACCAAGCCATTGAGACCTTGTAAGAAAATATGAAGAAGGTTCTTAGCATTTTGAAAATACCTTATCCTAAATGTTAACTCATCCTTTCATTCCTATCCTATCTTTTCCATTTCCCTCGAATCAACCATGCCAAGAAGAAGAAGGCACATTCATCAAAGGGAATTCATTTATCCTAGCCCAAATGAAGAAGCTAGTGATTTTGACTCTTTCTCGAACGAATCCTCTCAAGCACCTAGAAGGAGAAGGCATAAAAAAAGATACTCTTTTCATGAAATCAAGGTTAAGATCCTAGAGTTTGAAGGTTCTCATAATACGGAAGAATTTCCAGAGTGGGAGAGGACATGCTCTCGAATTTTTTAGGCCAATTCATTTGGTGATATTAAGGCTTTGAAAGTGGTGGTGCTTAAGCTCAAGGGGCACACGTCAATTTGGTGGGGGAGTCTTGAACATCAAAGGAGTTGGTTCAAGATGAAGAAGCTAATGAGGGAGATATTTCTTCCTCCATCTTACACTCAAGATCTATACAACAAAATTTACTATTTAAGGCAAGGATCGTAGAGTTTTGGAGACTATATTAAGATGTTTGGGAGCTTGAAGAGTTGGAAGAACATACCATGTCAAGATTAATTAGTGGTCTTCAATATGATACTGCTATAAAAGTTAAATTAGTAGGTACTACACCTTGGATAAGCTTTTCCATTTGGCTATCAAGGTGGAGAAGAAAAAAATGGAAAATGGGCCTAAAATATTTGGCTCCAACGAACCCTCCATAAGCTTGCCAAAGGAGGCCCCACCACCATTCAATCCACCCCTACACCCAAGATATTTGATGTTAAGGGTAAAGAGTGTGGTTTTGGTCCTAACAAGGGAAGAGGAGTTAAATATTTTAAGTGTCAATAAATAGGGCACTATCAAAACAAGTTCTCAAAGAAAAGGGTTATGGCCCATATAGACTTGGAATGATGCAGGTGTATCTAAATATGATCCTCAAGGTATTGATTTGACATACTTATTTTTGGAGCCAATTACATTACTTATCTTTAATGATAATTCCTTTACTAACTTTAATGATATTTCCTTAAACCATTCTTGTAGGTATGTAACATATTTGCAAGAAGATAACTAATTCATATAAAAAGTCAAGATACACAAGATTTCCACATGCTACAAGCTATTGCAAAAGAAGCTATGTTGTGTATGAAAGTCAAAGTTAAGAAGATTTAGTCATCCTTTCAAATTCAACACCATTATATTGATTAGTATTCTTGTAAATTTTTTTCATGTAATCTTCGCTTATTTTTTTTGTAATAGCCTTGTTGACCCAAATATTATTTAGGAAATAAATACATTGTAATACTAGTTGTGTCCTAGTTAGTCATTTGTATGTCATATGGCTAAACTAGTGTGCTAGTTAGTAATGTCCTAAACCCTTACATAAGGCATGGATGTCGATAATATAGCATGATGTTGGATAATTTTTTATATTGAAATATAACACAAGTAAATACTTGGTTAATTCTCTCCTTGTGATTAAATATCCATTCTAAGACTATTTGGAATAATCTTAGATTGGTGATATTCAAATTATTTTATTTTAATCTTTTTGGATTCTTTAATTTCTTGATTGAGTTCTTGCTTGAATATTCTAATTCTTCTTTTAATTCTAAGCCAACATGATCCTAAACTTCAGTTCTTTGACACTAATCTTCATCCGATTTGAAGATTTGTGTCACATGGACTTGGAATGTGAAGATCACAAAGAAGGGGACAAGCCTTCATCCTTAGGAGAAAATGATGAGGAAGTGCCACCAAAAGTTGAATAAGAACTCATGGTTAAGAGGATATTACACATACAAGAGGTGGAAAGAGATGACACTCTAAGGGAGTGTAATTTTCAAACAAGATGCATTATACTTGACAATGTGTGATCCTTTATTATCGATAGAGGTCGTTGTGCTAATGTTGCATCTTGCACACTAGTTGATAAACTTAAGCTACCAACCACAAACCATACAAAACCATACAAGTTCTAATAGTTAAATAATAAAAATTTGGTCGAGGCTAGAAAACAGGTTGTGGTATTATTTTCCATATGGAAAATCTACCAATACCAAGTCCTTTGTAATTTCATTCCCGTAGATGCATGTCATATCTTACTGGGAAGGCATTAGGTGTGTCAATCATGATGGGAGGAGGAAAAAATATTGCCTCAAATTTACCAACAAAAACATAATCCTCTTACCTATGAATTATCAGTCGTTGAGTAAAAAGGAGGCCACACAGTGTAAGAAGACTTAGTTTATTTATGGGAATTATTTAGATAAAGCTATTGTTAAGGGGAAATACTTATATTTTTTGTTATTACTTAAAAGTGATGTGGGTATGTGCCTCGTGATCCTCAAATTAGAGTATAATTAGATGAGTTTAATGAGGTATTCCCTAATGATCTACCCCATGTATTACCCCCTTAGAGGCATAGAGCACTAAATAGACTTTATACCTAGTGTAACTCTCCCAAACAAACCATCCTATATATGTAACCCAAAATATGCCATGGAACTACAAAGGCAAGTGTATGATTTGTTGACTAAGGGATTGATTAGAGAATCCATTATCCCTTGTGTTGTGCCCACCCTTCTATTGCCAAAAAAGGATAGATTAATGAGAGTGTGCGTTGATAATATAGCTATCAATAACATTACTCTCAGGTATAGGTATCTTATGCCTAAACTTTATGATATGCTATATTGCATGCGTGGAGCTAGTGTCTTCTCTAAAATAGACTTCAGGAATGGATACTACCAACTTAGAATGAAGGAAGGGGATGAATGGAAGAGTGTGTTCAAGATCAAAGGAGGCCTATATGAATGGTTAGTAATGCCATTCAAGCTATCCAATCCCCTAAGTGCATTCATGAAACTCATGAATGAAGTTATTAGGCCTTCTATTTCTAAGTTTTTAGTATAATACTTTGATGCATACTTGTATAGTTCTCTAGTGGCAAAGATCTTGTAAAGCATCTAAAACTTATATTATTAGTACTTAAAAAACACAAGTTGTATGGAAATCTAGAAAAGTGTGACTTCTTTGAAACAAAGGTCACACTTTTAGGGTTTTTTGTATTCAAAGGCGGTATTGCCATGTATGAGTCAAAGGTAGAGGGAATAAGAACATGGCATACACCCTCATCCATTTCAACTATTTGATCCTTTCATGGACTTGCCTCATTTTATTAGATGTTTATAAAGAGATTTAGTACACTATTAGCCCCCATAATTGAATGTTTAAAGAAAGGTGACTCTAAATAGACAAAGGCAACATAATAAGCATTCAAGATGATCAAAACCTAGCTTAGTGAGGCCCTAGTTTTGGAACTACCAAACTTTGACAAGGTGCTTGAATTGGAGGGTGATGCAAGTGGAGTAAGCATCAGAGTGATTTTTCTACAAGAAGGAAAACCAATTTCCTTCTTTATTGAGAAGATCAATAGTTTAAGGTCTAACTATAGTTTTATGCTATTATTAGGGCTTTAGATCATTGGTAACGTTATCTTAAACCCTCACAAATGGTATTTCATACAGATCACGAGTCCCTAAAATACATAAATGGGCAATATAAGCTTAATCCTAGGCATGCTAGATGGAAAGAACTCTTGTAATCATTTTCATTTATAGCTAAGAATAAGAGTTCTGAAACCAATGGTGTAGCAAATACTCTCTCTAAAAGGTATTGTATGTTGTCAATATTAGAGGCAAGAGTCCAAGGGTTTGGTTGATTGAGAGAAATTTACAAAGAAGATGAAGACTTTGCAAGCTACTTTAAAGAATAAGACAAGGTCCAAGGCTCTTTTGGAATTTAAGATGGATTTCTCTTCAAGAATAGCACATTATGCATCCCTAAAAGTTCCATTTGAGAGTTGTTGATTAGAAAAAAATATGCCAAAGAATTAGTTGATCATTTTGGCATAAATAAGACTAATTATGTGAAATCCCCAAAATTTTCTAATTTAAAAATTATATTTAAATAAGATTTTATTATAAAAATTAATTAAGTAAATTATTTTTATTAAATTAAAATAAAATTTATTTGGGCAAATCAAGAGAATTCTTATAAATATTTTAATTAGTGTGAAATTTGGGTATTTTAGCTAATTAAGGATTTTAATTTGGAAATTAATTAAATAAATTATTTTATTTAAAATAAGAAGGATAAAATAGTTTCAAATTAATATTAATTTTATAAATAATTTAATTAGAGAAAATTATTGTGATTTGCTAATTAAAATGGAATTTTTGGAAAATCTTTTAAAAATCCTAATTTAGCCTAAAAAGAGATTTAAATATTATTTTATTTAAATATTATTATTTTTAATTATCCCAAATATTTTAATTAACTTAAATACCTAATCTAATTATTTTTCTCTTTTCCCTTTTCCCTTTTTCCTTTTCTTTCTTCCTTTTTCTTTCTTTTCTTCTTTTTCTTTTGCTCCCTTTTTCCCCGTTTGGGCTGCCCTCTCCCGCGACCCAATCCTTTTTCCCTTCTTCCTTAACTTCGGCCTAGCCCGCATAATGTAGCTGTTTCTTTTCTTCCGCCATCGACGCGCTGCATTTCTTCCATTTTATGCCTGAAACTCGTCATTTCATTTAATGTACCCCTCCTCGCACCCAACCGACCCTGTTTGCCTCTCCTTTCTTTTCTCCCCGACTGCCGGTCCGCCTCCCACCTTTCTTTCTTCTTTCTTCTTCCTCCCTTCCCCGACGTCCAAGCACCTGCAACGTCGTCGCCGCCACCACGCCCTGGTTTTTTGCCCGCGATCTCGCCCGATTTGACCGGTCTTTTCCTCCCATTCTCTTCCCCCTGTTTTAGCAACTGCATGGACCAACCCAACTCTCCCTATTATTGCATAGTCCTCTCTCTCTCTCTCCTGCACATTCCCCTGCCTGAGATTTGCTGCCACCGGCCATGGGACGCCACCGGTGACTATAACCCTACTTGCCCAACTCTCTCACCGACCCACAAAACCCTAGCCTCCCTTCTAACCCTATAAATACCTCCGATAATGGCCCTATATCGAGCCTTTGATTTATTACCCAGAATTTGACCCTTTTCGCCGCCGCCCCTTTAGACGCCATCCCTGCCGCCGTTGGCCTACTCCGCCACCCACTACGCCTACTAAACTCTTTCTTGCATCGCCCTCTAGCTAACCAAATATCCCATATCTCTCGATTCTTCTTGCACATGCCACATCGGTTGTGCGATGTAGCCTTCTCGAACAACCTATTTTTCTGCCGCGGTCGCCCTTCGAACCACCTTTAGCCACCTCTTCCATCGCTTCCGCTGCTTCTTTCACCCCCAAATTATGCTACAGACCCTCCTCTACCTTCCCCTACCTCTCTTTTCCTCTTTCTCCCTCTCCTCCTCTCTATTTCTTCTTCTCTTCCATTCGGCCACCACCACCGCCGCCGTGTGCCGCCACCTCCATTCTGTCCCCCTCCTTTTGGGCAACCCTAAACACCCCAACTCCCACCTTAATTCTCCTTAGCTTTTTCCTAGCATGCAACTTTCCCCTCTTTCTTCTCTTTTTTCGGCCACTGCCGCCACCTCCATGCACCACTACCGGTGCGGCCTATCCCTTCCAGCCTAAAGTTGAACCCTACACCCTCTCAACCCTTTTCTTTATTTTTATAAGCCTTAGTTTAATTTATTTCATTTATTTGAATATAAATACTATTATTATTTTTTTAATATGTATTATTATTAGTATTATTAATGTTTTGATTATTATTTCTATTGAGGACTGAAGTCCTATTGTATTTTATTTTCGATTTTATTATTATTATTCTTATTATTTCCATTATTACTATTATTAATATTAATGTGTTATTATAATTATAATTATAATTATAATTATATTATTTTTACTAGTTTGAATTACTATTATTATTATTTAATTATTAATATTACAACTACTTTACTATTAGCTTTGCTATTATTATTATTATTATTATTATTATTATTATTATTATTATTATTATTATTATTATTATTACTATTATTATTATTATTGTTATTGTTATTGTTATTATTATTATTATTATTATTATTATTATTATTATTATTATTTCATTATTATCATTATTACTAAATTTGGTTATTTATTTTACTAATATTATTAGTAGTATTATTTTGGTAAAGGGCCCGAAGCCCTTATTTCACTATATTTTTGAGTAATGCCTTTTTATTATTATTGTTACTATTTTTATTATTCTTGTTATTATTAATATTGATATTATTTTTGGTATTTTTGCTATTATTATATTTTAATATTTTATCAAAAGCCTAGTCTTATAATAAGTTAGTGCTTAATAGTATTTTTAGTAGGAGGAAATCTAATTTTAGCTTTTCCCTCATAATAGGTAAAACCAGTCAAAGCCCTAAGGAGGTGTAGGAGCGTGCTCCAAGACCGGTGTCGTTTTAGGTAAAGGTGTTACTAAGCCCTTTTGTGTGTTTATATGCATTATGTGCTTCGCATGCTATGTATCCTATGTTTATGATTATTAATTATGCCATATGTGGTATGATGTGGAGTTGAAGTATGATTTCATGTATTTGCATGGCATGTGTATTATGTATATGTGATGATATGTGTTGTGACCCTATAAGACATGCATATGAGGGTGTTGATGTGGTTTGTGTGGGAGAAAGGATGAAAAAGGAGGATGGGTAAAGGATTTGACCAAGGGATGTGAGTTGACCTAATTATTTTAATGATTCATGAGTGGAAGAATAAAATGGAAAATTTAGGGTTTCATGTGAAAAATTCTAATTTATGGTTTTATATGGGAGAGTCTAATTTATGGTGTTATATGGGAGAATATAATTTATGGTTTTATATGAGAGAATCTAACTTATAGTTTTGTGTGGGAGAATATAATTTATGGTTTTATATGGGAGAATCTAATTTATGGTTTTGTATGGGAGAATATAATTTATGGTTTTATATGGGAGAATCTTATTTATGGTTTTGTATGAAAGAATCTAATTGATGGTTTTGTATAAGATGATCTATTCTAGGGTTTGGTATGGATGAATCTTTGGTTTTGTGTGGATTGAATTTAGGGTTTCATATGACGGAATATTGGGTTTTATATGGTAGTATTAATGGTTTGTATGGTGGCATTGGGGTTTTTATGGTGGTATTAGGGTTGTATGGTGGTATTAATGGTTATTTGGTGGTATTAGGGTTGCATGGTGGTATTAATGGTTGTATGGTGGTATTAGGGTTTGCATGGTGGTATTAGGGTTTGCATGGTGGTATTAATGGTTTGTATGGTGGCATTGAGGTTTGTATGGTGGTATTAGGGTTGTATGGTGGTATTAATGGTTGTATGGTGGTATTAGGGTTGCATGGTGGTATTAATGGTTGTATGGTGATATTAGGGTTTGCATGGTGGTATTAATAGTTGCATGGTGGCATTAATGGTTGTATGGTGGTATTAGGGTTTGCATGATGGAGTTAGGGTTTTGCATGGGAGTTAATGATTGCATGGGATTTAGGGTTTGTATGAAAAGTTGAGAGGTTGCATGGGATGTGTAAAGTTTGCATGGGAGTAAAATTTACGTATGGAATGTTGACTTGGGATGTAAGGAAGGTAATAGAGGAGTTATTTGGGTGTTTGGAAGTTTTGGGTGAAAAATAGTACGTAGGACATTATAAGGGTATGGAGGAGACTGAATTAGGGTTTGGAGTGATTAACTATGGGTTGTTGTGATTAACTAAGGTTTGGAATGACTAATTATGGTTGTTATGGTTAAATAGGGTTTAGAGTGGTTAACTATGGTTTGTTGTGGTTAATTAGGGTTTGGTGTGGCTGCTTAGGGTTTTTGTTGTATCATGTGTAATTGGTGATTAAAGTGTAATTATGATGGTAGAATTTATGATTTGTGATGTGTGATGTATAAAGAGAATGATTCATGCATGTCCAGAATGAAAGCTTTCGAATAAGATACTTAAAACATTAATCACGTAAAGTGGAAGATGTTGAGCCAGGTCCAGACAGATCCACCGGTTAGAAATAGTGGTTAGGATATGATGTCCTATGTGTAACCAATCCACCGGTAATAATAGTGGTGTGGACTTTGTCTTGCAAGTGACCAGCCCACCGGTAATAATAGTGGGGTGCCTCGAGCTCAATAAATATAAACTAGAGTTTGCCAAAATACTTAAAAGATACTAATTACTTACAGTGGAATACCATGTGAGTAGGAACCAGACCGATCCACCGGTCAAGAATAGTGGTGTGGACTATTTTCCTGCAAGTGACCGGTCCACCGGCGAATAATAGTGGTGTGGACTTTGTCCCGTAAGTGACCGGCCCACCGGCAATAATAGTGGGGTGTTCCTGTACTTACATGGACTTGATAAAAGGCATGGTGTGTATCGATTTTTGATAAATGATTAATTAAATAATTAATCTGGTATATAATTAGGCCTTTATGTATATATCTGAATGATTGTTCGTTATTTTGTTATCATGTTGGCCTTTATGATTCTTTTATTTTGATGCATGGTTGATGTGATTTTATGTGTTGGCCTTAGTGCTCGGTTACCTTACTCAGTACGTAGCGTACTGATCACCCTTTTCATGGGTGCTACTCATTCCCACGAGTAGTGTGCCCTTTTGAGTTTTGACTTTGTACAGGTGGGTGAGACATCAGTCGGGGCTGTGTGTTGAGCATGTTTTAGCTCAAGTTCAACACTGTCGTGGCCGTATTTCAGTCTTTATATGATTCTATTTCCTTTGTTATTTCTTTGGTATAGTATTTACCATTTTATGATTCATTACTCGATTGAGTATTTTAATTAACCTTTTATCGGTTGTAAGTTTAATTCTCTTTTGGAAATGAATTAGAATTCTTGATGCGTACTCTGATTTTGTTTTACAACCGTTTAATGCTTATTTAGAATTTGAATTGTATTGATTTATAATTGATTATTTCTTTTCTTTAGCCTTAGCACTTGGTACTGGAACGGTTAGAGAGAACCGGTTCGGTACTAAGTGTGGCAGTAACATCCCCAGAATTCACGGGTTTTGATTTAAGAGTTTCTATTTTAATTACTTTCGCTTAAAAAAAATAGTGAATTTTGGGGTATTACATTATGTACTTCTAGAAAATTTTTATTGGTCTAAGATGATAAGTGATGTACAAGGAGTAGTGGCAAGGTGTGCTACTTTCCCAAAGTCCAAGAATCACTTTCACTAAGGGTTCTACACTCCATTACCTATCCCATATCAACCTTGGGACCATGTGAGTATGGACTTTATAGTGGAATTTCCTATAACCTAAAGGTAAAATGATGTTATTATGGTGGTGTTATTTTGCTTTTCTAAAATAGAACATTTGTTCCCGTGTCATAAGATGGATGATGCATCTTACATAGTTGATTTATACTTCAAGGAGATAGTTAGGTAACATTGTCTCCCTAAAATAATTATCTTTGATCGGGATACTAAGTTCCTTAACTACTTCTAGAAGACTTTGTGGAGATTGTTTGGAACTAAAATTCTATTTAGTTACACTTATCATCTAGATATAGATGGCCATATACAAGTTACCAATAGAACCATCACAATGCTCTTAAGAATTTTGGTCCATAAATCCTTAAAGGCTTGGGACATCAAACTTATCCATGATGAATTTGTGTACAACCGATCCCCCAAATATGCAATCGAATGTTTTACCTTTGAAGTAGTGTATGGAGTGAATCCCACTAATTTTATTGATCTTTTACCCCTTCTAATTGATATGCATACCAACTTTGAAGCCAAAGCAAGAGCAAGTGCCTTAAAAAAGTTACATGAACAAATGAGAGAAAGAATTGAAAAGGTTAATGAAATAAATCAAAAGAAAACCAAAAATAGAATATATTTGAACTAGTAGACCTAGTTTGGTTTCACTTGAGGAAAGAGAGATTTCCTACAAGACAAAAGAACACAAGATTATTTCTAATAGTTATGATCCTTTCAAAATTCTTGAGAGGATTGGTAGTAATGCTTACAAGATAGAATTACCTCTACAGATGGTGGTACTTAATGAGAGAAATCTACTTCTATACATACATGACAAGACATATTTAGATGACAAAGGAGCTTTTCAAGAGGGAGAGGATGATGTAGGAACACCTCCTTCAAGAATTTTTAATACACTTATTAATTTTCTTAAGTTTGAAGAATTAAAAAATCTTCTAACTTGGAATAAATTAATGGGTTAAACTTTTTCAAGCCAAGTGGAAGCCATGCAAGCCATCAACCTTGCTACAAGGTGGCTCGAAAATGGCTTAACTTTTGGCTAACACCATCCACATGAGTATCAAGTTTTTTTAGATAGATTTGGAGTTTATTCTTAGTTTTTATTTCAAGTAAATAAATACAAAAGATAAGGTTAGAAGGTAAGAGTTACATTAATTTTGGCATATGAGAGCTTAAAGATCAATGGGAAATCCCTAACTTCTTCAAGTCCTTATTAGTTGGAAATTGTTCTTATCAAAACATTTTGGGAGTTGGGAATAGCCTAGGGGACCAAATACTTATGCCCTTTTGGTTATTCACTAGGTGAAAAGAATACTTGTCATTTACTTCTTTTAGCTAGAAACTAATTGCAAGTTGTAATATAGGTCTTGTGACCTATGTTTTTCATTTTTCTAGGTGTAAGGATAACTTGTGAAGAGGAAATTTGATTCTCACCCTTCTCCCAACTTGTCTTTTTAAGGTGTTTTATTAACTTTGTATTCTTCCTAAAGCTTTACATGCTCATTATAAGAATGGTGGCTGACCTTAAATGAAAAAAAAAACCTTATCTTGCTGCATTTTTAGACAGTTCAAACTCATCTTACATTCCTTCAACTCATGCAAATTTTATCTCAAGTTGTTCATACTGTGAATGGTATTTGTAATTAGCTAAAATCAAGAACCTTGAATTTTAGTTATCCCTTCATTATTGTAATCCCCAATTTTTTCACTTTTAGTGGTAATCTTCCCCAATCCCACGTCCAATCATCAAACGTGACCTAATTTGTTTATCTTATGCATCAAAATAGTGAATTAGTAACAATAGATGAATGACGATTTGTTAGAAACTATTGATAAATGCATGAAAATTTAGACACAAGATTGTAGAGCATATTTTAATAATAGTTCTATAAATAAACCATTACTAAAATGTAAAAAAAATATAATGCCTATGTTTTTATATTGGTTATACTTATAATTATTATCATAACATAAACATAATAATTGTGAATTTTTTAATAATATTTATAAATATAACTGTTATTAAAGCATAGACATTAAATTCACCAGTTTTTACCTCTTCTATGGTCATTACTTCTATTTCATACTTTCAATTTTTTATGTTTCTCTCGCTCCTTCTCCTCTTTCCAATTAGTGACCACTATTGTTCTCCTCTTTCCTGTCGACATCCACCTTGCTCCTCCTTTTGCTCATGATTCTTTTCTGTCTTTTGCTTTTAGCTAGTGTTAAGTACCATCATTGTCTTGTACTCCTTATCTCATGCTCATCATTTGGATTTGTCGTGTGTTGGTCCACTGTTGCTGGTAATCTTTAATGCATGGAATTTAGTTCTTACTTTACTACCAATGGTTGTTCTTATTTTTTCCACTACATACTGTTTTCAAATTTACTTAGTTAGTCATTTTTTTCTTCTTTCATTATAAATATATACATGCATGGTATTTATATTGGTATTACTTGTACTCCTATTTTTATGATATGGGTTCACTTCTATTGCTATGTTGTTATGATTTTTGGCTGTAAGTTGGTTCTTTTTCTCTATAAATATATGCATGCATGATTGTAGATTTATGCCTTTGAGTTATAAAACATATCCATAAATATTTGCATGCATGTTGATATAATTTGTTATGAAAAAATATTTTGTAATTTATTTAATGTCTTGATGATAAAATGCTACTGCTTGTGTAGTGTGGATGTGCCTCTAATAAAATGTTGCTAATAAAAATTAACTTCATGGTCGATATCTTATATATGCATGTGGGTATATTGTTAGATTAACATAATTTGTTAAGATATGATATATTATATTCACAATTAATTATGTTATAAAATTTATATATTTTATAATTTGGGAGAGATAGACAACAAACTTAATAATATGATTTAGTGATTGTTCTCTTTTGAGATGTTGCACTTAGCTGTTATCTACATACCTCCACCATATTTATACATGGAACCTAATATGGATCTTTAGGGTCATGTGATATGATTATATGACAAGCTAGGTCACTTATTTATGAATGGGTCATACTGTAATCCATTCCATTTTATATTGTATCACTTGTTGTTGACCTTACCTCAGATGGATCCATAGTTAGGGGTTTTAGCTAGATATTTGTAGTTTTTTGTTGACCATACCGATATACCACACCCAAGATTTGTTGAGGATCAAGTGTTTGTGCGGGATTAAGATTGGATAACTAAAGAATTCATGGTAATAGATAATGAGTAGGGATATCTTCATATCTTACTACTGAATATCGACCCTGGTTAACTTAGAGTATCCATCATTGGACTCTCTATTGATGACGTGAGAAAGTAAATGACATATTGAGATAAGTCAACTTTGAGAGTTATGGGTTCTAGTCAACCTTAGCAAGGCTACTAACAAATATCATCATATGGTTAGGGTTATTCTTCGTTAGGTGTTTGGGTTGTAGCAATCTTTTGATGTGTGAGCTTTGGCTCGATCTTTTATGCATAGCCTAGTAGGGTTTTAGTTTGTCTAGGTGCCAGAGAAGTGTATCACTTGGAATTTATATTGTGTGATAGCCACAGGGGCTCTATGTTTGTTAATACAAACCATGTTTGTCTACAAAATGTTTGAGATTTAATTTTGGGAAACTTCTGAGAGTAGAGAAATTAACACAAGGGTCCCAAAAATGGACATTATTTTTTAGTGAATCTTTGAAACATGTTATGCCCTATAGGATTTTATCTTATATAAAAAAGATATCTAAATAAAACCCTAGCTGATAAGTCGAATGTGTGACTAACTCCTCTCTTTATTATGCTCTCTTTGTCTTAGAGAATTACTTATTATGGATTTGTGAAGTGATTTGGCCAATATTCTTCTAATTACATAATTGCACATATAAAGATATCTAAATTTACCTATTATTATGTCTTATGATTGAATTCTCAATAAGTTCCATTATCTTGTTAGCTTTGATAATTATTTAGAACCAATCTTATCAGATTGCAATCAATGTGATTTGGTAATAATTTGGTATGAGAATGAGGTTGCTAAAGAGGCCTGGTGTTTGGGATAGCTATAAGATTTGATATTATGAACTTTAATCGATCCATTAATTTTGGATTATGGAAATTGAAAATATGGATGATATTGATTCTGAATAGGTTGGAGAAAGCTTTATCCAGTAATTCAACTAAGCTATAATTGATGACAAATAAAATATTTGATAAGTAGATCTGAAGGCCTTCTCAACCATACAACCATGTTTGTCCAACAAAATATTGTGGAAAGTCACAAAGGAATCAATGACAATTACCTTGGGGTCAAAGCTTGAATATTTATATATGACAAAGTTAGTAGCAAATCATCTTTTATTTAATAGTTAGCTTTATGACCTAAAATTAGGTGAAGTTAAATTCGTAAACGTTCATTTAGATGAGTTTGATTCTATTGTGATGAATTTAATTAACATAGAAGTCAAGCTTAATGATGAATATTTGGTCATTATACTTTTGTGTTCTTTATGTGCAACCCTTAAGCATTTTCGTGAGACTGTTTTGTATAGGAAGGATAAAATGGTCTTTGAGGATGTGAAATCTACCTTGCTATAATGGGAGTTGATTGATAGTTAGTAGGTTGGTAGTGGTACTTCTGGGGACTCATATAATGAGATACTTGTAGCTAGGAGAGGACATATGAGGGGATATTTCACTACCATGGAAAGGGGTTTTAATAACGGTTTTCAACCGTTATTGAATCGCCCGTTATTAAATCTTTAATAACGGTTCATAACCGTCATAAAAAATACACAAAAACCCACGAATATGTGCGTAAACTTCATATTTAATAACGGTTTTTACTTAAAAACCGTTGTTGAAAAGGAGCTTTTAATAACGGTTTCTCAGTAAACCGTTGTTAAAAATAAGGTTTTAATAACGGTTTATATGAAAAAACCGTTGTTGAAAATCATGTATTAATAACAGTTAATACAAAAACCGTTGTTAAAACATGATCGAATTACCGTTTCGGTCATTGATTATGCGTTTATTAAACCCTCTAATACGTATTAAATGCGCATAAATATGAGATTATAAGGAGTTTTAATAACGGTTCTTAAACAAAACCGTTATTAAAACTGAAGTTTTAATAACGGTTCCCATAGAACCGTTATTAAAGCATAGGTTTTAATAACGGTTTTCATAGAACCGTTATTAAAAGTATATTTTTTTTATAGCATTTTTTTGTTTTGTTCCTGCCCACATACACAGTTGTATGTTCAAACAATTACCAAATCTGCAATGTAAAATAACATCAATTCATACCAGCAGGGTATCACACCATAATTTCAATCAACCTATAATTGGTATGCATGTCTCAATACACCAACTATACTTAGGATTAAAAATTAGTGGGCATACCACAACTTGGTAGCTCTACACCCCAAAGTAAAGAGTTCACAGATCTAGGCTGGAAGACCAAAAGATGTAGACGAAATACAAACATGAAAATGCATGTAGAATATATAGATAGCTACCTAATACCGAATGAATGAGTGCACGTGCTTGGCCCATTGGTCTCTAACTTCATCAATTTCATCAACATTATATTGCTGGCCTCGTGCATAGTCATTGGTGAAAAACTACAACACCCATGTTTCAATTAATATACAATTAGCCATTAGGTCAAAAATATATATGTCATGATTCATTAATAGAAAAATATGGAAAAGCAAACATACATGGCTTGGATCTATATTGACCAATCTATTCTGGACTATAAGATCTATTGCTCTACATACATAGTATCCACAATCATCGCCGTTTTGTTGTTGTGGACACTGTCAAATGAATTCAGTTAGCTCTCTAACTATTATATATTAATTTGAATTAAAACAAAATACAAAATAGTTGTCTTCCTACTTACCATGATAGGCTCATATTGAAGATTCTTTGGGTCTGGGACACCATTCCCACCTCTCCTTTGATATGCCGTCTGTAGTGCCCTAATAAATAGAGTTGGATACATAATATTGTAAGTATATATACCTCAAATAATGAAAGTAGAATATATATATGTATAAATAAGCTAATGAAGTAAGAAGTGAAAAGTATACTAACATGTCGATAAATTCCTTCCCACCACGACGATCGACCTCAAAAGGCATGTTATAGGTTCGAAGGGAATCAAACACATAAACTTTATTAAGATCAGGTCGGACGGCATACAAAACCCAATGTTCAGTTGCGAGGTGAGGAATGAGATAGAACTTGTTATGTCCCTCAATCAAAATGCAATCCGCTAAATAGTTTATGTGCCTACCATTTGTTATTGTACTACTGTGAGCTATGTAGTATGGGCACACAAACACAATAGAGGATAGCATTCCCTCCAACGCAGCGCGACTAGCTACCAACCTATATATGGACGACAATAACAATGGATATTTGTTAATAACTAATAACTCATGTAAGCTTAAGAGGTCGTAAAAATTCTATTTCTCCAAGAGTACTAAAATCTGAAATATGAAATAATGCTTACGTGACATAAACGGCGACATTCGTGGTTGATATCCATTCCTGATTATAAATGTCGCTTATGTCAACTATCGATACCATGTAAGTAGCATCATCCCTTCCAACATACTCAGGACGACAATCAATGGAAATATAATTATTCCCGAGGTAGTTTTGGCCATAGAAATACAATAAAGCTAATGCTGGTGGAGGTTGGCGTATTTCCGAAGAAGGAATGTTTTGTGGGGCAACTGATTTTTTAGATTTAGCTCTCTTTCCTTTGGCAGCGCCCTCTTTTGTGTTGCTCGCTCTACTAGTACCTCTCTTGGTTTTACTAGCAGGACCGGTCTTCTTCTTTGATTCCTTAAATAATAATAATAAACAAAATATGTATTGAGCATATATATATGAAAAAGGTATAAACAATGTAACTACTAAACTAGGTCTAATGAAGATATTGAATGTTAATACCTCTTCAGTAGTGAGACGTATCTGATCCACAGGCCAAGGCACGAAGCTTCCATGAGCTTCTAGCACTGTGGCTGCCTCATCGCCCTCTTTATAACAAGGCAAGGGCGCACTACCAATGATTGGAGTGTCAATACTCACCAGCCTTGTAAGTAGGGCTAAGTTGTACCCGTGGATAGTTTGCGTTTGGGTACTGTGACTGATGCATACCCTTCCTTTCGCCAAAAGAGTTGAAAGATCATTCGCTAACAAGTCACAATTATGCAAACCCTAAATGAAAATATTACACATTATTAATTATTTATGACACCGAATACATTTAATAACAATTCAAAGTTATGTAATGCTTACCTCGGAAAGAGAAGAAAGACGTGCATCAGCTTCACAATTGTCTCTGACACTATTTACATTAGGTATGTGAAGCTGATCATGGTCGACTGAATCGGATGGCTTATACCCTTGAGATTTAATAAATGACAACTCTTGCTCCATTGTTGCCATCCGTTCAAATGCCACGTTCAATTTCTGTGTGAGGATGGCGACTTGCTCATCAGTGTTACGAGAACCACGAGATGGACCACGTACGCTCGTTTTCGTAACACCTAATCCAAGACCCCTGTGTCTTCCAGGGTGTTCTACAATTCCTATAGCCTGTGATACAATGTTATATTGGTCTACCCCCTCCTCACCATCTGATGCTTGAAGTTCGTCCTATAATGTATATAATATATGTAAAATTAGCTTACATGAATAAGCATAATATAATAGTTTTCTAAAAGAAAAGTAAGCAGGGTTCCAAATATCTACAAACTTACAATTTTTGTCGCTACAACATCTACATCTTCATTAATATATCCATCTTTTGTTGCTCTAGCCTTCTTCCATAATGTACCAATATTAATGGATGAGGTACATGGGTCTAAGTCTTGGGCTATGAGCTATAAATCAAAAAATATTCTTATAATGTACCAATATTATAAAATTTGTCAGTACGCTGTAAATAGATAAATCACAAAATACATACCAACTCCTCTTCAAGGCCTGCATACCCTTTGCGAGCCATATTATGTCAGTATTTATTCTGCTTCGCAATCTCTTTATTTTTGGCACTTTTTTCCTATGTGACAAGCCAAAACATAGTGACATAGTTATTTCAATATTATGCACAATACTAGGATCGATAAAAAAAAATTTAATTGTTATCTAACAAATACCTTAAAATCACCCGTAAGACGATATGCAATAAATTGGTTCCAACTTTCTTGATCGATGAAACCGTATCGTTTGGGTGGATTCTACCGTAGAGAACCATCCCTCTTTCTGTACATTTTCCTATGAGCTAAATATGACCTAAATGTTTTTAGACACTCCCCACAATGTCTAAGAAGCCATTTCTTCCTACTCTGGCACATTAAACACTCTCTGCATTGTAAGACATACAAATGTATACCGATATTAATGTATTAAAATTAATAACATTTTACATACATAAATGATTACATAAAATAGTATATTTACCGTGATTTCTTGCCAAATATGCTCCTTATGACCCGTTAGAACCTGCTTCCAATTATTATAGGAGATAGGAACACGGTTACGTGTCACAAGTGAAATGTAAGTCAAGAACATGTCTGCATAAGGGCCAATGGGAAGATTGTAAGTATTCCATCCAAACTTGACCAGTTCTCCTTTATTCCTCATATCTGTGATGATTTTCATAATTGTCGGCCCTCTTTTCCCTTCTTCATCACTGCTGTCCCTATTAATATTTTTATTGGCCATATCTCTAAAAAAAATCAATAAATAAATTATGTTAGAATGTTATGTATTGAGCATAATTGAGTTAAAAATGCATTTAAAAAAACCAACATAGATATTATATGTTACAATATTATTACCCTCATTGCCTTCTTTTCCTTCTTTTTTTCCCCCTTGTTTTCAGATTAGATTCAGGATCTGATACATATATTACTTCACGATGATCATCCTTGACATATATTTCCTCCTCATTAATTGTATCGTTATCATCGTTCAATAATTGAGTTGCTTGCACAGCTGGGACACACTCGTTATTCCAATTGGCATCATTTTCGTCATCACATTCATTGGCATTTCTTTTTTTCGTAGATAGTACTACAGACCATCTGTTATCAGCAGGGTCAGTGACATAGAATACTTGTGTCGCTTGTGATGCTAAGATGAATGAGTCTTGTTTATGCCCTGCCCTATTAAGATCTACTAATGTGAATCCATCTTCATATCTAACCCCACTGCCGTTATTAACCCATCTGCAGCCGAATACAGGGATTTTAAATACAGTGTAATCTAACTCCCATATATGTTCAATCACACCATAATAATTCATATCTGCATAAGTTGGATTCTTGTCTTTCGCACTAGCAACATGCATTGCCTCAGCCACTAAAGTCACCCCACTGTTCTGCATTGTAGTCTTCCCATCTTGTTCTTTTGTATAAAAAGTGTAACTGTTGATCACATAATTGGTATATTGAAAAACTTCATAACGAGGTTTTTGAGACAACCAATGCAGGGTTTCGGAAATTAAAGTTGGGGAATGTCCGATGAGTGGAATGATGTGATCTCTTATCCAATCAATAAAGGAAAGATTATGTTTATCGATAATCCATTTCTCAGTCTTTGATGGATTTTCAATCTGTAAAGAAGTCATATGCTCTTCAATGTACGGCTGAACATCATCACTGTTGTGTAATACATATAGATGTGCTGCATGGAACATGTTAGGGTCTACACGCCCAAACTATTTGCCTCTAATACCCTGTCCTTCAAATTTGCCCGCATGTCGAGACTTAGGAATACCAAGAGCTTCAGCATTTGACAAGTACTTTGTGCAAAACTCAATTGCCTCTTCCACCAAGTAACTCTCAACAATACATCCTTCTGGCCGATATCGATTCTTCACATAACCTTTTATCAACTTTATAAACCGTTCAAAGGGGTACATCCAATGCCCATGAACAGGTCCAACTAAATGAACAATTAGATGTACCATAATGTCAAAGAATGACGGTGGAAAATACATTTCAAGTTGGCACAAAATAATCACAATCCCTTTTTGCAAGGCGTCCAAACTATCAGGATGTATAACTTTAGAGCAGACGGCTTTAAAAAACCAACAAAGCCTCGTGATAGTAATTCGAACACGTTTTGGCAAAATTCCACGTATAGCTATCGGTAACAAGTGCTGCATCAAGATATGACAATCATGAGACTTCATGTTAATTAATTTCAACTCTTTCATCGACACGAGCCTTTTGACATTTGAAGAATACCCTTCCGGAACCTTGACACTGTGCAAGAATTCACAAAATGAAATTTTCTCTTTTCTGGAAAGAGTATGACACGTCGGCGGTAAATATGTTCTTCTTCCGTTGTCTCACGGTGTCAGTTCCCGTCTAATACCCATTTCTTCCATATCCATTCGAGTATTTATCCCATCTTTAGTCTTGCGTGGAACATTAAGTAATGTGCCAACAAGACTGTCACATATATTTTTCTCAATATGCATCACATCAAGGGCATGTCTCACATAGAAAGATTCCCAATAAGGAAGGTTGAAGAATATTGACATCTTCTTCCACCCAACTGATGGAGGCTTATCTTTATTCTTCTTCCCAAACTTGACACTCAAATGTTTCATCTTCAGCCACACTTGTCGACCCGTCAACCGGATTGGTGCCTACCCTTCTTCTCGGAATCCATTGAATGCTTTTCTTTACCTACGATAATGATGATTCTTCGGTAAAAACCTAGTATACCCAAGGAACACAGTCTTTCGACCATGTGTTAGCTGAACAAATGAAGTATTCTCCTCACATATCGGACATGCATAATGGCCTTTCACACTATAACCTAACAAGTTGCCATACGCCGGAAAATCATTTATAGTACAGAATAACAATGCTCTCAAAGTGAAATTTTCTTGACCATATGCATCAAATAATTCAACGCCCATGTCCCATAAAAACTTAAAATCATCAATCAAAGGTGCCAAATAAACATCAATATCATTCCCAGGTTGGTTTGGCCCTGACAATATCATTCCCAGGTAAATTGTATATAACCAAAATCACTGGCCATAAACTGTAGCTGCCTTGATTGTGCGGATTCATTCCATCTACAGAAAGCGCAAGGCGCACATTTCTTACTTCTTTACCAAATTCAGGAAACAACCCATCAATCGTCATCCATTGTGGAGAGTCAGATGGATGTCTAAGAAGCCCGTCATCTATCTTGTCATCAGCATGCTATCTTAGGTTCTTGGCATCTTCAATATCATTAAACATCCGCCTTAATCTTGGTATTATAGGAAAATACCATAACACCTTAGCGGGCACCTTGTTCTTCTTGTATCGTGGTGCTTTGCATTCAGGATTAGGACAACTATCCAAAGATGCATTGTCATTGCGATATAAAATACAATCATTAGGGCATGCATGTATCTTCTCATAACTCATGCCCATAAAGGATAGAATCTTCTTCGCTTCATACGTACAATCGGGTAGAACGTTATCATCAGGAAACATATCCTTCACAAGTGACAATAATTCTGTGAAACTCTTATCACTCCATCCGTTACATGCCTTTAAGTTGTACAACCTTAAAGTAGTGGATAATCGCGTAAACGTCTTACAATCACCATACAAAGGTTTCTCCGAGTCATTTAATAACTTCTCAAACATTTTTGGACAATCCCTAACACTTTCCTCAACCTTTTGAGTCATCTCCTCTAACGAATGTCCCTCATAGTTATCAAATGATGATCCATTACTATCCCTCCTAACATCATCATTTTCATATTTAGACTCTGTTTCCCCATGCCATATCCAACAAGTGTAACTTGTATCAATTCCATACACAAATAAATGATCTCTCAAATCATTAGCGTTGACACGCTGAATATAAGCACACTTCAAACAATGACAGACTATTCTACTAGAGTCCCGAGCATGTTCAACTGCAAACTTGATGAAAAACTCCACTCCTTCGTTATATTCTCTAGATTGACGATTTGCAGACAACCATTTCCGATCCATATTATTTGAATCTAGATATATCCCACATGAAAGTAATTATTAAAAATCAATTGAATTATAAGTTTAATAATTTTCAAATCACTCTTGCTTAGAAAGAATTAATCTCAAACACTATATACACCAAAATGTTGCTACAACTCAAATACCTAAAAAACGAAAACTCATATCTAAAACTAAATCCCCCAATAGCCTCGTCGAGCCCGACTAAAAACTATAACTCTAAAAGTCCACTCATCACGATATATCATTTGATCCCTAACATCATCGCAAGAGAGTCTACTCACGGATACTCTAGGGTAACCGAGGTGGATACTCCGAGGCAAGCTATGACGATACCTCCACTCATCATCGATGACCATCAGTTCTCTCGATATCCTATCATACTCTCTAGCAAACAGCTCACCCTCAATAAATCTCGGGTGTGGTGCATTAGTGTGGTAAACAAACCACTGCAAAAAAGTAGACGTAGCCGATGCCCATGGCTCTATCTGAGGCAGGGTCAACAGAAGGTGATAAGATCTGAAATGGAAGGGGTGATAGGATGAGCCACTCGCGTACAAATGACATAGCTCGTCATATAAACATATCACATGAGTCCGTACATTTTGTATGTGGCGCCATATGAAAATACAGTGGAGGGTATGTCATCTCACTACCTACAAATGAGAACCACTAAATCTTATCATCAAGGTTGTTCTCGAAAGGATCTAAATTACAGAATATGTAAACTGATCTTCAACTAGCTAGACAAATCATAAATATATTCTACCAGATCATAACCAACTATGTAAACCTAACAACATCAAACTATTTAAAATAAGGACATAATCTTTAGTTATATATTTAACAAACTGGCTAAACATCAAACTATCATCAAATCATTCAAGCTACGCATAGTAAAATCAAGTAGATATTAATAAGATAATATATATATATATATATATATATAGTACAACCTAATAAATCCTTTATGATTATTATTATTATTATTATTATTATTATTATTATTATTATTACTATTATTATTATTATTATTATTATTATTATTATACACAATTATTCATCTCTATTTAATTTTTATCGATCACAACACTGATGCCCAACCAACCTCCTCAACTTTTCCCCATGCACAATACCCTTATCCTTAGGATTTTTTCCCTATAGCCCTAGTTTATATTTAGTATAATAAACGATAAACCCTAACCCTAACCCTAACCCTCCCCCTCCCCCTCCCCCTAACCCTAACCCTAACAATAATTAACCCTAATAAATTATAATAAAAAATAACACTAAACCTCATAAGATAATGATCCTAAACCTATAGCTAACCCTAACCCTCCCCCTAACCCCAAACCTAACCCTAACCACAATTATTTAAGATTATATATACACATCTTATATATAAATATATTATAAATATATATACATATAATAGAACACATATAAACACACATTTTACGGAATATAAATACACGTCTTACAAAATATATATTAAAAAAAGCATATAAATACACATGATCTGCATAATAATGTGAGTGCTAAAAAAATATATACACCTTAATTTTATACTTAGAACGTACATATCTTATGATAATAATATATATTTTAGGCTTGTGGATTCTCTTAAAATAATAATACATATTTTTATAAAATAGATTATAAACACATTTATATATATATAAATTAAGGTCTCGCCTGGCCACAATCAAAAAAGGCCACAACAAAATTTTTCACCAACACATCAAACAACAGATTTTCGAACAACTCATCAAACACAACCTCTTCGGTGCAACATGCATGCATTTATATATATATATATATATATACATATCAGTAGAGACAAATTAAGCAATGAAGGAAGAAAAACACATACGTAAAGGGAGCGACGGCGTACAAGTTGAGAACGGCAACGACGAAGGTACAAATGCTGGCTACGTTCGCAAGAATGGCAGAGGGGTGGTGGAGAGATGGCGGTGCGACGATTTCCCTTAATTCAAAGGAGCCGGAGAGGTGGTGCAAGGGTTCGCAAGAGAAAGAGAGTACGAGAGGGAAGCGGCAGAGTTTGAAATTTTTGGCACAAAACAGAAGAGAACGAAATAAAAGGAACTTTTAATAACAGTTCCTGTAAGAATCGTTATTAAAACCTTGCCAATTTTGACAACGGTTCTTGTTTGAACCGTTATTAAATCATGTTTTAATAACGGTTTTACGTCAACCGTTATTAAAATTCCTGTGCAAAATTTCACCTTACACTTGTAATAACGGTTATTACATAAAACCGTTATTAAAACTTCCCGCGCATTAATTTTCACGCATTTGACGACGGTTTTCGAACCACCGTTATTAATGTCCCGTTATTATTTCCTATTTATGTAGTAGTGTTTGGTGACCATAAGAAGTCTAGATTTAAATAAAAGAATTGAAAAAAGAATGTGATGTGTTATGGGTTTCATAAGAAGGGGTATATTAGGAAGTTATATCATAATAGGAAGCCCATTGCTAAGTCTAGTAGGTCATCCAATACAAAGGATGCTGTTGTTATTGCATAAGATTACTACGATAGAGATGTGTTGAGGACCATTGAAATACATATTAAGACCGTTAATAGATGCATCTTGGATTCTTAGTGCTCTTATAATATTTTCCCAACTAGAGTTGGTTTAAGACTCTTGAGGTGACTCAGGATGGAGTTATCTTAATGAGTAATGATGGTACTTACACAGTTATTGATGTTAAGATGGTGAAGGTGATGATGCATGAAGGTGTATTCATGATACTGTCTAATGCGAGACATGTCCCTGAAATGACCAAGAATATCATCTCGTTGAGTTCCTTGTATTGTAATAGGTACTCATGTGTTATTAAGGATGTTACATTGAGAGTTACAGAATGGGCTTTAGAGAACACAAAAGGAAAATGAGTCAAGAATATGTATGAGTTTGTGGGTTTCATTGTTGGGGGGAAATTATTGTGACATTGGTGAGTTTGACATACTCGGATATTATGAGACTTTGACACATGAGAATATGACACATAACTATCATGATACTAACTAAGCTCTCTAAGAGAGGGTTTTTAGATGGATAAAGTATCGGTACTATGTACTTCTATGAGTGTTATGTATTTGGAAAGTAGAAGCGAGTTAGCTTTTTGATAGTTAAGCATAATATGATATCACCACTTGAGTATATCCATTCAGATTTATGGGGCCTAGTGAGATTGGTTTCCAAAGGAGGTCTATGATACTTACTCAAATTTATTAATGAATTCTCTATAAAGGTATAATTGTATTTCTTATATCATAATAATGATATGTTTGATGTTTTCAAATGCTAGAATACCTTACTAGGGAAGCATACTAGGAAGCAAATTGCGTATCTCAGGATAGATAATTGTCTTGAATTTGTTAAGTATGGGATAGTGAAAAATCCCACTTGTAGGATACCACAGCATAATAGGGTTACTAAGCAAATGAATATGAGACAATTGTAGAAGGATTATTGTATGTTATAATAGGAAGGGCTAGGTAGAGAAGTTTGGGCTGAGGCAGTTCACATAGTGGTATACCTGATGAATGGGTCACCCAACCAATCCATTTAATTGAAGACACCTAAGGAGTTGTGGTCTAATAAGATAGCTAATTAATCTAATTTGCATTTTTTTGTAGTGTTCTACTTATGCTTATGTAAATGATAGTAAACTTAAGCATATAGCCAAGAAGTGTATCTTCCTTGGCTTTACATCTAGAGTGAAGGGGTATAGGTTATGGGACCTAGTTCGATCAAAGTTCTTGGCTAGTAAAGATGTTACCTTTAATGAGTCTATGTATCTCCAGAAGACTAAATCTAATGATGTTGTGTCTAAAAAGGTGAAGCAAGATATTGTTTTGGGATAGGTGGAAGTTGAGATTAACTTAGATAACAAAAGCCCTTCTAGTCGGCCCATTATTCTTGAAGTGGCTGGATGTAAGTAGCAGGTGGAGAAAATAGATGTTACACTAAGCAAAGCATAGAGGATTGTTAAGCCTCTTATCAAGTATGGTTTTGAAGAATTTACTAGCTATGTCTTATCTAGTGCAATGATAGTTGTTGATGTGCAAGAGTTAGGTTATTCTTAGAGGCTATTGTGAGTACTGAATCTAATGAATGTTACACTATAATGAAGGAGGAGATGGTTTCCTTATTGAAGAATCAGACATAAGAACTTGTGAAAGTACCTAGAAATAAAAAGATAGTTGATTGCAAGTGGGCATATAAGTTAAAATAGGGAGATCAAGGGGTCATGAGAATAAGGTAAAAGGCTTGTTTAATAGTACATGGAATCATTCAGATTCAAGACATGGACTATAATGGAGTATTTTCTTTTGTGGTTAAACATAATTTTATTCGTACTTTTATTGTGCTTGTAGCTATACCTAATCTAGAGTTGGAGCAACTTGATGTTAAAACTGTATTTTTGCATGGTGAACTCAAGGAATAGATTTATATGTGTTAGTCTAATGGGTTTACTATCTAAGGGATATATAACAATGTGTGCCTATTGAAGATTTCACTATATGATCTGAAGTAGTCTCTTAGACAGTGGTACAAATGATTTGATCACTTTATGCTTAAGCATGGTTTCTTTAAGAGTGAGTACGATGGATGTATGTACTTAAAGGAGGTAGAGGGGGGATCATTTGTGTATATTTTGCTATATGTTAATGACAGGATTGTGTGAGAAAAAAATGTGTTTGATATTGATAAGGTGAAGATAAAGTTGAAGAGTGAACTTGAGGTGAAGGATCTTAGAGCTACAAAGAGAATCCTTGGTATGTCGATCATATGACACTGTGAACACAAGCTTTTATACTTGTCATAAGAGTCCTATGTGAATAAAGTGTTAAAGAAGTTTCATATGATGGATGCCAATTCAGTGAGTACTCCATTGGCTACTCACATTAGATTATCAGTTTTAGATTTCCCTAAATCCAAAGAGGAAGAGGTGTTCATGACTATTGTTCTCTATTCTAATGTTCTTGGTTATATCATGCATGCTATGGTGTGTAAAAAGCCTACCATCACTCAAGTTGTTAGTGTTGTGAGTCCATATATGGCAAATTTGAGAAAGGTTCACTGATAAGTAGTGAAGGGGATCCTAAGGTACTTAAAGGGTATGACATCATCTTGTTTTGAGTATAGGAGATCAACTGATCTGTTGGTTGGGTTTGACGACTCGGGTTATGGTGAAGACCTTAATAATAGAAGATCTACCAAATGATATCTTTCTTATCTTGGTAGTCTAGCTATTAGTTGAAGGTCTTCCTTAAAGGAGGTGGCGATATTTTCCTCTACTAAGGTAGGGTATATAGTTATGTCTGAGGCTTTTGAAGAAGTCGTGTGGCTTGGTGATTTAGTATGTAAGCTAGGGTTTGGTCAGGGTGCTCCAGTAATTTGTGGTGATAGCAAGAGTGTTATCTATTTAGTGAAGAACATAATTCTTTCTACCATTGAACAAAGCACATTAACAAAGTTGTGTTTAACAAAGTGAGTACTTTAGATTATCTGATTGATATGCTAATGAAGTCACTAACCATGGGCAAGTTCAAGTATTACTCAGATTTGATCAATATTCATAGGTTATGATGCCCTTTATAAGGATGGGGTTTTTTGTAGAGGTCTTTCCATATCATGCGTCACAAATACTACATTAAGGTGGAGAATTATGAACTTTAAATTGGTATTTGATGCACCTAACAAGGTTTTAGTTTTGCTGGTGCTGGAGAAGTGTATTGCTTAGCATGTATATTATGTGACAAACATTAGGTCCCCATGTTTTTCTATAGAATTTTTTTTGGTTGAATTTTGGTTAAATTTTGATGGTAGAGAAATTAACATGGGGGTCCCATGTTTTCCAAACAAGGACCCTTTTTTTAGTGGCTCTATGAAACAAGTCATTTTGTCTTATAGGGCTTTATCTTATACAAAAAAGATGTGATAAAACCCTAGCTAACAAGTCAAACATGTGATTAACTCTTCTCCTCTGTTGTGTTCTCTTCATTTTAGAGAATTACTAATTGTGTGATTCGTTGAGTGATTTGCTCAATCCTTTTATAATTACATAATTTCATGCATAAAGATCTATAATTTTTCCCTATTATTTTGTCTTGTGATTGAATTATCAATTGATTTAATTTTCTTGTTAGTTCCAATAATTATTCATATCCAGCCTTTTTACATTACAATCAGCATTATTCCACAACATGATGTATATATTGCTGCAATTACCTTATGGGTCTTCTTAGTTTTTGGGTATTGTCTTAGATGCACAATATGCATATTTTTTGAATTTACAACCCCTATATAAAGATTTGAAATGTATATACATATGAACTCTTTCAAAGCATAAGTGTTTGTATATTAGTGTAATTTTAGAAATGTGTTGGAATAGTGTGTGTATATATAGCAACATAATAGCATGATACATTATAGAAATATGAATTATTTCTAAGCATACACGATTTATGAATAGGTATATTTTTTGGAAACGTGTTAGAATTGTATGTACATATAAAAACATAATAGCTTGATACATTATACAAATATCAATTATTTCTAAGCATGAGTAATTTTAATTTTTTTGTAGAATTGAATTAATTTGTAATAATTATTTTTTTGAGGGAAATGCATAGATTGGAAAACTGTAGATCAGAAATGGATGTCTGTAAATATTTTTTCTAGAGAATATGATAAAGATGTTGAATTTTTTTTATCAAGTTTGTAGTAGAACATGCTTGAAACCCTAGTAGAATAGTCTGTCATTATTTGAAATATGCTTATATTTAATGTGTTAATGCTAATTATTTGATAGATCATTTTTTTGTGTACGAAATTGATATAGGCTCCACTCATTAGATATAGCATGGTGAGATAGGGTGTGAATATAATAATGGATATAAGGTATAACAGAAAGTAGTGGATCATTTGACAACTGTGAGGGAGATTCCTTAGAGGAGATGACTCAAATGGTTGAGAAAAGTGTTCTTGAATGTCTAAAAATGTTCACCAAGTTATTGAGTGATTCGGAGAAACTTTTGTACCATGATTGTAAGAAGTTTACTATATTATCTGCTACTTTAAGGCTATATAGCTTAAAAGTATGTAATGGATAGAGTGAGAAGAGTTTCACAGAATTAATGATAATTGTGAAAGATATGCTTCTCGATAATAATATTCTACCCAATCATACCTATGAAGCGAATAATATCTTCTCATCTATGTGTGAAAGTTATGACAGGATACATGCTTGCCCTAATAATTGTATATTATTTAGCATTAAATATGACTCTTTAGATAATTATCCTAATTCTAAATGCAAAGTACCATGACATAAGAAGAATAACATCCCATCTAAGGCATTATGGTATTTGTCTATAATACTATGATTCAGGCAGATTTTTAATGATGTGAAACATGGAAAGAACTAGAGATAATATGCGGATGAAAAGATAGATGATGTGCTTTTAAGACATCCATCTGACTCTCTACAATGGATGATGATTGATGGCTTATTTCCTAAATTTGACATAGAGCCAAGAAACTTGCATCTTACACTTTCTACGGATAGTATGAATCTACACAATCAAGCCACATAAAGTATATGGCCAGTGATTTTGGTTATATACAATATACCAATGTGCCTCTACATAAAATGAAAGTGTATGATATTGCATTTACCTATTTTAGGGTCAAACCAAGTAGAGAATGATATTGATGTTTATATAGCCCCTTTGATTGATGATTTCAAGTTCTTATGGGACATAGGTATTGATGTATTTAATGTATATAGTGAGGAAAATTTTTCTTTGAGAATAATTTTATTCCATGCTATAAGGGATAGTCCAGCATATGGCAACTTATCAGGCTATAGTGTGAAAGGTCATTATGCATGCCTGCTATATAAGGATAATACTTCATTTGTTTAGCTAAGACATGACTGAATGACTATTTTTCTTGGGCATATTAGGTTTTTATTAGTGAATAATCATTATCATAGGTAAATGAAGGCTTTCAATAGCTTCCCAAAAGAAGTGCATCCACCAATCCAGTTGACAGATAGACATATATGTTTGAAGATGAAACATTCAAAGGTATTTTTTGGGGAAGAAGAATAAATATTAGCCTCCATCGGTTTGGTAAAAGAAGATGAATATATTCTTCAAGCTTCCATATTAGAAATCTCTTTACATATGGCATACCTTCAATGTGATGAATAGTGAATAAAATATGACTTGTTAGATAATGATCCGTCAATTCTTTTACAAAAGAAAAAGGTACACATAAATTATGGTAACAAAATACTTACGGTCATGGGTTTTTGTTGGCCCCAAATACAAGGCCAATAAGTATTAACATTTCAATAATTGGAGAAGCACCCTTGCCTTATTATAAAGAAGATGATGAGGCATCCATAGTATTGGAAGCTTTATTCCTTATCCCATAGACTAGATACACCCTACCACTAAAGAGGTAATAACATTCTCCATTCATGTTATACCTAACATATTACATACATTGTTTATGCCTTATTGGTATGTATATTATCACTATATTTCATTTAAGACTATGAATTAAGGAATCAAAAAAATACTAATGCTACGAAGACAAAGGGAAAGAGAGTTATTAGTGGAACGAGCAAACTAAAAGGGGGCGCCAAGAAATTAAAGAGAGTTATATTAGAAAAATTAATTACCACACAAAAGATTTCATCTTTAGAGAATCAATAACTATAAGAACCCCGCTGACCATGACCAATAGCGATGTTATATTTTTGCAACCAAAACAACCTTGGTAGCAATCTAATTATAATTGGTTGTCCTTCCGAGTATGTTAGGAGGGACAATGTCAATTACATGTTATTGGTAGAGGTTATTAACGACATTTACAAGCATGAATGGTTATCAACAACAAGTTTTGTCATATATGTTAAGTAAGTATTATTTTATATCATATATTTTAACACTTATTATTGATTTATAAAATTTTATGATCTCTTATATATATATATATATATGAGTTATCAGTTATTAATAAATTTGCTTTATTATTATCATCCATAAGTTGGTTGCTAGCTATATTATAGTAGAGGGGATGATATTCTTTATTGTGTTTGTGTTCATACTACATATTTAACCATACTAAGATAAGTGAAGGTAGACACATAAACTATATAATGGATCACATATTAAGTGAGAGGCACAACAAGCTTTATCTCACACCACACCTTGTAATTGAACATTAGATTTTATAAGTCGTCCATCTTGATCAAAACAACTTATATGTGTTTGATTTCCTCTAAAAATATTATGTTCCTTTTGTTGTTGCTCTTTTTGAAGGAAAAGATTTAATTAGCATGTTAGTATACTTATTACTTCATTAGCTTATTTATGCATATAATCTACTATAATTTATTAATTGCAGCATATAAAGTTATAATATTATGTATCAACTTTATTTATTTGGGCACTACAGACGGTGTAAAAATGTTGTGCGAGACCTAAGGAATCTTGAGTGTGAGCTTGTAATAGTATGCAAAAAGGCAAGTATATTGTATTTTATTTCAATTCCAATAAATATCTAATAAACCAAAAAGTTAACTAAATTCATTTTATAGTGTCCACAACAACAAACTAATAATGATTGTGGATACCATATTTATAGATCAATGAATCTTATACTCAATAATAAATCTGTAAACACATATCCAAGCAATAAATGTTTTTTTATTTCATACTTTTTCATTATTTAATATATAGCACATGAATTAGTAACTGAATGATCAAATCGCGTCAATTTAGTATTAGGGATTTATATGTATGCTTCCGGTTTGTATCTCATATATCTTTTATTCTTCTATGCAAATAGAGATGCACATACATGAATGCAAATGTTTATAAGCTATTGATAGTTAGATCTTATGATCTATGAACTTTGACTTTAGAGTGTGAGCTATCAACTTGTGATACGCCTACTAATTTTCATTCTTGGGAGGAAGATATGTTTGAATTGGTGTTGTTTTATACATTAAAAATTTTGTAAATATTCGAACATATAATTGTGTATGTGGGTTAGAACAAAACTATGCAATTAATAAATTAAAAAAAATTATGTTTTAATAATGCTTCTTGCACAAATCCTTATGACAACCCTAATGTATTATGTATTTTATGTGTTTTTAATAACAGTTTTAAGTAAAATTGGTAATGATTATTAGAAAAAAAGTGTTGAAAAAGGATGAGATAATTTCACATGAAAATACTAATTGGGGTTTAATTATTGCATACATATTTAATGTTAACATGCACGTTTTAATACGATTTTGGAAAAAAACCATTATTAAATTCATTTAATACTAATTATTAATTATTTAAGGTTTTAATTAATGCTTTATTAGGATTTAGTTAGGATTTTTTAGGGTTTTACAATTATTAAACCGTTAGTTTTAATAATGGTTACCGGGTGGAACCGTTGTTAAAACACCAACTTTGATCCAAATTTTGTGGATTTTCTAGAATTTTGGTAGCAATTTTAAACTGTTATTAAAGGTTTAATAATGCGCAATTAATAACAATTCAAAATTATTATTAAAAGCCTTTCAAAATCGATATTAAAATCTCTTTCTATGGTGGCGTGTGATCCGAAATTGTTGAGTCCTAACTCTAGCTGTAAATAGGGTATTCTCCCTCTTTTGCAAGTAAAAAAAAAAGGTACACTTTCACCAAAGACTAAGTTCTTATTTGGAGCTGATTACTAAAATTAATTATCTAAGATAATAATTTATTGTAGAAACTTTTTAGCTAAAATAATTTTTAAAATAAGTAGTTATATTAGATAATTAATTTTGGTAATTAGATTCAAACAATGCCTCGGTAACTTGCGTTCCTGATTACGGAAGGATAGAAGTTGGTCCGCAAGGATAATTTACAATTTCAAGGAATCGAACTTCCTAGTGTTTCCACTAATTTGGCAGGTGATCGTTGTAGAAAGTCGTTTTCAATGCCATATCGATTATGTTCTCCATCTAAAGAACATCATCGTTTGCTCCAAAACGTTGCCAACTGTAGGAAAAATAGTGTTGGGGGACATTCTCTTATGATCATAATGTCGGACTCACTGCTCATATTGAAAGGTCATACCGGAGGATATAGTTCATCAGCGGCAGCAGCCAAATCACCATGCATGCTCATCATAAATTTCAATTTACATGCCTTTAATTTCACCATAAAAATTGCAACTTACTCCTGGATTCAATCTTCTATGAGTGCCTTTGATTTCTTCTGAAGAATGAAGGTACCATCGATGGAGTGATTAAAAATGTAAGAGCAAAGCCAAACTATTGTCAGCTATGGAGTTGCATTTTCCATGTTCAGCATGGAGAACATGCACGTCAATTCAGTAATTAACACACTGATACAAGATCCGGTGGAAATTGCTTTATACTGGCTTTTGCATCCTTACTGAAACGTACAAAATGCATGGCCACTAGTGAGTACAAATCGGGGTATTGACATAATTTCTTATTCTAGCAGCAATTTCACAAGGTAACCATAGAAGTTATGAACACTGGCGAAGAAGGTTGACGACAGTTAGATTTCTATCAATGCTGCAATGCTTTGGGACCAGGATCTATATATACAACAAAAATGGCAGGAATTATACGTCCCAAATACGTGTTATACCTAACTAAACAGCAACCAAGTAAGGAAACTTAGCAGGCCACTGTGTCGTTATACATTCAGCTCTTCACTATCTCTTGTCAGTGAAATTCCGTATCTCATATTCGAATCGTCTCACGTAGTTAACATCATCTTGAACTTTCAAAGACAACTGGTCATCTAGTAATTCGATACGGTTCGGGAAATTCAGCAGCCTTTGCTTATCTGATGCACGTAACTTGTCCTGTCATTACAGTTCCAATGTAAGTTCTTCAATCTTTTTATCCTTATCACCCTACAGGAACATATGGATTAGAGATATGATCAATTATTTATTAATACGCAATCGATGAAGATGGTTCCAAAACCCCGATCATTCAACACCAAAGTCTGACTTTGCTAAAGTGAAACACACCTATCCCGTCTGACGAAAAGAAGAGCAGCCATAGAATAACCGCTTTGCAGGATCTAAGACTCACTATATATTGTTCCAGCGCGCAATATAGGACGTTGGTTCTAAGATAAAAAGAATGCACACCGGAGTATCAGCCACGCAGAATGCCCAGGGATCTACCAATAAATTTATGCCAACGAAGTGAACTAAATAAGAAAACTCCAAGCCACATCCATCAACAATACAGAGCCATCAACAAAGAAATGCGTGGCTGACATGATCTATGTTAAATCAGTTACGACAAGAGAGATGATATGACCGCTATGAAAAGAGAAAAAAATCACTGCGGTGCAATATCCCTGAGCAGTAACCACCAAAGGGAGGTTATGATCCATCACAAATCTAATGACCACCATTTCCCAGACTTTTCCAACTTTACAAGAATAGTCGCATTGCACCTTTCTCATACACCAACTCGTGGCTTCATGTTTGGGCCTTTCTACCCAGGAGAAAATCCTTGCTTACCCTTCAATGGGGCCGGTATGTTCTTGGCTTGAGCTGCTTTCTGCAGCAAGCTCGGTAGCTATATCTGTTTCCACTGTCACGTGTCATGCACCAGAAATCAATGAGAAGATCACGAAAGAAACTAATAAATATACAGAAACATACCAATCATTTTACTGCCATTAATTCTCACACAGTTTTTTTCTTTTTAAAAAATGGCATTCAGAGATTACGTACACAGTTCGCAGAATGGTCTATAATTGCACTCGAAAGAGACATTGTTCCAATCAATCTGTAAAAATTCTTAGAATGACCGCCAATCATGTACTTTTTAAAGTCGAGATCTCTGTGTCAAAGTCTAAAAAACTAGTTTCCATTGAATTCATTCCATGAAATGTTTCAGCTTGAAAGCCAGAGGCTAACAAAGCAACAATTTTCCCAAACCATATCTTACAAGAAAAACAAACACACAGAGATATTATGAATCCACCACAGATCCTGAAACATACCTTGGCTCCCAATTGGTTAAGTACAATTAAGTTTTCAGCCTCCAAACAGAATTTCAGTTTACAGGTCAAGATATTGTACTAACAAATAATTGAACCCAAAAGAGTAATGCATATACTATTACGAAACAAGGATTGGATCTGAATTATCAAACAATTAGACACTAATTGACAACCAAAATAAAAATTAAAATAATTGAGAAAATACAAAGTAAATCAATGACCAAGTATTTATGAGGTTTAGTCGAATTGACCTATGTCTACGGGTGAGGAGAGATAGATTAGTATATTAATCAATCAAGGGATTATAAAATCATAGATGATTACAATAAATTCTCACTCTCTGAATTAATTAAATCGAATGGATAATTAATGGTATGAGTGGATCTCTCAAAACCCTAAAACTTATCTCTCAAACTCTCTCTCTGAGTTATAAATAAAGATGACCAAAACCATACCAAAAAACACAAAGAAACCACGTTAAAACAATTATCATGCAATGTGGCAAGGCCGTACTAGGTCAACACAACTTGGTCGTGCCACTTCCTTGCTCTTCGGGAAAATATAAAACATGCACACAATTATGCCAATTATGAACAACCTGGTTGTGCTAATTTCTTCCTCTTTGGAAATATTGGCATGATTGTGTCATTTTCTTTCTCACGTGCAACGTACCTGCATAGTTGTGTGTGCATCTGCACTAGCTGGCCGTGCAGGCCCTTCCTTTTTGTATTTTACCTCCACATTTGATATGCACACTCCACACATCTAATACACTTGATTCAAGGCAACATACACAACAATCTCCACCTTTGACTTGAATCAAAATTACCAAAACCAAATCCATAATGCAAGCATCTCTTTTCTCCAACAAAAGTACGAAGCTCATCTTTCAACAAGACCCACCAAGTTTGCACAAAATACATACTTAGCCAACGACAACAACTTTGTTAACATATCAGCTCCATTCTTAGCACTATCAATCTTCTCCAACAACACTTCATCCTTAGCTACTACACCATAGATGAAATGAAACTTCACATCAATATGTATAGTTATTTTGTGATGAACGTTTTGATTACATATTAAATGAATAGAACTATGATTATTGCAATACACAACAATATTTTCCAAATCATAAATAAAAGTGAGCTTATGAACTAACTCACTAATCCACTTAGCTTCCTTGAAAGCATTTGTAAGAGCCATACATTTCACCTCTATGGTTGACAATGCTACCACATCTTGCAAACAAGCTTGCCAACTTCCATCAAAACAGAAAATATAACCTAATGTTGAATTCATGTTATCGAGGTCTCTAACAAAATTAGAATCACAGTAAGCAACAAGCCTAATATTCATCCTCTAGACAAGTACAAACCATAAAATATATGATGCTACCTACTGCGCTTATATAAGGAACTCTCACCATGTATTGTTCCTCCTCAGTGGTCTTCGGTGATAAATTAGCTAAAAGTTTAAAATGAGTGACAAAAGGATTAGACATAGGCTTTGCATCTTGCATAGCAAAACACACCAAAATCTTTTTAATGTACCACTTCTGACTAAAAGATATAACTTTCCATAAGGCCTATCTTTATGTATCTCCATACCAAGGATCTTCTTTGCAACACCAATATCCTTCATTTCAAACTCACCATTCAATAATATCTTCAAATTCTGAATATTTGACTTATTCTTACATGCAATGAGCATATCATCAACTTACAATAGCAAAAAGCTAAAGGAACCATCAGATAATTCTTAAAATTAAACACAACAATCATGGTTACTATGAGCATACCCATGAGTAAACATAAATGGATCAAAGAGCTTATACTAGTCTCGAAGAGATTGTTTTAACCTATATAAGGGCTTCTTTAATAGACACATCTTGTTTTCATTTCCTTTAAATATAGACCCTTTTGTTGTTGTAAGTAAATATCTTCTTCAAGTTCCCCAGGAGAGAAAATTATCTTGACATCAAGTTGTTCTAGCTCTAACTCATTATGATACACCAAAGCTAGCAAAACACGAATAAAAGTGTTCTTCACAACTGGAGAAAATGCTTTATGAAATTCAATGCCTTTAAATTGACTAAACCCCTAAACAACAACTCTAACCTTATAATGAAGTCTTGAGAGATCTCTTTCTTCTTCAACACCCATTTACACCCAACAATCTTTTTTCTTGGAGGTGCATCAACCAAAACCTAGGTCTTGTTGTGGTGTAAAGACTCCATCTCTTATTACATTACAATAGTCCACTTATCAAATCCTTTGTTATATAATCCACGATACTCTCCACCATTATCAAAATAGACACACTTGAGCTTTCAGCTAGTCTCTCATTCCACCCTAACATGGAACTCCTCAAATGCCTCGATTACTTGATCTTTTGTTTTCAACAAAGAAAACTAAACATTTCTCAAGTGGTCATCAATAAAAGTAAAAAAAAATATAGTGCACCACCAAGAGATTTCTCAATCATAAAACATACATTAGTTTGCACCAAATTGAGAACATGTTGTCTTCTATATGGCTGGCTAGTCCGCTAAATGAATCACTATGTTGTTTTCTAACCAAACAATGAGTGCACTATTTGAGTATTTTTACCTTTTATATCTGGGAGGATTTCTCTCTTGGCTAGGATTTATAATAGCTTCTTGCTCATATGACTTAGCCTCTTATACCACAACTCTAAGCACGAGTTATCATGGGCAATATTGGCTTCTCCCTTACATAATTTTACTTGATTAAAATACAATGAACCTTCATTTTTGTCTCTAGTAATGATCATGTTGTTTCTTGTGAGTTTCCATTTCCTAGTGCCAAACTAGTTTAGGTAACTGACATTATGTAATTTCCTAGTTGATATCAAGTTGAGGCACATATCTGGAACATGTCTCACATCCTTCAATACAAGCTCACATCTCGTGTTAGTCACCTTATTTCCCATCTTAAAATTACCAAAGTTTCCACTTTGGTAGCTTGAGAAGAATTTCCATGTGGGGTAACATGGAAAGAGGTCCCTGAATTAAGTATCTATGTGTTATCGTCTTCATTGAGGTTAAGATAATTGTTTTCCCCAAATAGAAAGTCATCATCAATGTTGTCGTCGTCACCACAACGGTTGTGTTGTTCTCTTTTCCCTTCTTCTTCGGGTTGATTTGATCGGGCTTGACATTCCTAGCCTTTTGATTTCTCTTAATATTTAAGCACTCTAACCTCTTGTGACATGGCTTGCCACAATAGCAGTAAGTGATCCTTTGGTGTGATTTGGATAGACCTCTTGACTTTTCATGATCTCTATTTCTACCCCTTTCATGGGTTTCATTTCTCCCCTTGGGCTCTACAACATTAGCCTCAAATTATATAGAGATTCCACATTTTTTTCTCCTAGATTCTTCGTTCATTAAGCTGTCGGAGATGGTCTTCATTGTAAGTTTACCTTCTAGGGCCGAGTTGCTAAGAGTGACAATAAGAGTATCCCAACTCTCGAGTAGGGAGCTATAGAGCAACAAGGCTTGTAAGATAATCCCCTTGAAGGTGTTTAGATGATGGATCATATTTTGGTCATCTTTATACTCCAACTTCACCAAATGGGCCTTATTTCGAGGCATCTTCTTTTAAATCATGGAATCTAGTTTTGTCAATAATTCATAGGCATTGGCGTAGGTAGAAACGTACTCAAATAAAATCCAATCAATAAACTTGAGAATCATAGCCACTATCTTTCTATTTAAAATTTTCCATTCCTCATCAAGCATACCCATCAGCTGCATCTCAATCATGATTAACTCTTGTAAATCTTTATTATATAATTGGCCCTCCATCCTCAGCTTCCAATAGGAATAATTTTTCACTATAAGTTTGAACATGTTATCATGAGTGATGCCTGACTCCATCTTAAACCACAAAAGAACATGATGGCCTAAAAACATAGATATGATACCAATGTTGGGAAAAATAGATTAATTTATAGCATAACTTTTCGTACTTTATGAAATTTAAAATGGGCTAAAATAAATTACTAAAAATAAAGTTGATGAGGAAACCAATATTTTTTACATGGAAAGCCCTTCAAGAAGAAGTTAAAAACCACGAGACCTTTGGTCCAGTAAAACTTCCACTATAATATAGTAGGATTATAAAAATGGTATCTCTAGTAAAAACTAGGGGATATCTCTTAAATGAACTCACCCACAAAGGATGGATTAAGAGAAGTAATAATCTCCCTCACTTTTTATGTGGCTCTCTTTCTCACACTTTAAAAATGGGTATCTCTCACTTATATTATGGATGTTCTTCACAACTTATGAATCCTCTTACCTTTTCCAAGAAAAGGTAGTTATAGGTGAATATATGAATCACCTTTACGTAACTTTAGCCTTTTCCATTGAAAGTTTCAACTCCAATTAATATACGAAACTCCTAGAAAAGTAACTGAATGGTTAAGTATGATAACTTCTTCCATGAAAATAGCTCTATGGGCAAGTAAATAACGTGTAACTTCTATTTATCAAGTCAAGAAGCCTAATGGTGAATTGAACACCACTAATTTTCATCATTCCATTCTTTTCTATTTTCTAATATATTTTTTTCTTTCATTCTTTTATTGTTATGACCCCTCCAAATAGGAGGGACCCCCAACACTTATAGGTTTTGATTGGCAATAGCAATTACTAGGTTTGTTGATCAATCTATCATATTTGGTTAAATTAATACATTTATCATATATATGTGTGTGTGTGTGTGTGTGTGTGTTTGTGTGTGTGTGTGTGTTAATAAGTAGACTAATGGAGACTAGGATCTGTCATATTAGACCTATTTTGTTTACTTTTCTCAAACCTTGCTAACACATATAAAATAAAGTAAATAAATTATTCATAATTTTCAATTGTTATAGTAGCAAAGTTAAATTTTTACCTCTACCTCATCTAATGTCCAATAATCTAAACAACTGTTACGGGTTTACTAGTCAAAGTTATACGGCTTTAGGTTTTTATCCCTCAACTATTGCGTCTTCATCTTATTTTTTATGTGTTTTAAATGGTCCTAAAACAACATTCTAAGACCAAGTTGAATCTAATCCCACACGCGATTGTGCCTCTAATAATCAAAATCAAAATACTGGTACAAAATTAATGTATACTATATTCTTAATGTATAAATAATACAATTCATATATTTAAAGCAAAAATATATAATCACCTTAAGTCATGGAAGAATCTTTGAACTTATATTTTCATGAACATGAGCCCAAGATTTATACAATGGTTGAAGGAACTCCCCTATGGCATTTATTGCACAATGAGAAAATTTTGGCTCATACAACTCCATAGGATTATATGTGCCATCTTTGTTAGCAAATTCTATGTGTATTGACTTTTTCTGTTAGTTGACCACATATCATACATATCCTTCCATCTACCACTTCCCTTCCTTTTTCATGCTGGTGATACTATAAAAATAAATTTCAAAATCAATATTAGTACCATTAAATAATTATTCAAAGTTATATTTTCAAACTGTGAACAAGTTTTTTGAATATATTATCTGACCGAACTCTTACGTAGTAAGTAATCTATGAGGTTTGGGAGGGAGATCACCGGTTCCATCTCTACCATGATATTTAGTAACAATGTCGGCCATAACTATATCTTGTAGAAAAAAAGTTTAAATAGTAATAAAAAAAAGATCAATCATATCAAATTAGTATATCACATGTTGCAAAACTATATTACATATATCTAGTTTAACAATAATATTCAATAAAAATTACACCAAATGCACACTAGTTAGAACAAAAACTAGAATTATCACTATAGTCCTCTTCCTTGGTGTCATCCATATCTAAATTCAAATAACCTAATCCTTTGTATTCCATGTCAACTTCTAGTATCTATCCATCATTCATGCTAGTTGTGGTATGATTGACATCTATATCTTTAATTCTGATGCTAGACACTATAGTAGTGGAGCCAATCCCATCAATCGCATCCAACACATCTGTGTCATCATCATCATTCATATCCCAAATATTATGGTGGTTCACTTCCCAAATGACCTTCCAATTATATCCATTATTAGGATCATCAATATAACATACTTTTTTTTTCTTGATATTGCAATATATAGTGATCATTTACCCGTACCTCATATACACACTTGTAATGTTGTTTTTGTTGCTTTATTCTTTTCTTTCTCAGATAAGTGTCAAACCATTAATAGTTAAATAAAATGAAAAAATTCATTAAAGTAAGATAATTCGATGACCTCTAGAAACTATCCATAGAAAAAAGTGCCATCGATTCTAGAGATGCACCCACCCTTATTTTGAGTTCTTCTATTCATATATCTATGACGTGTTAAATTTTTAACTCCATTATTCACATGAACATGATAAGTTGAGACAACACTAAAGGGCTGACAAGACATCGCAAATAACTCATCACTATATTCATCTAATTAGTGTTCTTGTAACTTGTACATTTATAAATAAAGTGATGTTGTAAAATGTTATAACTAGTATTATATTAACTAAATGTACATGAAGCCATAGCATTCTACCTTGGATTCAAATGAATATGCAAAGTCCTTTTGAATATCAACCAAATTACTACTATGTTGGCTAATTTAGTCATTTGTTCACTATAACAATTAAGTAATTTTGATATTACCATCACAGATGATATAATTAATAAACTTAGATTATGGTAACTTGATACTTACTCTAAGTAATCTTATATATTAGGAAAATTGTTAAGAATGTACCAATAAAGCTCATTTCATTGCTTAATGGATAAGCTTGTCATGGAACTCTTACTAATAGGATGAGACTAACATTATAAAACTAACAACTAGTGACTTTTATCACATCCTCATTTCTTTATGCTATGTTAAACCTTGTTTTAATGTGTCACATGTACATAGAAAAGAAAGTAATTTCCTCATTAGTTACATAACCTTCTGTAACACCCCAAAAATTCACTACTAAAAAATTTCGTTTAATTAAAAGAAAATTAGCGGAAGAAAAATAACAAACCGTGAATTCTGGGGATATTATCGCCACACTTAGTACCAGACCGGTTCATTCATACCGTTCCAGTACCAAGTGCTAAGGCTAAAGGAGAAAAATACAAATTACGAGAAATTCAACTAATAATTAAGTCAGAGTAGCACAAGTAAATATAATCCATCAAATGGTGATTACAAAACAACGAATACATTAAAATTGTCACTTTAAAGGAGACAGAGTAAAACCCTAACGGTTCCGGATAGTTCCTTACGCTCTTTCTTGAGGCCCACTTGAATAGCGCCTAAAAATGACCTGCAAGGGACACTGCCCATTGAATAGGCAGGGGGCCCACGAATGGAACCCTTCAGTACTACAGTACTGAGTAACCCTTTAAAATACACTTAAAAGTAGGCACGCAATGTAACACATGATATACTACTATATCCATACATAACGACAGGTGTAAACATAATATTCAGATCTGTATATTCATATACTTGACAAGTCAATCAGATGTTAATGGTGCATAGGTAATATTCACTTTCACACATTCGCATACTTAACAAGTCAACCAAACGTTAATAAGCCATCATGAACAATCGATACTTTTAGGGCCTTAAGGCCATTAGTCCATCATTAATCAATCATCTCAGATTATAAATGTTCATGTGAGTACGGGAACCCCACCATTATAGCCGATGGAACGGTCATGCAGGGAAAAATGCTCCTGGCTACTGTTATTTGCCGGTGGACCAGTCATGCATGGCAAAACGCTCCTGGCCACTATTATTTGCTGGTGAACCAGTGTGACCCCAACTCACAAGGTATTCCACTGTAAGTAATTAGTGTCTTCCCCATGTCTTATTGTTTTTACGTTTGGTTTGTTGAACACAGAATCCTCCATTATTATAGCCGGTAGAAAGGTCATACAGGGCAAAATCCTCCTAGCCAATATTATTCATCGGTGGACCGATCATGCAGGGCACCCTGGCCCTAGCCACTATTATTCGTAGGTGGACCGGTCTAGGTCCAGCTCAACATCTTCCTCTTTAAGTGATTAGTGTCTTATCGTGTTTTATTCGAAAGTATTTCACCCTTGACATGCATAGCTAACTATATCCACACTTATCCTCCCAAGAGGGCCCATCCCATATCTTGAGACTTCCACACCTCCTAACTCGCCCCGACATCCTTCCCTTAATCCACTCTCTCACACCGAGAGCCCGACTCCTAAGTGTGTGGATCAAGGTCCACCACCTTATACCCCAAGGTCAACTCACTGCCTCACCCTAGGGCTTTCTCCAGAAACCCCAAGGTCCATTCTCACACCACCCAAACTATTTAACACCCCACACTTTACAATCCTTAGATTCAACTGTCACTCCATACCCCACCCATTCTCATTTATTTTTATTATTTTCTTTTTCCACCTTCTCACATTAGGGTTTATCCTAAACCCTAGTTCCTCCCATGCAACCCTAGTTTCTCCCACTCTTTCATTTTACTTATGTCCCCTCTCTTTTTAACCACTCAAGGATCATGAATTATTTAAGTCATTCCTTCCTACGTTAGCCAACTTACTTCCCCTTAGTTATCTTATTCTCCCATTTTTCATTTGCATGCCTTTCACCCCATATCCTTTTATTAAACATCCTAGCATGCATGTTCTAGAGGGTCACATCATATAATATCGTACACACAACATATATAATCATCATTCACATGCCATAAGGAAGTTACATGAGCATACATTTACTCAAAGTTGCGCTATAATGATTAATCATTAAGCATAAAGTACACAGTATGGTATAATACATGGCACACATGGCACGTAACCCACACATAGTTGATCTTAGTCATATCCCTGCTCAGTTTAGGTTACCAAGCCATCTCCCACACACTTATTAGGCTACTAATCACCCTTCGTAATTGTTACACTTAATGTATTTCCTATTTGGTTGGTTAGATTACCAATTTGCCCATTTCCTTTATTATAATTAAGAAATTGTTCTTTAGTTATTTAAATTACCAAATTGCCCTTTTACTTTTAAATTCACAATTTACCCCCTTAACTTCCAAAATTTACCATAACATCCTTTATTCAAAAATTTACCATTTGCCCCTTTAATTACAAAATTACCGTTTTGACCTTTAATTATGAAACAACTATTTTTCCCTTTAATTATAAAATTACTAATTTACCCTTTAATTACTATTTTACCCTTTATTCACAAAATTACCATTTTGCCCCTTTATTTCCAAAATTACCATTTTGCCCTTGAATTACAAGATTACCATTTTGCCCTTTAATTACAAAATTACCATTACCTTTAATTATGAAATTACCATTTTGCCCTTGAATTATAATTTTACCATTTTATCCTTTAATTCTAAAATTACCTTTTACCCTTTAATTATAAAATTACTATTTTACCCTTTACTCCCAAAATTACCATAATACCCCTTTACTTATAAAATTAACATTTTGCCACTTACCTCCAAAATTACCATATTGCCCCTTTACTTATAAAATTACCATTTTGCCATAAAATTACCATTTTACCCTTTTACTTAGAAAATTTATCATTTTACCCTCTTCTTCCAAAATTACCATCTTGTCCCCTTATTACACCACTTTTAATAGATTAACATTACTACATGGAATAATAATATTAATAATCCCTTAACAATATCCAACTCCACCAACTATTATATTTTAATATAATACTTATTAGCACCCATACATATTAGGCCACATTCTTACACAAGAAATATTACTAAAATGCCCCTAGGGCTCACAATAATATTATTCAAGCATAAATGGTCACAATAACATAATATGACATGAATAAGTACTTTAACACTTTCATTAATAATCAAGTTCTTCCCTTAGACAACATTTATACACATAGCACATAAAAGAGCATACTTTCCTTTTTATTAAACATTATAAGCAAACATATAAATTATACTAACAACCATATATCAAACATAATAACATATTAAAAATCCTAATGTGTAAACATATATTTATCCATGCGTTTAAGTGGGGTTTAACAATTACCTTAATTCCCATAAAAATCGAATCTTATCGGTATCCTGGTTAAAGATTCAAGCTTTAAATAGCAAAATCAACACCTAAAAATGATGTCAATAATTATTATATTAGGAGTAGGAAATTAAGAGGATACAACTTTATATATAAAAAAATTAATTAATAACACTTTACTTAACTATTAATATACCTCAATAATTAAACACAAAAACTCCCAAAATAATGTGGAACTCACGCTGCATGAGCACCGTGAGCCACATATAGGTCGATGGGGAAAAGGGTCGAAGGAAGGGGTAGAAGGGAGGAAGGGGTGTTTTTTGGATTAGGTCATTAGGCTAGGAAAGAAGGTAGATAGGGGAGGATTGGAGGCAAGGGAAGGGTGTAAGAGTGAAGAGGGTGTGTAGGTGGTGGCTGGGGATGGGTTGTTAGCGGCCAAGGGCAGAGGAGATGGCAGCGGCAAGGCGACAAAGGGGGGTTGTCGGGGTGGACCAGGCTGAGAAGGAAGGAAAAGAGAGGGGAAAATGGAGGGGTGAGGGGGCTTATTTCGACCAAACAAGGTATGGGGGTGGTAGAGGAGTTTTTAGGGTGTGGATTGGTGGTTTGGGTGGCGATAGAGGTGGCCGGACGACGGCAAATGGAGGGGTTGCAGGTGGGCTGCCGATAAGGGAGAAAAATGGGGAGCAAAAGAAGAGGGGAGGAAGGTGGAGTTGCAGGGTGTCTTGGACGGTGTTGTGCTGGTGTTGGGCAGGAGTAGAGGAGTACAGAAGGTGGTTTAGGTGGTTGATGAGGCGGTTGCACCAGCGGAGGGCAGCGGTGGTGCACAAAATGGGGATGAAAATGGAAGAAGAAGAAAAGGAGAGAAAGGGATTGGGGAAGGGGGAGGCTCAAAAGTAATGGGTAGGAAAGGGCTTGTGAGAAGAAGAAAAAGAAGAGGGAGGATAGGGGTGCAGCTAGCCGGCCGGTGGCAGTGTGTAGGGTGGTAGGGGAGGTGGTAGGGTGGCAGGGAGGGGAGATGAAGACGGGGGAAAAATAGGGCATGATGGCTGGTTTGTAGGGCTAGCTAGGTCTGAAAAGGGAAAGAAAATGACTAGAGAGAGAGAGGGAGAGAGGGGGTGGAGTGGTGGCAGCAGGGCGGTGGCTAGCGTGCCTTAGGCGGGAGTCCTAGTTGACGAAGACAAGTCAAGATGTAGGAGAAGAAGAGAAAAAAAAGAAAGGGAAGGGGGCATCAGGCCGGTCGGAGAAGGGCAAGAGGAATTGGGCCGGCCCAGGGTGAAGGGAGGAAAGAAAAAAAACAGGGGGGTTGGGCTGCACGCTAGAGAAGGAGAGGAGGGGAAGGAGTGGGCCGGAGGCCCAGGCGCAGGGGAGAGGGAAAAGGCTGGCCTGGTGGGCGGCCCGAAGAAAAAAAAAGGAAAAGAAAAGAAATAACAAAAAGGAGAAAAGGGGAGAAAGAAAAGAAAAAAGAAAGGGAAAGAGGGAAAAAGGAAAATGGGAAAATATTTTAATTTAATTTATAAAATAATAAAATGTAATATTTTGATAAATTATATAATTTAATAATTTCATTCAATATAATTTAATATATTAGTTCACAAAGGATAATTTTAGTAAAATATTAGTTTGGAAAATTATTTAAATAAAAATAATATGATAAAATAACAAAATATTTATTTTTAATTTATTAAATACTCCTATCCAAATTTATATACTCAAAAATCCATAAAATAATTAAATTAAATAAGTTTAAAAGCTGCTATTTTAAATAAAGCTATTTATTAAATTATAGATTTTCTAAAATTTTGGGCGATTACACCTTCAGCAATATAACCCTTCGATCGAGCATAATTTTTTATATACTCTTTCAATTTTTTCAATTTTCTCTCAATGGGATGCTTGCATCTACCATGCATAAGACCAATTAAGTATGCTTCTTCTAGTAAGCACATTATGAGATGACCCATGACGCTAATGAATGTTGGAGGAAATATTTGCTTAAGCCTACAAAGGATCAAAACAACATTATCTTCTCCCTATACTAAATTATACAATCTTAGTATCCTCAAATAAATCTAACTAGGGAAGTTACATAGTTATATGATATTATTGCAATCCTATTTGCTCAATAATCTACAAACTCCAACTTCTAACAAGCATTGTATAAGAACATGACGGTCATGTGACTTTAGGCGTCTAATATTTTTTTCATTATCACTGACATTCTTCTTAAGGTTTCCAACAAACCTGCCTAGAAAATTCACTTCCTTCAAAAACCTCAAGAACTTTCTCTAATCATCATAATCAAGAATAAATTGTGCATTAGGTTTCATCAACTTTTTTTCCTCATAATAAAACCATAAATCATCTCTAATGTTCATGTTCTCTAAATCACAACTTGTATTTTCTATGTATTTTGATTATTCTTTATCAGGGAATATAATCCCTATCAAATTAGAACTGTCATGTTTTTAAATTCATAACATCTAAATTATATTTTAACAAATTTGTTGACCAATAGGGAAACTTACAAAAGATCTTCTTCTTCTTCTTCTTCTTCTTCTTCTTCTTCTAATTTAATTCATCAATGTCTCTTTATCTCTTTAGATGGTCAGGATGATTACCAAGATCATATTTTGTTACACAAATCAACTACATCAAGATATCATTAAACGATAATCTTCTCAAAGGTTCCCTTCTTTCAAGTTTTTTATTAAATTGATGATTTTTTTATCTAAATGGATGATTGGTGGTGAGGAATTGTTAGTGGTTAACATACCTAATCTTATTCCTCAATCTCATGAAAGAAGTGTCTTTATTGCAATTAGAACATGCTAAATACCCTCAACAAATCCAACCTAATAGATATGATTGGGTTGAGAAATAATTTATAATCCAAAGTTGTGTTGCATGCATTCCAAACACCTTGTTATTGACTAAATCTCATGTATCAACCCTAATAATCCATAGATCGTTCAATTCATCAACCAATGGCCAGAGAAACATATCAATATCCGTACCTTACGAACTCAGACTAGGAATCAATAGTGTCAATATTAAAAAATGGGTCTTTCATGCAATTATAGGGGTAAGTTGTATGTTTTCAACATAAATATCCATGTAATACATATAGAACTCATGTCAAAGGAATTAAAATCAATGATGCCAACCCTAGTCATACAAATCATAGATCGGCTACAAAATCTAAGTGATTTTTATCAAAATGCTTCCACACTTCACCATCAATAATATGACATAATATACTTGGCTCTAGGGATTGGCTTTTCAAATGAACCTCACGTCTAGACTTATGTGTTTCCAAGAGTACAATCTCTCATACCTCGGCGGTAGAGTGCCCAATGATGTACTTTCTTACCCGTTCTAACATCATCTATCTAATGAGATGTATCACTTACATGATATTTGTCTCTATCTACATTTTTCTTCCAATATATAGCACAATAATATTTGTACACATGAATGATTTCATAGGCTAAACCCAAATTCCTCGTCCTCTTTTATGTTGCATAGTCTGATTCGAACAACTTCTTACGTTCGAGAGGTTATTAATTTATCAATTTAATAAGACCCTTTAAAGACTTATTTGTCTACTTATTTCATACCTTATGATGCATCAACTTCCCAAAATAAAAATAAAGATAAACATGAGAAGTTCTTACACCTAGGATACAACTGAATCTCGATCTCTTAGAATAACTCATTGTAATAGTGATCATTTCCATTTCCCGCTAAGCCATTATTTATAGGACCATTTACTTCATCATTAATATTAGCTTATGCTTCATTACCACTACTAACCAAATCACCTAGTATATCTTCCTTTTCATCTCTTCCGTCCTCAAGCATATGCACTAATTCTAGCTCAGATTCTAGTTCACCATGATATACCCACACATCATAGTTCTGTATGAACCCACTCTGCAGTATGTGGTACTCAGTCTCATCTTCCTTCCAAACACTTAGTCTCTCCATTATAATAAATGTTAGAAACCCATTCCAAAATTTATTTGATAGTCAATTATTTAATAATGGCAAACTTTTATTGATCTTCATTTTAACTATGTGAAACATAATTTAAGAATAATTAATTATACAAGTTTTCTTTTAATAATAGAAATTATTTTTGTACATCAAACAATAATTTTACAAATTAAAAATACTATTGACCTTAATTAACCATTAAAGATCAATCATTAAGCATTAAAAAAGATATTATAACTCAAAATAGGGTTCGTTATTGAATGCCTTTAATCACCAATTCACTCTACTCATCTCATAGAATCCTCTACTCTTTCTCTTCTTTAAAAGAATGTTTATCAACCTTATAGGAGTCACTAAGATAATTAAGGTATGTACTCGCTCATATCCTATGCAATACCTCCACTCATCATCAATGACTATCAACACCCTTGCTATCTGATCATAGTATCTCATAAATTGTCCACTATCAACAACCCTAGGAACAAACCAAAGGTGTGGAACATTAGTGAAAAATAAATTGGTATATATTTTTCTTGTAGCTACCCATGGTTGAATTTTTGGCAAGGTTAGTAAAAGATAATATGACCTGAACATTAATGGTCCCAAATATAAACCTCACCCCACTATGTGATGTAGCACATCATGTATCCAACTATCATGTTTTCTAATATATCCAATCAAGGACATACTATAAATAGTATAGAGGATAATCATGAAGTAAATGATATATTCTAGATCTAAAAAAAGGAAAATTAGTTATTAAAACATCCTTGATCTAAATTTAAAATTAATTTATTAGCTCAAAGTATTGTAATTTTTGGCACTCTTTATTATTATAATTATTATGATTATGAGTAACTTAGGGTTGTAACATTAGTTTTAAATGTGGAAGTTTATGTAAATTTTGATTAGGTTGGGAATTCACAATTTTTCTAATTAATGAAAATGACTATCATTTTATGAAAAACCCATTTAATACTTTCTTTTCTGTACTAGTTTTTTTTTTTGGTAAGTAATAATATTATTAATTTTTTTCCTACAAGGTACCTCCTTTTTTTAGATGTTTTTAATCATTTAATGCTATTTATAGTGTTTTATAAGTTTTATTTAAAAAAAAAATTACGTTCTGTAAATACTTTTAAGTTATTTTTTGAAAAGTTATTTCAATTAGCATATATTTTATAATTTTTGAACTACATTTCCATCTATCAAATACATTACTAGTTTTACATTGAGTGTAGGTGTTCTTAATCATTCATTATCATGTATTTGTTAGGTACTCCATTCTTATAAATTAACTTTTTCCTTTTTGAACATTTGATTCCATTCTCAATTACCACCCCAATTTTTATACCACGTACATAATGAATTAATTAATCATAATTACCAACATACATAAAGAATTGTCACCACAATTATTATATATTTCTAATAATAAATTATTTAATCACAACACATACATTTAATTACAATGACCAACATCCACATATAATTATCATCAAATATACATTTAATCACAATAGATACATCAACAAAGTTATAATCACATTTAACATTTATATATATAATAAAAATTATCACCTCCAAGATTTATATAATAATTAATAATAAAGATTATACATACATACATACATACATACATATATATATATATATATATATATATATATATATATATATATATATATATATATATATATATATATAAACATACAATATTTGGCAAAAGATGACAAGCAGCAGCGAGGAGGTGAGTACAACGATAGCTTCTCCTGCATCTAAAATATTCCGAAAAATCAAAAATTATTCATTAATTAGTTATTCAAAAAAATAAAAAAATATATATCTATTAATAAGGATAATAAAATTATAAACACGATAGGTTAAAAAAAAAGATAAACTTTAATTACCTTAGATTAGGGAAATGAAATAAGAGAATGATTATAATACCCTTAATTTTACCTAATATTAAACCCAAGTAATTAATAGCTTACTTGATCCTAATCTTCATTCTAAGTAGTTTATACTTTAATACCTTACTCTAACCCCAAATAAATGACCATTTAATCTTTCATTAATTCTTTAATCACGACTTTAAACCTAATCCTAACTATAATCCCACACATATTTCTCATTTTCCTTTTTCCCTTTCCTTTCTCCTTGTCTTTTCTCCTACCCGATTTCCTTATTCTCCTTTTGTTGCCTTATATATGTCTGCTCCCTACCCCCATCAAACTCCCCTTTTCAAGCCACACCAACTTCTAACCATCTTAGTTGACATCTCCTAAAAATTTTGGGAAATTTTTAGTTAAAAGAAATTGCCCAACATTTTGCCCTTATCGTGCCTCATCCTCAACCCATGTGTGTTCCTCTCTATCATTTCTCGTTATGCACACCATCATGCACATAGACACACACACATACATATACATATCCCCACAATATCTATACCTCATTTATTACCCACTTAACTCACTCCCTCCCTAAATTTCTATCGAGCTCCACAGCCTCTAAACACCCTATTCTACTCCCTTCTTCTTACTCTATCTGTCAACACCATACATCATACACCACTTGCCACCACCGACTACCTAGCACCACAATTTTCCTTGACAAAAAACCACCCCAACTGCCCCCATCAATATTTCTTCATCTATGTCACAAGCCAATGCCAAACATCCTATCACCTCACGTTACACAACCTCCAAACACCTAGCCTTCACACCACTCCAACGCTCCAATGTCACCTTCCCCTAGTGCTACTCCCCTATAACAACAATGAATGTTACTTCACCTCTATTGGTAATGGCAAGGAATGTTGTTGCCTCCCTTTTAGCTATAATAACTCTTTCCATTGCACCCCCATTAGCAATGGTAGGGAGTGTCATTGCCTCCTCTTAGCTACAACAACTCTTGTTGCTGCACCCTCTATTACTACATCAACTTTTGTTGTATCCTTTTTTAACTTTTTCATTTAGTTTAGTTTACCTCAATTTTGCTCCACTTTCACCCTTTTTCATCTTAGTCTTTCCTTGGTTATATTATTAAGTTCTAATTATTTTTTTATTCTTTATTCTTAGGTTATTTTTTGGAGGTATTGGAGGAGACAAATTAGTCTTATACATGGTTAGAGATCAGTGTTATTTTGGGTAAGGATACATGTCGTAGTTAGGGAGTTTTTAATGTTATGATGTGATTATGTGGTATCATATTATGGAAAGTGAGTAAGAATGAGAAAGTATGTGCTTAAGTGATATTATTACGATGAGTCTTATATTGTAAACCCTAAGTGAATTAGTATGGTTCATGGTATTGTAATGTGAATTTGATAAAATTAAGTGGGATATATGTATATTTAATATATATGGTGATGTGATAAACTAAGGATCAAAAAATGATGATATTGAACTTATAAGATTTGTGGAAAAATAGGCATTTTGGTGTTGATAAAGGTATTTTTGTCACTATGAATCAAACATGAAATATTTGATATTTTAACGTGTTAAATGGTTTAAAATATTCTAAGAATATTATATGGAATGTTGGGAGTGGTTATGAATGGCCTTAAAGGAGAAAATAGCTTAAATAGTAACCTTTGAGGCAGACTATTACCGCAAGTGTAAAGCATGTGAGCTAGACCTAGATTTTATTATATATTTTTATTGTTGGAATTTTGTATTAAATTTAGTTAATATATGAGTCTTATTGGCAAATATATGTTTGAATTGTGAAATTAGGGTTTTATAGGGGTTATAAATAGTAATTCGAGACATAGGGTTGTTATCACATATGTAAGATGATGGGGTTAAACCTTAATTTTTGGATACGTTGATAATAAGAATATGTTAGGAATTTGTGCTAAAATTGGTGGAAACTGAGTATTAGGGAAGAATATATGTTTAACTTATGAATTTAGGATTTTTTAGGAGAAATATGGGCTTATCTTTTGAAAAAATTACAAATATTTTTATGGTTATGTTTTATTTATTTTTGATGTTTATGTTAAGATGATTCCTGTGTCTTTCATGTCTATATTTTTGTTTTTGTGATAACCTCAAAATAAATAACTATAAATAAAATATTAATTTCTTATAGTGAAAGATCATATGAGTTAGGACCAGTTGTACTTGGTTGTTCCACTAGATGAGAATAGTGGCCAATAGTGTTTTGCCCTGAGGCTGTATTCATATGATACCATTTCACTAGTTGAGAATAGTGGGGGTCCTAAACTCAAATTTAAACAAATAAATGGAAGAATAATAATCATTGATAAGTTATTAATAATTTAATTAAAAGATCATATAAGTTAGTACCAGTTGTACCTGTCTGATCCACTAGATGAGAATAGCACTCAAGAGAGTTTTTATTGAGGTTGTATATTATTGATACCATTCCACTAGTTTAGAATAGTGGCTAGGAGCTTATAATCCAATGTTTATACATTGATACCATTCCACCAGTTAAGATTAGTGGCCTGGAGTATTTTACATAGGGGTTATATACTGATGATATATACCATTCCATTAGTTAAAAATAGTGGGTTCCTCAAAGTCAACATGAAATGAATAATCAAAATGACCATAATTATTTATAAGACATTAATATTTTAAGTATGATATCATGTGAGACAGGACTGGTTACACTAGCTTGTTCCATCGGACGAGAATAGTAGCCATGGCGTTCTGCATTAAGGTTATATATTGTTGAGATAGTCCAACTAAGTGAGAATAGTAGGGTATTTAGGGTCCCTAAACTCAACATAAATAATATTATGGACCTTGATCATGCCTTTTTTAATTGTGATACTTGAAAATGAAAAATAAAATAGCACTACCATATATTAATCTATGTGTATGTTGACCACTTGTGATCTTATGACTTACATGATGCTACTATGACTATATGGTTATCTTACGTAGTACATAGCATATTGATCATCCTTTTCATAGGTGATGCTCATTCCCACGAGCAAATTCACCATGTATTATAGCTAATTGTTGATTAATACTTTCAATGTGCTCACCTTTGGTGAGTGCTAATCTGATTGGTATGGGATATAATTATCCAGATATCTCTATCTCTTTATGAACTCTTAGTCCTATATTTTCATTATACATAATTCCTTCTCTCTATTTCATATCTTGTATCGTGATAGAATCAAGTGCTTCTCACACTTGATTCCTAGGTATAAGGGTACATTTCCCTTACTGTCAATTTAGACTAGGCATAGGAAGTACCTCTTCTTTGTTAAATATAATGTTATAACCCTAGATTTTGTGCTTTAGCTTCCACAATCAACTCTTTAAAATAAAAATTCATAGTCTTAAAAATAAGGATGTTGCAATGGTAGTGAAAGTGAATGGTCAAGAGAAAAGAAAAAAATTGTAGAGGAGGAAAAGAGAAATCTATGGCCAAAGAAAGGGACACATGATAGGGTTTATAAGAGTTTTAGATATCATACTTTTCATCACTAATACCTAGATTGTCACCTCTAATTAAAATACTCCAAAATCCTAATTTTAAGAATTATAGCTAATTAAGGATTTATTAAGAAAATTAATTAAATAAATTATTTTATTACAATAAAAGAGAATTAATTAAGGTAAATCAAGAAGAAAATAATAAATATTTTAATTAGGAAAAATTAGGGTGTTTTGCTAATTAAAATGGAATTTAGGAAAAATCTTTCAAAAATCTCAAATTAGCCTAAAAAGGGAATTAAGTATTATTTTATTAAAATATTATTATTTTTAAATATCTTAAAATACTAAAATATTCTAAAAACCCTAACCAACTTATTTTTCCTTTTTCTTTTTCTTTTCTCTTCTTTTTTCTCCTTCTTTTCACTTTTTCTTTCTTTATCTCCTTTCTCCTTTTCTTTCTCTTCTTCCCCAAATTGGGCCAGCCTAGCCTGTGGCCCAATTTTTCTTTTTTCCTCGTCCCGTGCGGCTAGGCCCATGTCCTCTTCTTTTTTCCCTAGTCAGCCAATTTCCCCTTTCTTTTATTTCTTTTCTTTTTCTCGAATCGCCCAGTCCACTCCTCTCCCTCTTCTTTCTTCTTTTCCTCCCCCTTCGTGACCTACAACCTCCCCTGACTTACACCGTGATTCTCGCTGTCGACCATACCATTGACTAACCATCTCTCCCCTCTCTTCCCCACTAATCCACTTGCCTTTTCGACCCAACCAAATCTCCCCTCTTCTCATGTACCATTCTTTCTCCCTAGCCAATCACAGCCTGCCATGGCAGACCTAAACTAGCTACCATTACCGACTGGCATGCCCTATTATACTTTCCCCTATTCTCTCCATTGGTCTTATAAATACCCCATAGGTAGCCTTAATCGAGCTTTTGATTTCACAACTCAGAAAATTCCTCCCATGTGCCACCGCCCTATCAGACCCGCTTACCTTCATCGTCGTCTAATGTCGCCGCTTGAGCCACCCATAGTACCACTCCATGCATCACCTTCTAACAAACTATGCCACCCTTCGCCCTTAATTTTCCTTGCATTAACCACCCAAGCCATGCAAAGTACCCTTCCCGAGCATCCACACTTCCAACCCCGTCACCCTTCGCACCACCGTTTGCCACCACTCCTACCTCAACCACCACCTCCTACACCTTCCAAAATTCATTGCAAACCTTCCTCTACCTTTCGATACCACCCTCTTTCCTTGCCTCCCTCTCCTCCTCTTTTCTCCTCCCTCCACCATCTTCAGCCACCACACCCACCGTCGTGCACTACCCCATTCGGTTGCACTGCCCCCTTCATTCCACCCCTCTCCACCTAGGCAACCACCAACACCTAACTTCCACCCTCATTCTCCCTCTCCTACTCCCAACACTCAACTAAACTCCTTTTCCCCCTCTTTCTCCGTTGCCGTGCACCACCGCCGGTCACCACCAGCCTTGGGTGGTACTCTAGCCTTCCCAACCGCTAAACCCATTTCATACAAGTATTAGCTATTTTAAATATTATTAAGGGTATTATTATTATTATTATTATTATTATTATTATTATTATTACTACTACTACTACTACTACTTAGCCTAACTTTAGAGTTTTCCTAACCAATATTATTATCATTATTGATGGTATATAACTTTAGTATTATTATTATTACTACTTTTATTATTATTATTATTATTATTATTATTATTATTATTATTATTATTATTATTAGTATTATTATTATTATTATTATTATTATTATTATTATTATTATTATTAGTATTAGTATTAGTATTAGTATTAGTATTATTAGTATTATTGGTATGGTGAAAATATTCAAACCCTTATATTATCATTATTTCAAATATTTCTATCATTATTATTATCCTTAGCAATATTAGTATTTTTTTAGTGTTACTATTATTACATTATTATTTTATCCCTGACCTTATTATTAGTTTTACCCTTAAAAATACAAGGGTTTCTATTACTAGGAGTACTAGTATTATTGTTATTATTAATATCGTTTTTTTTTTGCTATAACTAGTGTTAGTACTATTATTAGAGGAAATAAAGCTATTAGCTTTAATAATATAAATATGGCTATAAATATTATTAAAAAAACCTTATTTTTCACTTGTAAAGTTTCCTTTAATAATAGTAACCCTAATAAGGGTTTCTATTACTAGGACTACTAGTATTACTGTTATTATTAATAACGCTTTTTTTTGCTATAACTAGTGTTAGTACTATTATTAGAGGAAATAAAGCTATTATCTTTAATAATATAAATATGGCTATAAATATTATTAAAAAAACCTTATTTTTCACTTGTAAAGTTTCCTTTAATAATAGTAACCCTAATCTTAAAATAAAATTAAAAATAATAGTATTTTTGGTAGGAGAGAAACTAATCGATCCTTAGTTTTTCCCTCTTATAAGTAAAAACAGTCAAAACTCTAAGGAGGCGTAGGAGCATGCTCCATGACTGGTGACGTGCTAGGTAAGGGTGTAGGTAAGGCCTTATGTGTGCTATGTGTCTTATTTGCCTTGGATGTCATGTATAATGATATATTGTGTATCTTTTGCTATTATTTTAACTGTTTTATGTGTAGCGTAGCTTGGATTTGAGGTATGCTTATGTGCTTTCTTATGGTATGTGTTTAATATGTATATGCAGTAAAATGTGATGTGATGTGATGTATCCCTTTAGGACATACATGTAAGGATATTCAATATAGTATTGTGGGATGGAAAGAAGAAAAATAAAAATAGAAAAGTAGGATGACCGAGGGGAAGTAAGTTGGCTAACATAGGTGGGATTGACCTAAATATTCCATCATCTATGAGTGCATGATTAAAAGGGGACTTTAAATAAAATGAAAAAGTGGGAGAATCTAGGGTTTTGTATGGGAGAATCTAGGATTTTGGGAGAATCTAGGGTTTTGCATGGAATTTCTAGGGTTTTGCATGAAAACTTTGAGGGTTTGCATGAGGTGTGGAGTCTGCATGGGGACAAATTTTACGTATGGAAAGTTGACTTGGGGTATGATGAAGGTAATGGAAGAGTTGTTTGGGTGTTTGGAGGCTTTAGATGAAAAATAGTACGTGGGACAATATAAGGGTATATAGGAGACCGAGCTAGAGTTTGGGAGGAAACCCTAATCTAAGAATGTGGTAAAAAGGAAAAATAAATTAGGGTAAGTGGAATAGGAGATGAGGATGGAAGATTATCAAATGAGGGATGAGTATGGGCATCATGGGAAAATAAGAGTGGAAGTTGAGAAATAGAGGGGTGACATATGGAAATGAGGATGCTAGGGTTTGGAGAGGCTACCTAGGGTTTGGTGTGACCACCCAAGGTTTCGTGGGCACACATGTACTTGGGGAGTAAAGTGAGATGATGAGGGTTGAATCTATGGGTTGTGGTGCGTGGGGTGTTAAAACAGTTTGGGTAGTGTGAGGTAGGGAAGGATAGGCCACATAAGCCCAAATTAGGGTTTCTGGAGAAAACCCTAGGGTAAGGCAATGAGTGAACTTGGAGGTGTAAGGTAGTGGGCCTTGACCCACACACTTAGGAGTTGGGCTTCTAGTATGATTAAGTGGAATGAGGAAAGGTTTTCGGGGCAAGTTAGGAGGTCCAAAATTCTCAAGATATGGGACGAGCCCTCTTGGGAGAATAAGCGCAGATGAAGTTAGTCATGCATGTCTAGGGTGAAATATGTTGGGTAAGACACAGTAAGACACTAATCATTTAAAGAGGAAGATTGTTGAGCCGAGCCCAGATCAGTCCACAGGCAAATAATAGTGGCAAAGAGCATCTTGCCCTTGAGACTGATCCATCGACGAATAATAGTGGTCAGGCGCATTGTGCCTTATATGTTTTCAATCCACCAGCTATAATAGTGGGGGATTCCATGCTCAACAAACCAAAAATAAGTATGATAAGACATGAGAAAGATATTAAGTACTTATAGTTAACCACCATTAGAGTTGGGGCCAAACCGGTCCACCGGCAAATAATAGTGGCTAGGAGCATCTTGCCTTGGAGACTGATCCACCAACGAATAATAGTGGTCAAGTGCGTTATGCCTTGTATGTTTCCAGTCCACCGGCTATAATAGTGGGGTTCCTATACTCGCATGGATTGATAAAAATTATGGTGTGAAATGAGTACTATTTAGAGATTAAATAATCAGTTTATTCAGATTATAGCTTGGCCTTTATTTATCTGAAATATTGTATGCTATCATATTATCCTACTTGTATTATGTACCCTTATGTGTTGGACTTAGTGCATGGTCACTTCGCTCAATACGCAGCATACAGACCACCTGTTTCATAGGTGCTGCTCATTCCCATGAGTAGAAGCCCCCCTAACTTTGTGCAGGTTGGTAATACCTTTTTTGATGCCTTCGATGTTTACGAGGCATCAGGCGAGGCTGAGTGTTGAGAATGGACTCGTCACGGATATCAAGAGTAGCATGGCCGAACTTCCTCTTTATGTTCTTCTATTTTGTATTGGGTTTTCTAGACTTAACTTTTATCGTTTATAGACCTTATTCCTTTTAAGAAACTTTAACTATGTACTTTGGTTTGTAACTCTTTTTCACGCACTCTGATTTCTATCTTATAACTTCTTTAATATTTTTTATTGGAGCCTTGCCTTGAGTTTAAATCATGATGGTTATGAAATTTCTTTTAGCCTTGTTGTTAGTACAAGAACAGCTGGAGTGCTGGGATTGTACTAATCATGGTAGTAACATCCCCGAAATTCACAAGTTTTGATTTAATTACTTCTGCTAAATCTTAATTTAAATGAAAATTTTCAATATTGAATTTTGGGGTGTTACACTAATAATAGGGAAAAATTCCATGCGCAAGGCACATAACCTATTAGATAAGTTATGCCATTGCTAATAATGCTACATTGGCTAAAAAAAAAAAAACTTACCCATCAAATGATCCGCTAATTTTTTCAATGATATGTTGTTGCTAATACTATTTTAAGAAGAAAAAAAGGTCAAACGGGAAGATTTAAGGGAAAATTTTCCTGCTACTTATACAACATTGCTAATACTCTTTGGGGATGACATTCTCCCATGAATTTTAAGGGCTCTAAAATTACTTTTAGCGACTAATTATCGTCACTAGTAGTAAATATTAGTGATAATATATTGTGATCACAAAATGTGTCATCACTAATTAATCTTTTTGTTGTATTTTTTTACAAATTCCCTGCTCGACTAACCCTTATTTATTTATTTCTTTTTTCTTCTCTTCCTTATTTCTTTACCTTCCCTGTTAACTTCTTTTTTTCTTTCTTTTCTTTTTTCTTGCAACCCCCTACTTGCAAAACCTTCTCTGCCTCTTCCTATCCACCCGACCATACTCCCTTCTTCATCTTCCTCTATGTTTTATATCCCCCAACCCTTTCTACATTTTATCACCATCGTGCTAAGTACTCCTCCACCCGAGCTCATTTGTTGAAGCTTAACCTCCCCGTTGAGCTCCCTCACTACTCCCAACCTCATTCGCCACCGCCCATATTTTGTCTCACTGATTACCACAACCACCAAGTTCATTCATCTGCCACTACTAGCACCATCAAGCCAACATTCAATTATTGCCAGCCTCCTTATTGTGCTCTCCTTATTTCCCTACATTGTGGACCACTACATACTATCAACCACCTCCTTATGTATCCTTACTCAAACAACAACAGCACCACCTTCGCACATTTGAGCTAACACCACCATCCTCTTGTTTTTATTTGACCCTCAACCATCCCCTATCGAACTACCCAACCTTTAAGCCTTCAATGTCGATCACCTTTTTCCTTGCCAAACGCCTCGACCCATCCCTGCTATTGCATCCTTGTTCTAGTAGCTAGCTACCCCTCATTCCAGCAACCTTCGACTTAAGATGGATGTGAGTCCTGGTTAACTTGTGTGTGTGGTGTATGGTTATGTCATGCATCTATAGTAGTTAGCTTTAAATCCTCTAAATTTTATTCCTTGGTTCCCATTAAAGTTCGTTTTACTATTTTATATTGGTATAGATACTAATATGTGTGTATGTGTGTATTATGTGGGTTGTGTTATTGGTTTTAGGTAATCACAATCCTTCTTAAGGTGGCCTTGGAAAAGGAATTTTTGTGGTACAATTTGTGCATTTTGGAGGTAAATCTAATTACTCTGTACATGGTAGAAATTTGGGTGTAAATATGGTAGATTAATTTTCTAGAATAAAAATGATGGTAGGTTGATGTTATTAGAAATTTGTATTTTTGCGTAAAAATGAAAGCATGTAATATTTTATTTCTGTGTAAAATTTTGTGATGTATAAAAGTATATATGTTTCCATGTTATAAATTAATAATTCATGTATGCCTTGGTATTTTTTTTAAAATGGGGATGTATGATTGTGTAGATATATAAACTATAGCTAGAAATAATACATATGTATGGGGTTAGGGTTTAATAAAAGAATTTGTCTTGCCATATACTGGACAGACTAATGACTTTAAAATATTCCTTATACATTTTAGATAGATTTGGACATATAGCATGTTTGTTTTAGAGTATATATAGAATTAAATGGTGATGATTTTATATCGCATGTCCAAGGGGTAGAAATGTAAATTTTTACATACCATGGTTTATGTGGAATTAGTGTGAAAGTTATGAGTTGTTATGAATGCATGCTAGGGTTCTATATGTGCATCAAGTTATGTTCATGCTTAGGGATAATTTTATCTTTTGTCATAATTTGGAACTTCCTCATATGATAAATTATTTTTAATTATTATATTTTAGCATTTTAATGAAAAATATCCTTTAAAAATACAGTAATAGAGTGGATAAGAATAGGGTTGTAACATCCCAAAATTCACTAATTTTTTTTTTTAAAACGGAAGCAATTAACATAGAAACACTTAAAACCTATGAATTCTGAGAATGTTACCGCCACACTTCGTACCAGACCGGTTCTCTCCGACCGTTCCAGTACTAAGTGCTAAGGCTAAAGAAAAGATTTACGTTAAATTCAAATTAACAATTCATAAAAGAATTCGAAAGATCATACAACAAAATCGGAGTACGCATAAACGTTTATTAACACTTGTAACTTCCAAATAGAAATACATTTAAACAAGATAAAACCCGATGGGTCAAATTCCGGATTGCCTACTCACTCAAGTCAGGCCTGCCACCCCAAAACAGTCTCTGATCTTAAACCTGCACAAGAGGTCTGCTCCCCACCATCGGTGGATCATCACAGGACCCATCAACCAAGGTAGTATCAGTACGGGTCCAGTACTGAGTAAGGTGACTTGATCACTAAGGCCAACACATAAACACATAAGCCATGCAGAAAAATAGAAGAACACAATCATAAATGCATATGATCAACCAGGTAAAAGTACAAAGGCCCATATAATCTGGATTAATTACTTAATTAATCTTTTATCAAAAATCGATACACACCATGCCTTTTTATCAAGTCCATGTGAGCATAGGAACACCCCACTATTATTGCCGGTGGGCCAGTCACTTGCGGGACAAAGTCCACACCACTATTATTCGTCGGTGGATCGGTCACTTGCGGGACAAAGTCCACACCACTATTCCTTACCGGTGGATCGGCTGGTTCCTGCTCACATGGTGTTTCACTGTAAGTAATTAGTACCTTTTAAGTATCTTTAGCAAACTTTGGTTTGTGTTTATTGAGCTCGAGTCACCCCACTATTATTGCCGGTGGGCCGGACACTTGCGGGACAAAGTCCTCACCACTATTATTACCGGTGGATCGGTCACACATAGGGTTAAACCCTAACCACTATTCCTAACCGGTGGATCGGCTGGACCCGGCTCAATAATCTTCCACTTTAAATGATTAGTGTCTTAAGTATCTTATTCAAAGGCTTTCACCATAGACATGCACGAATCATAAATCATAATTTCCATATTCATCATCATACTTACACTTTAATCACCACATACATATGATAACACAAAAAAACCCTAATCAACCACCATTGACCTTAATTAACCACAACAAACCATAATTCAGTCTCCTCCGTACCCTTAATTTGCTCCACGTGCTATCTTTCATCCCAAGCGTTCAAACACCCAAACAACACTTATATTACCTTCCTTACATCCCAAATTAACTTTCCACACGTAATTTTCATACCCATGCAGACATTAATCTCCCCATGCAAACCTTTGAACTGTTTTCATGCAAACCCTAAATTTCCACGTGAGACTTTACATTCAACCATGCAAACCCTAATACCGCCATTCAACCATCAATGCCACCATGCACACCCTAATACCACCATACAACTATAAATACCACCATACAAACCATAAATACTACCATGCAAACCCTAAAGTTCCATTATACAAAACCATAATTTCTACCACAAAAAACTAAAGATTCATCCATAACAAACCCTAGATTCAAACCATGAAGATTCTTCCACATAAAATTATAAATTAGAATCTCCCAAGGAAAACCATAAATTGAATTCCCCCAAGCAAATCATAAATTAGATTCCCCTATATAATATCATAAATTACATTTTCCCAAATAACATAAAAAAATTAGATTCTCCCAAACAACCATAAATTCGATTATTCCATATAACCTCATAAATTACCTTCTCCCAATTAACATCCTAATTTAAATTCTCCCAAATAAACCATAAATTTGAATCTCCCATATAACATCATAAATTACCGTCTCCCAAATAACATCCTAAATTAGATTCTCCCAAACAAACCATAAATTCTGCTCTTCCACACATAAAATCATACATTATATTATTCCTTATAAAACCATAAAATTAGGTTAACTCACTTCCCTTAATCAAATTCTTTCCCCATCCTCCTTTCTCATCCTTCCTCTCACACAAACCACATCGACTCCCTCACATACACAACACATATCATCATATATAATTAATACACATACCATGCACAACATACTTCAACTCCAAGTCATACCACATATAAAATATTTAATAATAATAAACACTGGATACATAACATGCGAAACACATAATACACATAAGCACATAAAAGGCCTCAGCACTCCTTACCTAAAACGACACCGGTCTTGGAGCACGCTCCTACTCCTCCATAAGGCTTTGACCAAATAGCAACATACTAATAAAATAACATTAATAAAATTCTAACTTTGCTAAAGATATAGAAATAGCAGAAATATTATAAAAGTTGATAATATAGGGTTAAATACTTTACCCTAATAATAATAATGATACTAAAATAATATCAATGAGAATATAAATAAGAATAATAATAGTAACAATAATAATAACAATAAAAGGACATTATTCAAAAATAAGGTGAAATAAATGCTTCGGCCCCTTTTCCAAGATAATACTAATAATAAAATAAATAATCCAATTTAGTAGTAGTAATAATAATAATAATAATAAATTTAGTAGTAGTAGTAGTAGTAGTAATAATAATATATATATATATATATATACTTATAATATAAAAGGAAATAGTGCTAAAAATGATAATATATTAGTAATAATGTTAAAAATGCTAATAATAGTAATAAAAGGCAAAAGCTGCGAGGCTTAATTAAAAATTTAGGTTTCTATGCCTCCTGAAATAATTACACTATTAAATAATTAATTACACTAATAATAATAATATTAATTATATTATTAATAATAATAGTAAACATGTACTAATTCTATTAAATAACTAAAATTTGAGAATAATAGTTTGTCTAACTCAATAATACTTCCAAACCTGTAAAGAAGATTTAACCATTAGATTACAGTTGATAACAATAATAATAATAATAATTATAATAATAATAATTATAGTTGAATTAACACTAAAATTTAGGCTAAAAATAGAATAAATATCAATAATTCAAAATTAAGTGTTTAAAAGGTTTAGGGTATCACCTTGAGTCGGAGGGTATAGATGGAACCGGCGGTGGTTCCCGGAGGTGGCCGGAAAATGGATCTAAGAGAGGTAAAAATGAAGAACAAGAGGGAAAGGGAAAGGAGAAAAATAAAATAAGCTTATGGTTCGGTGGAGGAGACTTAGAAGGAGATATTGGGTGGTTTATAAGGTGGTAGAAGTGGCGTATGTGGCGGCGGTGGTTTAAGGTTTCGGGGTAAAAATTCTGGCGAGATGAGCAGCAAACTTTGCATGGTTATGGCAACTCATTCAAGAAGAATCGAAGGATTTGAAGGGTTTAGTTAGCTAGAGGGAATTTCAAGGAAGAAATTGGGATGCGCAGGTGGTGTTGAAGTTGGCTATCGGAGGCGGAATACGCGTCTGAAGTGACGGTGGCGGGCAGTTCTTACTTAGGGTTTCGAGAGTTAAGAAGTTTCAAAATCATCCACGACTGGGCTATTTATAGAGTTTAGATGGGTTATTAGGGTTTTGGACGTCGGAAGGATGTATTTGGGTGATAGGGTTTGGGTGGCCGGCGTCAGAAATCGGCCGGCGATTGCTTGGGTTGGGTCCAAGGTTCGCGAAGCTAGAGAGAGAGAATGAGTGAGAGTTAAGGATAATTGATTATTCCAAGCTCATGTACGGGTCGAGATAGATTTGGTTCGATAGAGGGCGGTGCAAGGATGACACGGGTGGCCAGAAATGGCGGCGAAGTTGGCCGAAAGCGGCGGAAGAAACGTCTAAAGGATAGGCGATGGCAAGGTCGGGATTCTGGGTTATGAAAACAAAAGTCTCGATACAGGTTATTATGGGGGATATTTATAGGCTTTAGAAGGGAGGATAGGGTTATGTGGGCCGGCTAGTAGCTAGGGAAGGTAGGGTTCCGGTCGTCGGAGGCGACGTTGGCCGGTGGGTTTATTTTTCGGGGGAAGGGGTGGTGCGTAGGAGAGAGAGAGAGGAAAATCGCGCGATAAAAGGGAGAGTTGACAGGGTTTATGAGGCTACCGAGACGAGGGGAAGAGAAAGGGAGGAAAAGGCTGGTCAATTCGGGCTAGATCGCTGGCGAAAAACCAGGCGCCAGCTGCGTTGTTGCAGGTCGGTGGCATTGGGCTGGTGCGAAGGAGGAAGAAGAAGAAAGACAGGCAGCTGGACTGAGCAGCCGGGAAAAAGAAAAGAAAAGGAGAGGCGGCGAACCGGGCCGGGCGCGAGGAGGGGTACGTTAAATGAAACGACGCGTTTCGGTCATAAATCAGAGGAAACGCAGCGCTTTGGTGGTGGAAGAAAAGAAATGGCTGCGCTCCGCGGGCTGGGCCGAAAGAAGGAAGAAAAGGGAACTGGGCTGCTGGAACAGGCCTAGTTCGGGGATTAAAAGAAAAAGAAAAAAAAAAGAAAAGAAGAAGAAAGAAAAGGAAAAAGGAAAAGGGAAAAGGGAAAAATAATTAGTTTTGGTATTTAAATAATTTAAAATATTTGGGATATTTAAAAATAATAATATTTAAATAAAATAATATTTAAATCCCTTTTTAGGCTAAATAGGATTTTTAAAAGATTTTCCATAAATTCCATTTTAATTAGCAAAACACCCTAAATTTCTCCAATTAAATTATTTATAAAATTATTATTAATTTAAAACTATTTCTCATTCTTATTTTAAATAACATAATTTATTTAATTAATTTCTAAAATAAAATCCTTAATTAGTTAAAATACCAAATTCTCTTCTAATAAAAATACTTATAAATTTCTTCTTGATTTGCCCTAATTAATTTAATTTAAAAATAATTTATTTAAATAATTCTTATAATAAATATCCTTTAAATGTAGTTTATAAAATTAGAAATTTTCGGGGCATTTCAAGGGTAACTAGAATTTGGAGGGAATTTTGGTTATTATGACAAAAATGTGTCTTAAGGTGAACAATTAGACTAGTTGACTTAAGATTTGGCCTATGAATAATTGGATAAAATGATTTAGTTGAATGGAATTGGATAATTGGTTTGGGCTATGGAGTGATGGATTGATGATGTTGTGACTCTTTGATTAGAATTATTTATGGCTAAATTATTGTTGTTATGGACCTTAGTATCCTTAGAATAATAATAATGCATTGAATAATAGACTAATCACTTAAAGAGAAAGGTTTGAGTTGGAAAATAGATCTCATTCCCTGAATTAAGCCCATCGAGTACATAGTTAGATCCTTGGGTCATAGAGCTAGCTTATAGTCTATATGTAGTCCTTACACCCTATAGAGGGTACACAAACTAAGTCTTGGGTGATGAGGTTTAGTATGGGTGACTAATATGTTGTGTGGCTTCATTAGCAAGCTTTGCCCTATAATTGATTAGTTTGATTTGATAACACCTCCTCAGCTATCATTGTCTTGGATATGGAATTATATTCCACTTGAGATTTAATTATGATTGATTGAATTAGATTAGATGCTTACCATAATACATCTATAATAATTGGATTAGTATTGGCTTGATAAAGGTTGGATAGTTGGTGAACTCAAATAAATATCATGTTGTGTACAGAATATGACATGTTGATATCATGTAATTCTTATACAATTCAGAGCATATATTTATTGTGCCCTTATCAGGGTTTTGATTGGATTAATATCATCAATGGATTTATGGGATTTCATTATTTTAGATGTTGTTATTGCATGTCAATGTGTGCTTTTTTTATAACCTTTTATTATTGTATGTTTTATGTAATGTGGACATATTGTCTCTTCAGAAGCATTGTAATTTACTCAGTACAAAAATGTTGTGATGATATTATCACTATTTATATGAGTATGTGTGTTGCATGCAGTGGTTGAAGGATATTGAGGATCGTCATCTAGACATTTAGGGAGACTAAGGGAGTGAGGGCCTCTGCACCTATAGCCCTTATCTTATAATAATTTTGTAGAAGGCATAAGTATAAGTAAAACCCATGTTATATTGTTGTGTGCTCTTTTGTAATCAATTTTTCTTTGGACTCATATGTCTCTGATGTATTTTGGATATTATTGTTGTGTGGAGAGTGTGATATTCATAAATTTATATTTATGTATTATCTTTTCCTTTTATTATTTGTTTTGATTTGAATTAGTTTGAGCCTTAGCACTTGATATAAGAAAGATAAGAAAACATGACTTATGTTAAGCATAGCAGTAACACCGATTCCTTTGTAATTATCAATTCCACAAAATAACATTTTTATGAACTAAATTTTGGGGCGTTACATACATGAAAGGTTGGGGTTAAATCTCATAAATGTTATATGATGGTTGAAAAATAAAATATTAAATTTGAATATGTATACACACTCAATAATATCTAATGAAGTTTAATAATTAAAAAATTAATTACTGAGAATTTTTAAATCATTTTGAGATTAATAACACTAAAATATAGTGGTCCCCAAAGTTTAATAAATTTTGGATAGCTAAAGAGATCATTTTGAGGATTAAAACGCTAAAATAAGGCTAATCAATGCATGGACATCACTATTTATTATATATCCCCTATTAAAATTTTGAAATACCTTAGGAGACTCAAAAAAATCTAAGGATTAAAAAATTAAAAGAATTAGGATGATTTAGAGTCATCTTGATAACTAAAAGTGGATTAGATAATTTCACATAAATAAAATTGTAAGAAATGGTTAAGAAATGGAAACAAAATATTTTAAAAACTAAACAAGGGTTTCAATTTCATCAAAATGATTTAATAAATGTACAAATAGAATCATATTATTTTAGTTAAAATGAATACCAAAACAGATCAAGTTTTCAAAAATGAGAAGTTACAAAACTATCATCTAAAGTAGCTAAGATTTATGTTGTCAGTGGATTATGGTAGCTTTTAATGATATGTTTTGAACCATTATAAAAGATTGATGACATCTGCTTCAATGATGGTATGGAACCATTATCAAAGCCTAATTTTAACCATCATCTTAGCTTATTTATGTAGTAGTGAATCAATAACTATTAATATTAATTATTATTAGTATTAATATTATTCATAATAATATATAAATAATTAATCATTAATATTATTAATAATTATAGTATTATTCATAATTAATATAATTGAAAATAAAAAAAATGATACTAATAATAATAATAATAATTAATATTGATAATGAATAATACTACATCAGTATTAAAAAGAGTATTATTGCGTATTTTGAAAATAAAGTTTGATCATTAATTTATATATATATATAAATAAAAATATATAAAAATGAATGTTATAATATTTTTTTAATGCTAATATAATTATTATATTTTTATAGCATAACATATTATACTTTGAAATATTTTAATAGTTAGAATTTACCTTCAAAATATGTGACAACAATATTTTCAATATGGAGAGAGTAATTCTTATTTAGTATTATTATTATTAATTGAAAATTAATTATTATTATTATTATTATTATTATTAATGATATTTATTATTATTATTATTGATTAATTAATTGTAATTAAGAATTTTTCAAAACATAATTAATAGTGATAACTAATATTTATCTTATTAGTTATTTATTTTTATTTAAAATTAATATTATTATTCATAATTATTATTCATAATCTCTTAGAGGCAACTTATTTATCATTACAATTAAAATTATTATGCATTAATTAATTTTTCTAGGTACTAGGTAGGAACTAAAAAAAATATGAGAGCGATTGAAATAAAGTGGGTGGGTTTAATTAATAATTGTACAAGGATAAAATTATTAAATAATTTAAATATTTAATAAAAGGTAGTAACATTTACTCTTGAAGTAATAATATGTAGTAAATAATAATAATAATTATATGAGAATTTCATAAAAATAATATGTAAAATAAATGACCTAGAGTAATAATGACAAATAATATAAAATATATCAGCTTACTAAACATACCCTTAGCATCCACTAGGTGACCACAAATAGTTGACTTTCAAACTCAACTCGTATATGCGACACACATTTTTTTTAAGAAGTTTGACCCAATCTTATTCGAGAAAATTAGGATTTATCATCATCACCATTATTATTCGATAAACATGAATGATTTCCATTACTTTGAAAATATAAAACAACAAATTTTATCCAACATATCTAGTCACCTCTTATATTTAGTTTTATAGCAAAGTTCCAACAATCATCCAACTATTTTACTCATAATGGAGTACAATAAACTCCTCTCCTCATGCAATTTAGAAAATGTGTGAAATCCTCTTCTTATACATAGTTGCAACAAAGCACCAAACAATGCAAACAATGCCTACTTCTTCTACTTTAGTTATCTATATCTTGTCACCGAAGAATGTGTTTTCGTTGCACAACATACCATTGCGTCTCTTCTTCTATGGTTACATAGATACACTTCTAAAAGCCAAGTGAAAATAAACACTATGTAAACAAAATTGTTATTATTATTATTATTTGAATTATGATTTTATTTATTAAAAAAATTTGATGTGATATAAAAATAAGGTGACGGCACATCTTTATAATAACTTGTTATAAGGGTACACAATTTGGTCAAATTTTCACCTAAATAAAATTAAAATTTTATAAATATCCTATTTATATATTGTGGATATAAACATTATTAATTTGTATTGTAATAAATTATATGTTTAATACTTTCATTAGTATCATCAATTGCAATAGTTTCTCCCATTATGATTATAACCTATCAACTCTACACATCTTCCGCCTTCTTTTATATTCTCAAACTCATTCTCATAAGGAATGTAATACGTATGGATATTATATATATTATATGGTGAATTGTATGTAGAGAGAAATCATATGAATCAATGACAATCAGAAGTCTCATTTTCTTCATATCTATATTGTTATATACCTCTATTTGACTTTCTCAATATTACAACACATTATCTGCACAATTTTACATTAGAAAAAAAAATTATGCTTATGCGTTGATTTTATTTGAGACATTGATAAACAACAATGGAGTTAATGCCAAGTTTGATCAGTACTTGATAAAAGGAAGTGTTTTATATTTATTAGTTATCATTATATGTAGATATAATTATCATATGTCACGGAGGACTAACGTACCTTTTTTCTTTTTTGCATGAGATATAGGTTTCTATGGGCTTTTGAAATGTCACATATGTAACATATCTTATAATCAAACAAGTTTCAAGAACATGAATCCTTCTTTTAATTTAAATTAATTAAATGTTTTAAGAAGAGTATAATATAGTCTAAAATTTGTTTGGAATAAGGAAATCTTATTTTTATCTCCACTTTGATGTTAATTTTATGCCAATTGATATTTTTATCACTTTTCATTGCATATATTAGCAATTACGTTCTTTAATTATATTTTATGTATAATGATATCCCTTCCACTTATAAGATAAAAGGCAGAGGTAACTATCAGTGAAAGGCTAGAAGTCAAAATTGGATACGTTCAATAAACTTAAATTAGATATAATATGATGAATTAAAAAATCAAAAGTGATGGATTGACAGCCACATTGCCCATGACTATATTTAGATCTCTATCACTTGAAAATGATGAAAAGCCATATAAATTGGCAATGTTAATAAATGTATATCAATTTAACAATGATGGATTGGTTGTTTCATTACCTATCATCGTGTCTATGAAGGTGATGGATCAATATTCTCATCGTCCATTACTATATATAATCATCATCATCATCATCTAAAGTTAATTATAAAATGTAGTGCAAACCTCTATTACCTACAGCCATCAGAAGTGGCTAAAATTTTTCCTACATACACAAGGTATAAATTGGTGATTGCACAAGTTTTGGTAGAAACATGAAGCTCTTCCACAACTATATTATTTACAAGTATGCACATGTGGTCCAGAAGGATACGATACAATTAAGGTAGAAGCCAAAAACTTCAACTAATGATTTAGCCTATGTTTGGAGCTACTTATCAAAATTAGTTACCCATAATAACTACTTATTTTGAAAACTTTTTAGGCTATTTTTTAAAACTAAGTAATTATCATACATAATTACTTTTGATAAGTAACTCTAAATAAACTACTAGTCACCACCATAGAAAGTGTTTTTAATAACGGTTTTTTAATAGATTTAATAACTATACCCAATCGTAATTGAGTTGCGCTTTGTCAAAACCTTAATAATGAATATAAAACCATCATTAAAAAATAAAAAATAAAAAATTTCACTAAAATTTGGCAAACTACTCATGTTTTAATAATGGTTATCAGATAAAACCATTATGAAAACACGATGTTCTATTAACAATTATTCACTATAACCGTTATTAAAACGTGGTTTTTTTCAATGGTTATTCAATATAACCATTATTTTAAAGAAGGTTTTGGCAACGATTATTCATTATAATCATTGATAAATGTTGTGTAAACAATGGTTTTCACTAAAATAGTTATAATAAATTATATATATATATATATATATATATATATATATATATATATATATATATATATATTGCACAATTTTTTCTAACCCACATATACAGATATATGCTCGAATAATTACCAAATCTATAATCAGTAAAACACTAACAATAACTCTAAGAATTCATATGTATACCACAAGTTGGGTAGCTCTACATAATTTAAACTCAAAGTTCTTGGATCTACAATTCCCAATCTCAAAATTGGTGGCTATATACTAGAATATACAAAGTCTTACATATATATGTAGGTGCATCTCAGTCTTGCATATATTTAATAGAAGATCATAAGATATAATAGATACAATCCTAAAATGCATGCACATAGATCTTTAATACTAAGTATGTAAGGACACGAACTTAAACCATTCATCTTTAACATCATCAATTTTCTCATCGGCATATTGTTGGCCTCGTGTGTACTCATCATTGAAAAACTACAAATTGAAACGATTCAACCATTCGGTTATATATATTAATAATAAATAAATATGTCATATATTAACTATATAATGAAAAAATATGAAAAAAGAAACATGCATGGATTGGATCTATCTTCATAGATGTGTTCTTAAGTATTTGATCCATTGATCGACAAATATATTATCCACAATCATTATCGTTTTATTGTTGTGAATACTGTAAAAATGAATTTAATTAGCTTGTTTTTGTATTAGATATTAATTAGAATTGGAAGAAAAATATACAATTTCGATCTTCCTACTTACCATTACAGACACGTACTCAAGATTCTTTGGGTCTAGAATACCATTTTCACCACTTATATGACATCCGTAGTGTCCTATATAATAAATAAAGTTCATACATAATATTATAGCTTTATATGCATAACAATTATGTAAGAGGATATATGCATTAATAAATTAATGTGAGTAATAAGTATACTAACATGTCAACTAATTATTTCCCTTTAGAATGAATGACAGCAAAAGGAACAATATGATTTCGGAGGAAATCAAAAATACATACTTTGTTTTGATTAGGATAGACGGTATACAAAGCTCAATGATCATTAGCGAGGTGAGGGATGAGGTAAAGCTTGTTGTTGTACCTCTTGCTCAAGATGCAATCCACTATAGAGTTTATGTGTCTACCCTTGTTGAATGTAGTACGATCAGATATGTAGTATGGTCACACAAACACAATAAAGGACAACATCCACTTTGCTATAACTCATCTAGCAACCAACCTATGGATGATAATAATAATACATATTTATTAATAACTGATAACTTATAAAATTATACAAAATAATGAAAAGTGTTAAATATATGATATGAAATAATACTTACTTAACATATACGACCACGCTTCTTGTTGACATCCATTTAGACTTATTAATTTCACTAATAACCTCCGCCGATACCATGTACATGACATTATCCCTCCCGGCATACTCGGTAGGACAATCAATTATAATTAGATTTGTAACACCCCCAAAATTTCACTATTAAAAAATTTTGTTTGATTAAAATAATTAGACGAAGAGAAATAATAAAACAGTGAATTCTAGAGATATTACTGCCACATTTAGTACCAAACCGGTTCACTCATACCGTTCTAGCACCAAGTGCTAAGGCTAAAAGAGTAAAATACAACTTACGAGAAACTTAAGCATATTTAAATCAGAGTAGCGTACACAACATTTTACAAAAATACAATCCACCAGTAGTGATTACAAATCAACAAATATATTGAAACCATAAATTATAAAGGAGAAAGAGTACAACCCTAGGGTTTTTCGAATAATACCTTACGCTCTTTCCCGAGAACCCACTTGAATAGCACCTGAAAACGACCTGCAAGAGACATTGCCCATTGAATAGGCAGGGGTCCCTCGAATGGAACTCTTAAGTACTATGGTACTGAGTAACCCTTTAAAACACACTTAACAGTAAGCCCGCAATGCAATATATGATACTACATATATACATAATGAAAGGTAAATACTTGCTATCCACATTCATATATTCACATACTTAACAAATCAATCAAATATTAATAGGCCATAAAGAACAATCGATACTTCTGGGTCTTAAGCCCTTAGTTCATCATTATCAATCATATCAGATTATAAATATTTATGTGAGTGTGAGAACCCCACTATTATAGCTAGTGGACCAGAATACATACAGAGCAGAACGCTCCTGACCACTATTATTACCAGTGGATCAGTCTCTAGGGCAAAACGCTCCTGGCCACTATTATTCGCCAGTGGACTGGTCTGGCCCTAACTCACAGGGTGTTCCACTATAAGTGATTAGTATTTTTCTATTATTTATTCACAACAAAATCAAATTTATTGAGCTCAGGACCCCCACTATTATAGCCAGTTGATCAGAATATAAATATACATCATCCAGGGCAACATGCACCTAGGCCACTATTATATCCGGTGGATCGATACTCATAACATAATTCAACTGCGCCTAGCTCATTAATCTTTCACTTTCACGCTTAGTGTTTTCCCTTTTTAATCATCACAACAATTCCATTTATTTACCACGATAGGGAGATCAAGATCCCGGGACACAAAGGTACACTGGACGCACTAGTGCATAAAAGCTATACAGTACCCTTCAACTATCAACCTAGGGACGCAAAGGTACTTTGGTCGTACTGGTGCATAAAGCTAACTCAGTACTTTACTGACAAGGACACCTAATCCATAAGTATGCATACCCCCTAACTAGGTTCGTAGAGCTAGATAGAGTAAGATATAGGGCTTGGCTGGGACACAAAGGCACACCAGCAAATACCAAAATAACCGTGGGCTAAACCACGTCTTTAGGGTAGCGACCCTAAATAGCCACCATTTCTGATCTCGAGGTCTTTCACTTTAAGTATTAGTGTCTTAATTAAGGTAATCACAAAAGCACAATAATAAGATACTTATTCACTTTCAATCATTCTGATATCGTTAGATATTTCTTATTTAAACGGTTATCTAAGGTAAAATAGATGAATCATTAAGGCCATCATAATCTCATCTAATTCTAAATTAGGACTTGTTCTCATGATACTTACTAATTATCAAATACTCTTATCTTACTATTCAGCGTTATTTGAGTCATATTACAAAATTCCACTATCACAACAACATGTTGGATACAAATTACTCATTTACCCCTTACTTATAAAATTGCTAAGTTATCCCTTCCTTACTTTACAAATTACCATATTACCCTTCTTGTTGCATAATTACCAAATTACCCCTTTCTCAATTTAGGTTATCAAGTTATCTCCCATACTTATTAGATCACCAATCACCCTTCATAATTATTATACTTAATATATTTTCCATTTGGTTGGTTAGATTACCAATTAGCCTTTTTCCGTTATTATGATTAACAAATTGCCCATTAGTTGGTCAAATTACCCATCTTCATTATCAAAATTACCAAATTACCCTTCTCCATTATTATATTTACCATTTTACCCTTTAATTGGTTAAATTACCAAATTGCCCTTCTCCCTTATTATAATTACCAAACTACCCTTCTCCATTATCAAAATTACCAAATTATCCTTTAGTTGGTTAAATTACCAAATTACCCTTCTCCATTATCATATTTACCATTTTACCCTTTAATTGGTTAAATTATCAAGTTGCCCTTCTCCATTAGTATAGTTACCAAACTATCCTTCTCCATTATCAAAGTTACCAAATTACCCTTTAGCTGGTTAAATTACCAAATTGTCCTTCTCCATTATTATAATTACCATATTACCCTTCTCTTTTATTAAATTATCATTTTACCCTTATCAATTATTATAATTACCATTTTGTCTACCAAGTTACTACTTTCCAATTTCCACTTTACCCTTTTATTTACAAAATTCCCATTTTGCCCTTTACATTTAAAATTACCATTTTACCCCTTAACTTTCAAAAATTACCATACCACCCTTTCACTTATAAAATTATTATTTTTCCCCTTTACATCCAAAATAACCGTTTTACCTTTAATTATAAAATTACCATTTTTCCATTTAATTACAAAATTACCATTTTACCCTTTAATTACAAAGTTACAATTTTACCCTTTAATTACAAAATTACCAATTTACCCTTTTCACTTACAATTTACCATCTTGCCTCCAAAATTACCAATTTACCCCTTACTTCCAAAAATTACCAATTTACCCTTTTCACTTAAAAATTACCATTTTACCCCTTACTTCCAAAATTACCATTTTATCCTTTTCACTTGGAAATTACCATTTTGCCCCTTATTACTCCATTTATATTAAATTATCATCACCACAGGAAATATTCGTATTAATACCCCATTCTCATTATCTAACTCCCCAACTATTATATTTAATATAATAATCATTAGCACTCGCACAGATTAGGCCACATTCTTGTACAAGACATATTACTAAAATACCCCTAGGGCTCTCAATAATATTAACTATGCATTAAAGATCACAATAACATAATACAACATGGATAAATACTTAACATTTTTATTAATAACCAAACTCTTACCTTAAGCAATGTTTTCATACATAGCATATAATCTAACATGCTTCCTTTTTATCAATCAACACAAGAAACTACATATATTATGTTAAACAACATATATCAAGCATAATAACATATTAAAAATCCTAATGTGCTAAATACATTAATCCATGCATTTAAGTGGAGTTTAACGATTACCTTAATTCCCGTAAAAATGAACTTTACCAGTATTCCGATTAAAGATTCAAGCTTTGATTAGCAAAACCAATACCTAAAAATAATATAAATATTTATCACATTAGAAATAAGAAAACCAAAGGCATAAGAATTTATAATACCTAATTAATAAAATACTTAACTTAAAATATTATTATACTTTAAAATTTATTAAAAAAAATATGCCAAAATATGCAGCAGCTCATACTACTCATACAACATGAGCAGCATGCAAGACAAGAGGAGAAAGGCTCGAAGGTGGGTAAAAGAAAGGGAAAATGGGCTATTTTTGGGTTGGGGTTTTGGGGCTAGGAAAGAGGGCATGTGGGGGAGGATTTAAGGCAAAGGAAGGGTGCAAAGGTGGAGAAGGGGTGTAGATGGTGGTCAGGGATAGGTTGACGGCAGCTAAGGGCGGCGATGACAGCGGCAGCCAGGCTGCAAATGTGGCTACCGAGGTGGATGGGGCTTAGAAGGAAGGAAAGGGGAGGGAGAAAATGAAGGCCCGTAGGTGGTGGTTTCGGTCAAAGGAGTTTTGGGGATGGTAGAGGGGGTTATAGGGATTGGTTTGGTGGTTTAGATGGCAGCGGAGGCAGCAAAACAAAGGCGGAAAGAGGCGGTAAAGGGTGGTTGCCGAGAAGGGAGAAAAGGGGAGAAAAATAAGAGGGAAGGAAGAAGGAGGCTACAGGGTGGCTCGAGGAGTGATGTGATGGTTCAGGGGTGAGGTAGAGGGTGGTAGGGGGTAGCTTTGGTGGCTAGTGTGGCGGCAGCGGTGGCGGAACGGGGGTAGTAAAGCAAAATAAGGAGGGAGATGGGAGGAGAAGAAAGGAAGGAAAAGAAGGTTGGGGAGGGGCATGGGAGGCTCAAAAATGGCAGAATGAGGTAGGGAGTAAAGAAGAAAAAGAAGATGGAGAGAAAAGAGGGGATAGGGGGCTCAGTAGGGAGGCGACCGGGTGGTAGGGGCATGGGAATGGTAGGGAGAGGGAGGGAAAAAGAGGGGTATAGGAAAGGAGAAGGAGAGGTGGTGGAGCCGAGATAGGGCAGGAAAAATGGAGAGAGAGAGAGAGAGAGAGAGAGAGAGAGAAAGAGAGAGAGAGCTAGGGAGATCAATAGAAAAGAGAGGGTTTTAGGTAGGGCGGCCAGAGGTGGCGAAGGTGGTCAAATATGGCATCAGGGAAAAGGAAGAAGAAGAAAGAAAGAAGAGGAGGTGGTGCATGCGTGTAGGCCGGCAAAGAGGAAGAGGGGAGTGGGCCAGCCCGGTCGGGGGAGAAGGAAGGAAAGAAAGGAAGGGAGGACAGGCCGGGCTTGCGCGGGGAGGAAGAAAGAAAAGAAAAAGGAGTCGGGCCGAGGGAAAGAAAAGGAAAAGAGGGGAGGAATGGGAAATGGGCCAACAGCCCAACACGAAGGGGAGAGGGAGGTAGGCCAAGGCCGGTGGCCCAAGGGAAGGAAAAAGGAAAAAGAAAGAAAGGAGAAAAAGGAGAAGGAAAAAAGGAAAAAAAGGAAAAAGAAAAGGGAAAATGGAATAAAATAATTTAATTTAATTTATAAAATAATAAAATGCAATATTTTTGGGTAATAAATTTCTTTAATAATTTAATTTAATATAATTAAATATATGGGTTTAAAAAGGATGATTTTAGTAAAATAATGGTTTGAAAAGTTATTTAAATAAAAAGAGTATGATAAGATAATAAAATATTTATTTTAATTTATTAAATATTTATATCCAATTTTATATAATCAAAAAATCCATAAAATAATTAAATTAAATAGATTTAAAAGCTAATTTATCCCAAATAAAAGTTATTTACTAAATTATAGGCTTTTAAAATTTTAGGAGTTTACAATATCGCTTCCGAGGTAGTTTTGGGCATAGAAATACACCATTGTCAAAGTAGGTGGTAGTTGGTAGAGTTTTTGTATACATTAGTTATCCTTTGAAAATAGGATCTTTTGTGGGGCTAGTATTTTTTTTTATCTGGCTAGATTTCCTTTCTTGATGCCCTATTTTGTTTCGCTCTTTAAATAATTATTCACTTTCCCTTTGACTTTAGATCCTTTTCATTTTTCAATCCCTTAATTCATAGTAATAAAAACAATGTAATTTCCATATATATATATTAATAAGGTACAAACAATGTGTGTAATGTGTTTGTATTAACATGGATCGGGGATGTCATTACCTCTTTAGTTGTAAGGTGAATCTTGTTTGTAGGCTAAGGTATGAAGCTTCTATGAGCTTCCAACACTGTAGTTGCCTCATCTCCTTCTTTGTAACAAGGTAAAGGTGCATCTCCATCTATTAGAATGTTAATACATATGAGCCTACAATTTGGGGCTAAGATAAACCCATGGATCATCAATATTTTGGTACCATAGATGATGCTTACCCTTCCTTTTGCCAAAAGAATTGAGGGGTCATTATCCACTAAGTCATATTTATGCAAACCTTACAAGATAAGTATATTAGTATTGTCAATAGTTAAGGTGACACTTGATACATTGTATATATATCAATTCATAGTTTCATATGCTTACCTCGAGAAGAGAAGAAAAATGTATATCAACTTAACAACTGTTTATGATGCTATTTACATTAGGTATGTAAAGCCAATTATGTATAACTGAATAGAATGGCTTAAAACTTTGATATTTGATTGATGCCACCTCTTTCTCCATTGTGGCATTCGTTCAAATGCCTAATTTAATTTTTGTGTTTGGAGAACCACTTGGTTATGGGTGCTTCGGAGTCTATGGGATCACCTATAAATGCTTGTTCTCATAACCCCTAACCTAAAACCCCCATGTCTTCCTAGGTGTTCTTTAATTTCTATCACTTGAGACACTATGCTATATTGATCTAAACCCAGTACAACATTTGATGTTTTGAGTTCATCCTATTATATATAAATAAACATAATATCATGATCTGTTTGCTCTAGGAAAAATAAATACGGTTAGGGATACCTTCAAACTTATAATTCTTTAGGCAGTGTTATGTAAATCTTCATTAATATATCCTTATTTTGTTGCTCTCTCCTTCTTCCATAACATACTAATGTTGCCGGATGAGGTACATGGACCATTATCCTATGCTAGGAGCTGTAATTATAAAATATGTAATTATATTAGTAATATGATTATAACAGTCTAAACATTATAATGTGAACACATTAATCAAAATGTCATAAATTTACGAGCCATATTATGGTAGTAAATATTTCCCTTTACAATTTCTTTATTCTTAGCACTTTTATCCTATATTATAAGGAAAATATGTATGATCAATTATTTAAATGTCAATTTATGCATTCTTAATCAAAAAGCTTAACCGTTAGAAAAAAATACCTTAAACTCCTATGAAAGACGATATGCAATAAATTAGTCCCTACTTTCTTGATTAATAAACCCATAACACTTGCGGGCTTCGTGCGTGAAGCACCATCCCTCTTTTTGTACATTTTTGTATTTGCTAAATATGCCCTAAATGTTCCTAGACATTCACCATAATGTATAAGAAGCCACTTCTTCCTCTCCTCTAGGATAATGAAGACTCTCTACAAAGTAAGGTATAAATATGTATGTTAATGCCATCACATTAAATTTAATAAAATGTAATGGATCAAAATATGACAAACAAAACATATCATTTATGCAAACAAAACATACTCACCAATGGGAAGATTATATGTATTCCAACTCAATGGTACTTATTCTCCTCAATGTCTCACATCTGTGATGATTCTCATCATAATATGTCCTCTCTCCCCTTCTTTATCGTTAAGGTCCCTATCAATAGTGTGCTTCATCATATCTCTTTGGAATTAGAATATATAAATTAGTATAATGTATGTTGTGAATAAAGATATACAAAATAAAGTGTTAAGCAAACATTTCATATGTAATAATGATATGAAAAACACAATAATTAGATGTAGTAATGATATGAAAAACATATGTTACTATATTATCACCCTCATTGCCTTCTTTTCCTTCTTTTTTTCTTCCCTCCTTTTTGATGGGTTTCATAATCTAATACATATATTACTTCACAATGATCATCTCTTACATATATTTCCTCCTCAATAATTATCATCTATCACTGATTGAGTTGTTTGCACTATTTTGGCACACTCTTTATCCCAATTGGAATCATTTTTGTCTTCACAATCATTCATAGTTTTTTTTTCATGACTAAAGCTACAAACCATCTCTTATTAGTAGGATCCATGATAAAGAAAACTTGTGTTGCTTGTGATGCATGATGAATGGGTCTTTTCTATGCCCTATACTATTAACATATACTAATGTGAACCCATCTTCACATCTAACCCTATGACTATTATCAACCTATATGCATCTAAAAATAATTTAAACACAATGTACTCTCGCTCCTAAATCTATTTGATGACATCATAATAATCCATGTTTGCATATGTTAGATTCTTGTCCTTCGCACTAGTAATATGTATTTCCTCAACCACTAAAGTCATTTCACTATTTTGCATTGTACTCCTCTCATCTTTTTGTTTCGTGTAAAAAGTATATCTATTGATATTATAGCTAGCATATGAGAAGACTTCATATTGGGGCATTTAGGACAACTAATGGAGGATTGCATAAATAGATGTCAAGGAATTTCCAATGAGTGGAATAATGCGATCTATTAGCCAACTTATGAAGGAAAGATTATGTTTACCAATTACCTACTTCTCAAATTTTGATGGATTTTCAAACCTCAAAGAATGCATATGTTCTTCAATATATGGCTTAACATCATCACTATTATATAATACATAGATATGTGTTTTAGGGAGCATGTCAAGCTCTACTTGTCCAAATTTTTTCCCCTAATACCTTATCCTTCAAGTTTTTGTGTATGATGAGACATACGAATACCAATAGCTTCAACATTAGACAAGTAATTTTTGCAAAATTCAATTTCCTCTTCTATTAAGCAACTCTCAACAATGCATCCTTCTATCTGATATTGATTCATCTTGTAACCTTTTATCAACTTCATAAACCATTCAAAGGGGTACCTTTAGTGCCCATGAACAATTCCTAACAATTTTACCTCATAAACTAAGTGAATGATTAGATGCACCATTGTAATCCCTCGAAATTTTAAAAACCTATAATTTACTAAATAAATTTTATTTGGAATAAATTAGCTTTTAAATCTATTTAATTTAATTAGACTTAGTCTAGGAACAAGCCTCCATCCTAGGTAAGAGGAAGAATGAAGAGACTGAGTCTAAAGAAAAATAGTCATTGTCTCGGTAGTAAGGTTTTGCAAGCCCAACCTCAACCTCAGTATAAAGTTCGGCGTTAGAAGACTTAAAGTGCTCCCAATGGCAAGGTTAGCAAGAGACCAGCCCAGTACTACCACTGTTGTCGTTGTAGAAGACATCATCCAGGCAAGCACTGCATTGAAAAGCTCAGGAGCTATGAAAGCTATAGTGCGCCACATAAAGGAATCTAGAGGTCTCTACAACCATCATTTCGCCAGAATCAAGCACTCAGATAAACCCGTTCAACCTCATTAATCGAAGCAGATAAGCAAGTGATCAATCTCAATGCAACTTCTTTAAGCTTATCATCAAGTCCTTCGTAATTGTTTGTATTATTGATTATGTGTGTAGTTGTTTTCCTTAGTTAAGTAGGTTTTTCTTTTAGGGGGTAGTTACCCCAAGTAACTTAGAATCCCTCTTTGTACCCCTAGTGCTAAGGCGTAAACTTCGGGGCTGAAAATTTTCTTTAAGGAGGTAGTGATGTAATCTCCCAAAATTTTAAAAACCTATAATTTACTAAATAACTTTTATTTTGGATAAATTAGCTTTTAAATATATTTAATTTAATTATTTTATAGATTTTTGAGTATATAAAATTAAATATAAATATTTAGTAAATTAAAATAAATACTTTATTATTTTATCATACTCATTTTACTTGAATAAATTTCCAAACCAATATTTTTCCTAAAATTAACTTTTTAAGCCCATATATTAAATTATATTAAGTTAAATTAGTAAATAAATTTATTATGCAAAAATATTACATTTTATTATTTTATAAGTAAATTATTTTATTTTCCCTATTTTTCCTTTTTTCCCTTTTTCCTCTTTCTTTCTCCTTTTTCCTTCTTTCTTTCTTTTTCCTTTTCCATCCCTTAGGCTGCCAGACCCTAGCCCACCCTACCTTCCTCATGCCTGGGCCTCCAGCCCACTCACCTTCCCTCATCTCCTTCTCTTGCATGCTACCTATTCCCTTTCTTTTCTTCCTTCCTCCCCCTCTTGTGTCGTCTAGCCCAAACCCCCCTCCTTTTCTTTCCTTCCTTCTCCCCTGATCGGGTTGGCCCACGCCCTTCTTTCCCTTCACCTAACCTACACGCAACCCCCCTTCTTTCTTTCTTCTTCTTCTTCCTTTCCTCGACACTAGACCCTACCACCTCCGCCATTTCTAGCCGCCCTACCTGCAACCCTCCTCCTCCCTACTACTCTCCCTATCTCCCTCTCTCTCCCCCACCACTTTTCCTCTCCCATCTCGACCCCACCATCTCTCTCTCTCCTTGCCCATGCCCTGACTTTCCCTTCCCTCTCCCTACCACTCCTATACTCCTACCACCCTACCACCACCCTACTGAGCCCCCTATCCCCTCCTTTTCTCTCCCTCTTGTTTTTCTTCTTCCCTCCCTGCTTCATCCTGCCACTTTTGAGCATTCCATCCCCTTCCCTAATCTTCTTTCTCTCCCTTTCTTCTCCTTCAATCTCTCTCCTTGCTTTTGCACTACCGCCTCATTTCGCCTCTTCCACCGTCGCACCAGCCACTTGCACCACCCCCTGCCACCCTCTACCTCACCCCTTCACCACCACACGACCCCTCGAGCCACCTTGCCTGCCCCATTCTTCCTCCCCTCTTCTTTTTATTCCTTCTTGGCAGCCACCCCACACCTCCTCCTTCCGCAACCTGAGGCACCAAACTGATCCCTACAACCTCCTCTACCATCGCCATACCTTATTTGGCCAAAACAACCACCTGTAACCCTTTATTTTCCTCCTCCCTTTTCCTTCCTTCTCAGCCTCATCCACCTCGGCAACCATCTTCCCAGCCTCACTATTGCTGCTACTACCCTTGGTCGTCGTCAACCTATCCCCAACCACCACCTACACCCCCTCTCCACCTCTACACCCTTCCTTTACCCTAAAGCCTCCCCACTTTCCCTCTTTCCTAGCCCCAAAACCCTAACCCGAAAACACCACTCCCTCCTCCCTTTCTTGCCATTTCGAGCCCCTACCCCTCTTGTTTTGCATATAGCTCATGCTGCATAAGTAGTATGAGCTCCTGCATGCCTTGGTATATTTTGTTTAATAAGTGTTAAGGTATAATAATATTTTAAGTTATGTATTTCATTAATTAAGTTTTATAAAGTCTTATGCTTTAGTTTTTCTTATTTCTAATATAATAAATATTGATATTATTTTTAGGTATTGGTTTTGCTAATCAAAGCTTGTATCTATACTAAGATACTGGTAAGGTTCATTTTGTAGGAATTAAGGTAATCGTTAAACCCTACTTAAACACATGGATAAATGTATGTTAGCACATTAGGGTTTTTAATATGTTATTATGCTTGGTATATGGTGTTTAATATAATATATGTAGTTTCTTATATTGATTGATAAAAAGGAAATCATGTTAGTTTATATACTATGTGTGGAAATATTGCTTAAGGAAAGATTTTGGCTATTAATGAAAATGTTGAGTAATTATCCATGTTATATTATATTATTGTGACCATTGATCTATGAATAATATTAATATGAGCCTTAGGAGCATTTTAGTAATGTGTATTGTGTAAGAGTGTGGCCCAATGTATGTGGATGTTAATGAGTATATTGTTAAAGTATAAACATCGGTGGAATTGGATGATGAAAATGGGATACTAATATTAACATTCATGTAGTGATGATAATTTAATATAAATAGTGCAATAAGGGGCAAAATGGTAATTTTGGGAGCAAAGGGTAAAATGGTAATTTGGAAGTAAAGGGCAAAATGATAATTTGAAAGTGAAAAGGGTAAAATGGTAATTTTAGAAATAAGGGGTAAAATGGTAATTTTGGAAGTAAAGGATAAAATGGTAATTTTGGAGGAAAAGGGTAAAATGGTAAATCATAAGAAAAAAGGGTATTATGGTAATTTTGGAAGTAAAGGGCAAAATGGTAATATTGTAAATAAAAGGGTGAAGTGATAATTATAATAATGGAGAAGGGTAAAATGGTAATTATAATAATAGAGAATGGTAAAATAATAATTTAATAAAAGAGATGGGTAAAATGGTAATTATCACAATGGAGAAGGACAAATTGGTAATTTAACCAACTAAAGGGAAATTTGGTAATTATGAAAATGGAGAAAGGTAATTTGGTAATTTAACCAACAAAAGGGCAATTTGGTAATTATGATAATAGAGAAGGGTAAATTGGGAATTTAACCAACTAAAGAGCAAATTGGTAATTATTCAGTCAACTAAAGGGCAAATTGTTAATTATGATAATGTAGAAGGGTAATTTGGTAATTTATCCAACTAAAAGGTGATTTAGTAATTATAACAAAGAAGAAGGGCAATTCGATAATCTAACCAACCAAGTAGGAATTATGATAAGTACTGTAACAATTATAAAGGGTTATTGATGACCTAATAAGTGTGGGAGATAGCTTAGTAACCTAAACCGAGTAAGGATGTGGCTAAGAACAACTATGTGTGGGTTATGTGCCTTGTGTGCCATGCATTATGCCATATTGTGTACTTTATGCTTAATGATTAATCATTTGTAGTACAACATGGAGTGGATGTATGCTGATGTGACTTTCTTATGGCATGTGGATGATGATTATATATGTTGTGTGTACGATGTTATATGATGTGACCCTCTAGGACATGCATGTTAGGATGATTAACAATATAATATGGGGTGAAAGGATAAAAAGGAACAAATGGGAAGTGAGTTGACTAAGGGGATATGAGATTGACCTTAGTATCTCATGATCTAGGAGGGGGAAAATAAAAGGAGGTTATGATCAAAATAAATGAGTGATGTAACTCTTGTATGGGAGATTTCTAGAGTTTACATAAGGTGGATGGAGTCTGTAGGGGATGATACTTACATAAGAAAGGTGCTAGGGTTTTGAGTGGACAACTAGGGTTTCACAGTCACATGTATAATTCGTGAGTAAAGTGATAGGATTTGGATTGAATCTAAATAAGATGAGGCATTGGACGATAGAAGAAAGGTTGGGCCATATAGGTCCAATTAGGGTTTCAAGGAAAAACCCTAGAGAGTGGTAGTGAGAGAATTTGAATATCATAAGGTGATGGGCCTCAACCCACACTCTTAGGAGTTGGGTTTTCATTATGAGTAAACGTAAGGGGAAATGGATGTTAGGGTGTAACAAGAGGCATAAAGGTTTCAAGATATGGGACGGGCCCTCTCGGGAGGATAGAAGTAGAGGTCGGTGACATGCATGTCTATGGTGAAATACCTTTGAATAAGATTCGAATAAGAGACTAATCACTTAAAGTGGAAGATTATTAAGCCAGGCCCAAACTGACTCACAGGCATAATAGTGGCCAGGTGTCGGGGTGCCCTAGAAACCGATCCATGGGCACATAATAGTGGTTAGGTGTGTTATACCCTATAAGTGACTGATCCACCAGCTATAATAGTGGGGGATCCTAAGCTCAATAAACTAAACCCTAAGTTATGATAAGTCATGGTAAAATACTATGTAATTACAGTCAAACACTATGAGAGTCGGGGCCAGACCGATCCACAGGCATATAATAGTGGTCAGGTGTGTTCTGCCTTGTAAGTGACTGATCCACCGGTGTATAATAGTGGTCAGGTGCATTCTGCCCTATATGTGACCAATCCACCCGCTATAATAGTGGGGTTCTGGCACTCATGTGGATATATAAAATCCGAGAGATAATTGAATAATGATGGACTAATGGCTTAAGGCCCTAAAAGTATCGATTGTTCATTATGACCTATTAATATTTGATTGACTTGTTAAGTATGTGAATGTATAAAAGTGAATATTATGTATGCACGTTTCATTATGTATGTATGTAGTGTTGTATCATGGGTTGCATTGTGGGCCTATTTTTAAGTATGTTTTAAAGGGTTACTCAATACCATAGTACTAAAGGGTTCCATTCGTGGGGCCCCTGCCTATTCAATGGGCAATGTCCCTTGTAGGTTGTTGTTAGTTGCTATTCAATTGGGCTCCCGGGAAAGAGCGTAAAAAACTATCCGAAAATTCCTAGGGTTGTACTCTTTCTCTTTTAAATTCCTAATTTCAATGTAATCATTGTTTTGTATCCATCACCGGTGGATTTTATTCTTATAAATTGTTTACTACGCTACTCTAATTTAAATATATTTGACTTTCTCGTAAGTTGTATTTTTCTCTTTTAGTATTAGCACTTGGTACTGGAATGATAGGAGTGAACCGGTCTAGTACTAAATGTGGCGGTAATATCCCTAGAATTCACAATTTTATTATTCCACTTTTGCTAATTATTTTAATAAAAAAAATTTCAGTAGTAAATTTTGGAGGTGTTACAACCATAATGTCAAAGAATGAGGGGGTAAAGTACATTTTAAGATGGCACAAAGTGATCACAATCCCTCTTTGCAAGGCATCCAAACTATCAAGGTGCATGACTTTAGGTCATAGTGCCTTGAACAACCAGTAAACCCTAGTGATAGAATTTTGAACACACTTTGGAAAAATTCCACATATGGCTATTAGCATCAAATGTTGCACCAAAATATGACAATCATGAGACTTCATGTTGATTAGTTTAAACTCTTTCATTAACACTAGCCTTCTAACATTTGAAGAATAACCTTCACAAAATGTAATTTTCTTCTTTTTAAAGAGAGTATGGAAATGTGGTAAATAAGTTATTCTTCTATTGTCTCATGGTGCTAGTTTGTGCCTAATGTCCATTTCCTCCATACCCAATCAATAATTTATGCCACATTTAATCTTTCATTGAACATTAATTAAAGTACCAACAAGACTATCAAATATGTTTCTCTATATTCCTCATATATAAATATTCCTAATACAAAAGGTTGAAAAATATAGATATCTTCTTCCACTCAACTGATGGAGGCTTATCTTTATTCTTCTTCCCAAACAACACATTCAAATGTTTTATCTTCATATTCACTTGTTTCCCCATGAAATAGATTGAGGCATGCCCTTCTTTTGGTTTCCTATTGAATGAATTTCTTTGCCTACAATGATGATTATCCCTTGGTAAAAACCTATGATGCCCAAGAAAAATAGCCTTCTGGCCATGAGTTAGTTGAATAAATTAAGTATTAACCTTACATATCAAGAATTCATAATGGCCTTTCACACTATAACCTAACAAGTTGTCATATGCCGAAAAATCGCTTATAGTACAAAATAACAATGCTCTCAATGTGAAACTTTCCTCATCATATGCATCACACACTATAACACATGTGTCCCATAATAACTTCAATTCATCAATCAAAGGCTCTAAATAAACATTAATATAATTCCCCGATTGGTTTGGCCTTGAAATGAATAAAGACAACATCATATACTTGTGTCTCATAAAGAGCCATGGCAGTAGATTGTATATAAATAAAATCACCAGCTCAATACTATATGTGCCTTGATCGTGTGAATTCATACCATTTATAGAGATTGAAAGACACAAGTTTCTTGGTTCTTGGCCAAATTCAGGAAGCAACCATCAATCATCCTCCATTGTAGAGGGTTAAATATATCTCTTAGAAGCCAGTCATCTATGTTCTCATTAGCTTGTCATCTTAAGTTCTTCACATCTTGAACATCATTAAACATCAGCCAGACACCTTATTCTTCTTATATCATGGTGTTTTGCATTCTTCATCAGGACAATAATCTAAACATGCATATTCTTTGCAAAATAATATAAAATTATTAGGGCATGCATGTATCTTCTTATAACTCATACCCATAGATGAAAGGATCATCTTCACCTTATAGGTACAATCGAGTAGAACGTTATCATCAAGAAACATTTCTTTCACAAGTGATAATAATTTTGTGAAACTCTTATCAATCCATCCATTATATGCATTTAAGTTGCATAATCTTAAAGTAACAGATAATCAAGTAAACTTCTTATAATCACTATAAAAAGGTTTTTTTGAGTCACTCAATAACTGACCAAACATTTTGGTACAATCTTAAACACTTTCCTCAACATTTTGAGTCATCTCCTCTAATAAATCATCCTCATTCTTGTCAAATGATCCATTACTATCCCTCCTACCTTCCATATTATTATATTTAGACTCTATCTCACCATGCCATATCCAATAAGTGTAACTTGTATCAATTTTGTAGAAAAAAAAAGATCTCTCATATCATTATCATTGACACATTGATTATAAGCATGGTTCAAACAAGGACAGACTATTCCACTAGCATCCCAAGAATGTTCTACTGCAAACTTGATAAAAAATTCAACTCCTTTGTCATATTCTCTAGACAAATAATTTGCAGACATCCATTTTTGATCCATAGTTTTCCAATCTATATGTATTCCACAAAAAATATTATTACAAAGCAATTCACTTCTATAAACTAATTCACATAATGTTAATGCTAAGAAATAATTCATATTTTTATAATGTATATCATGATATTTTGAAGTTATATATATATATATATATATATATATATATATATATATATATATATATATATATATATATATATATACAGTATGCGCCTAGGATCTCGGGATGCAGACGGGTAACCTGAAGAATATAAAGAAGAAAGCAGGGGAAGATAGATAGATAGTTAGAAAATAGCGGAAAGGGAAAAAAATAAAGAAGGGAAAATGGATAGATAGGATAAAGGTTTGGAATTTTATTTGAGATTTGAACTGGAGTACAGAGAGTTTAATAGGTCGTTCTGCTTCTCCAAATGCCAACCCCTCATAATGAAGTCCTCAGACCCCTTATATAGAAGAGGGGGTCAGACTAAAACAAATTTGAAAAGTGGATTCGGGAATCCACCAAAAGTAAACAGTAAAAAGTACACAGTAAAAGTGTACTATCTACAGTACAAAGTTTGAACAGTATAGGGTAAAAAGTACAAACAGTAAAAGTAGCAGACAGAAAATACAACAGTAACCCGCGTGATCTTCCTTTGTCGTAGATTCCTTTTTCTTCTTCTTCTTTTTCTTTTCGATTGCTTTTACCCATACTTTTACCTTGGTCAAAAGTGTCTGTCATCGAAAGTGGATTCCTTCACCTTTTATTAACTGACGCTTTGGCTTTTGTCTCAAACCTTTTGTGCTAGCAGAAAATTCTTTGTCTGCCACCAATTTGATGCATGTTTATCGCGAACGCCTACGCCTTGGATACTTGTATTTTGTACCATTATCGGATAGGTGGGAGTATCCCATAACAGTCATCTTTATTTTCATCGCCTAGATCAAGAGTCGGAGCAAACGATGCAGAGGAAGACTTGTCCTGTTTTGTTTGTGACGGTACTTCGTTCATGATGGCGAGGTACTCATCTTCAGTTTTTGCAGCTGCAAGTTTCACGGCTGTAACGGACTTTTGGGCTAGGAATTTTGATTCTTCTAGGTTGGCCTTGATTTGCTTGATTGATGAAGAAGCTGGCTGATTATCTTTGATGAGTTTGCGAATAACCTGTTCGGACAGCTTCTCAAAAGTTTGATACTTTGACCACCACTTGACTTTGAAATGTCTGACCAGTGTTGGAACGCAGTCGATCTCATGAATCTCAGCAATCCAAGCGAATACTCACGGGCAGAACAGTTTGGAGCAGAAGGCAAAGATAGGGGGAAATACCCTATCATTTTGTGTGGGTTTGTACAGGGTTTGGAACAGGTTTAATGACTTTGAAACCTGTTCAGGTAATATTTCGGGAATGGCTCCGAATTCCTTCCACCATCGGATAAACCATAAAGGAAGTTTGGTTTGGTTGAAGGATTTGAAGAAAATTAACCACGAATAAGACTTTCTAGAGTTCTCAGTGAAAAATGTGTTCCACCAAGTTTGTTGGTAGTCCCAGTAGTTAAAGTTCAATTTGGAGTTTGGGCTGAATTTGTATGAATCGGGAAGTCTTCGAGGCAATTCGAGACTCTGACTCCAATCCATGGGAAGAATAACCCTGTGCAACTGACAAATTGAGTAAGCGGCCTCGTTCTTGCTTTGGGGTAGTTTGGAGGTTTTGAACGAGATTGAGCATGTATACTTTAAAATTGACTTGTAATACGCATGGGGTGCAGTCATGTCCCATGGTTTGAAATCCCATCCAGAAAACAATTTTCTAAGGGCAACGAAGGGATCCTAGTTGTAGAATCCATTTTCGAGGTTTGAAATAATTTGAAAGTGCGGCTTTATAAAATACTCCGCTTTGATTTTGAAATCGGGTTTGAAAACAATTTCTTCAAGTCTCGAGACTTTCGATCTCAAGGCTGGAAGTTTGCAAACTTCTTTTTCCGAAGACTGTTTTGAAATCGGATTTAAAGGAGCGAGAGGTATTATAATTCCTCCTTCTGTTTGTAAAACAGGGTTTGCAGAAATCGTACCTGAGCATCCAAGTTGGGAGCACTGGACTTGATCTGATAGCTTTTGAAGGGCTTTGACCATTTGGGGTGAGTGGGAAAGAGTTTCCACCCATTTGAGCACATCTGGATTTGAAGAAGCTTGTGCTTCTTGATTTGATGAAGCTGCTACTTCGTCTTCAATGGTGGCTTCATACCATGATTTGATCTTAGGCTTTGGGGCCAAGATTTCCTGAACCTTTTCTTTTCCTTTCTTTTTGGGAGGCATCCTTTCTTTGTTTTCCTTGAAGAAATTCTCGCGTCAAAAAGTCAGGTAATGAATTATCTTTACCCTTTATATACTCGATCTCGAAGTCGAACACCGAAAGAAGGGCTTGCCACCTGGCGAATATCTGTTTGCTAGCGATGTTCTGGACATCCTTTTTGAGAATCTGTTTGGCGGATTTATAGTCGACGCGTAAAAGGAATCTTTGGTTCAACAAGTTGGACTGAAATTTAGATATGGACTGAACTATTGCAAAGATCTCTTTTTTGACAGTCGACTAGTTCTGTTGCATTTGAGACTAGTAGCCGGAGGTGAACTGGATCACTGTTTCTGGTTTGGGCTTAGATTGTTTGGTTTGGGCCAAATATTGTTCAAGTGTTTGGGTCTGGGACTGTTTGAGAATACCACCGTAACCAATTTCGGAGGCATCTGTCTCGACTATTTTGAAAAGGCTTGGGTTTGCAAGGGCCAGACAAGGAATGAACTGGACTTGGGCCTTTATACGTCTGACGACATCTGTATGGGCTTGAGTCCAAGGTTTTGGGCTTTTTTTGAGTCTGTCGTGTAAGGGCTTTGCAATTTAGTTAAGATTTGGGCAGAAGTCTAGGACATAGTTCAGGCTTCCTAGGAACCTTTGAAGTTGGGTTTTGTCTGGGATTTGGTCAGGGAATTTAGACGCGAATTCTATGGACCTTTAGATGGGCCTAATGGTACCCGATTCGATGTAGTGTCCTAAGAATCTAATCCTAGTTTGGGCTAATGCAATTTTGGGCTTAGAGACAACTAGTCCACTACGCCTAGCGACACTAAGGAAAGTCCTAAGATGTCCGAAATGTCGGTCTAAACTAATTGAGTATACTAGTACATCGTCTATGTATACTAGAAAGAAATTTAAATATGGATTAAAAATCTCATTCATAATTCTTTGAAATTCAGATGGAGCATTTTTTAATCCAAAGGGCATAACATTCCATTCGTATTGCCCAAAAGGTACAGTGAATGCGGTTTTGTATCTGTCTTTGGGATTAATTTAGATTTGTCAAAAGCCAGATTTTAAGTCGAATTTTGAAAAGATTAAGGCTGAATACAATCTTTGCAGCAAATCTTTTTTGTTTGGTATTAGATATCTAATCCATTTGAGAGCGTCGTTTAAAGGTTTGTAATTTATTACTAACCTAGGAGTTCCACGCTCTATTTCAGAATTTTTGTTTACATAAAACGTTGCGCATGACCAAGGTAATCTAGACTTAGAAATTAATCTTTTTTATTCTAAATCTTCAATTTCCTTTTTGCAGTGTTCTATTAATTCTGAGTTCATTTGGATTGGTCTAACTTTCGTCGGTATTTGTCTCTCGTTAAAATTGTCTTCGTATGACAGGTCTACCATGTGATTTTTCCTAGACTAGAATGCATTTGGGAGATCCGAGCAGATCTCTTTTTCTATTTTATTCCTAATTTGGTCAATCTTGTCCTTAATCAAATTTGTCTGTAATTGATTTTGTATTCGGGATAAATTGACATTTTGTTTTAGGAAATCTAAATCATTTTGTTTACTTTCAACAAGTAAATTAATTTGATTTTTGTAAATTGAATTTGCCTTTAGACGGTTTAAATTTCTTTTTCGAGGAATTTGTAAGAAGGATAATAAGTTTTTTGATCCTTTATGTCTGAAGGAAATTCTAGTTAAACCTACTTTATAAGGAGTAATCAAATTGATGAAAGACGTACCTAAGATAACTGATTGGCTAATATCTGATGTTATCAAATAGGTTGATTTTATCTGTAAATTGTTACAAATTAAATCCGCCTCACATTTGTGTTTGATTTTGAGTCTGGAGCTATTTGCTGCAGACAGTTTTTCATTTGATTTTGAAAGGTATTTTCTTGGTATTATACCTTCTTTGATACAGTTTAGGTCATCACTGGTGTCAAATAGTGCGACCGTATTGATTTGAAAACCATCATCTAACCTAAGGGTTATACTGATGATATATTTGCGGGAGGTTATTTCTTTTAATACATGAAGAAATTCTCCTGAAACTAATTTGTCTAAACTTTGTTCATCTTTAGATTTTTCGTGTTCACTTGATTTTGGAGATGAGTTTTGTAATTGTTTTGACAAAATCATTTGAATAGTTTGACTGTCAGATTCTTGTTTTAGTTTCAACAATTTTAATTCCTTTTTGACTTCTTTAATCTCGTGTTGGAGTTCAGAAGTGGTTGGAATTAAGTTTTTTGATTTTTGTTGTTTGCTAAGAATCTTGGTCAAATCATATGCATTTGTTGGTTTTTGCGGAATGTTTGACTTCACTGGTTTTGGTGGTTCATCAGGTTCAATTGACTCCATTAATTTTTCAAGATATTCTTTTTGTTTTAACGGGTCAGGATTTAAATGGAATATATCTAAAACCATTTTTTGTTCTTTGGTCAAAACATTCATTTGATTTTCAACTAGCTCCTCACCTGGGTCAGAAGAGCGGTATGAAGAAGAAGATGATTCGGTTATGAGTTCATCTAATTCTGGGTTTTGAGTTTCTTCATCAGACATATCGACTAGGAGATTTTGAATTTTTTCCCTAGTTTCTTCGTCTATGTCTAATTCTCGAATTTGCCTATTTAATTTGTAAAATTTTTGAATGTGTCCAGTTTTTCCACATTTATAGCATTTGAAGTTGTTTCTATCTCTGTCCCCATACCCTGGGTTTTTTTAAAGAAGAAACAGTTTGTCTTTTACCTTTGGGTTTTGATTTTTGATAATAAGGGATTTGTTTTTGTTGCTGCGGAGCAGGCAAATATTTTTGCTTTGGTTTTTTGTAGTGACTAGGTCTACAATTTCTAGAACATTTTGTTTTATTTGATGTTCCTACAATATCAAATTGCTTGCAGAATGTTCCTAGTTCTTGTTTTGTTTTTGTCATTTCCCATTTTAAATGTTTTTGCAATTTTAGGTCCTGACAAATTTTTAATCCTTCTTTTTGGGTGAAGCTAATCAGCTCACCGTATGTGAATTTGTTGTATGGAATTTGATTTCCATGAGCTTCTTTGATTTTATTCCTAACCTTTTCCCCAAATAATGGAGGTTATCCGGCTAAGAATTTTTCTTTCCAGAATGGTTGATTTGAGTCTTCCCTAAGCATCACTCTAGTTAGGAAAGTGTTTTTGTACCACTGGAAATCACTAAGTCTTTTGCACCTAAGGTTTGACAGAAGTTCTGTATTTTTGTCCTTAAGGTGTGAAGGGTCTCCTACGAAATGTAGAGATATTGAAAGGATCAGGGATGCTACAGCATCAGATATGGGTTCGCCATTTTCGAAAATAATATCCTCATTTTCATCTAATTTGATGGCGTCTAGGATTTGATTTTGTTCTTCCGAAGTCAAAGGGAAATCCCACCAACCTTTGAGTTGTCCTGAGAACCCTACTATCAGGAGTTCTGCTATGGTTCTATCGAAAGTGTTCATTTGGGCTTTATAAGCATTTGCGGCCATTGTCATTTGCTGTAGAAGGCCTAAGATTTGGTATTCGGATAGTCTATCTATATTCCATTCATACAAGGAGTTGGCTTTATAGTTGGGTTGAACTAATTTGTTGGGCCTTACTTCTAGACTAAGGTCGGGTGCGGTTTGTCTAAGTATTATGGACCTAGAGGTCATTGGGTCACCTAAATGGGCTACTACAGGAACTTCAGGCTCTTGGGCCTCGTCAGATTCTGTTTGATCCGTTTGGTTTACCATGTTAATTTGGGTTGTTTGATTCGGTGTGTCCGGAACCTGATTTTGGTTTTGACTAGACGAAGTCGAAGGAGCAACTAAATCTAATTTTTCTTTAATTGCATTTACGAATTCATCCTTTTGGGTTTGAATTTCCTTTTGACTTGATTTGGAAATTTCAAATGGTTTGAATACTGGCATTTTCTTTGGTTCTGGTTTTTGATTTTCAGAAACAGTTTGAATTGCTAGTAAGATTGTCTTTTGAATTTGTTTATCCAACTTAGTCAATTGGGTTCCAATTGTGTTTAAGTGGATGTTTGTGTAATTATTTTGAAGAACGATTTTTTTTTTATTTTCTAATTCATCATCCTTAGGCAATCTTAAGGGTTTTAATTCCAGAATGGTTTCTCCAGAACTCATTTTGATGTTTTGCAGAGGCGGGTGCTCTATTTCAACAGTTCCCTTTTCTGTTTGCCATATTTTGGTTTTTGTTCGAGTGGTTATTGGTTTTACAGATTTGAATGGTGAATCCTTTAATTTTTTAGGATCTATACCATTATTTTTAAATTCTATTTCTAACCAATCGAAAAACATGATTTTACATTTTTTGTCTTGTATGAATTTGTAGAAATCTTCCTAGAGTCCACGACTTTCTTTTGCAAGATTTTTAATAAACCAATTTCTTTTGAGTAAAAGTTGTTTTTGAAGAATTCTTTGTCAAATACAAATTCTTTTTCAAGAACATTTAATTGTGTATCGGTTATGTCAGAAAGGCCAGGAGAATGTGGAGGTGATTCTATTTCATTATCACTTATTTGTTCCAATTCTACATCTTTCTGTTTTTGGTAATTTGCTTTAGGGATTCTTGTTTGGTAATTTGCACCTTTAAACGAAGTTCTAGGTGTTTCGTCTATTGAATTCCTATTTTGAACTTTGCTTTCTATGTCAATGTCTTTTGGTAGGTTTGCTATGTTGCCTAAGTTTACAGTTGAGGATGTCAAGGCATCATCTCTAACCCTAAGACTTGGGTTCCTACGAAAGCTAAGTCTGATGGTTCCATCATCAAACTGGGTTATTGATTTGTGTTTGGTTTCGGACTTTCAGGTTTTTGTTTTTCTTCCTAGGGTGGTAAATCCTATTCTAAGGTCCAATCCTCAGGTAAACTAACCTCATTCCATTTTATGGTTTTTGGTACGACTATATTTGCTCTCGAGTCGTCAGTTTACAACATTAAAGTTTCACCTTTTTGTTTTTAACTAACTGCTTTTGTTTTGAATGCCGTTTTTGCTACCTTATAGTGAATCCTATAGATTACAGCTACAAGCACAGATCCTTCTAACATATCATAGCCATGCGTTTTGATTTGTAATGTTAATGCATGAAGAATGTTGGGATCAGTAAGCGAAGGAGCAAAATTTGGAAAGTAGTTAAAATAAATAGGACCAACACAAAGACTTGACTCTACAGTACCCAGCATAGAATCAATAAAATTCTTCATCCTACCATCTCTAAGAACAGCTAAGATTGAAGTATTTAGTCCTTCTCTAGTTAACGATTTGAATCCTACTTGGACAAGACCTAAGTGGATATATTTGAAACCATTTTTCTTATGCTTTTTAATTGAATTTTTTGAAAGCAATTGGATGGTTTCGAAAGGTTTGCTAATTTGGATATCACATTCTTCAATTTTGATCACATAATTTCTTAGAAGAAGGTTCCAATTTGAGGTTCTGTAAACCATTTCCTTTTGAAATTTGGGAAGTTTCCAATTATCTATGGATCCTTCGAAGTTTTCAAATTCATATTCCTCAATTTGCCGGTTCGAATTCCTAAGTTCTAAGTCATTCCTAGAACCAGAGCTACTAGAACTAGAAGATCTAGAAAATAAATGCATGTTCTCTACTTTGCTACTGTGTTTCGGCTCTGCTACCACTTTACTGGTCTTACTGCTCTATTCCTGAGACTTACCCCCAGCAAACTATCAGGCAACACTATCCTCCTAAGACACAGAAACAAAACAGATAGATACACTTAACCCCTTTGAAAATCTAATCCCGCAGGCTCTGATACTAGTAGGCGCCTACTTGTCCAAGTAGGATTCAAATCGTTAGCCAAAGAAGGACTAAATACTTCAATCTTAGCTGTTCTTAGAGATGGTAGGATGAAGAATTTTACTGATTCTATGCTGGGTACTGTAGAGTCAAGTCTTTGTACTAGTCCTATTTATTTTAACTACTTTCCAAATTTTGCTCCTTCGCTTACTGATCCCAACATTCTTCATGCATTAACATTACAAATCAAAACGCATGGCTATGATATGTTAGAAGGATCTGTGCCTGTAGCTGTAATCTATAGGATTCACTATAAGGTAGTAAAAACGGCATTCAAAACAAAAGTAGTTAGTCAAAAACAGAAAGGTGAAACTTTAATGTTGCAAACTAATGACTCGAGAGCAAATATAGTCGTACCAAAAACCATAAAATAGAATGAGGTTAGTTTACCTGAGGATTGGACCTTAGAACAGGCTTTACCACCCTGGGAAGAAAAACAAAAACCTGAAAGTCCGAAACCAAACACAAATCAGTAACCTAGTTTGATGATGGAACCATCAGACTTAGCTTTCGTAGGAACCCAAGTCTTAGGGTTAGAGATGATGCCTTGACATCCTCAACTGTAAACTTAGGCAACATAGCAAACCTACCAAAAGACATTGACATAGAAAGCAAAATTCAAAATAGGAATTCTATAGACGAAACACCTAGAACTTCGTTTAAAGGTGCAAATTACCAAACCAGAATTCCTAAAGCAAATTACCAAAAATAGAAATATGTAGAATTGGAACAAATAAGTGATAATGAAACAGAATCACCTCCACATTTTCCTGGCCTTTCTGACATAACCGATGCACAATTAAATGTTCTTGAAAAGAATTTGTAATTGACAAAGAATTCTTCAGAAACGACTTTTAATCAAAAGAAAACACCAACAAAAGAAATTGGTTTATTAAAAATCTTGCAAAAGAAAGTTGTGGACTCTAGGAAGATTTTTACAAATTCATATAAGACAACAAATGCAAAATCATGTTTTTTGATTGGTTAGAAATAGAATTGAAAAATAATGGTATAGATCCTAAAAAATTAAAGGATTCACCATTCAAATCTGTAAAACCAATAACCACTCGAACAAAAACCAAAACAAGGCAAACAGAAAAGGGAACTGTTGAAACAGAGCACCCGCCTCTGCAAAACATCAAAATGAGTTCTGGAGAAACCACTCTAAAATTAAAACCCTTAAGATTGCCTAAGCATGATGAATTAGAAAATTCAAAAAACATCTTTCTTCAAAATAATTACACAAACATCCACTTAAACACAATTGGAACCCAATTGACTAAGTTGGATAAACAAATTCAAAAGACAATCTTACCGGCAATTCAAACTGTTTCTGAAAATCAAAAACCAGAACCAAAGAAAATGCCAGTATTCAAACCATTTGAAATTTCCAAATCAAGTCAAAAGGAAATTCAAACCCAAAAGGATGAATTCGTAAATGCAATTAAAGAAAAATTAAATTTAGTTGCTCCTTCGACTTCGTCTAGTCAAAACCAAAATCAGGTTCCGGACACACCGGATCAAACAGCCCAAATTAACATGGTAAACCAAACGGATCAAACAGAATCTGACGAGGCCCAAGAGCCTGAAGTTCCTGTAGTAGCCCATTTAGGTGACCCAATGACCTCTAGGTCCATAATACCTAGACAAACCGCACCCGACCTTAGTTTAGAAGTAAGGCCCAACAAATTAGTTCAGCCCAACTATAAAGCCAACTCCTTGTATGAATGGAATATAGATGGACTGTCCGAATACCAAATCTTAGGCCTTCTACAGCAAATGAGAATGGCCGCAAATGCTTATAAAGCCCAAATGAACACTTCCGATAGAACCATAGCAGAACTCCTGATAGCAGGGTTCTTAGGACAACTCAAAGGTTCGTGGGATTTCCACTTGACTTTGGAAGAACAAAATCAAATCCTAGACGCCATCAAATTAGACAAAAATGAGGAAATTATTTTCGAAAATGGAAAACCCATATCTAATGCTATAGCATCCCTAATCCTTTCAATATCTCTACATTTCGTCGGAGACCCTTCACACCTTAAGGACAAAAATGCAGAACTTCTGTCAAACCTTAGGTGCAAAAGACTTAGTGATTTCCAGTGGTACAAAAACACTTTCCTAACTAGAGTGATGCTTAAGGAAGACTCAAATCAACCATTCTGGAAAGAAAAATTCTTAGCCGGATTACCTCCATTATTAGGGGAAAAGGTTAGGAATAAAATCAAAGAAGCTCATGGAAATCAAATTCCATACAACAAATTCACATACGGTGAGCTGATTAGCTTCACCTAAAAAGAAGGATTAAAAATTTGTCAGGACCTAAAATTGAAAAAACATTTAAAATGGGAAATGACAAAAACAAAACAAGAACTAGGAACATTCTGCAAGCAATTTGATATTGTAGGAACATCAAATAAAACAAAATGTTCTGGAAATTGTAGACCTAGTCACTACAAAAAACCAAAGCAAAAATATTTGCCTGCTCCGTAGTAACAAAAACAAATCCCTTATTATCAAAAATCAAAACCCAAAGGTAAAAGACAAACTGTTTCTTCTTCAAAAAACTCAGGGTATGGGGACAGAGATAGAAACAACTTCAAATGCTATAAATGTGGAAAAACTGGACACATTCAAAAATTCTACAAATTAAATAGGCAAATTCGAGAATTAGACATAGACGAAGAAACTAGGGAAAAAATTCAAAGTCTCCTAGTCGATATGCCTGATGAAGAAACTCAAAACCCAGAATTAGATGAACTCATAACCGAATCATCTTCTTCGTTATACCGCTCTTCTAACCCAGGTGAGGAGCTAGTTGAAAGTCAAATGAATGTTTTGACCAAAGAACAAAAAATGGTTTTAGATATAGTCCATTTAATTCCTAACAAGTTAAAACAAAAAGAATATCTTGAAAAATTAATGGAGTTAATTGAATCTGATGAACCACCATAACCAGTGAAGTCAAACATTCCGCAAAAACCAACAAATGCATATGATTTGACCAAGATTCTTAGCAAACAACAAAAATCAAAAAAACTTAATTCCAACCACTTCTAAACTCCAACAAGAGATTAAAGAAGTCAAAAAGGAATTAAAATTATTGAAACTAAAACAACAATCTGACAGTCAAACTATTCAAATGATTTTGTCAAAACAATTACAAAACTCATCTCCAGAATCAAGTGAACACGAAAAATCTAAAGATGAACAAAGTTTAGACAAATTAGTTTCAGGAGAATTTCTTCATGTATTAAAAGAAATAACCTCCCGCAAATATATCATCAGTATAACCCTTAGGTTAGATGATGGTTTTCAAATCAATACGGTCGCACTATTTGACACCGGTGCTGACCTAAACTGTATCAAAGAAGGTATAATACCGAGAAAATACCTTTCAAAATCAAATGAGAAACTGTCTGCAGCAAACAGCTTCAGACTCAAAATCAAACACAAATGTGAGGCAGATTTAATTTGTAACAATTTACAGATAAAATCAACCTATTTGATAACACTAGATATTAGCCAATCAGTTATCTTAGGTACGCATTTCATCAATTTGATTACTCCTTATAAAGTAGGTTTAACTAGAATTTCCTTTAGACATAAAGGATCAAAAAACTTATTATCCTTCTTACAAATTCCTCAAAAGGAAATTCAATTTACAAAAATCAAATTAATTTACTTGTTGAAAGTAAACAAAATGATTTAGATTTCCTAAAACAAAATGTCAATTTATCCCGAATACAAAATCAATTACAGAAAAAATTGATTAAGGAAAAGATTGACCAAATTAGGAATCAAATAGAAAAAGAGATCTGCTCGGATCTCCTAAATGTATTCTGGTCTAGGAAAAATCACATGGTAGACCTCCCATACTAAGACAATTTTAACGAGAGACAAATACCGACGAAAGCTAGACCAATCCAAATGAACTCAGAATTAATAGAACACTGCAAAAATGAAATTAAAGATTTAGAATCAAAAAGATTAATTTCTAAGTCTAGATCACCTTGGTCATGCGCAGCGTTTTATAAAAACAAAAATTCTGAAATAGAGCGTGGAACTCCCGGGTTAGTAATAAATTACAAACCTTTAAACGACGCTCTCAAATGGATTAGATATCCAATACCAAACAGCCTTAATCTAGCCTTAATCTTTTCAGCCTTAATCTTTTCAAAATTCGACTTAAAATCTGGCTTTTGGCAAATCCAAATTAATCCCAAAGACAGATACAAAACTGCATTCACTGTACCTTTTGGGCAATACGAATGGAATGTTATGCCCTT